>JASAUF010000441.1:0-1200000 GCA_030180095.1 Magnolia changhungtana | reverse complement strand
TCTAGATTAACTTATGTATGTGCAGACTTTGATTAATCCTTAAACCTGAGGACATATGGGGATTTCAAGTTCCTAATGTAATGTAATTTGGCTCATCTTGCAGAGTCGATTCCAATGGCTCATATGTGGATGTTGTTCGATTCACGCATTAGCATACGGCTGAATTACTACAATCCAACAAGGTATCTATTGTTTTCCTAGGAATGTTCTTGTGGTTGAGACTTGGTAGATTAGACCATCCACCAAGCAGTTTTTTTGCTATTAATAGTTAAAAAAGTTTTAATCGCACTTGACAATTCCAATAGATTGAGATCTTGTGGTCCATCATTTGATTTGCATGGGCATTCATTAGATCAAGGGTGGATGGTCATGATACGTGGATGGATTGGGTCAATTTGTGGACATGGATAGGGAGAATTATAGATTTTAGATGTATGACATAACAATCTGCAGGGTGGTGAAGCACCATACTAGTGCCTCTCCCTAAAACCCCGACTCCTCTTATACATAGATCTATGCTAAAGGAATTGGAGACAAAGCCTTAGACGTTCCAACCCCCTTGGTCATCACCACTAAAGAGAGAGAAAAGTGCGAAAGAAAAAACAGAGGAAGAAGAGAGAGAGAAAACTTATCTCCTTCCATCCAAATGATCGCAACTGCGGGGTCCACCTTAGACAACTTTCATGCATGTTGGCTTTTCTTCTCTCTTCATTTGGGATAGATCTTGTAGAGAACCTTCTACTTTGAAGGTGCAACATTAGTAATCTATACAATTCTAGACAACAACGATCTAGAGGTAATTTTGCATGTAGAATTTATTTTTTATGGTAGAAACTTAATCACATCTAG
Organism: Magnolia changhungtana; assembly: GCA_030180095.1. Lineage (NCBI taxonomy): Eukaryota > Viridiplantae > Streptophyta > Magnoliopsida > Magnoliales > Magnoliaceae > Magnolia > Magnolia changhungtana. Next base: position 1,199,151 of record JASAUF010000441.1, on the reverse strand, counting down.
ATGGGGAACTGTAGAATTAGGTTTACACTAAATTTCAACTTTACAAAAAAAAAAAAAAAAATTTACTTTTGTTGCATTTTGAATAATTTTGACTACATACCAAAAGGCCCATTTTTTTAGTCATGCCCTTGTGAAACAAACAATGGTGTAATGTAATCATTTCAGTCAAATGCAAGTGGTGTCACCACGCAATTACAAGGGTAAGCAATCATTACCCATTTCCAGCCAATTAACGTTGTAATTGGAAAACCAAAATGGCCCTTAAGAAAAGAGGTTGGTGGCTTGTGTGGGCCCCACCATGGTGTTAATGTAAAATCCACCCCAGCCATCAATTGCATCACCCCATGTTAGACCCAAAGGCCCGAAAATCATCACTATCTGCGGTTCAGGTGGGCCACACGATTGGAAATAGTTTTTGGTTCATGTTAGACCCCAGGCCTAGCCTTTGGTGTGGTATCTAACGGTTAGAGCATGGATTTTACATGGTAGAGCCTATAAAAATCAATGGTGGACATCTCTCTCTCTCTCTCTCTCTCTCTCTCTCTCTCTCTCTCTCTCTCTCTCCTCTATTTCCATTAGTATGGCTCGTCTCTCTTAACTATTTCCATTGGTGTGGACCACCTAAATAACTGGTTAGCCCGATTTTTTGGCTTTGGGCCCAGCATGGGATTGCACGTCTAATGGTCGGAATGGATCTCACATCAATATCATGATGAGCCCCGTAAAAAATGAAGGTTAAGTGTCCATCTCCCACCTGTTACTAGAAAACAATGATATATTCTCAAAAAGAGTTCTTAAGTCCAACCAGTTGGATCACAAGCTATAATCCACCCATATGATAACTTCGAAAGTATTGAGTGCATGTGACATCCATCTCTTCCAACAGCTAATGCAATGGTCTATAGTATCTACATGTTAAGTGATCCACGCCATTTAAAACAACGTTCGAACGTTGGTAAATAGTAAAACTTAGACAATGGGCCAACTTATTAGACGGGTTGGATGTTGCAAAGCTTATAGGTCTAGTCCACTCAATGAGTCGATGTTGTGGAGTTTTCCAAAAGGTGATGCTCATGATGGGCCAACTTACTAAACAGGTTGGATGTCATATATACATGAAAGGTTCGAAGTTTTCTACCGGTTAGACCGTAACTTGAGTCCAATGACTCTAGGCATTCTCATAAAAAAAATTACAGAACCCCACCCTTGTTTTTTAATGGGATCCACCGTGATGTGTACGTGATATCCACTCAGACTATTTGATGTGTAATCACATGTTGGGCCTAAAAAAAATCGGGCTGACCTGTGATTCAGGTCGGCCACACCAAGCAAAATAGTTGGAAGAGAGATGTCAGCCCTTGATTTTCATAGGGCTCACCATAATGAGTATGCAAAATCAACTCTATCCATTAGATGGCACACTAAAACTTAGGCCTAAGGGTCAAAATTCAAGTCCATCCATGACTCAAGTGGGCCACAAAGGGAAACAATTTGGAGGATGAGCTTTTCCATGTACGTTGTTTCCAATTGTGTGGTCCACCTGAATCACAAATGGGTTGATTTTCAGGCCCTGCATTAATGTGAGGTGATGCACCCGATGGTCGGGGTGGATTCACCATAGATACCACATGGTGCAAAGTACTTTTTTAACACACTCACACCCACACACACCACAATGCGTACTCTTGAACCCATGACTTCTGTGTTGAAACTATTGTGATACCACTGAGTCATGAGCATGAACAGGAACCCCCTTTCTAAGGTACATTAACCAACTCTCTACAAACATTTAGTAACGTTTATTAATCCCTAAATTAAGAAAACTAGTTGGACATGCAATTAGCCATGTGTAAGCATTTGTGTGTGTGTTGGCTAATATTGGCATGCTTGCAACCATGAAAGAAATAACTGATTAGCCCTTTTACTGTAGGCATTATTTCTTTTTTACCTTTGTTTCCATAAAAGAATTAAGAGACACTAATGGCAACCATTTGAGCAGAAAAAAATTAGTAATATTATCCGTGAACGAATTGAGGTTGAGCTGTGTGGGCCCCATTGTGATCTATGTTGGACATCCATCCCATCAATCAGATGCACCCCTCATGGTGGGCCGTAGGCCTAAAAATTAGGCCAATCAATGACTAATTACGAGGGCCAAACCACAAGCAACAGTTGAGAGTAAAATCATGCATATCAAATGATCTTAATGCTTTGAATGGGGCCAATTTGTTATGACCATCTGTTGTTTACAACCTATAAATCACATGGTTAGAATCATCAAATCAAAGTGTTAGTTTAGAATCATAATAAATACAAAGTGGGATCTATCTAATACGCGTTTCAAGATGATGATTGAAACTATTTTGTTTATTCATTCAATCTTGATTGTCCATTTTCATGCTATTGATCGGAAGCTTAGGATCACCTTATTGGCATGAATTTTTCATCATCACTTACCCCTACTTGAATGAATGAATGAACAATTTGGATCAATAGTGGGCCACCCCGTGTGCCATTTAAAAGGTTTGGGGAAGTTGCTAATATCACATGAAGGTGAGGTTTTGGCCCATAAAAAGTTTTTAATGGTCGATGACCACTTATTCTTGTGATGTGGCCACCTGAGATTTCGATCTGCTTCGATTTTTAGCCCATCTAAGCTAGCAAAACGGATGGACAGCATGGGTATACAACATTTGCATACACCCACGGCCCGGGACTCACCCACTAAGTTGTTATCCCATACTCATCTAATCTGCGCCCCCTCACTACAAACACTGTCGCCCACATGCATGCTACATCACCTTGCCATGTCACTACGCCCAATGATACACATATGCACACGAGGGCGGCGCGGCTTGGGTGAATCCCCATATCCCTGACTCTGTGTCCTACCATGATGTATGTGCCTTAAATCCATGCCGTCCATCTGTTTTGATGGATCATTTTAGGTCATGAACCCATGAATGAAGCAGATCCAATCTCAGGCAGACCACACCACAGGAAACAGTAGTGATTGACCACTAAAAACTTCTTTTGGGCCACAACAGTTTTGGGTCAATCTGATATTTGTGTGGTCCCTTCATCCAGGTCTTTGTGACCTTATCAACAGGCTGGATGGCAAATACACATTCCGTTGGCCCTTAAGAAGGTTTTAAGGGTGGGTATTCATGACAAATTTTTCCTGTGGTGCGGTACACCTAAGATTTGTATCTGCTTCGTTTTTGGTATCATACCCTAAAATGAGCTGTCAAAATAGATGGACAGCGTGGATGTAAAGCACATACATCAAGGTGGGCCCCACATTCAGGGATGATCCGTGGATCCACCCAAGCCGCGCCGCATCACCCGAAACCGCACGCAAGCACCATCGCCAACATGCATGCTACATCATCCTGCCACATCACCATGCCCAACTTGACCGACAGCCAGGAACCGCCACATCACCATATCAGCCAGCCCGGTCAAACCCACTTAACCGAACCACCGAAAGCCATGGGTTAGACCCCTACTCCCACAACGGCTCTCCACAAGTTGACAACAGCTTGGGGAAAGTTCAAGGCCCTCAATGCTACTCAGGACAAGCGCTGCTGCATGCATGCATGCAAGCAGGTGCGGATGACTCCATGGAAATGGAAGTCTGCATGTATGTGTTTCGTATCTCATCGATTTCCAATGTAGGACCCAATTCTTCGAAACCCATTTCGAGAACATTTGGAAAGAAATGGAAAACTAAGTTATCAAAATGTAATCTTTTAAAAAATAAGATATCTCCATTAAAAAAAAACACGTTTTTCTAAGTAATCCTTAAAAATTAGCAACAGACAAAAGGGATTACCACGGTTGTCTTCACCTCCGACACCATCGTCTTCCTCATCGCCATCGATTCCAGCAACGACGGCTTCGTCGTCGAAGAATTTCAGAACATGAGGCCTTCTCTTCTTCCAGCAACGAGCGGCATTGTATCCTTTGCAAACAGCTTTCCTCTTGCCTGAAGAAGCTTTTCCAGAGATTTCCTTCCCTTTCTTCGTCATTCTCTTCAACGGAGTTGCATCAGAAAACGAGAGAAAGAGAGAATGTGGGTTTCCTGGAGTTTCAAGCAGAGAGAAAGTGGAAGGAGAAATTAGAAGTTAGTAGAGTTATGTGTGATACGGTACCATGATTTCTTTGTACCAGAGAACTGATTCGGATATCGGGTACGTGCCACGTGGAGTGATGTAGTGGGCCTCACATGCACGCGTACTAGACTCTTTGTACCAGAGAACTGATTTGGATTTCGGGTACTACCACGTGGAGAGATCTAATGGGCCTCACATGCACCCCACTTATGTTTCAGCTTTTTGGGATCATAGCCCGTAACGGGACCGTCCATTAGCTCGAGTCCAATCGTCACATCAAGCCCATGGTCCTAGACATCCATGCTGGGGCGGCTCAACATTTCTTGGAGCGGCAGGTAAGTCAAAAAAATGAAGCTTTTTAATCCTGAAAATAAATCCAAACATTAAAAAAATGAAGTTAAAGTTTAATTTTAAAAACTAACGTTATAATTTAATTTTTTGATAACTTAATTAAGTAATAAAGTAGGTAGTTGTGTTCTTGGATTTTAAGAAAAGAATTTACTAGAAATGATGTTATTATTTTAAAAAGGGATGATAGGGTTACCTTGTTGTTATTGGTAGTGCTAGTTTCTAGAATTTATTTTTTATTTTCAATTTTAAATTTATAAACTAATTTTATATATTCTTATTTTGTAAATCTTACAATAAATTTTAGACTTCTTTTCTTCTTCTTAATTTTAATTTTAATATAATATAAAACTTCTATAATTAAGAAATTTTAATTTTGCTACAATATAGAGCCTTCATGATTAGGGAGTCTTAGACGATTGCCTCACTTGCCCACCCGTTTGAGCCGTCCCTGCATTCATGAGTGGACCAGTCTTCTAGACAATGTTGTTAGCCTATTTTTGCATGTGACTGACTGGACGGTTTGAATCATCTGATGAGTATACGGAACTAACGAACGGTCCAGATAGGTAATTGGATGCTAGCCGAGTCGAAGTTCAAATTAGTGCATGGCAATGCTTCCATACATCTATTCTGCTGGATCATTCCTCCCGTGCGTGGCCTGAATTTTGACAAGTGGGGCCATGGTTAGGTTATCCATACCATTGATCTGATGCATGGTCCCGCCGTGGACGGAAAATCCCAGATTGGAGCATAAAATTGAGGTTCTACTCTTCTCTCAACCATCTGTCCTTTTCACATTAACCTAAAGGTTAGCATTTTTTCGATAGATATTTTTTTTCTTGGTGGTCGAAACCCGCTTGGAAAAAAAAAAAAAAAAAAAACTAAGAACAAGATTTTCAATGGTATGATTTTCACAAACATAAGCCTCATTTATAAGAATTGAAAACTCATTTTTTTTTGTCCACTAATCTGGGGAAACGGATCCGCTGGTGTACGACGCACCACCAACTTGGATGGTGTGCTGGTGTCATCAAGTTCTGTGGTCTCATCAAGATGAGTGTTATATCGAAACCGTCTGTAAATTTGGTGAGCTTATCCTAATTAACCTTTGAGTCAAAAATTAAAATAAATCCAAATATCAAGTGGACCACACTGCAGAAAGCAGTGAGGGATCTAACTAACATCTACCATAGAAACCCTTTTGGGGTTGCAGAAATTTTGGATCAATATAATATTTGTTTTTCCTTTTCATTTATGTTTGTGTGATCTCATGAATAGATTCGGTAGAAAATAAACGTTATGGTGGGCCCCATGAATATTTTAACAGGGAGAATCATCGTGCCATTGTTATTTGCAGTGTGATCTACTTAAGATTTGGATATTATTTATTGCTGGGCGCATGTTCTAAATTAGTTTGGCAAAATGAATTATCAGTATAAATATAACAAGTACATTGTTGGGCCACGTAATTTATATCCTTTTTGAACAGTTGGTACAACTTAGAGCTTGAGGAACGGCACTCGTTGGACAAGTACCCACAGTAGCCCGGTCGGTGGTGTGCGGCAGATTGGTTGGTGTACCACACACCGCTAACCCGACTGGTGTGTTAAAGTGGGTCCCTTCATGAGGTATGTTATATATCCAAACCGTTCATCCATCTTTGCAGCTCGTCGCAAGGCTTGAGCCGAAAAATACGACAGATCTAAAGATCAAGTGGACTACACTGCAAAAGGCAGTAGGGGATTAAACGTCCACCAGTGAAACCATTATGGGTCACAAAAGTTTTAAATCAATATGATATATATTTTTTCTCTTAATCCATGTCTTTCCTACCTTATGAACTGAAACCATGAGAATCATTGTCCCCTATTTATGATGTGGTCAGTTAAACTTTAGATATAATTTGCTTTTGGGCTCATGCTCTAAAACGATCCCTCCAAATGGATGAACGGAGTGGATATAATAAACATATCATTATGGGGTCATGTAACTTTGATCCCTTTGAATCATTAGTACAATTCGAAGCTCGAGGAGCATCAACGCTCACCTTCTCAAGACATGTACCCACACCACCTAGGTCGGTGGTGTGTGTTACACCAGTTGATCCGCTTCCCTAATCCAAGCCATGTGCCATGTAATTAGGGGTGTACATCGAGTCGAACCGAGTCGAGTTGGCCTCAACTCGACTTGACTTGGCCACTAGCTGGCCTTAGCTCGAACTAGGTTCGATCGGTAGGTCGGGCCAGTTTGAGCCGAGTTCGAGCCAATATCGAGCCGAGTTCACCATTGTAGCATTTTCACAAACACTTGGACTAGCACCTTCAAAACCTAACTGTATTTGAGACAGCAGTAATGATTTTACAAGTATTTTATCAAACACCTTCTAAGTAACATAAAAATCAAGAAAAAAAAAAAAAAAAAAGTTGGTTTCATATGCATACCTTTCTTGCCACCAGCCACGCTTCTTTGAGTCATTTAATCAAATACTTGGTGAGCAACATCAATATCAAAGTAACAGAGTCACTGAATTGGTTCGATCCAAGTTCAATTTGAGCTAGGTTCGATCCAAGTCAAGTCGAGGTGGGGCCAGCTTGAACTCATTTTCGAGCTCAAAAAATCAGCTCGACTCAGCTTAAACTCAACTTCGAATCGAGCTTTTTCGAGTCAAGTCGAGCGAACTAACTGAGCTAGCTAGGTTCGTGTACACCTCCACATGTAATGGAATTGTCTGGCCCTGCCAGCTAGAAGTGGGTGAAGGGAGAAACCGCATAGGGCTCACCGTAATGCCATGAGTAATCCACTCCATCCATTGGTTTAACAAGCTCATGATAAGGAAGTAACCCAAATGAGAGAGAGACAAAACATATGTAAGCCACACGGTAGAAATAGTCAGAATGGAAATACTCACAGTCAAGACCTCCTTGGGCCACAAGAGCTTTAGATCAGGCTTATTAGTTAGGATGGGCTCTATCCAAGACCGCATTTTCAACAGAAGTTGAATGTTCTTAGATTGGGAAGAAAGAAATGAACTTATTTAAGACTTGCTAAGCATCAGTCACAAGTTTTTGTGGATTGGTCTGGAGAGGCTGTGGTTAGACCTATTATTCAACATATTCAGAAGGTATATAAGAATAACATCATATTCAAAACAGATCCTAAAAGTTCGACAGCGGGGGCAGAGGCAATGATGGAAGGAACTCGAGAGGTGAGATAGAGAGAGAGGGGGCATGAATTGGAACTTAAAAGATGAAGTGGCTTGGGTTGTAAGACGAGAAAAAATAGGGCATGAAGATGCAACAGTGCTAGATGGCTCCATGGTAAGGTTTATGTGAATTCCACTCTGGTCAAAAAGTGTGTGATGTGTAAATATGAGTTTCATTTGTGATTAAGGTGGACCACATGGTTAAAAACAATGTACAAGGAAACACTTACTCTCTAGACTATTTCTCTAATTGGAGCCCACCTGATTCAGATTCTAAATAGATCTCCTTGAAAATTCAACAGCTTGGCCAAAGGCAATGGTCAAAGGAACTTGTAAGATAAGAGAAAAAGATAAGCCATGGTTGGAGCTTGGAAGATAAAAGGGCTTGGGTTGGAGGAATGAAGTAGCGACGATATTAGGTGGCCCCATGGTAATGTTTATGTGAATTCCACGATGTTTGATAAGTGCAAGCATGATCCCATGGTCGAACATCAACACCGTGGATTTGATGTGTCCCCTTTAGGTTATGAGATATCTCAAAAATCATCGGTAAACAAAACTCAAGTAGGCCATACCATCTAAAACTAATTGAAGACATCCTAAAAAATATAAAAGCACTTGGTGGGGCCCACATGAGTTTTGGATGCGGTTGAAACTTGGTCTAACCCCTCATCTAAGTGGGACACACATAATGAGTGTGTTGGATATGTGAATCACATTTAGGCAGGCCCAATATATTATTATAAATGTTTTACGGAAACCTCTCTCTACTACATTTAGATGAGTTACTCGTTACCCTTAGCATACTAAGTAAACTCTGTGGAGTCCACCGTTATTTATTTATTTTATCCACTTCATTCATCCATGTTATGAGATAATTTGAGGTCTTAATAACAAAAAGGAAGCATATCCAAAGCTCAAGGGGACCACACCACAGGAAATAGTGTGATTGAACCTCTACCATTGAAAAATTCTTAGAAGCCATAGAAGTTTTGGATCAAGCTGATGTTTGTGTTTTCTCTTCATTCATATCTTTTTGATATTATGAACAGGTTGGATGGCAAATAAACATTACTATGAGCCCAAGGAAGGTATCAATGGTGGAAATCATTATTCCATACTGTTTCGTGCGGCATGGTCCACTTGAGCTTTGGATTTATCGAAAATTTGGGATCAAACACCATTCATCCATTTTTCGAGATCATTTTAGAAATTATCCAAAAAATGAATCATATCCAAAGATTAAATGGACCACACCACAAATACCAGTAGGGGTGATGATTTTCATCGTTAAAAATTTCGTAAGGCCCACCATAACATTTATTTTTCATCCAATCTATTCATAAGGTCACAAAGACCTGGATGAAAAGGAAAAACAAATTTCTTATTGATCCAAAACTTCTATCACCCCCAAAAGGGTTTCAATGGTAGACATTCAATCCCTCACTGCTTTTGATCGTGTGGTCCACTTGATAGTTAGATTTGTCTTATTTTTCGTCTCAAGCGTTACGACGAGCTCGCCATATGGACGGACGGTTTGGATATAACACATACCTCATGATGGGACCCACAGAACTTCCTGACGTCACCCACCCCATTCCCATCAGGACGTGGATTAACTACTAACAGGTTGAGTACAGAGACTTGCTAATGAAGTGACGTCACTAAGTTCTGTGGGCCCAACCATATTGTATGTTTTGTATCCACACCGTCCATCTACTTGGAGAGATCATATTAGGGGATGATCCAAAGAATGAGTCAGATCAAAATCTCGAGTAGACCCCACCGCAGAAAACAGTGGGGAGAGTGATGCCCACCATTAAAAAGTTCTATGGTCCACAAAAGTTTCAGATCAAGCTGATATTTGTGTTTTCCCTTCTTCCATGTCCTCGCTAACACATGAACAGGTTGGATCTAAAAAAAAAACATCATGATGGACCTTTCGAAGGTTTCAACGGTAGGCATCACTCTCCCCACTGTTTTCTGTGGTGGGGTCCACTCCAACCTTGGATCTGCATCATTCTTTGGTTCATGCTCTAAAATGATCTCTAAAAATGTATGAACAGTGTGGATACAAAACACACATCATGGTGGGGCCCACACAACTTGGTGATGTCACTTCAGTAGCGACTCTCGCTACTCAACCTGTCGGTAGCTAATCCGCGTCCAATATCAACGAGGACTGCGCCCTAACTCCTCCATCTCCTCCTCTCTCTCTCTCTCTCTCTCTCTCTCTCTCTCTCTCTCTCTCTCGCCAAAACCGGGCGCAGGCAAAGGGCCCTCGCCGCCCCTGACTCTCTCTCTCTCTCACTCTCCCTGCCTCTCCCTCTCCGCGCGCTCACTCTCCCTCTCCCTCTTCCTCCATTTCTCTCTCTCTCTGCCTCTCCTTCTCCCTCTTTGCTCGCTCTCCCTCTCCATCTCCCTCTCTCTCCGCCTCTCCCTATCCCTCTCCCTCTCTACTCGCTCTCCCTCTCCCTCTCCCTCTGTCTCTCTCTCAAAACCCTAGCCCACTGTCTCTATCTCCTCGGCCCTCTGCTGCAGTTCGGCCTTCTGCTGCTCGTAAATCTTAGCCATCTATTTCACTGATGTAAGGTTTTTCCCTTCTCGTTGTTGCTTTCTGCAATTTATAATACCTTATTAGGGATATGCATTGTCGAATCCCTAATTAGGGATGTGTATTGTTGAATCCCTAGTTGGGGATTTGCATTGTCGAAACCCTTTTTAGGGATTTGTATTGTTGAATTCCTCATTAGGGATTTGTCGTGTTTAATCCCTAACTAGTTGGGGATTTCTTTATTATTATTATTATTTTCTCATTACTATCTGTGATGTGGCCGACCAGGGTGTGGATCTGGCAGATTTTTTAATTTTTTTTGCTCCAGCCACCTATATTAGGACTATTTTTGTTCTTAATAGTCCACTTGGAAAGAATCAGTGCAAGCTAGGACATGTCATTTTCCTCAACTCTATAAGTTAAACGAGTAACTGTGTTTTGGGAAGTTTGTTGGTTAAACCAATATTAAAGCTCAGGAAAATGAGATTCCCTTCGTTACGACTCGCTAATTTTTCTAGTTGCTAGCCCTGTAGATTCTTAGTGGGAGGAACTGTATGATACATGGCCTACATCTTTACACAATAGTGGGGCCCATGGTCCGGTAATTTAGATCATTGGTCTGTTGTCTTATTGTGGATGGACTATGCCTCAAGAACCTCCTTGACAGGATGATCCTAGCCTTTCAATTTGTGGCATATATATAGTAGATGTTTAGAATTGTTAGTACCATACGTAATTTCTGATTTTTGCCAAATGTTTTTGCTGAGAATTGTAGCACTATATGTAATTTGTTCATAATTCTCTCTCTCTCTCTCTCTCTCTCTCTCTCTCTCTCCCTCTCTCTCCCTCTCTCTCTCTGTTTGTCTGTTTCCGTGCGTGTGTGAATTAACGGGTTACTTGTTATTTTTTACCCTACGATGTGTTGATTCATCGCTCTTTTTTATTGTGAATTTGTTGACTATTGTTGTGAGACAGATTTGAGCAACAACCATATTGGTGGGCACATTCCTTATAATTTGCCCTCAACAATAAGATCATTGTATGTTCTGAACCTTGAACATGTTGGTTTTGATGCTCTGATATTTTTGAAAGAGCTATAATGTAGTAGTTTGTATTAGTTATGGGGTTGTACAATCATATATTCTATTTTTTGGGCACCAACTGATTCAAACATCTATTTTCTTTATTTGTCGCAGTTTCCTTTCAGATAACAATTTGAATAGAATCATCCTTGATTCCTTATCAAGAGTAACTCTTCTATCATATTTGTAGGTGTACCTAGTATCTTTTTTTTTTAAAATCCATCATACTAATGTGAGTTGTTTTGTTTTGCTCTTTTCACTAATGTTCTTGATTGTTTTATTCTCCTAGGTCGTTGAATGGTAATCTTTTAAGTAGAGAATTGCCGAATGTCTTTCTGGGCCTCACTGGATTAATTAATTTGTAAGAATGTCTTTTTAAAGTTGGAAACCTTTTGTTTTCCAATATTTATATGCTGATACTAACATATTTCTTGGTGTAGTGATTTGTCTTTTAATAACTTAAGTGGACAATTGTCGCCCTTTTTGGGGAACTTATCATATTTCTTCCTGAGGATTTTCCTTTTATTTTTTTGCAAATGTTATTAATAGTTGGATGGATGATTAATGTATTTGCGAAATAGGGCCTAGAATTTTGCCACAAGAACATTCTTGCAAGTAGCCTTAAATAGGTTTCTCCTTTTTCTTTGTGCAAGAATGAAATGAAGTCTTGTTTTAGATCTTGACTGTTGTATCAAGTTATGCTCATATTTAGGTCCATTGTTTGGTTGGATGCTTGTATTGGTTCCTTGATGTGGATGGGAACATGTCTGTTAGTTAATTGGTACGATAATTCCCTCCAATCTCAGTCCTTTGATTTGGTCAGCCCCATCAGATGTAGGGCTGAAATTTGTTTGATAAGTCATTAATTCTATGTTATTGAATTGTTAGCCTACTTGTAAAAATTGAAAATTTGACTATTCTATATTATTAAATTGTTGCCTTACTATCCTTCATGAAAAAAAAAATTGTTGCCTTGTAAAAATTCAAAATTTGAATATTCTATATTTTGAATTGTGTCCCTACATGGAAAAATTGAAATTTTAACTATGTTGTGCACTTTTTATTGAATGTCATATTATCTCTTTCATTAGATTGGTTTTGCTTGGATCTTTGCAATCATTCTCTACTTGAAAATAAAGAACTTAATATATATATATATATATATATATATGTTATCAATGGAGGATACCTTGTTTAGGGGGACATGAAATTTTTGTAACTTATGGTATGGTGCCCCAATATTGGTTGTATGTTACTAATATGCAGTAGATAATACTAGGTTCAATAGTAGATAATACTAGAGAATACCTAAACCCGATCCAAACCCGAAACCGAACCTGATTCCATAAACCTAAACTTAAACCTATAACCTAAACCTAAACCTAAACCTAAAACCTAAGCCTAAAACCTAAATGTATTATCAAATCCCTAAACCTATAACCTATAACCTAAACCCAGACCTAAACATATAACCTTAACCTAAACCTAAACCTATAACCTATAACGTATAACCTAAACCCGATCCCGAACCCAAACCCGATTTCTTAAACCTAAACCTTAACCTATTCTCAATTCCCTAAAGCTATAACCTATAACCTAAACCTAAACCTATAACCTAAATCTATAACTTTAACCTAAACCTAAAACCTAAGGGCCTGTTTGGCGGGGCAGACTGGATTGGATTTGATTGTATTGGAAGGGATTGGAAGGAGCAATCTCGGGATTGGTCGGGCGTGCCAAACAGGCACGTTGAACTTCTGCCTGGATTGGAGTAATCCCATAGGATTGCCAGCAATCCACTAACATCACCATCATTACCTTGAAATCCACCCAATCCCTCCTAATCCTATCTATTTTGCCTGGGACATGTTTGGGTGGACGGATTGGAAGGGATTGGCCGGGCGTAATCCCGGGATTGGCCGTGCGGGCCAAACATAATCGGTGGTAGATTCCCTGGATATAGCAATCACATGGGATTGCAAGCAATCCACTGATGCAGCCATCATTACCTGTCATCCACCATAATACAATCTAATCCCATGGGATGGGCCCATCCAAACACGCCCTAAATGTATTCTCAAATCCCTACACCTATAACCTATAACCTATAACCTAAACCCAAACCTAAACCTATAACCTTAACCTAAACCTATAACCTAAACCTTAACCTATAACCTAAACCTAAAACCTATAACCTAAAATCTAAACCCAAACCTAAACCCGATCCCGAACCCGAACCCGATTTCCTAAACCTAAACCTTAACCTATTCTCAATTCCCTAAAGCTATAACCAATAACCTAAACCTAAACCTATAACCTTAACCTAAACCTAAAACTAAATGTATTCTCAAATCCCTAAACCAAAACTTACACCTAATACTAATCTCAACTCCTTAACCTAAACCTAAACTTGAAAACCCAAACCCGAACCCGAACCCGAACCTGCTAAACCTAAAACTTAACCTATTCTCAATTCCCTAAACCTTAACCTATAACCTAACCTAAACCTAAACTTATAACCTACACTTATAACCTAAACCTAAACCTATAACCTAAACCTGTAACCTAAACTTATAGCCTAAACCTTAACCTATAACCTATAACCTAAACTTATAACCTATAACCTAACCTTAACCTAAACATAAAACCTAAACCTATAACCTAAACCTAAAACCTAAACCTAAACCTAAACCTAAACCTAAAACCTAAATGTATTCTCAAATCCCTAAACCTAAACCTACACCTAATCTTAATCTCAACTCCCTAACCTAAACCTAAACTTGAAAACCCAAACCTAAACCCGATCCCGAACACGAACCCGATTTCCTAAACTTAAACCTTAACTTATTCTCAATTCCCTAAAGCTATGACCTATAACCTATAACCTATAACCTATAACCTAAACCTAAACTGTAACATCCCGAATTTTTACTGTTTTGGATTTCTAAAAATCCTTAAATTATTTTTTTTTATGTAATTAACTTATATTATCACTTACTGACTATTGGAATTCAATGTTAGCTTACACACGAGTGGTCCTGTCTGGTCACGATCAGACCATGTGCGGGCCGTCCCGGCAGTGGCACTTACACTTAGTGACGGCCGTGTGGGCCGCCCAACACTAAGGAAGGTCAGAAAAATGTAAAACTTTAGAAAATCATAGATCTCACTGGGCTTGTGGTTCATCGCGGACCTACCCAGGGACACCCGGAAAGTACCATCTCGCGCGCTTGCCCAATGCGTCTACCAATTAAAATCCACCGACAAAAGAAACCGAGACTCCAGGGCTTTCCTAGCCGTCGGATTTCTTCCAAATTTACGGTGAAGGTTTAATGTATTTTTCTATGCCTGTCCACCAAATCTGGGTCCCGATCGTGGCACGATGACCGTTGATCGCGAATCGGACCCGTACGACCAAACCCCGCATCCGTTCGTTCCCAAATTTTATAAGGCCCCTCATCAGGCCATGGACCACTTATCCTATAAATTTCATGGCCAGAGGGCCATCAGAAATGCTCCAATCACCAAAATGGGCCTCCCAGGGCCACTTAAAGGTCGGAAACGCTTGCTCAGATCATATATCCGTTCATCCGTTCGCCCTCAATTTTTGCATGGGCCCTAATCGGGCCATAAGGCACCTACACACCGAATTTTGTGGCCAGAGGGGTGATAGGGCCCTAGATCCTAGAAAGACCCTCCCATAAGTCTAGTATAGTAAAAACCTAGCCCTTGGGGCCATTTACACCAAACTTGGCATTATAAAAAGGCCCCATTTGGGCACCCCCTCTCCTCATACGATTTTGCCCTAGAGAAAGAAAGAGAGAAGAGAGAAAAAGGGAGAGCAAGAGTGAAAGGAGAGAAGAAAGTGTGGGTGAAGAAGAGCTAGGTGGACCTTAGATCAAGGTGGGGCCCAAGGAAATCAACTATTTCAACTTCCTACTTCTCCTCAAGGGAGAAGCTCTCCTCCACAACCTCCATAATCATCCGTTGGCCGTCTAGGTAAGATCCTTCACTTCTTCTTCTTGGAATCCATCTATTGAGAAGGGATTGGCATGAAATTTCTCACATGCAAGGTTTGGTTTTAGGGATTCCGGCCGATCTACCCTGAAATCCATATCTCCTAGGTCGTTTCCAAGCCTCCATAAAATCCAAGGTGCGGACTATTGTTCTTAGGTGGCCTTGCACCAATTTTAGTGTGGGTTTAATGATTTTGATTGCTTGGATGCTATGATTGAATAATCTAGAGAAACCCTAGGAGTTGTATATTGTTGGAATTGTATGGATTGCATGCTTAGTTTTCATAATGGTGTTGATCTTGCCTCTCACATGATATTATGTATGGGTGATAATTTGTTCATGATTGCTCTATCATTTTTCCTCATATGCGGTGTTTCAATGCATGTATGATTTATTATCCATGTGCACATGATTTCTGAAATTGGAGGAAGTGCTTAACTTCCTCACACACACACACACATAACTCTCATGTACTTATTTCATGTTATGGTTAATCTTGCTTGTTATGAGAATCTGAATGGCATATGAGATGTATGAGAACATGTGGTCGCTATGCTAGTTGATAATCTATAGAATTGGCATGTTACGGATCCCCTCATACCCTTGGGTTGGTCAGGAACATGATGAGCGAAGGTGGCTCCATTGGTAGGACCGCCTAGAGGCTAAACCGTGGGTTTTGGGCGGGTGTGCTCGGGCGGCTGTAGTTCGACTACGTGGGACCCTTGTGCCCGAGGTCACTCGTCTCACACTCGCCTGACTCATGCGGTCTAGCCTACTGACTAATCAACCCTGTTTGTTAACCCTGTGTGCTCACATATGTATGGAATCTGAACCACCCTGCAACCATTGAAGCCCATCGATAATCCACCTGAAACTGGTCCACAGCCTCGTGAGCCGGGCATGGTGGAATGGGACACTATGTCCGAGCTGTCGCCTACTGTTGGAGTACCGCGCCTCCCGTAGTGACCGCGAGCGATCCCTTCCTTTCGGCACTCCTCATGTGCTTGGAGTCGGGGATGAGGAACCCGACGGGATCACGGACCGTGAGGTCTCGGCCTCACGCATTGATGGGGCCTTGGCCTCGCAACCAGATTAGGGCAGTGATACGTAGGGTGAATCAGAATCCCCAACCTGCTGGATGAATGACTTAACTAATAACTCGGCTAACACGATCGCATTGCACGCATTAGTTAGGGTGGCGACTCGGAAGTCGAGGTCGCTCTGAGGGAGTGTTGTCATATGCGATCGTTAGATGGAGTCGCTTGAGGAAGTGTTGTGGCGAGGGCATGCATCATATCATCCTGCATGCATGCATTTTAAATAAGAGTTATTAGGTATTGATGGTTGTCTGCTTTTCATTAAGTTCATATTACAATTGATGCCTGTTGTAATTTGAGACCAATAGTTCACACTGAGTTGATCACTCACTCCCACTCTGGGACGGTGTTTTAAAACACCAACCAGACTCTTCAGTAGTTGCAGGTGACGTCGAGTACGAGGAGCCTTGCGCGCCTGAGCTTGGATGAGGAGGATGAGTTGTTCTATTTCCAATTGATGGGCGGTTCGCCGTAGAGTTCGCGAGTGGACTTGGATCGCCGAGTTTTGGACTCAGCTCATCATTCCTTTTGGATTCTTTTGTGATTTTTTTGGGCACCTTGTGCTCCCGTTTATATGCTTTTAGATCTGTATATATACTAGACCTCTTTCATTTCAGTATATGTGTTGTGGATGTGATTTATGTCCCGAGTAATTCCAGGCTGCGCATTTAAACCTGATTAAGCGTATATTAACGAAAATCGGTGTTAAGTGACCCCGGGAACTCGAGCGTCGAGCGTATGCATAACCCCCTATTTTTTTGGGGCGTTAAATAAACCTATAACCTTAACATAAACCTAAAATCTAAACCTAAACCTAAAACGTAATGTATTCTCAAATCCTTAAACCTAAACTCACACCTAATCCAAATCTCAACTCCTTAACCTAAACATAAACTTAAACTTGAAAACCCAAACCTAAACCCGATCCCAAACTTGAACCCGATTTCCTAAACCTAAACCTTAACCTATTATCAATTCCGTAAAGCTATAACCTATAACCTATAACCTATAACCTATAACCTATTCTCAATTCCCTAAAGCTATAACATATAACCTAAACCTAAACCTATAACTTAAACCTATAACATTAACCTAAACCTAAAATCTAAACCTAAACCTAAAACCTAAATGTATTCTCAAATCCCTAAACCTACACCTAATCTAATCTCAACTCCTTAACCTAAACCTAAACTTGAAAAGCCAAACCCAAACCCAAACCCTAACACGAACCCGATTTCATAAACCTAAAACTCAACCTATTCTCAATTCCCTAAACCTTAACCTATAACCTAACCTAACCTAAACCTAAACCTATAACCTACACTATAACCTAAACCTAAACCTATAACCTAAACTCCTAACCTAAACTTATAACCTGAACCTTAACCTATAACCTATAACCTAAACTTATAGCCTATAACCTAACCTTAACCTAAACATAAAACCTAAACCTAAACCTAAACCTATAACCTAAAACCTAAACCTAAACCTAAATGTATTCTCAAATCCCTAAACCTAAACCTACACCTAATCCTACTCTCAACTCCCTAACCTAAACCTAAACCTAAACTTGAAAACTCAAACATAAACCCAATCCCGAACCCGAACCCGATTTCTTAAACCTAAACCTTAACCTATTATCAATTCCCTAAAGTTATGACCTATAACCTATAACCTAAACTTAAACCTAACCTAAACCTATAACCTATAACCTAAACTTAAACCTAACCTAAACCTATAACCTAAAATCTAAACCTAAACCTAAAACGTAATGTATTCTCAAATCCTTAAACCTAAACCTACACCTAATCCAAATATCAACTCCTTAACCTAAACATAAACCTAAACTTGAAAACCCAAACCTAAACCCGATCCCAAACCCGAACTCAATTTCCTAAACCTAAACCTTAACCTATTATCAATTCCGTAAAGTTATAACCTATAACCTATTCTCAATTCCCTAAAGCTATAACCTATAACCTATTCTCAATTCCCTAAAGCTATAACCTATAACCTAAACCTAAACCTATAACCTTAACCTAAAACTAAAATCTAAACCTAAACATAAAACCTAAATGTATTCTCAAATCCTAAACCTACACCTAATCCTAATCTCAACTCCTTAACTTAAACCTAAACTTGAAAACCTAAACCCGAACCCGAACCCGAACCCGAACCCGATTTCATAAACCTAAAACTTAACCTATTCTCAATTTCCTAAACTTTAACCTATAACATAACCTAAACCTAAACCTATAACCTACACTTATAACCTAAACCTAAACCTGTAACCTAAACCTAAACTAAACCTAAACCTAAACCTAAAACGTAAATGTATTCTTAAATCCCTAAACCTAAACCTACACTAATCCCAATCTCAACTCCTTAACCTAAACCTAAACCAAAACTTGAAAACCCAAACCTAAACCCGATCCCGAACCCGAACCCGAGACCGATTTCCTAAATCTAAACCTTAACCTATTCTCAATTCCCTAAACCTTCACATATAAGCTAACCTAAACCTAAACCTATAACCAATACTTATAACCTAAACCTGTAACCTTAACCTAAATGTAAAACCTAATCCTAAACCTAAAACATAAATGTATTCATAAATCCCTAAACCTAAACCTATAACCTAAACCTATAACCTTAATAAACCTAAAACTTAAACCTAAACCTAAAACCTAAATGTATTTTCAAATATTATAAACATAAACCTACACCTAATCCTAATCTCAACTCCTTAACCTAAACCTAAAACTTGAAAACCCAAACCTACACCCAACCCAATTTCCTAAACCTAAACCTTAACCTATTCTCAATTCCCTAAACCTAAACCTATAACCTTAACCTATAACCTAAACTCAATTCCCTAAACCTAAACCTATAACCTTAACCTAAACCTAAAACCTATAACCTAAATTTATTCTCAAATTCTAAACCTATAACCTAAACATAAACATATTCTCAAATCCCAAAACCTATACTTATAACCTAAACCTAAACCTTAACTTATAACCTAAACCTATACTTATAACCTTAACCTAAACTTATAACCTTAACCTAAACCTATTCTCAAATCTCAAAACCTATACTTATAACCTAAACCTAAACCTTAACCTAAACCTATAACCTAAACTTATAACCTTAACCTAAACTTATAACCTTAACCTAAACTTATTTTCAAATCCCAAAACCTATACTTATAACCTAAACCTTAACCCATAATCTAAACCTATACTTATAACCTAAACCTAAACTTATAACCTTAACCTAAACCTATTCTTAAATCTCAAAACCTATACTTATAACTTAAACTTAAACATTAACCTATAAGCTAAACCTAAACTTATAACCTTAACCTAAACTTATTCTCAAATTCCAAAACCTATACTTATAACCTAAACCTAGACCTTAACCTAAACCTATACTTATAACCTATAACCTATAACCTAAACCTAAACCTAAACCTAAACCTTAACCTATAACATGAAGGGAATTAAATTGGAGGGTGAACATTACCCTTTACAGTGTTTATAGTCATGTGGTCCACTTGAAAAATGGATGGAGCTAGTTTTTGCTCCCTAAGACTAACATGGAGTAAACACTATTGTAGACACACTCAGCCGACAATCCCTTCTCTCCTTACCATTTATGCCTTGAAATTCCAACTGATCGTGGGTCCTACCTTTTTTTTTTTGCTGGTTAGTACACACACTGCTGTTAGTAGTCGTGGGTCCTACCTTATTGTATGTGTTGTATATCCACTTTGTCCATTTGTTTTGCCAACTCATTTTGGGATGTCGTCTCAAAAATTATGTAGATCCAAATCTCAGGTGAACCACCCAATGGGGTTTGGACTCCCACCATTAAAATCTTTTTAGGGGCCACAAAAGCTTTGGATTAAGTTGATATTTGGGTTTCCCATCTTCTAAGTCCATGTGACCTTATCAGCAGGTTAGATGGCAAATAAACTTTACAATGGGCTTAGGAAGTTTTTAGTAGTGAGTATTCAATCATCACTATTTTCCTCTAATGTGATCAATTTGAGATTTAGATCTACCTCATTCTGGGACCATGTACTAAAATAAGCTGGCGAAACAGATCGACAATAAACATATATATATATATATATATATATATATATATATATATATATATAGGTGGGCCCTATGGTCAAGGCCTCACCCACTAAGCTAAGTAGTTCGGCCCAAGATGACCAACCTTGGGATTTTCTAGTTCAAGCTCGACCCGTTCACAGGCTTCAAAATTTAAGACCAGGGTACTCCAACCTAAACTCCGCTAAAGGCGGCTAGGCCTAAAGGCCAACGAGCCAACCCAGTCCATTGACACCCCTATAGGTACTATGGGGTTGAGTTCTGTAGGCCCTACCATGATGTATGTCAAACATCCACACCATGCAATGCATTGGTGGGTCCCCTCTAGGCTATGGTATACCCATACATGCGCACACACTCATGCAGTAAAATTTTCACATTAACCTATACGTATAACGCTTACCCACCGATGCTCCACCACCTCCACCTTCATCTTCGTGATTTTTTGTATTTTTGTTTATGATGTTTAAGCTTATATGTATTTATGCGTGAATGAATGTGATGTGGATAAGATTATTTGTGTTTGGATGAATGTAGTTTATGTTTGGATGGATTTACTAGTTTGGGTTTAGATGGATGTGAACGTGAATATGATGAAATATATTATATAACAGGTGTATATCAGGATGAATATGATGAAATATATTGTAACAGGTGTATATCTAAATATTTTTACCTATGAAAATTTTCGTCGGTAAAAGTTTTTTACGTATTTTTTAGTGACGAAATTATTCGTCGCAAAAATTTTTGTAATTATTTTTAGCAACGAAAACTATTGTCGCTAGAAGTTTAACATTTATTTTTTACCGACGAAAATATTCGTCGCTAAAAGTTTTGTAATTATTTTTAATGACGAATACTATTGTCGCTAAAAGTTTAACATTTATTTTTTACTGACGAAATTATTCATCACTAAAAGTTTTGTAATTATTGTGGAGCACGTCAAAAGAAACAATTATGAGAAAGACATCCACTCTTGATTTTGACATAGCTCACCATGATGATTCTATGAAATCCACACCAATCATTAAACGCCACACTAACATCTGAGGATAGGGTCTAAAAATCGTGCTCATAAGTGTTTCAGGTCGTTCACGTACAATAAGAGAAATTGTTTGGAGGATGAGTATTGTCCTTTACATTATTTCAAATCATGTGGTTCATGACCTCATGTTGAAACTCTCATTGCGTCTACCACCGAGCCATGCTCGAACCCATCTCATGTTGAAACTCTTGTGAGTCTAGCACTCGGTGTGGAGTTCACATAAACATTATAATGAGGCACTCCTTTTCCTCAATTATAGGTTTATTTTATTTTATTTATTTTTTAATTCCCTTATTGCAACCCTAACAGGATTACAAGCCCAAACTCGAGCTGAGGTTTTTTTTTTTTTTTTTTTTTCTTAACGATCCAAATCAGTCCGATCGAGAAAGTGGGCTTGAATTTTGAGCTGAATTAAGCTCCGTCGTTGGGTCTAATTCTCCAACTCAAGTCAGGCTAAGATGGGCTAGGCCCGAAAGCCTATGGACCACCCAGCCCATTGACAGCCTTAAAGCTGATATTTTAGTTAATCTCAATGGAAATAATCCTATAAGTGCTTTGGTTGACATATATAACATGATGGGCTCGTTTTCAACTATAGGCGTTTTTCTTCTCAGGTTTTATTATCATGTGGCCCACAGTAACTTTTGAGATATACTTTATCAAAATTGAAGCATATCCAAATATCAAGTGGATCATGCCACAGGAAATAGTGGGGATAATGATTTCCCCGTTGAAACCTTATTAGGCCCCACAGTATTGTTTATTTGCCATCCAACTTGTTCATGAGATCATAAAGAAATGGATGAAGGGAAAAGCAAATATAATCTTGATCCAAAACT
This sequence comes from Magnolia changhungtana, assembly GCA_030180095.1. Taxonomy (NCBI): domain Eukaryota; kingdom Viridiplantae; phylum Streptophyta; class Magnoliopsida; order Magnoliales; family Magnoliaceae; genus Magnolia; species Magnolia changhungtana. The sequence continues at coordinate 1,176,728 of JASAUF010000441.1, read as the reverse complement.
TCTGTGGCTCCTAAGAAATTTTCAATGGTAGATGTTCAATTCAACTGTTTCCTGTGGTGCGGTCCATTTGAACATTGCATATTCTTCATTTTTGAGTTCAAGCCCTAAAAATATCTGCTAAATTCGTTGGACGGAGTGGATAAAATACATAAATCATGATGGACCTCACATAGTTTACTCAGTACGCAAACCGTAGTGAGTTACTCGCTACTCAATCCGCTTCCAGAACTTCCTGCTGGCGGTGCACAGGCAATTCACGTTCCCTTGCTATTAGGGGTATCAATGGGCCATTTTCGGGCTTAAAATATCAGAATTTTGAATAGGGCGCCCAATGGCCCGGCCGAAACCGTTCAAAATCCGGGCTGGACCTACCCCAGGCCCGTTCTGTTGACATCCTGACGAGTAATCCATCAACCTGCTGCCCCTAGTACCAGCTTGACCACCAGTTGTGATATCCAAGCCGTCCATCTGGTGACTCTAGAAGTGAAGATTTTCTACCGCCAAGATAAATCTGGTCTAATCATCATTTAGGCCAAGATTTTAGAAAAAAAAATTGAACGGGTAAGAAAACTTCAGCATGATTTTTCTCAGCCGCACATTTATTTCTTAAAGTGTTTACCACCTAAATAGTGGACCAGTGTATCTAAAAATGCTACCCCTTCGATGAACGGAATAGATCCTGCACCCTTCTGCGACCAATGTCATACAAGACAAATTAACTCTTTTTTGTGTGTGGCCAAAATGTTATTTATATTTCTTTTCTTTTCTTTTTTTTCATCAAATCTGTATGGCTTAAATTACCATAACAACCAAAAACAACCTGAAATTCACAACATTTTTTGTTAATGTTAGTAAAATGGCCAAGCTCTTTGGGGTATACTACAAATCCACTTTATACATCAGTTGTAACTCTTGGAAGTTGTTTGAGTGTGTAATGGATGTACCTAATTGGTGTAAATCAATGGTGACCGGTCCGTCTGAGAGAGTGTATTTGATGTAAATTGGATCTAGTTTACATAAAAATACATAAAAATTGCAGGGTTGTTTGGGAGCATGTAATATGTGGTAATTATTACATTTGGAAGAGTATATTTGATGGGGATTGGCACACTTGACGGGCAGCTGTTGGGTCTCCTTATCTCCCCTAAATATCCCATGGTCCACCGCCTGAACCGTATAAGGGAGAAACTCGTCACACGTACAGATTTTGGAGGCTGATTCTTGTCCAAGAAGCCCATCCCACTAAGGGATCTCTCGAGCATGCTTTGGATTTAAATATGAAAGTGATGGGGCACTCTCACAGCCAACAAATAGGAGTTTAGGCCATAAAAGAAAAGCATACCCATGGAATTAGTTGCTAATAGAGTGAAAATGGTGTACATCTTCCCAAGCATGAAAGATGAATAAACAAGAAGCCAAAGTCTAATTTTTAAAATTATTGTAAAATCATATGATTTTATTTCACATAAATTCAGTTACCACTAGTTTGCAAGTCTGACCCTTCCCTTATTCTCTTTTAACTAATGCATTTCAAATACAAAACCTAAGACATCCCATTGATTTCCCAGGATGCTATTGCACCAACTAGTGAATCCAATTTACATAGATTTCTTAATAATTGCTCATACATAAAATACATGCTCCTAAATGTATTGGGAATTCACAAATCAGCCCATCAAATAAATTTCCATGTATTTTAATAATACGCAGGTAACCACAATTAATGATTCCAATTCATATTAAAATTTTAATGATTGCTTGTGCTTATGAAATACATGCTCTCAAAGGACATTTTTTCTTGTTTTTTTTTTTAAAAAAAAAATAAAAAAATTTAAGCCTTATTACACTGTGTGTATAAATAATAAGTCTCGTTGAAAAAACTCGCATGGATCACTAACAAAGATTAAAAATGTAAAATTGCCCTTAAAAATCTCTAAGCACACAAGTTTCCCAGGAGGTTGACTTTATTTTTTTTCTCTTCAATTCATCTTAGTTACTCAAATCTAAAGGTTTGATGATGGACCACATGCAAACGTATGATTGGCATCCTATCCTATTTATTTCCACCACGTGGCTTAGTTGACTCGTGAATGGAAGGCACCGCCAGATGGAAATAGAAGAAACATATACAACTGGTGGGCCCTCATGGAGCTTGGGGATTTTATAGGAAACAGGCGTGGCAGAGGATTCCCGTCCCTCCACCATATGTCAGGGTGTGTCGTAGTAGTGGAATTTTGACCGTTCATCCACTCTTTTATTCCGAATGCCCCACTGTTTTCAAAACCAAAATATCACGTTTTTCCCACGTCACTACCTTGATGAATTTTCCATCGGAACCATTTATTTTGAGGGGACCAGCATGATATTCATTTTGTCCGTTTGATTACTATTATTATTATTCAGAATCATTATCGGTGCACGACCACGACACAACAAGGGATGGACGGTTCGGATACTTTCCTACCTGATATGGTGGCAGCTAGGTCGGTTGGATAAAGACGGCTCTACTCATTCATTACCGCCTCACGAAAAATGATAATGAGTGGTGAAGAGTGTAGAGATTGTCAACTGCTATTTTTAAGTTGCGGTGTCCGTCTACCTTACATGTTTTGGAGATTTAGGCCCGTCTAAATCGTGGGTTCCACTGCTGATAGATCATAACCCTAAATTCACACTGACCAGATAATCTCAACCGTCTGATTAGACATACTAAATTTGGATAATCTAAGATTTTATCAAATGATGTCCAATGGGCAGCATCCAACTTGACTTTTAGAATCATTAACTCAGTGTTTTCAAGGTACCAATCATTAGAATGGTCCTTACATTTTGGACCGTCTGGATGGAAGTAATTTTTATGTGCAAGTTAGCATGGATGGGACACCACAACTTCAACAATGGCCCCAAACTATCGCAGTAGCTTGTTGTATTACGCAGCCTTATCTGCCCGTATCTTGATATCATAGTGGACTCAGATTGCGTAGCGTGGCATGCACTACCACCTTGGTTGTGTGTTGACGTGGAAAAATTATGTGGGCCTATTATGATTTATATGTTATATCTACACCGTCCATCCATTTTTTTAAATATAATTTTACAGCATGAGTCCAAAAACAGAGGAGATTCAAAGCTCCAGTGAACCACCCCAAAGAAATCAGCACAGATTGAAGACCTACCATTGAAAACTTGGTGGGGACCCAGGAAGGTTTCAACGGTTAGCATTTCCTACCTGACAATTACATTCTCCTAGTAGTCACACAATCCAATCAATCTATCGTACTCATCCAAACGAAGTGAGTTATCTCGTTTTGGACGCGGTTTGGGTAGTGTCGCTGCTACTAGTGGCTGGTGCTCCGTGGGTCCCACCATGAAGTGTGTGTTTCATCCATACCGTCCATCTATTTTTACAAATCATTTTAGAACTTTATCTCAAAAAAAATGAGGGGATATAAATCTCAGGTGGACCACACCACAGGAAAACAGTAGTGATTGAATCTCCACCATTAAAATCCCCTTAGGCCCACTGTACTGTTCATTTGACATCCAATATGTTGATTAGGTCATACCGACCTATATGAAGGGAAAAGACAAAGATCTCCTTGATCCAAAACTTTTATTGCCCCTAAGAAGTTTTTAATGGTGTACCTTCAGTCAATACTGTTGCCTGTGATGTGGTTCAGTTGGGATTGGGATATATCTCATTTTTGGGCTCATCCCTTAAAATGATCTATAAAAATAGATGGACGGCATGGATGAAAAATATACATCATGGTGAGCCCCAAAGTGGGTCACTAGCCAATCCGCTCTCATTTTTTAGAGTGACAGGGATTCAATGGTGGGCCGACATGATGAATGGCCTGGAACAATGATTGGATTGTTTTCATATGATCAGTATAAACTGCCAATTGCCCTGGTTTTTTAATAGACAGTTGTAATTATCTTATTATTAAGTTTTATTTTTATTTTCATTGAGGGATGAACCTTATTAAGTGTCGGATCCACGTGATGGATGGTTTATCTAAACTGTCCATTCAGTTCAAAAATATAAATCTAATTGTTAATTGGACTAATTTTGTTTTTATACAAAATAAGTCCAATTAACAATTAGATTTACGAAGAAGTGATTGAGGTGGTGAGTATGTCTCTAAGAAATTTGAGACATATTATAAAGGAGCAAGAATTGAGAGGCATGCAACTGATTATTGCTTTCACACTTCAGCCAAACAGCAAAGTATGGACTGTTACAAAAAGGAAGAATAGAACAATTTTCAAAATGGCTCATTCTATATTGAAAGAAAAAGGCATCTCAAATACCTTTTGGGCTGAAGTTGCGTCCACGGCTAATAATTTACTTGCTTAATAAGGGTCCTATAAAAGTTATGGATGAAAAAGTATCTATTGAAGTACAATCTGGTCACAAGCCTCCTGTAAAGCATCTCAAAGTTTTTTTCTTGTATTTTTTATGTACATATTCCATCTCAAAAATGTAAAAAACTTGATAACGTACAAATTAAAATTTATATTTTTATTGGTTATAGTACTTAGTCGAAAGGTTATCAAGTATATAAATTTGAGATGGCAAAAATAATGATTAGTCGATATATTTTATTTAGTGAAATTAGAAAATGGGATTGAAAAAAGAAAAATATAAAAGAATAAAGGTTTCTTGTCCCGGAAGGTAAGCCTAAAAGCACTCAAGATGTGAAAGAAGGAATAAAAGTAGAAAACTATGAAGAAGATCCAGGGCCTATCTATTTTCTTCACTAAAAGCTACTCATCCACACTATTAAGTTATCCATCAATTGTAAGATTTTCTTAATGCGGAATTGCCGAAGGATCTTGTTGTGCATTGGATATGAAGATATGAAGAAGTGAATGACTTACCTTGCAGTGATGCCTTTGCTATGGATAGGGAAGCGGAAGTCTTCCTTTCCTAACACCTTTTAGAGAAGATACAATGGGGCTCAAGCTTCTGTTGAAGGTGTTGGATTGGGGACCCAGCCCTGTTAATTTAAGTTAGAGGGGTGAGGAGTTTGAAACCCATCAAAACTCCTCTCCTCAAGGCTCCACACAAATTAGTAATTCTAGTTCCTCTAAAACACTGTGTGCATATCACAGTTGTAGCACTCCACCCCTTACATGAATTCTTGGATGTATCACAACTTAGTGGGGCCCACTGGTGCACCCGATCACATTATCCAACCCGTATGAAAATCCAGACCTTTAATCAATAAGGCCCACCTTATAGAGTTCTTACATCAATAACCTCAAATATTTCATTAGAATCATTCCTAAGAAAAATGAAGAGTTTGAGAGACATATTTATGAGCATTGCAAAATTTTATTTTTATTTTATTTATTTATTTATTTTTGTAGAACCAAAAGACTTCAAAGTTGCAGCTCAAAAAAATTAGGTAAAAGCTATGAAAGAAGTAATCTGCATGATCGAGAAGAACTTCACTTGAGACTTAGTTGATTGTCCAAAGGACAAAGATATTATTATAATAAAATGGCTTTACAATTCTAAACTCAATCCAGATGGCTCAATTAAAAAAACATAAGGACAAGACAACAATTAGGCATCGATTACAATGAAACCATTGCATCAGTTGCTTGATTAGAGACTATAAGAAATCTTATTGCACTTGCAACTAAAAAGAATTGGTCAATTTTTTCAGCTAGATGTTAAATTTACCTTTTTTTTTAATGGAGTTTACAATGAAAAAAATTGTTGCTCAACCACAAAAGATTTATAGAAGAGTAAAATAGACAATTTTCAGTGGAAGAAAACGTTATATAAACTAAAGCAAGCACCATATGCTTAGTATAATTAAAATAGATAGCTATTTTGCCAAGAAGCAATTTCATCGAAACAAGTGTGGGCCTACTTTATACATTAAGACTAAAGGTACATCTATTCTTAACATATCATTGTATGTTGATGATTTGATACTAATAGGAAATAATCATAATATGCCTCATCAATTTAAATTCGATATGATGAAGACATATGAGATGAATAATCTTGGCATGATGTTTTTATTTTTTATTTTTTTGGAAATAGAAGTTTCTCTAGATAAAAGGGTGTCATACCCTGAAATTCGGTACCCGAGTATAGCGATCCTAAGCCCGAGTTCTAGGGTATGAATTTAAAATTCGAGCATTCATTCCATACATCATAACATTAACTACAATTACATAAAATTCTATTACAACTATAACTAAACTTCAGACTTGAGCTTCAAATTTCAAACTGCCTAATCCACTTCTCCCAAATTCAACTAAAAATATCACTAAGTGACCTATTACATCAATGCCAATGAAACCAGAAGCAAATCTACCTAAACTATCGAACCAAGCTTCCATATAAATAATCGTCCAGGTACTCAGCTTCTCCTGTCAGTCCTATGTAATCCTCTTCCTAGAAACTTCCAGTGTTGGAAAGCTAGAAAGCCCAGTGAGATGATGTTCAACCCCGTTGGATCTCCATGGGATTTAAATTAAATACAATCTTACTCAAAATTGAATAAGATATGTGTGAGGTTTTTATGAAATAATGTTGTAGATCATGTTTTTTTAATTATAAATTAGCGTAATTTAATGATGATAAGCATGATTATATCATGTATGCGCATGTTCAATATGTGATAAAATTAAATAAATACATGTCCACAATCTTATACGACTATATGTTAGGAACCTGTTGCAAATTAACCATGTTCACCTAAATGGTACGACAAGACGTGTACATACGAAACTCGTTACCTCTAGACATTAGGAACCTATCGTAAATCAACCATGCTCACCCGTGAGCAAATCAATCATGCACTACCATTCCAATTGAGCAAATCAACCATACTCAATGACTAGATCTCACCGCCTCTAGACTTTAGGAACCTATCTGATGTAGGGCAGGTCGTGGACACTTTCATGGAAAAGATGGACCATAAAAGGCCCGATTGGAGGTGGAAATGATCCAAACAGTCAAAACCTTAAACAGTCATATCTCAGAAACCAGGATGAGTTATTGACATGTTATTTATAATTTTGGGGTAGGAGAAGCTACTTAAGCCAACCAACCAGATATGCTCGGTTGCACATGCTGGATTTGTGAGATTCATTAGATCGACGGTTAAAAGTCTCATTTATTTTCGTTTTTTCTATAAATTGTAAGTTTTGGTTGGAGTATAACTTTCGATCCTTTGAGTTGTAAAAGTCATGCCCAACATGAAAGGTGCTTAGAAAAGTTAGGAGAATACAGTGGTTGGGATAAATTAGACACTTACTATTTTTGGTCGAAAACCATGAAGTCTAGTAGGAATTGAGGGTGTTTATAAATAGTAAGTTTATTATTTATAGCAAGTCACATGTTCAGGGTGTTTGAGTCTAAAACTTTGTCCTAGGTTTGAGTTCCTTATTTAAAGAGTTGTAATTTCATTTTTAATCATCAATCAAGTTATTTGGTATTTATTAGAAATTATTTTTCCTTTTATCCCTCGTGGATTTTGGTATTTATTAGAAATTATTTTTCCTTTTATCCCTCGTGGATTTGAGGAAGCTCCATGAGGAGTCCAGAGAGTTTCTAGGATTTGGAGTAGATATCCCTTGAGAAGATGGTGATCGAGCTCATCACATCCCTCCTTGTGTTACTATCACAAATCAACCATGCTCACCTAATTAGTACAATGAGGTGGAAAATCAACCATGCATGTTGGTAGGCAATATTCAACCATGCACTACTGTTCCGTCATCCAATTCAAAATAAAAATAAAAGGATGCATATGGATGTTATGAATATAAGAGCATAATCCAAGCATATATGCATTCACAAATTTCACTCAAGCATCTCATGAAAATAATGTCCAGAGTTAGAAGGTTTCAAGTATACATTTTATGATTGTTCATATATGAGTAAGTACGACAACACATGTTCTAAAGTTCTAGTTTTTTCTACATCATCTAGTTCCATTTTAAAGGTAGCTTCAACGTACGACTAGATCAATATCAATTTAGAGGAGGTTTATGAATAGAAAATTCTTTCTAATTTTATACTTAACTAATCTGGAGAAGAATTTAACTAGAACTTGCCTCCAATTTCTAATACTAAATAAATATAGAGAACGGTCTTCAAATAAGTACTTTAATCTAACCTTTAATGTCAATGGAGGGTAAAATTCTTGAATAACCAAATAAAGTACCAAGAGATCGGATCACCCATAGTAAAGGCCATGTCTCACACTCCCAAACAGACTTGATTCATATTTGAGACTCAATGGCTAACTCATAATTGAAGCTCAAATGAGACTTTCTCCTTAGATTTTTCTTCTTTCTCCTTCCTTCTCCTTCTTCCTATCTATCTAAAAGGTGTTTCTAAACGGTGCAGGACATGACTCGGGCGGAATTAACTCACTAGCGAATCCCATTCTCTCTCTCTCTCTCTCTCTCTCTCTCTCTCTCTCTCTCTCTCTCTCTCGTTTGTTGTGATGTCGTTCCAGATAGATAGATGTCATTTTTAAAGGTTTAATTAACTTAGCCTACAAGTATTCTAGATGTTTCCTCGAGTTAACTTGCCAACAAGTCAACGTAGTAAAAATCTCGTGGCTTTCACTCGATCTTGGATTCAAATCTGGATCCTCTCCATGCATCGTACCTTTGCAAGATTTCAAGGGCTAATTAATAACGTCTTTGTGGTCCATATTATGGTTGTTTTAGATCTCCCAATCGTGTGACAATAAGAACGAACAATTATCATTGAATCGGAGAAGATGACTTGCCCTTTAATGGCAAAATCACAACTAGCCATTGTTTTCTTCAAAACGTTTGTCATGGATGATCTAAATCAATCCACAGAGGCTTGTAGGGTCCACTTTTTAGAGTTTTACTATCGAAAACTTGATGGGTTCTGTAGAAACCAAAAATAACACGTGTTGTCTCATGCGACTGAATTTCTTGGTGCCTGACGTGTTCGAATGAACAATGTAGATCTTATAGAGAGCTCCTTACATACATCTGTAGGAGATTCCAATTACAACAGTACAACTGACAACTTCCCATTTCTAAATCGAGCTTGTGCCTTGTTTCATGATTTGCGTGATTGGAATTCTTGTGGGGGGGGGTGGTGGGCGATTGGAGGGGAAATATCCACTTGGGCTCATTTAAGAATCCCATTCTAACAGTGAGAGAGAAAAATGTAGTTTTCATATTTGAATAACTTGTTTAATTTGCACCAAAAAAAAAAAAGCCTTTATAGCTTTTGGTTTTGGTAAGCAACCTATGCTCGAATCAATCTAGGAATTAGATGATGCAGATTGAAATTTTGGATGGTTTAATTTCACCAATGAACGGTTTTAATCAACTGGCTCTTGGGTTGAAGGTGTTTTCGGATCATGCGTGTTGGTTCTTTCAGGTTTTTCATATTCAATTTTGCACGTGCATATGTATGGGTATTGTGGTCACGTGTGCACAACCCGAAAGGCTAGGATTTTTGATCTACTTATGAGATGTGATGAAACATGAAATGGCTCACCTATGATTAATTTCACTCGTTACGGCTTGTCCTAATCATGTAACATGATTATCTTGAAGTTTAACAATCCCTATTAAAATCCAATGGTCTGATTGATTTTAAATTGTAAATTGACCATCCTACGGTACTTCTAGGGTTGTTTAGGTGGTTATGTATGAGTCATCTCCACAAATCAATGGTCAGATTGAGATTTAGGGTGCAAAGGTGTACTATTGGGAAGGCACGTTTGATTACAATACCATTTTTTAGTCTTAAAGATATGGGACCTATAGGATTCTTCTCGGGTGATTGTTGACTCTGAAAATAACCCTAGATTCAACCCGATGAGGATTGTAAACTAATAAGTTCGCTAGTAATTGTTTGAAAATCATAATTATGGTCATTGTGTTATTTTCGAACAGTTTATCTAGCGAATTCAATGTGAAGGCTGATGAACGGTGGATCTTGTAAGTTAAGCCATGTAATTGTACGGTCCAATTGGGTTGATTATACATTGTCCGAATTTTATCATGATCATACTTCCTGAAATACGTTTTCCAAAGCTAGTGCATGGTATGTAGATGACACGTGTGAATGTGTACCTGAGTACCTACTTGTACGCAAAAAATTTTGGGATATTACAAAGGGTATCTTAATTTATCAAAGAAAGTACACTAAATCTATTCTTACAAAATTCAGTATGGAAGGATGCAAATCTATTACTACTCCTCTTGTAGTAAATGAGAAGTTGATGAAAGATGAAGGTTCAAGAAAAGTGGATATGAATCATTGTGTAAAAGTATCATTGGAACTATTTTATATCACTAATACAACGCCTGATTTTATGTTTGTTGTGAGTTTGCTCTCAAGATTTATGAATTGTCCAAAGTAGGCTCACTTAGGAGCTGCAAAAATAGTGTTGTGATGCATTCAAGGAACATTGACTTTGAAATCATATAAACTCCTATTCCAAACTCAAAGTTGGTAGGATATACAGATAATGATTGGGTGAGATCATCCATAGATTATATGAAAAGCACATTGGGTACATTTTCTCTCTTAGATTTGAGATATTTTCTTGGGCAACAAAGAAGAAAAGTATAATTGCTCAATCTACAGTAAAAGCATAGTATGTGGTAACATCTCTTACTGTTTCTCAAGAAATATGTCTATGAAGAATTCTTGAAGATTTGGGCAAAAAAACATAATGAAGGAACTATATATTCCGACAATATGTCAACTAATATATTTTAATTGTAAAAAATCTAATATATCATAACAAGACGAAGCATGTTGCGAGCAAGAGTTAATTTATTGACAAATTGTTGAGAGTAGCAGTATCGAGTTGAAGTATTGCAATACGAAAGAACAAATGATTGGCATATTCACCGAGACACTTTCAAAAGAAAGGGTTTTCCATCTTCGAGATATATTGGGAGTAATTTAGAAAGTGCGTGTAAAATCAATGTTCTTATGTAGTGCATGTACATGTTCCAATGCGTGCATGAAAAGAATGCTAATTGGGTCTTGAGCATGTATGTATTCATGCTTAGAAATTTGTGATAGAGTTGAAAATGGTGCATAGAGATGTATGTGTGCACACATTAAAAAGATTTTATTTGTTGTTTAGAAAAGATGAATGGTTGCTTAGAGATTAATATCTTAAATACCTTGTGATAACCCAAATTTTTTTTTTTTTTTTTTATTTATGTATGTGCAACTATCCACCATACACTCATGCATTTTCCCCAACCTACTATTCACCACACACATGATGAAGGTATGCGATCACCCATTTACCCGTCTTTTTATATCCTACATAATCGATCAACGAAATATATCACAACTGTCCACCCATTTATGAGATAACTCACTTGTTTGCATGCATATAACATGAATATATATATATATATATATATATATATATATATATATATATATATATATATATATATATATATATATATATTAAGAGCATGCATTCAACGATTCCTTTTTAATTAAAGTGTATGTTATAAATGCTCTTTTTTAATAAAACAAATGAAACACCTTTCATGTATTAGTCACGTGGGTGTGTAGATAAGAATTTACAAGGCACATGATCAGGATCAGTGATAAAAAATTTATATTGTCCATCATACCTAACAACATAACTATTATAAAATATCTAAGTTACAAGATTAATTTACCAACCATTCAATAACTTAGACCAAAAGCATACAACTATTAAATTCATTCGCAAAACCATCACTATTTATAAAAATTCAAAATCCATCCATCAATTTGATCTATCAACCATCCATCTGATCAATCGACCATTATACATCAATGATTTTATGTGTACACATATGCATACAATTGTAACGTCTCGAAAAAATATGTACAAAGACCCGAGTACCGCCTTGACAGAAATACCTAAGGATCGTATTTTGTAGTAAAATTAGGCAAAATTAGTTAAGTGTTAAACTGGATAATTGGTGGATTTGGCTTGAACCACCATTTTCACAAATGGCAAGACCCAATACCATTAATACCATTAACTCAACGATCCTTGAAAGTCTAGGAGAAATCCCAAGAGCTTGTAACTCTCGGGAGTATATTAAAACCTCATATCGGACCTGGACCGCACGTCGAAAGTCCGATGACCGCGAGAATATAGGGTTATGTCTGCCCTACTGGGCTTGACAATCATCGTGGGAATCGAGCCTAAATAGTATCAAAAAATGCACAACTTGAGCCTTGAGTAAAGTGTGTGAGAAACGCGAATACCTTTAGAAAATGTAATGAAACTTAAGTAAATTAGGTCATTAGCTTGCACGCGAAATTGAGAATTTTAGACCATCAGTTTCTGACCAAACTTCACCCATGAGAAAAGGAAATTTCCCTGCACATATCCGTAAACTTGTAGCCCAGATCAAGTATGCCCGTTGATCTAACACAGGTCCTCCACAGTCAATCGGCCTATCCAATCGCGCTGAAATCACATCCTGGCATAGATCCCTTGTCAGGGAACTTACCCTACGACATAGGTGAATAATGGACCTCCATACGAGCCCCGTTTGCCTGAAACAGGCGCCCTTTGTATACAAACTAAGTATACTAGGGCCCTAGGCCATTTGCATCACTTCTGGGCCAATATATAGCCCTTATTTCACCTCACTTCTATTCCATACGAATTTCTCTAAACCCTAGGGGAGAGGAGAGAAAAGAAGAGAAAAGAGTAAGGAGAGAAGAGGAGAAGAGAAAAGAGTAAGGAGAGAAGAGGAAAACCGGGAGATCGTTGTTGTGATTCTTTCCCACGACTCCACACCTCAAATCACCTCCCCATTACGCTACACACTCTGATTCGGTAATGATTTGGGTAAGAAAACCTAATCCTAATCTTGATTTAGAGATCCTGATAGAGTAATCGATAAGCTAGCTAATATAATTCATGATTTAGGTACCCATCGTTCCATTTTCGAGAATGTAGAGTTTGAACCAAGTCCGAAACGAGTGTTCCGATGAAAGGTACAGACTATAAACGCTTAAGTTATGGTTTTCAATGCTTTCAATGTCAGCTAATGGTTTATGTCTTACTTGATTGCTACCATTTTGTCTTACACACGCCGATTTCGATAGATTTTACATGTATGAACTATGTTGAACAAAATATGCATTCTATGTGTTTATCGAAATATTTGTATGAACATGTAAACATGACGTATGTTTGCCATGACTACTAGTCTAAGTTTCATCGTTGTCATATGCGTATTGACCTCTCTGTATCAGGATTTGCTAAAATATATGTTGTAACTAACCTAGTCTATGTAATTGATAAAGTATAGTTTAAGTGTTTGATAAATTGTCTGAATGAGAAATTGCTGATGATTTGTATTTATTAAGAGTATTAAGATAGAGTTTTTATTTACCATAGTCATGTGCATAGTTTCTTTCATGTATTTATACTTGCCTCTACGCAAATCATTGACAACATGCAAGGGTATAGTAACATGATCAGCTTGTTCGATGAAATGCTAAAATGAGAAATTTACTTGGATTGTTTATAAAATGCTGAGATGATTACCACATGTACTTACTTCCTGCATCTGAGTAAGATTGGGGCTACAACGTGGCCCAGGAAATCGGTAACTGTCTTTGTTCGGGTGGTTGAATTAGTCTCGCCACACTGAATAAATTCGACAAATCTGGGTCGCACGACGATTGTTGACAGTGGTTAGGCCACAAGGGGTGCTTATGCACTCCATGTCGATTAAGTCGGCATGTGCTCGTACCAATCGAACTTGTCTAATAAATCAATTAGCTCATTGTGTGTTTCCATGTTTGGACACCACTACTTGAATCTAAGGTACCCCCTTCAATATAAAGGCCCACTTTAACCATGGTGCCACGATCCACTAAGACTCATGAGCCGGACATGGTGGTATGTGACACTGTGTTCGAGCTGTAGGCCGGCCTGCGCCGAGGTGATCAACCACCCCGTAGTGACCATTGAGCAAACTTAGACTCGTGAGCCAAGCATGGTGGTATAGGACACCGTGTTCGAGCTGTCGGCCTACGCCGAAGTGATTAGCCACCCCGTAGTGACCGCGAGTATAAACTTATGAATTTGCCTATCGATTGCTTTTCATTAGGAGTGATGGCCCCACAACTTGCCTATCGTATGTGCTTGACTAGGAGTGACGAACCTAGACGGATCTTTCGATTCGGGTCAATGATAAAAATGAAGATACCTTAGCTTCCCAAATTTGTTGTATGAATAAACTTAAGTAACTACTGGGCTAACATGACTATGCATTACACTACATTAGTTAGGACGTGCTTTAAAGGCATGGAAGTCACACGGGAGGCAGTATTGTCATATGCGATATGGTGTAGTCATCCCTTGTTGAGGGAGCTTTTGACGTAAGGGCATGCATCATTATTTGCACTATGTTCCTACATTAAAAAAGAGTAGCTAGGAAGTGATTGTTATATTGCTTTATCATTACTGCTTGATTGACTTAATAACATGTTAACTTTTGTCTTATAGTACCACTGAGTTGATCACTCACTCTCACTTTGGGACGGTGTTTTAAAACACCAACCAGACACTGATTTAGATGCATGTGACGATGAGGTCTATACGGCGGAGCAGGACTTCATGGATGAAGAGGAGGAGTTCTCCTACTGTCAGCTTTCAGGTGGGTTTGGGTAGACCTCGAGCTAATTCGCCGAGATACCAGGATACTTGTCTAATTGGACATCTCACATATCCACCTTTTGTGTATTTTGAAACAAATCCTGTATATATTAAGCCCCATTACATTATCATACTCTGGAAGTTGTGGATTACTTACTTATGCTAATACATACACTTCAGACTTCCGTTTGCTTAATTAAATTATCTTTCGAGTATGATATACTGATTTAGTATAATCTCACTCATGCTTAACATCATTAATATGGACGAAATCTGAACATCATCATCCATAATGCATGAGTGATGTTCTGGATCTCGGGAGTAGAGCTTTGCTCGACCCTTGAAATTCAAGGCATTACAATAATACTATCATATATATGCATTGTTGAGCACCATAATCGTCACATCAAACACACACGTGGGTCCATTGTTATGATCAATAAGGGAGTAACTGTTTTTTTTATGAGAGATGACAATTAAGAGTGCATTTATGTACTTTTAAAACGTGTGTATTTAATATGTATTTTGGTCATTTTAGACATATGTAGTGTGGGACCTATCTATTATAAATAGGGCCGTAGGTGTAGGTTCAAGTCCAACATGAAAACAAAAATAGAAATATATATAAAAAAAATATTCTTGAAGTTTTTATCAGGAAGGTTATCTCAACCTAAGGTTTTAAAATTTTTAATTTATTGTTTATGTCATTTTATTTTAAATTTTAATAATAATATTTTTTAAAATTAAGATTTATTTATTTATTTAGCTTAATTGTTGAAATTTTGAGATATACCTTGAAATAATTATTGAATTAAATCGATTGGGTTCATAGTATAATTCTAATTTACTATTCAAATTGTAAAAAAAAAAAAAAATATTATTTAGCTCAGAATATAACATAACCCAATTAATAAATTATTGAAAGCATAATTTGTTTTAAAATTTAATTTAAAAATCTAATTTTAATTCAAAACTTTTAGAAATTAATAATTAAAATTTTTCATTATTAAACTAATCAAATTCATAAGCTTTAAAATTTATTTAATAAATTCGTTAGATTATAATTTGATTGATTTAAATCAATTTTATCCAAAGTTAAATTTAAATATGAATTAATTCTTTATTTATTAAAAATACTTGGTTTATATAAATTTGTTAAATTTTGATTTAATATCAACACAATTGAAATTTTTATTTGTTAAGTTTATATTATAATTTAAATAAATTTTAAAATTTAGAATTTAGTAAATAAAAATATATAATAAATTTTTTTATGTTAATATGATTTATTACATTTATATTTTTTTAAATATGATTTAAGTAAAAATTTAAATTTTATTAATGTTAGAATTTAAATAATTTTTTATATACATTATCAAAATTTTAAAATTCTTAATTTTATTAATAATAAATTAAAAATATTGTATTTAGGAAATTTAATTATTAAAGTTTCAAAGAAATTAAATATAAAATTATTAATTAGAAATAAAAAAATTATATTGTCGATATTTTGATAATTTAATCAAGTAATTATTGATTCTTGTAATAAATTGAAAATATTATTTTAAGAGTAACAAAAGCATATGAATAAATTCTTAATTTTATTAATAATAAATTAAAAATATTGTATTTAAGAAGTTTAAGTAATAAAGTTTAAATGAAATTATATATAAAATTATTAATTAAAAATAATTATTATTATTATATTGTCGATATTTTGATAATTCAATCAAGTAATTATTGATTCTTGTAATAAATTGAAAATATTATTTTAAGAGTAGCAAAAGCATGTGAATAAATCCATGATAGCTTTATGTTGATATTTTCGATAATGAAACAATGATTCATCTTATATGTATGTCTAGCATTTATTAAGCATCGATATTGATATGTTGGATGTAATATAAATAAGTAGGGTAATCGTGTCCCTTTGGTGGAAGACCTTAAATATGACGATTGTGTCCCTTAGACGAATGACCCTATAACTCATTGGATTCTCTGGAGTCTCTTTTATGTACACCGTATGAATACAATCGTGTGCGCGAACATATGTTAAAGGTACAACTGGAGCAGTAGTATGATCAGATAATGTATAAATAGGTCTCTTACTATGAAGTACCGGTGCGTGAGCATTAATGCAATGTGACCATCCACTTAGGTATGGTGTTGTAAAATATGATGAAAAACGTTTATGAGAATTCATAAAAAGTATTACATGCAAAACACATTTACAATTCTAGTGCTTAAATTTATGTTATTTTATTATCCGTATTATATTTTTCTCCATTGTTTATAAAATTTGATATAATTTGAACATTTTAAATTTTTAGGAAGAAATGATTCCAGAACTGCTACGCTTACCCTATTACAAAAAAATATACAGATGCAAAACTAATATACTACGAGCTAGCTGACGAGCCTTTATTATTAGTTTTTTTAGCTAATTAGGTTTAGTTTGAATTTTAATTCAATTTTGTTCTCTAGGTTTAATTTAAATTCCAAATTTCAATGTGGAGATTAGTTAACATTATATTTCAACCGTATTTTCCTTTTAGATTATTCTTAATATGTATTAATTAAATTTGATGGAATTATGTGGATGGTAATGAATATCAATCTATTAAAACTCATGAACTTGAGATTTGGTCCGAATACCTACTCGATATCTGAATTTCAGAGCTCGGTATCCGTGACGTACCAGGTATTTAAGAAGAATGTACATGAAATTCTATAAATATGTATGAGTGATTTATTGTGTGATACCAAGAAGCAATACAACAAAAAATTTCAGCATCCTCCTGTTCTCTTCTAAATTCTTCTTTCTAAGGCTATATAATAGCTTACACTCTCTCATTTCCTGTCACACTCATCTAAGACTCTGCAGTCGCCTCCCTCTCACGGCGGAACCTGGCATATATATCACCTTTATAGAATTTCCTCGTACGCATGACCAAAACAACCGAAACCATCGATCCAAAGAACGTCACAGCGGCAATTATGATGAACGATAATCTATAACACTGCGTTCCAAGGCAAGTTAAGTCACCCGTCGTAGCATGGCCGGAAAATGCTCTTTGCTTCAAAGCCTCCCTATCATACAGACGTCCAGCAATTCTGACATTCAGCACATAGGATCCAATTGGTGTAACAGCCCCGGCGACGTTGAACAACGTCGCATAGTGTTTCAGACCAAACACTTCCGATATGATCATGAATATCAATGACCACTGCGCTCCGAGACAGAATCCGATGATCACCGAGGCGATGTAGAGAGAGCCTGGAGCAGGGAATGCAATCAGGAGGTGGCCCACGCAAGAGAGGAGAAGGGCCATTGTCAGCATCAACGAGCGGGGGAATTTGTATCTTGATAGGAAGATTTCCGATGCGATGCCAGTGGCTACCCGCCCACCGAAGTTCCAAATGCTTATGAGCGATACAAAGGTACTGATGCTGCGAGAATTGTAGCCCCACGATTCCCCAATCTGACCCATGTTGTCGATCGCTGTAAGATTGCTGCCGATGCCGGATATTATTAGAAAGAAGATAATTAGCATATCCATGCTCGTGATCGCCTGTAGTATGGTGTAATCTTCACCTCTCTCAGGCTCTTTCAACATATTGATGATAGTAGAAAACCAAGATTGCTTTCGTGAGGATGGAGTTGAACGTGGAGATGCAATTGCTACTGCTGGAGTTGACTGTGGTGGTACAATTGATACTGGTGACTGTTCATCTTGCTTTTTAACAGATATCACTGCCAGAGGAGGATGGTTATTTGGAGAAAACCAAGATTGCTTTCGTGAGGATGGAGTTGACTGTGGTGGTGCAATTGCTATTTCGGACTGTTCATCTTGCATTTCGACGGATATCACCGCCAGATTAGGATTGTTCTTTGGAGATCGGCTTTTGAGCTCTTTTCTTATAACAACGACAAGCGGAAGGAAGAGGAGGAAGATGATTATAGCAGCACTACCACGGAGTTCTGGTGCGGTGAACGCCACCCGTTTGTCAATGATGATTACAAGCATGAGATATCCGGCAAGTGCAAGGACGATGTAGAGAAAAGAGTAAAAGATCTTGATGTCATCTGTTTGTGGGATGGCTTTGATTATCCGAATTGAGCAGAGGAAGATCATGTACACTGCAGCTGGGAGCCATGCGATGAAGAGGATCAGTGACTTGGGATTGTGGCCATAGAAGGCGAGGTAGAGCTGAGTGAAAATGGCCCCACTGAGGCCCACCAGACCCTTGAGTAACCCGATCACGACGCCGCGGCCTTCTGGGAAGTTCTTGACGCAGGAGACGAGTGCACTAACGGTGGCGAATGACTGAGCATTGGCAGCAATGAACATGTAGAGACACATCTGCCAGACGGCGGGGCGGGCGATGTGGCCTGTGACAGAGAGCCAGATCATGAGGTAGCCGGTGAGGTTCGTGGCGGCACCGATGGCGAGAACGATGGACGGTGGAGATATCTCATGGATGAGGCCTGAGAGGATGCCAATGTTGCCGCCGAGGTCTTTGAAGAAGCCGATGGTGTTGAGAGTCTGTTGATTGTAGGCCATTGATGATTTGATGACGCTGGAGTATATGCCGAAGAGGAAAGTGGTTCCTGTGGTGGAGAGGATGAGGACAGATGCGTACATCATGAAATATCTCCCGCAGAGTACCTGTACGAAGATCTGCATCATCTGGGCCGTGCTTCCGCTGCAATGGCCCATCTCTCTCTCAAGGAAGCGTGGTGTGGGATAGAATAGAATAGAATTATTTTGGACGTGAATATCCTATAAATGGTTGGAGGGAGCCTGTGATTAAAAAGCTTACGTGGGACCCACCATGATGCGTGTGACATCCACCATTTATGTCGGGTGACGTTAGGACATGAACCCCGTTCGAATCTCAATCCAAATCTGAAGTGGGCCACACCAGATGGTAAAGTCGGGATGGATGGGATGAAATTGAGGAAAGAAGATCTGTTACTAAAAACTTTCCTAAGTCTGTTTGATTTGTTGTAATTACTGTGAATTATTCACAGGTAAATTAGATATTATTTTCTTCCACAGGCGTTCGGGAAGAAACGCATAAAATCACCTAAAAAACTTTGCCAATATATAGCCTCGTTTTTCTTGTTTTCAAGGCGGCCCCACCATGATGTATGCGTTATATCCTTGCCATTCACTCATTTTTTCAGATCATTTTAGGTAATTACCCCCGAAAACGAAGCAGATCCAAAGCTCAAGTGGACCACACCACAGAAATGAGGGGGTTTGAACGTCTACAATTGAAGGCTTTTAGGGAAAAGGCCTGCCTGTGACCTGGGGCACAGAGATATGCCTGTGCCCAGGACTGTGTGGGGCCCAAAGAGATGTCCACGACAAATCCACTCCGTCCATATGTTTTGAAATACCATAATATGACAGGATTATACAAATAAGGCACATCCAAAACTCAGGTGGGCCACATCATTTAAAAAATCCATCACGTGGGCCCCACTTTTGACTGACAATCACTATAAAAGTTATTCTTTTCCTACTTTTAATCACCAGTTAAATATTTATGGGAAATTGATGGCCCACGATTGATCATACTACAAATGTTTAGATAATTGATCTAGACCATCCATCACGTGGATCCCACACCTATATTAGTTATCACTTAAAAAAAAACTTTTGCAAGATAAATTCAACCCTAAATTCAATAGGTAGGGAAATCGGCAGTTCATATTGATCATAATGCAAACAGTCCAATCATGCCTATGGACCATTCATCATGTGGAGCCCACCCTTACTCCCCATTGCCCTCAAAAACTCACTTTGGTCATATAAATATGATTGATTGCTTGGACTGAGCAAGTTTATACAACTAAGAGCATCATAACTTACATGCTTAGAGCATCAGGTCATTTATCATTAGCTTTAGCACTGGCTAGTTACTTCAAAAGAGAAGTAATAAGAATCATAACTTGTAAATCAACCGTCTCTTCTGCCATAGTATAGGAAATCCATACCATCAAAATAGTAGATCACACTATACCAAAATTGCGATTTTGCTACGGATTTTGTCCTTCGAAAAAAAGGCATGGTTGAATTGCTAAAATGAGATTTGGGACGAATTCGATCCGTCGCAAATTAAGATTTTGCGACAAATTATGGTCCGTCACAAAGTACCTCACAAATATCCCAACAAACCATTTAGCGACGGATTTTATTTGCTTTTGCGATGGATCATGGTCCGTCATAAATTGACTTTTACCCCTACCACATGTTTTGTTTGTAGAATATGGTGGGAAAATGTGTTTTATTGTAGTTTAAGAAGTGTTTTTTAATAGAATTTCAGTGGCTTAATTGTATTTATTTGTATTTAAGATTATTTTTGTATCAATTGATTGAATACAATGATTTTTTTTTTATATCAATTAGGTGGAAATATTATTATTATTATTATTATTGCTTTAAAATTGACATTTAAATACTTTGCAATATCACATGAAAAACCCTACTCTACATCCTTCGTAATTTATTAAAACTTGAGATTTTAGGAAATGAAGTTCGAAAAAAATTGAGATGAAAAAAATTGAGATTTTTATATGTAATTGACATTTTGAAAAAGAAAATTGAGAACTTTAAAAAATTTATGATTTTGTAAAAACGAAATTGTTGAGAAATTTTTTTTTTTTTTTTTAACAATTAACAATGTTTGAGAAAATTTGAGATTTTGAAAAAAAAAACTGTGATTTAATAAAAATCTAGATCCAAAACGATCATACGGTGGGCCAACATCCCAGGAAGTCATCGATGCAAGTGGATTAAGGCCATGCAAGCTAATCAGGGTGAAATTAGTGGTTATAGTTAAACAGAGTTGCTGATTAGTGTGGATTAGAAACCTGCAACTAATCTCCGGATTAGTTGTGCTCGACAATTTTAGAAGCATGCTTAGAGGGACTATAAATAGCCTCTTTTTTAAGGGTAGCCACCTTCCTAAAGTAGAAAGTGAGAGAGTGAGGGGTGCATTGTTTTTTGGTGTGGCAATGCAGGCTGAGTCCAAATTCATCTGGGCATGCGAAGAGAGAGAGAGAGAGAGAGAGAGAGAGAGAGAGAGAGAGAGAGAGAGAGAGAGAGAGAGAGAGAGAGAGGAACATAAGAGTTGTTGCTCATTGCCGCACTCTTGCTCTGGTCAGGCCAAGTTCCGGGTCAAGTTAAGCCAAGTTCCCGGTCGAGTCAGGCAGGTCTAGCCAAGTCCAGATGGTGCTGGAGTTACTAGATGAGCAGAAGGAAGAAGAAGAGGAAAGAAGAGAGAGAGAGAGGGAGCTCTTTGTCGTGTCGCACCAACTCGGCCAGATCAAGTCGTGGTTTGGGTCTGGACGTGCCCAATTTAGCTTGTATGGGACTGGGGAGTGTTAGAGAGTTCAAAGAAATTACAAAGATTCTTCAAGAGCTTCTTCAAGTATCCCGCGGTGCAATATGGGAGAAGCAGAATAGGAGAAGAAAGATGCAGGATACATGGTAGAAACATGTTGCGTGGCGGCATAACAGGGATTGTTTGTGCAACTGCGCAACAGTCCCGTTCATGGATATTCAGCGATATTTTCCGCGAGTCTTAGAATTCCCCGTGAACTAGTCTTTTGCACTTGCATGTACTCTGATTATATTGGTGCAAAATAAGGAATCTCGAACCCGCGTTACTCCTCTGTCATTGCGACGGATATTTCGCAAGCCGAAATGCTGCCAAATTCACTATTGGATTGTTTTCCCTTTCTTCCAGTTTATTGATTAAAATGTACTTTGTTTCAGAATCAATAGAAACATAAGGGATTTAATATGAATTCAGAATCAATAAAATATGTGATGATGCTTGCTCTTCAATGTTCCTTTGTTGCTTATTGAATGTAGATGTTCCAATCTGAGATACTTCGTTTCTTTTCGAAACACTCTCTTAATTCACCTAAGTCCTAATCTGAGCCACTTGCTCTAACCTTGTGTTACTACTGTTTATCCAACCGTTCAAGCTTTAATTAGTTTCATCAAATCAGTGCATAAGCATTATGCAACACTCATTCCCTTCTCAACCCTCTCGCTCTCCATATACATCTTCATTACATTGCATTTCATCATTTTCTCGCATTTAACTGGGGAGTGTATGCTTTGTGGCTTATCTATATAATTGGAGTAGGACCACCAGAAACCTTAGCCAGTTAGCTGTCATTTTATCATAAGCATCAATACAACATTAAGTATCTCATAAATCTCATTTTTACATACTTTGTACCCTTCATTCAGTTAGTTCAAATGAATGCTCTGCGTCTTACCGATATAATCGGATCATGCCCATCAGAAATTCGAACCGATTACCCACCATCATTGCCATTGCACCGCATTACATTTTCTACACACGAGAATTTCTCAGAAATTAGATCTAGCGAAGTAAAAAATCGTACATAGGTATGGCAGAGAGGGTGCTTAACACCTTCACTCTTTGTAACCGTGATCCCTTACTCGGAATCTATAAAACGCAAATTCAAGACTCATCTTTAGGTTAAGGATCTTCAGATTCTCGATTCTAAGCATTTCTATCGGGTTTAATCGACTATAGGATCGAAATAATTGGTTAGTAACAACTCTGGTCAAATATAACACCCTCTTACCCTCAAATGAAAGCCCTCGAACGAGGAAACCCGTGGAA
The DNA here is from genome assembly GCA_030180095.1 of Magnolia changhungtana. NCBI lineage: Eukaryota > Viridiplantae > Streptophyta > Magnoliopsida > Magnoliales > Magnoliaceae > Magnolia > Magnolia changhungtana. Next base: position 1,153,362 of record JASAUF010000441.1, on the reverse strand, counting down.
AAGCAAGATGATCTCCCATCACCCGGGGAAATCCCCCCTCCAGCGTCCACATAGGCCAGACCGAGAGGAGCTCCAAGGTTGAGAATCCTCTTATGATGGCATCTGCCTGTTTATTCTTTGGTTTATTTGTTTTTCGGCCGAAAGCAATGGCTGATTGCGATGTGAACTTTTTCTTTCCTCGTAACTCCTTTGAGGAATAGAGCTGAGCAATGACGAGTTTGGGAGATTTATCAACCAGTTGTTTGTAATGATTGTCCGACCATTCGAATAAAGTATCCATTATTTGGGGTTAGTTTAAGAAGCTAGGAAGCTCAAAAGCCATACTAGTAGACTATAAAATGAAATGAATGGAATGATAGATATCGACTTCATCGATATTCGGTCGAAAGAAAGGGGGTTGACTGCAAGTTCGCTGAATGATTGGGCAATGAATGTACTGGATGAGACTGAATTGTCAAGCAAGTAAATTCGGACAATACTGCTTAATTCCGGCCTTGGCATTTTTAGCAGTATCTATAGTACCGCCATAGGGAAGATCCCCGCAGATAAGGTAATTTTCTCATGTGAGGAGCATTTGATATGCTGATTGTCCATCATCATCTTCAAAATGAGCTGTGAACTAGGCTGGGCCGAATTCTTTGAGCAGAAAATGGGTGAAAGTTCAATTGTGTTTACCTTTATGGAGATGAAGGAATAAGGAGTCCATATAACTAGAAAATGTACAGATCTCCTGAGGACAATGAATAATACAGTGACCACAAGAAATATAAATGGTATTGGAAGGGATGAGAGAATGTATAAGAGTAGAGCGGAAGTATTCGTATATCCAAGAGCCATAGTGGTCATTCACCAATGCATAGACCTTTGGTAGTTACTTCATAAACGCCTTTGTAAAGGTGGCCGAGCACAAATGGTGCAAGTCCAAGTTTTCGACCATGTGCGTATACCTTGGCTAGTTGGACGTACTCAGTGATGATCTGGAGTGCGTTCACATAGAACAAATGACAATAAATCCAAAGCAGCAAGAAGGTCGTGTGTTCTTCATACTCGACTGTGCCTTTATGTTTGCAATATATACTTGCATCAAGTGCCAATAGGCTTTGCCAGCCTTATTGGTGAAATGTTTTGGTTCCTTCCAAGTAAAGCCTGGGAAGACTGCCTCGTCGAAGGGAAGGAGTTGAGTGAGAGCAGAGATGTCCAAAATCATAGGACTCATAAGACCACATTCAAAGAAGAATATGTTGGTGGATGGGCTCCGGAATGTTGATGCTATAGTAAGAAGGGGAGGATCCAATAGATAGTTATATAGTGATAGTTTGATATATTTATAAATGCCTGACCCTCTCCAAGAAGTTTCATATTGGGCAACAACACGGTCGAACCAAATTTTCCATCTTAGTAAGGGTTTCGCCCAAGATCATGGGTTCTTTATAGCGTTGGAGGCTTTAGGAGTGATTCAGATTGAATTTATATTATTTCTCTAATTAAGACAAATCATGAAGAAATAATCCAATGAGGGAATCTCATCATGCTCGACCACAGGAAAGAAAACTGGCCCCAAGCAGTAGTAATATTCGATGAGTGATTTGAAAATGATTTCTTTGGAAAACTTCTCGAAAATGCCATTCAAGATGTTTATTAGATCATCTTGTTGAAAAGTTGGGGGAGTAGAAGATGAAGAAGCCACCATTTGTTAGAACGAGAATGTTCGCTTAAGCTTTGGAGATGAAAGAACATGGAAGAGAGCGTGGGATGAAGAATGTTTATAAAATGAGATATATATCGGTTGAAAATCTGGCACATTAATTAGGACATCATTAAATTCTTGTTTGGTGCGATGCTTGTACACGCGTCACCATGGGGATAACTCTTTATTCAAAAAGAGAGATCGGAATCGACACTTGGAATTATCTTGGTCAGAGACGGTGATTGAGTAGTTGCCACGTGTCCTATGAAACGACCGCATTTATGAAGAGTCATACGTCATTGTTTTCGCCTTTTACCCAAAGGCGAAGCGATATGGGGGGCAATGTTCGTCCCTACTTCTGATAATTCATACAAGAACCAATTAAGGAAGTTTGGTTGTAACCATCAAGGAGTTACATGGTGTATTTAAAGATCTTTAGAGATATGCGAAGATGATTTTGTGGCAATATGGCTGGTGTTTATCGCGTAGTGTCATGCCATCCATAAGAGAAATGAGTCGAACGAAAGGTGGTCGTGCTAAAGCAAATTTAGGATAGATGGCATAATTAGAAACAATGAAAGCAAGTAGTGCTGAAATTGTTATAGCAGCCGTCATAACATAGGAAGCATCCAGATAATCATATTAATATTATAAATAGCAAGGGAATGTAGTAAAAGAAATCATCTCATACCAACCAAACCAAATCAAACTAAATCTATCTTTCAATTATCCTTTTAATTATCAATCATTTACATTCCCTAGTATAATCTCTTATCTTTATTAGTCATTTACATTCCTTAGTGTAATCCGTAGTAGTAATCAAGCAGCTGTTAACTTTATATGTAATTCAAGTCTATGCTCATATGTTGTATTTAGTTCGAGTATCAATCAAAGTTCTCCGTCTAGAGAGACATTCTGCAATTGTTTTCCGCGGTTGAAAGTAAAATTTTTCATTTTGTTTTATCTATATTGAAGAGAGAAACTCCTTTCGTACGAAAAGTAGAGGTGTGACCCATTTTCAAAGGACAAACACCACCCTCTGAATATCGCCTGATCATCTTAAGCAATATTGTGCAACTGGCTAAATAGGCAACCGATCTTATTAGATCTCAGTTATATACGGTCAATTTCCGACATATCTATCTATCTTGGCGCCTTGGGTCATAGTTTTTTTGTTTAAATTGAGCCACACGTTCAATTCTGGCATGCTCACACTATTTACGTAACTAAATTTGAAATCGAACTACAATAGCCTAACCTTAACACGTAAAAGAGTATCATGATTAAAAGCTTAAAATAATATCTAACACCGAAGAAAGTTTTGTAGTGTTCACATGTATGTTTGGCACTGTGGATTCAAGGGGATTTCAAATCCCTGTCTGTTTAGCACCATTAAGTAATGGGGGGTTTGAAATCTAGGGGGTTTCAAATCCCCTCGAACAAGGGTTTGCAATCTAAGGTTGAAGCTTGCATTATCTTTTACAATCACCTCAATGGTTGGAAATCCTACCATTGAGAGATTTTCTTTAAAATTATTTATTTGAGATGCAACCATGCACAACTCCCTTATCCACCATCTTTGAGGTTCTGCCATCGTTTGAAGGAGACGGTGAAGGTTGTTGTTAAGGTAGCTCCCAAAACTTAAGTATTTTTTATTTTTTTTGAAATGAATTGTAAGCTAGTATTTGGGTGGCCCACTATAATAGTTGTGCAAAATCTGCTCCAACCATGCGATAACTTGTCAAAATTTATTTATATGGACAAAATATTATGCTGATTTAAGCTTCACATGGGCCACACCAAGTGAAACAATGAATGGAAGGACGAGAACCTCTTATTCATATGTCCCACTGTGATGGTTATATGAAATGTAATCCAACCATTATATAGTGCATTAAAATTTAAGCTTTGGAAAAAAATTTTAGGCCTAAATATCATTCAGGTGGGCCATAGGAATGAAAACAAATTCGACGATTATAATTGCTTGTACACACTGTTTTCAACCGTGTGATTGACTTGAACTATCAATGGGCCTGGAATTTAGGCAATTGCCCTAAAATAGGATGAATCAGATTGTAATCGGAGTAGATTTCAAACTATCATTGTGGTGGATCACATCATTTTATTTTATTTTTTCTTTTTTTCAATAGTGGCTGTAAAGCCACCACAGCCTAGCACACAGATTGCATCCTTACTGTCTCCAACTAGGAACGGTCAGAGCTTTGAGTGGTCACCATGATGTAGGGTCTTATCTACATTGTTCATCTATTTTTTCCTATCATTATAGGGTATAGTCCCATAAATGAGGTAGATCCAAGGCTTAAGTGGGTCACACCACAGGAAGCATGGGTGAAAATGGTTCTCACCATTGAAACTTCTCTAGGGACAACCTCGACTTTTATTTACCATCCAACCTATTCATAAAATTACATTGGGCTGGATGAAGAGAAAAAATAAATATCAGCTCCATACAAAACTTATGTGACCCTCAAGAAGTTTTCAACCGTAACAGTTTAATCTCCATTATGCAGTTCAGTTGACTCCATGGTCTGCCTTACTTTTGGGTTATACCAAAATGATACATCACGGTGGCCACTCAAACCTCCTGCTCGTTCCTAGCTAGAGACGGATAGGGGTAGGACGCAATGGCTGGCTAGTGGACGGTGTTCCATGGGCCCTGCCATGATATATGTATTTCATCCATGCTGTCCATCTATTTTTCTAAATAATTTTACGGTATGAGCTCAAAAATGAGGTATATGCCAATCTCAAGTAGACCACATTATATGAAAATGTGTTGATTGAACATTGACTATTAAAAACTTTTTACAGGCCATGAAAGTTTTAGATCAAACCCTTCATCTAGGTCTGTTTTACCTAATCAACAAATTGGATATCAAATAAATAGTACAATGGGCCTTAGGAGTGGATATCAAATAAATAGTACAATGGGCCTTAGGAGGATTTTAATGGTGGATATCGAATCACTATTGTTTTCCTGTGGTGTGGTCCACCCAAGATTTATATCCATCTCATTTATGGAATCATGCCCTAAAATGGTACGTAAAAATGGATGAGATTTGTATGGTTTTTATTTAGACTATCTAAAATTATAGTAGATATGTTTATCTTAACACATAATTGTGTTGAAATTTAGTGGCCCACTTTTATGGCCCACTTGAAGTCCAAAATTACTTTTTTTTTTTTTTTTTTCTAATGTATATGTTTTGATGGGCTTGTTATCATAATTATCTATATTGTAATATATATTAATCATTTTAGATATTTTAAATAATTTGTTTAGTTTCCTTAAAGATTTATGTAAATATACCATAAAATTTGAGGAGATTTCAAACCTACTCCCAAATATGAATTTTAAAATGTAAGGTATTCCAAATCTACTGTGTCAAACAAAACCGTGGGATTTCAAATCCAGCGGTTTCAAATTCACGCTCCCAAACAACCCAAAAAGAGTCCCATATCTTTTGATGAAAAAAACGTGGCTTGAATTTAAAAAGTGCTTTTAAGATACACACATAATAAAAGTTGAAGGGAGCTTAGTAAGTATCTTTTATGCCCTTTTTTATGCGATGGTGATCCACTTGACCATTCGACCGGTCCATTAATCATTGGTCTGGCTCTGCCCTGTCTGGCTAGAAAACTGGGCCTACGTTTGAAGCATAAGCCCAGCCTTTGGGCCCGTTTAAGGTCCCAAGCAATGTCCCATAAGTCTGGCCGCCCTTACTCTCCCGCTCCATTTCATTATCTAGCAATTCCTCTATCAACTTTCCCTCCATTTCCCCCTCTTTCCGTTTTCCTCACATGGCGGCAGTCGCATCTTTGCGACTTTCCTTATCTCCATTGCTAGCGAATCCTACCTCCCTCTTCTCCTTCTCAAATCCTAATTCCCTAAGGGTTTTCTGCTGCTGCTGCTCCCCTTCCCCTTCCCTCTCTTCCGACCTTCCCCCATCCCCTGACATCGACACCAACGCCGATAAATGGGAGTCTTTCCGCAAGAAGAAAGTCGTAATGCGAGTAGGTTACGTCGGTTCTGATTACAGAGGTAATGTTTCCCAACTCTCCGAGCAATTCCTCTTGGAGCATTGTTTTTTGTTTTTTTTTTTTTTAACTGACGACAGGGTGTCCCTGCCCTTTTAAGGCGAGACTATTCCCTGCGGATGCACGCAATCACCCGCCAACCACGTGCATCAGGTAATCCACGGGGAGGGGAATTGAACTCGTGTATGTGGGGAGCAAACCCACGACCGAAGCCGTTCGCCCAAACCTTGACAGGTTCCTCTCCAATGAATTCCTCTCAGAGCATTTGGACAGTTCAATTTACACTGATTGGTAAAACGGACATTTACATGAAAATAGTTCGAATCGAAGTTTTGATGCCTTCATTCTAAAAGATAGCCATCCTTTACATGGCCTCGAGAAGGTGTGGCTATGGGAATGAAAGCCAACTTATGGATGGATTGAATTACCTGATTCTCGCTTGAATCTGGTTATTCCCCATAACACATATATTATTGAATGGTAACCCATGAAAGGTGAGCTGGTTGTAATGGAATGTTGGGAATGCAGATCAATCGACTGGACTATCCAAGTCCAATGCCATAAGAGCACTGGTTCATCTCCATGTGCGCATGCATGTGCAACACTTTCGTGGGACATCAGCAACATCCTGAAGCTATTAGTTGAGACTTGGGATGACTGATCACTTATCTGGCCTGTTCATTCATTCATACTACTAGGGGCAAGCCATGATGAAAAATTTGCACTGATTATATGATCCTAGCCATCCTATCAATAGTATGAAAAATGGACAGTTAAGATCCACTGAATAAACAATGTAGGTCCACTCATCACATCGAAGGTTGAAAGATCTTTTCAACAGGCTCCACTGTGAATTGCTTATGACTCTAAAGAAGCATGCTTGCTTGATGATGCTAACCAATCGATCTATGGCTTGTAGAAACAGACATTTGCAATAAAATGGCTCACATTTGAAGGATCAAGATCATCTGATTGGCATGATTATTGCACCATGGCATGTCCCTAGAGTTCTGAATAAACGGGCAGTCTTGAGTCAATGATTGGTCGTCCCACATGCCAATGAAAATTTTGGGGATGTTGCTAGGTGAAGTTAGCATCCACCCTTGTGTGCCCCACCAAGATTCAACATAGCCCAAAAATTACTTTGATGGACAATGACAACCATTCGATTGGTCTCCACACAAATGAAGGAAAGTTGTCAAGGTGCCCATATCAAAAGGGTTAAATCTAATAGTTGAGATGATATATCTAGTTATCGTGACTTTGTATCCACTCTCCACTCACAGTGGCGCCCACGATTTTTGGTGCTTGAGATTAGTGTGCATGCATGCGGTGTTTTAGTTGTCAATGAAAAGTCGATATTATCGTAGATAGTTTTGGTATCGCCACACTAGGGACACCAAAACCCACTAATGTCGTATCTCTTCAAAATGTCATTGAAAATTCGATGATTTTTTCGTTTTCCTTGTTAAAATGGGTTTTTGGCGACAAAATCATTGTTCGGTGAATTTCACGATAGCATAAAATATAAATACATAAAAAAAGGAAAAAAACTTTCATTTCAATTTTTCTTTAAGATTTGTAACAGAGTGATTTTCGGTACCTATACAAGAAGATTGGTTGATTTGAAAGAAGATTTGGTGGGCCAATTGTAGATCGATCAACATGAGTGGGTCGGTCTTCCACAAGGTTTCGAAAAACCTCCAACCTTTTTTTTCTTCTATTAAATGATAGATTTCAAAAGCAGCTGAGATTTCAACGAATCTTCTAGGAATTTTGGGTAGAATTTGTGGGTTTTGGAACCCTTTTCCCTAAATACCTACAAAAGCCTATTTTGTTATGGAGAGGATGCCGATAGAGTCATGGCTACAAGTCACGCCTAGGGAGTGGTTCGCCTTTTGTGCTCCGTGAGCTCCACCATGATGTAATTCAGGACATCTTAGAGGTGCTAAAATAGGTGAAAATCAACATCCCTTTGTTGGATGCCATAAAACAAATCCCATCATATGCCAAGTTCCTGAAAGACCTTTGTACGGCCAAGAGACGACAAAACATCAAGAAAAAAATTATTTTTAACAAAGAAAGTGAGTACCAACCTCGAACAAGATGTGCCCCAAAAATACAAAGATCCCAGTAGCCCAACTATCTCTTGTGTGATTGGGGATCACCGGATCGAACATGCACTAATTGATTTGGGGGTGAGTGTGAATCAGATCCCATACTCGATTTACGAACAACTTGGCCTAAGTGAAATAAAATCCACCAGGACTACACTTCAACTTGCTGATCGTTCGATTTGTATACCAAGAGAGATGATAGAGGATGTGCTAGTCCAAGTTGATAAATTTTACTACCCAGTGGATTATTGTTTTGGATACTCAGCCTGTCATTGATACTAGCACTCAAATTCCTGTCATCCTTGGCCGACCATTCCTAGTTACATCAAACACCATAATCAATTGTAGGAATGAGATTATGAAACTCGTAATCTAAGAAAGCAAGGGAAAACTATTCATTCTTGACAGATAGGTTCCTCCTCTGGCCAATATCTCGATAAATTTCTCAATAGATGTCTCAACAAAATAATCCAAAAGCCCATTTTCAGTAGGTTTGGATATCCTAGAGCATGAATATCCAGAGAAATGTATGAACCTCAACAACACATCTTTGATCAAAATTTTGAAGTTTCCAAAGTGTATAGTATTCACTTGTGGCATAAAAATTTTCAATGTTAGTACACCACGATGAATCAGAGACTACAATCAGGTGAAATTCAGAAAAACTCTCTTTTATGTTTTATCCGCTCTGTCCATTTGTTTTGCGAGATCATTTTAGGGCATGAGCCCAAAAATGAGTCAAATCCACATATTAGGTGGTCCACACCAAAGGAAATATTGTGATTCAACGCTTACCATTAGAAACTTCTTAGGGCCCACTATAATGTTTACTTGCCATCCAAACTCTTGATTAGGTCAAATAGACTTGGATAAAGGGAAAACACAAATTTCAGCTTGATTGAAAACTTTTGTGGCCCCAAGAAGTTTATAATGGTGGCAATTCAATAACCACCATTTCTTGTGGTGTGGTCCACCTGAGATTTGGATCTGCCTCATTTTTTGGGCTCAGGCCCTAAATTGATTTGCCAAAATGGATGGACTGACTAGATATACAATGCATGCATCGAGGTAGGCCCCACTGTCAAGGTCCCCACCCACCTCACTGGATTCGGGTGTGACAACAAGTCGCGTCTTATTTTTAGGAGCGACACTACATTGCGACCTCCTGGAACCATCTATGTGGGTGGGACCCTACTATAGGGCCCGCCTCGATGTATGCATTGTATATCCATGCCATCCATCTGGTTTCCCAACTTATTCTAGGGAATGGTATGGTCCAAAAGTTTCAGCAAGTATAAATTTCAGATGGACCACACCAAAAGAAACAATGGTCATTGAATGCCTACCATTAAAAACTTCCTAGGGTCCACTGTAATGTTTACTAACCATCCAACCTATTGATAAGGTCAAACATACTCGGATGATAGGAAAAAAAAAACAAATATCAGCTTGATTGAAAACTTTTGTGGCCTAGTTGAAATAACCACTATTTCCTATCATGTGGTCCAGTTGAAATTTGTATCTACTTCATTTTTTGGATCACGCCTTAAAATAAGTTGGCAAATTGATGGACGGCGTGGATATTCAATGCATACATTGACGTGGGCCTTGTAGTCAGGGTCCACCAGATTCCTAAATCTGGTTAGTGGAGTGTTTATTATTGGTCTTTAATTTGATCATGTACACTTACTTTTTAGCACCAGCCCTTTACACTTGGAATCTTGGAATACTTGTGTGAGATCCAAGCCACTCACCAGATTGGACCCACTATGTAGATGCCTGATGTCAAATGATGCACCATTCTCATCACGTAGGACAATTATATGAATGCCACAAATTTGATGTCTCAAGTGGACCACACCACAAGAAACAATGGTCATTGAATGCCCACCATTAGAAACTTCTTTGAGGCCGCAAAAGTTTTTGATGGATGGATATGTGGGATGGATGGGATGGTTAGATGGTTGGATGGATGGATGGATTGGACGGATGGATGGATGGATGGGATGGATGGATGGATGGGATGGTTGGTTGGATGGATGGGATGGGATGGTTGGATCTTGGATGGATGAATGATACATGGGATGGATGGTTGGATAGTTGGATGGAAGGTTGGATGGTTAAATGGATGGATGGATAAAACTTATTATGTATGTGTATTTAGGCATCTTCTGAAGTTTCACTGAAAAATTCCTCCGGTTTCCCCATATTTTTCCTTATTTTACCTGCATTTCCGGTTATTGGGGATATTATCGGCGATAACGATATTGTATCTTTATCTCTGGCCAGCGATACCGACAACTTGAACGCTGCATGCATGCCTGCCATGTGTGCTGTGGATGATTGCCACAGAGTAATATTTCATGGCGATGTGCAAAGGCGTTACTTAACTATGGCAACTCATCTATTGCTTATGTGGCATACATCTCAGTTAGTCTAGAATGTCCCAAGGTTGCACAGTTTAGATGATCTTAACCATCTGATTTCTGTTACATTCAGACTACTTTCTAATTTCCTTTTACGTTTTCCATTTGATGGTCGACAATTGGACCATTAAGATTTTTTTGATAGGCATTAGTTCCGTCTTTGCTTCACCTACAATGGGGACTTTCATTTGGCTAATCTGAATTGACCTTTTGTACTCTGTTATTAGGTTACATATCATTTTTGGGCCGTTAACAGCTGTTATATTGACCTTGAAGTGCTCTTAAAATCATAACACAATAAATGCACTTACGCTGTGTTTCTCTTCTTCTTGAATGCGGTTTTTAATGAAATGTCCCATTCAACAGGTCTGCAAATGCAGCGAGATATGAGCACTTTATCGAGTAAGACTGGAAATCTCTTATCTTTAAACTCATGATTAAATTATGCTATGTTCAATGTTTATTTTTTGCAAATTTGATTTTCTTTCTGTAAGTTCTGTTTTTGTATGAAGTTAAACTTTTTCCTTATCCTTTTCTTTTATTTGCATTAAAAAACTGGATGCCAAAAGATTGATCTTTAACTTGTGAATGTTATACGACTGTTACTACTGCTTATTTTATTTGCATTAAAAAACTGGATGCCAAAAGATCGATCTTTAACTTGTGAATATTATACTACTGCTACTACTACTGCTGCTGCTGCTGCTGCTACTGCTGCTGCTACTACTGCTACTACTGCTACTGCTGGTGCTGGTGCTGCTACTGCTACTGCTACTACTGCTGCTGCTGCTGCTACTCCTGCTGCTGCTGCTGCTACTACTACTGCTACTGCTACTACTAATACTAATAATAATAAGAATAGCAGCAACAACAACAACAACAACAACAACAGCAACAACAAAAAATTGAGAACGGCTACATGAATTGTTTTTTCCATTCCACTCTATCAAATGCCATAATTTTAGTTAGACCATAGGTCATCAAGACTTTTCTTACTACCTACACCCACATCCTTTTGGGCCTTACCTTTGCCATTCTAGAGCTTTCAATGCGTACCAACTCAGTCCTTGATCTCCATTGCACATGACCAAACCGTCTACATCTACTTCCTTCATCTTGGTACCTATTGGTGCTACTCCTAAATTCCCTTGAATGCATTCATTTCTAATTCTATCCTTCCTTGCCTTGCTACTCATCCATTCTAGCATCTTCATTTTAGTTACACATCCTATGGACATGTTGTTCCTTAACTGCCTAACATTCTGTTCCATAAAGTGATGGGGACATCTCGCACATGCACGTCCTCCCCCCTGTGCACGTACGCAAGGAGGAGGGCCCTACCGTCGATCTGGATCAATGACGACGTCCAGGGAGGGCCCCCTAGTTAGAAGACTGAGTTTTGTTCGTTGGAGTGGGCCCGATAGTCAAATAAAGCCCATCTTGGGTTCTCATGATCGTGGCCCACTAGTCTGATTAGTCTCATATTTTAGGTTTTGCTTATTAATGTTATTTAGAATATCATGGACGGTTTAGATCATTTTGATTAGTTATTATTTGTGTTTACTTCATCGCCAAGTAATAGGTTGCGTACATGGTGCGAGTTTTAGGGGTATAGGGTTTTCTTATAAATAAGCACCCCTTGTAGGCTTTGTTTTTTTTTTTTTTTTCAAAAATGAAGATTAATAAAAATTGCTGCATTTTCCTGTTCCTTTCCGAGTTATGAAAACCTAATTAGGTGCGAAGCCCTCTCTTCTTTGAAGGGCTAATCACTGTGGTACGAAGTCACATCTATTTGGATTCGCTCTTATCTTCTATCATTCACCCTTCTCATCTCGCACAATCATTTGTGCTACAAATTTGTCTTTTATTGCAGCAACTTTCCTCTCTTCAGAAGAATTCCAGAATCTGGCCCTGTAGGAGGGTTGAAACTTCGGCGGAGCACCACGCCCAGACCATACATTGGATCGACTTGAAACTTGGAGGTTTTGAAGCTCAGCCCTGACCGACCAAACCCAAGAGGGCGTTTTTTGGGTTCGTGGGCCCCCACACACGTGCGGCCAGCCATCAGCGCACGTGCGTTAGGCCCAACCTGCTGTCCACATGCGCGGGTTGGTTACAGGTTCTCTCTCTCCTCTCTTTAACTCTCACCTGATTTTCCTAACCTTAACCCTAGATTGTCCTAAATTCTCAATTTCTATCCGCTTTCTTTAACTCTAGGGTTCCCTGAATTGAATCTGTGAATCCCTTGGATTGGGGAAATATTTCTGTGCATGTGTGGATGATTTTACTCTCCTTTGAGCATTGTTTGGTCCATAATTTTACTTGATCCAGCCCTAGCATGTGTAGGCCTGGACCCGCATAGATTCCCCTTGTTGAGTGCTTGACGTTATGTGGGATGTGGAATTTTGTGTGATTGTCTCTGAACTAGTGTGATCTAAAGATTGAAAATCTTGCACATCATATTTGAATTTCATGTCCTGCATCATAAAGCATGGCTGATCTTATAGCCATCGCATAAAATTCCCTTTCAGTTTGACTGGTACATGGCTGTCACATAAAACTCCAAAGGCACATCTCCATTTCTTCCACCCCTCGTGAATTTTATGGGCAACATCCTTCTCAATCTCTCTACTCTTGTGAATTATTGACTTAAGATATCGAAACTGGTTGTTTTGGGAAACTTCTTGGTCATCAATCTTTACTAATTCATCATTCCCACTCGTATTAATACTAAGATTGCACCCTGTATACTCTATTTTAGTCCAACTAATTTTAAATCATTTAGATTTTAAAGCACCTCTTCATAAATCTAGCCGTGTTTATGCCCACCCTCATCTTGCAAATCAAAACTATGTCATCTGCAAACAATTTACACAATGGGATCTCTTTCTTCGAATGCCTCGTTAACTCATCCATAACCAATGCAAAAAGGTACGAGCTCAGTGCCAACCCCTGGTGCATGCCTACAATAATTGGGAACTTGCTTGATTGTCCACTAGAGGTTCTTACGTTTGTTACTGTCCCCTCATACATATCCTTGATCATTTCAATATATCCTCTTGAAACTCCTCTCCCCAACAACCACTAGATTAAATCTCTAGGGACCCTAGCTTTCTCTAAGTCAATAAAGACCATGTGGAGATTCTTTTTCTTGTCCCTATATTTCTCCATCAATTGTCTAAGTAGGAAAATAACTTCAGTGGTAGACCTCCCTACTATGAAACCAAACTAATTTTCTGATACATTTGTCTTATGGCTTATTCTTTGCTCAATCTCTCTTTTCCAGAGTATCATAATATGGCTCATAAGTTTAATCCCATGATAGCTAGTGCAATTTTGTATGTCTCCTTTATTCTTATAAATAGGTACCATAGTACTTTTCCTCCATTTGTCTAGCATTTTCTCCGATCTTGCAATCTTGTTGAACAACTTTGTCAACCAAAATAACCCAGTATGAATATATCTATGTGTGTGTGTGTGTGCATGCGTGCATGTTTGTTGGAATTGATTATATATGTTTCAACTTTCAAGGATATCTGGGAATATAATTCTTTGCGGACATCTGGGAAAATGATTGTGTGTGTGTGTGAATCAACTATATATGTTTCAACTTTGAAGGACATCGGGGAAAATGATTCTCTGTGTTTCAACTTTAAAGGACATAAGGGAAAATGATTATGTGTTTCAACCAGTGTTCGAGTTGTCGGTATCGCTACAAGTTTCGCTGGCCGGAGATAAAGATATTATATCGTTATCGCCGATAATATCAAAAATGTGGGGGAAACATGGAGAAAATAGTGGAATTTTTTAGTGAAACTTCAGGACATGCCTAAATACACATATTTGCATATTTAGGAATAAAAAAATTATAAAAAAAAATAAAAATGCAATACATAATAAGTTTTCATTTAATAGAGCCCATTTTCATGTGTTGTATATCCATGTCCATCCATCTATTTTTCTAGATCATTTTAATGCACAATCCCACAAATGAAGTTGATCCCAATCTTATGTGGACCATACCATAGGAAACCGTGGTGATTGACTGTTGAAAACTTATGGTGGGCCACATAAGTTTTGGTTCAAACTGAATTTTTTTTTTTTGTTTTGTTTTTGTTTTGTTTTGTTTTTGTTTTTTTTTTTTTTTAATTTTTTTTATTTAAGGTTCTTCCAAGTTTATGACACCTTATTGACAGTTTGAAGGGTTGACAAAACGATACAGTGGACCCTAGCAAGTTTTTTCAAAGATAGGGATGTGGGTGGGACCTTGACCATGGGCCCACCTCAATGTATGCATTGTATATCTACATGGTCCATCCTTCTTGCCAACTCATTTGAGTGCACGGCCCAATAATGAAGTAGATCCAAATCTCAGGTGGGCCAAGAAAAGCATACACAAGGCCTTGATCCAAAACTTTTGTGGCCTATAGAGGTTTTCAGTACTAAGCAGTCGGTGCCTACTGTTTCCTATGGTGTCGTTCACGTGGGCATTCAATTTGTCCCATTTTTGGGCTCATCACATAAAATGATTTTTCAAAATGGATGAACAGCGTGGATGAAAATCATATGTTACGGTGGGCCCCACAGCTAGGTGTTGCCGGGGCTGTACCCAATCCGCTTTCCCTCGGTAATTTGTGGGATGCAGATGCATTGGTACCCGATAACGAGGTGGCTACGGTTAATGCTCCTTGGGCCCACCATGATATATGTGTTATATCCAAACCGTCCATTCATTTGGCGAGATCGTCTTAAGGCTTGGGACAAAAAATAAGACAAATCTAACTATCAAGTGGACCACACAGCAAAAACCAGTGGGGGATTGAACGTCAACCATTGAAACCCTTTTTGGGGTCATAGAAGTTTTGGAACAAGAAATTTGTTTTTCCCCTTCATTCAGGTATTTGTGACCTTATGAACAGATTGGATGTAAAATAAATGTTATGGTGGGCTCTAAAAATTGTTTAACGGTGAAAATCATTATCTCTGCTATATTTATAGTGTGGTACAGATGATCTTTGGATATGATTAATCTTTTGTATAATGCTCTAAAATGATATCTAAAAATAGATGAACGGTGTAGATATAATAAATACATCACTGTGGGGGCCATGTAACTTTGATCTCTTTGAACCGTTCGTACAACTCGAAGCTCGAGGAGCGTCGGTTCGTCTTCGCATGACACATACCTACAGCTGACTACATAGGCTGGGTGAAACACTGACCATTCCGCTTCCCTCAGTACGCAACCACTTCCACGAAGGTTTTTTTTTTTTTTTTTTTTAAACACAAAAATAGCAGAGCGAGACGATTTCTCGCCGAGGGGTTTTTGACCAAGGGTTTCAAAACCCTAAATCAGAACCCAAATCGACGGGAGATCCGGCAAAATTTCATATTTTTCGCCAAAATTGCGACATCGATATTTCAATCGGAAAAAAGGGGGAAATTTGTAGGTTTTTCTTACCTAACAGGGCTGTCGATCGAGGCCAAAGGGATTTTATTCTTCGAGTGATCAGTTCAACTTTATTTCAACACACCACGCCGATATTCTTGGCGAGAACCCATTTTATCGATGATATCGCTGGGTTTTAATATTCTGAGAAATGAAAACTTGGGGTTTCGGTGTCGCCAGTGCAGCGACACCGATATTATCGGCGATAATATTGACAAATCGTCGACAACACGAACACTGGTTTCAACTTTCAAGGACATCCTGGAAAGATTCTGTTCCCAACATTCTAACCGCTTTATTGAAAGGAAAATGAATAGTTTCTGTGAATCGACTATATGTTTCAACTTTCGAGGACATCTGGGAAAGATTCTCTTCCCAACATTTTAACCACTTTATTCAACTTCCACTAAGACATATGGTTAGTTTGGTCAGTTTAATTGCAGACATCGTTTTGAATTAACATGTCCTTTTTTACTTGATATTTGTTGTAGACTCTTTTTTATCCTGAAATTGGTTGAGTAAGAAGGGTATTTCAGTCTTCTTTTCTCAAGAAACCTCGAAAAATTTGATAAAATACTTGAAAATATTTGATCGCTGACTTAGAACTTGATACTGAACAACTCAAAACACTAATATATAATCTGAATGGTTAGCTATTTAGGTTCAGAATCTTTTTTCTAATGCTCAAACCAATTTCACATTTACTCAGACTTGAGAGGAGTGTCAGTCAATTTTCATATTTGCACAATTTGGTTTTTAATGATCAAATCTTGATGTCACGGTTGTTGGGACTAATTATTTGCTATAGTTTGTTTAAGGTCAATAACGCAACTCTCATTTCGGTTCCTAGTCAAGTCCTGATAATTTATAATGAACTAACTTTACAAGGATTTCTTTTTTATTTGCCAAAAAAAAAATTAAAAAAAAGAAAGAAAGAAAAGAATTGTAGATATTTACCAACCCTTCACTTTATTTTAGTGGTTGCTTCTTGCTTGACTTCCGCATAGGTCAAAGGTTCAAGGATTGGTATCTTTTTCTCTTCGGAAAATTGTATATTTTTGGGCCTGTCCATAACAGAACTTTGTGGAAACCTGTCAGATTCTCCTAAAATGTTTTGGGACTCCGGAAGTAGGGATTTAAGATTAGTGTCATGTAACCTATATCAAGATGCTTTTCAATAGAACAATAAGGATGGTTTTGATGAAAACACCATGGAGATGTAGCTAAGGGTTCATTTGACAGCATGGATTTGGAATCTAGGATTTCAATCCAAATCACCCCCCCCTGAAAAAAATAATAATAATAAAAAAAATCATGGATTTGAAATCCAACCAGGATTCAAAATCCCCAAAAGGGCTGCTTTAAAAATAGAAGAGAAACGGTGTGGGTGCAGAAGTCTTAGATTTGAATCCTCTAACTGTTACAAGTGCTCTCTTAAAAGCCCCCTTAGGCCTTAAGTCAAATTCCAGGTTGCCAAACATAATTTTTGGATTCCACATGATTGAAAATGCAGGCTGCCAAGTGCAATTGAAAGAATTAAAAGTCCATGATTTGGATTATTAAATTAGAAACCGAATCCATGCTGCCAAATGACCCCTAATAGGACTTAAATGAAGATGCCGTGGGGAAGTTTTATTTTTTTTACTTTTTGTTTTTGAAGGAACTAAGCTAACTACATAAGGTTATCAATATAGTACAGAAGTTAATTCTGGAGATTAATTATTGGAGTAATTTCTGTGTTGAGAGTAGTATGGCTTTTATAAAGGAATGGGAATTTGATATTTGAAGAAAACTGGCTGTAATATTAGGAACTTGCAAGCAATTTTCATTGTTAAGGCTCTGAAAAAGCTTTCAAATGTTTTCCGAAGGACCTCAGCTTCATGACAATAGATATGCTTCCCTGTAGTGTCCATACAGTTTTTAAGGTCTTAAAAGAATGTTTGATCATTCACGACATATGATTACAAGCTTTGTTTTCATTCGTTTGCTTATTGCTTATTCCTTATCTAAGTAACAAAAATAATGATGAATTTATGCACTTAACCAGCTTAGCATGGAATTTATTTATTTATTCTTGCTAAAGCACTAAAGCATTACAATGTTGCTATGTAGCCATTGAAGCAGAATTGGAAACTGCTATCTTTAAGGCAGGTGGAATCCGTGATAGTAATTATGGCAATCTGCACAAAGTTGGTTGGGCCAGAAGTAGCCGAACTGATAAAGGAGTAAGTATCACTCACAAAGCAGCATTCTTAGTTTAATTAGTATGCTAGATATCTGCCTTTTCATCTTCCTTGATTCTGATAGCCATAGGTGCAGCCAAGGTGGCTTTAGGGTCACAGTAGTTGCTTAGGGTCTTTGCCATTCGAAATAGATAGATGATTAATATTTTAGTGAATAGTAAGTGATGCAATCAGGCTCCAGTCTCATATGCATACCAAAGAAGATATAAAGTGGGGCCCACATGACCTCACATGCAAGGGAAATTGTAGGGAAGTGAACCAGTCACTGAATAGGGCAGACAAATGCCCAGATTAAATAATGAAAATGACTAACTTGTCCCTACAGATGGGTGGATGTAAAACAACCCATGCATGGTTACTTAGGGAGTTTCCTCTTTGTTTAGATTCAATTATTATTTGTTTATTTCCATTTTTTGTATTTGGAGTCTAGGTGTCAATCTTTTACTGATTTAGGAGGCGTTTTGGGCCTAAAATAGCAAATCCAGATCTTTCACAGCTCTTTATGTAGAAGGGTCTATAAAAGACCAAAAACCATGTGTGTACCTCTTCTTATGCTTTGTTGGAATGATGTAAAATGTTCCCAACGTGGGATGATTTACAGGGGCTGTTGTTGTGTCTCAATCACAAAGGCAATAAGAAGAAGAAGAAGAGAGAGAAGAATAAGAGAGGCTTGGAGAGGGAGGGAGGTGAGATGGGTTGCATATGTAAACCCTACCTCCTTTGCTTATTATATTCTCTCCCAATCTGTGTACAGACGGATTGGGATAAATTGCATGCTTTTCAAAGGCATTGTTTGATTTATCCAAAAAGAAAGGTGATGATAAAAGCCCAATTACATGCTTTTCAAAGACCATGTGGGCTTTGAAATAGAACAGACTAATCTTGAGGAAGAGGGGCGAGACACTCAATGCTACTATTCTTGAACAACTTGGAGCCGGGCCTTCTTTTCACACTATTACAGATATGAAAATAACGGAAAAATTGGATTGAATTGTCAACTACTCCTATCAGAAATAGGATTGACTACGGATTCGAGCCACAACACATGTTTCATAAAATCCGTATGATTTTTCCGATCTAAATCAAGCAAGTTTTATAGGAAGAAGATTTTGTTCAGCATGTTCTATTTGATACTGGTAGGAGAAGAACTCGACTCGGTATTTTCAACTTTGCACCTCCCAAGGGATGAATAATGAAGCTGCGGAGGAAATTCGTAAATGCACTGAGCCTAACCAGCTCAACTTACTAGATAGGGCGGCGATAGGATCTCCTGTGAGGCACCTCTCTCTCTAGATGGACTTCACAATGCTGTGAAAGAGATGATGGCTCTTCGCAAAGTCCCGGGACGCTTCCCTTTTTCAGAAAAACCTGGCGGCGTCACTATATAGGGGCTTTTCAAAGTTTATAACCTGGCGGGATCTCTGGGGACTTTTATCAACAAAGGCATTGTTCGATTTATCCAGAAAGAAAGGTGATGATAAAAACCCAATTACATGCTTTTCAAAGCCCAAATTGTGGTACGCCGTGCTCCGTTACTATATGGTCGTATCGGCCGTCAGTAATGGTAGCAGTGACTCCGTAGTCTGGCCTTGAAAAAAAAAAAAAAAGGAAAAAGAAAAAAAGAAAGAAAAACATCCTTTCTTCTTCTCTTTCTTCTTCTTCTTCTTCTCTTTCTTCTTCTTCTTGTCTTCCTCTTGCTCGAATCTTTTTTTGATCGTATCTTTTCTGCATTACCTCTCTCTCTACGTTTCTTTCCCTCTTTTTTCTTTGCAAATGCTGGTTTGGCCCAAAAACCCAATTACATGCTTTTCAACACAATATGACACAAGCTTAAAGATAAGAGAGACTCATAGGCCTAAATACAAATTTCAACACTCCCCCTCAAGTTGGTACACATATTTCTATTATGCCTTGCTTGCCAATAAGAAATGAAAACTGATTATGTGGTAAGGATTTGGTGAATATATTAGCATGTTGAGAAATGTTGTCAAATCGCATATGCGATCATGTGAGATCACATATGCATATGTGCATATGCTTTAGGCATCTTTGGTGCATGTTCAACTTAAAAAATTCCTTAAGTCCTACAACATACTCACAGAAACAAAAGTCCCACCATCCATATTCTAATGAATAACCCATTCTTTTTTTTCTCTCCAATAAATGTTCACCAATTCATAAGTGGGATAATGGCAATCCCCTCGGGAATGAGATTCGAGGAAACAAAAGAAATTATCAATTTAATTTCATTTTTTTAAAGAACATATATATATATATATATATATATATATATAGACCACGTTATACCACCATAAACATGTTCCATTTAGAGAGAGAGAGAGAGAGAGAGAGAGAGAGAGAGAGAGAGAGAGAGAGAGAGAGAGAGAGAATGAGAAAATATGAAAAAAATAAGGAAAACATTTAAAAAAATGTAAAAAAATATAAGAAATTTGGGGAAACTTCACCAAGTGATTAGATAACTAATTTTACATATTTAAAATTTGTTCGAGAGCAATAAAATTAACTAAACAATAAATGAAGTACATCAACATTCAACAATATAGTTACAAAAAAATTAACAAGCTATTTATTGTACAAATGCAATTTACAAGTTATAACTTAACGTTTATATACTACTTGCAAAATAATACTAATATTCCAAATGTCTAAAACTATATACATTGATTCAGTTGCCATTATGGTATTTGACCACCACCGTCGTCATCATTGTTGTCATCATCATCATCATCTCCTTCTTCGATGTATACTTTATCTTCTTCTGTTTCTTTATCATCTATACACACTGATACTTCATGAACATCCAATGGTTGATCTTCAACTTGATCATTTCCTTCTATCTCCTTCTTCGATGTATACTTTATCTTCTTCTGTTTCTTTATCATCTGTACTACTTCATCAACATCCAATAGTTGATCTTCAACTCGATCATTTCCTTCTATCTCCCCAATCTCTTCTACCGGATGACTGCTACTACTCACAACCATCCTCCGCCTTCGAGTGGAAGTACCTTCTTCATGTGCTGATCCAAATGCAACATCTTCAACTTGGGCCCATGTCAACTCCTCGCCAGCAAAGATCGGGTCCTTCATTTGTACAAGCCACTCATTATCTGCATCCAGATCATCTAAGCAGATATGGTCATAAAAACCGGGCTTTTCTCACCTAGCTTGGAATTGTTCTCATAGCTTCTGGTTGTATTGAACGAAGACTAAGTCATTGAGCTTCTTTTATTCAAGGCAATTTTTTTTTTTTTTTTTTTGTTGTTGTGTAAATTTGCATGAAAGAAAGTGCATTAACTTACTTAAGCTTGGACTTAGTTATGATTTTTAACTCTCTGACTGTAACATTTTCCAAACTTACTGCCTCGAATGTGCTCTAGTTGCACTTGCAATCGCTAGTAGAACACGTGATTCCAAGAACCCTCATGGCCATCTTCTTTAGAATTGGATCCTTCCTATTCGGGCCCGCTCCATAGGCAACCAACTAGTCAGCTGAGAAAAATAGTTTAAGCAGGTTAGACTTTGTAGATTGGATTGTAAAAACTATTTGCAAGAGTTTAAGACGTTCATACTTGGCAATTTCATTGTCTTATGCTTGATGACTACATCTCTTGAGAATATATCCCCACTCTTCGTATAAAGGTCTAGTAGAGCTGAAATCCTGTCTTGTTCTTCTTTATCCGGAACCATTATTTCTAACATGTCAAGAAATTCAATCATATGCGTTGTTCTTTCTTCTATCGGATCGGGGAAAGCGAATAATACGGATGGATTAAGGATGCAGGCAGCCAAATACAATGGAGATGACATTTGGCTGCCCCATCTTCTATCTTTAATATCTAAAATAAGCCTGTAATCATGCTCTCTATAGTTAAGTGGTCCATGATTTTATTTCTCGCCCTCTCCTTCGCATCATATATGTAAGTCATTGGTGGCTTCTCAGCTCTGCCCACCAATCTCAACACAGCGATTAAGGGTTTAGACGTTTTTAGTGTCTTTATCGCTTGTGTTTAAATTTTTTGCGAAAGGATGGTGTATTGGACTAGCTTTCCTTCAATCTTCTTTGTCTAAGGTCTATTAGTCCAATTGGCCAACATCATCCGAGAGGGTCAAGGTCTTTTGTTTGGAACTGCTTCTGGATATGAGTCTTGGCTTTTAATATGCTATTAGGATCACTCCCTATGATGATGACATCATCTACATAGATCACAATTGTGACCATCTCTCTGTGACCATTCTTCACAAATACTAAGTGATCGATTCGACATATATAAAAGCCAAAATTGTTTAGCATCTTCCCAAAAATTTCAAACCAAGCCTTGGGTGATTGTTTTAGACTATAGATGGAGTTTCCATATTATTCTATTCTCCCTGGAGCAACAAATCTAAGAGGTTGCTCCATGTAAACTTCTTCAGATAGCTCATTATTCAAAAAAGCATTTGTGAATTCTAGCTGGTATACAATGGCTAAGACCTGTTTACGACCACATAAATCAACACATGGATCGAGTTTAGCTTAACAACCGGAGAAAACGTTTCTTCATAGTCCAAGCCTAGTATTTGAGTATATCCTTTTGCCACCAATCTTACTTTCAGATGTTCAATCGAGCAATCGTTCAGGTAGTTTTATGGAGAAACCCACTGACAGTCGACTGAGCATTTTCCATGAGGTAGAACGACTAGTTTTCAAGTGCCAGTCTGGTGCATAGCGGCAATTTCCTCTACCATAGCTCTTCGGCACCTAGGGTGAGCTAATGCCTCATGATGGGATGGGGAAATGACCACCCTAGATAGGGACGTGTAAAGGTATGGACAAATGGAAGCAGGTGATGGTATGAAACAAAATAAAAAAATTGGACGTAGGGTGTGAGAGTGAATAACTTTATGAAGAGTAATTAGAATATTGAGTTTTGAAGGTGGTGGTAGATGTTTGGGGGCCTCTTTTAAGGGAGATGGTGGTGGATGTGAATTGGAGACCATTGGAATGGGCCTAGGAGGTGATGCCGGCTTGTCTTGATGCTGGAGGAGGGTCTTTGTTGGAGCAACAAACGGACGAGGAATGGCAGAGTGATCTAAGGCTAATAACTTCCCTTGACTGAGAGGATAGGAGAAGAATGACGTATCTTCAAAGAAGGTCACATCTGCACTAATAATAATTTGATTTTTTGATAGATTGAAGCACTTGTATCCTTTTTTAGTGCGAGAGTATCCTAAGAAAGCACATTTGGTAGCACGGTATCAAGTTTATCAAGACTAGGATTTAGAGCATGAATAAACGCGGTGCAACCAAATACTCATGCGGGTAGATGAATGATGAAGCTTCTAGAAATAACATAGGAAAGGGAGTTTTGCCATGAAGAATTGAGGGCATCCGGTTAATGAGGCGACATTTTGTAAGCATGACAAAACTCCAAAAGCATTTGGGATCGTGCATATGGGTAAGAAGAGATCTTCTAACTTCCAACAAGTGTATTTTTTCTTTTGACAACTCTATTTTGTTGTGGAGTATAGGTTTGTGGAGTATAGGCACATGATGTTTGATGGGTAATACTGATCGAAGTTAAGAGATCTTATTAGGAGGAGATATAGAGATACTCAAGTGCATTATAGGACTTAAGGCATTTGATTTTTGTGTTAAACTATGTACTAACCTCAGAATGAAAGACTTTAAACATTTTAAGTACTTTAGAGCGATCTTTTATCATAGACACCCGTGTCATTCTTGAGTAATCATCGATAAACGTAACAAAATACTTGAAATTATAAAGATTTAAGTATTCAAATCGGACCTCAAACATTAGAATGAATCAAATCAAATGGAGATAAACTTCGCTTATCATGACATGGAAAAAAGGTAATTTTAGTGTGTTTAGCCAATTGACATGGTTTACATTTGATAGAAGAAACAGATGATAAAGAAGGAATCAGGGTGCTTCGATCAGAAACATGTGTTGGAAATTGGAATATCCATATTCAATAATAACAAAAGAAAGATCAAATGAATAATCATCATCATTTTATTTCATTAATTTGAATTCTTATTACATCCCTTATATTGCTCTTGATTCTAACACAAAGTACACTTAAGTGTAATCGAAGACAATTCAATAATAATTTTGGCAGCATCTTGGCTTGTATAGTATCCGTCGTACTGACAGAAGAGTTGTGTGGGTTTGAAACCCTAGCTATGCGCCAGTATGCATAAGACACGTGCACGAGAGAATGAACCCCTGATGAATTTGAAAATTCCATAACATATAAGCCACTGATGACCCCTGTTGCTCGATCGCGCAAGCAATTCCAATTGCACGATTGTGCAATAGGCCAACCTTCTATATGCTTGAATCTCCTTATTTCCTCTCTCTCGTACTATATCCCGTGGGAAACCTGAATACTGCAACTCTTGACTCTGAAAGCTCCTGAATATCTCTATGATCTCTTTAATATTCCTCTCTCTGGTATCTTAAATGAGATGGAGAATGGGTATTTATAGGCCTCCACATGTGCGAACAATCCAATCCGCGCAATTAAGAGCGGTTGCACGGCCGCATAACATACCCTTGTTAAGACAATTTTACTCTTCACCAAGTATCTGAGCAATCCATCTTCCATTGTGCAGTCGGTCGCGCAACAGAGCAATCTTGTGCAAATATGTATTTTTTGTACTTTAACAGATGCCCCCTCGATCCTCTGACTTTGTTGCAAAATCAAACGGGGGATCGAACCTTTTTTCCGTGCAAAAGTCCTTTCTTTACCCCTGTTGTGCGACCACACAACTGTGTTGCGCGATTGGGTCCGCGCAACATCCCATCGGGCCCTACTATCTATATAAGCCGAGCCCCCTTCATTCAATCCACTTTGCTTTTTGATTTATTTTCTGAACTTTGCCAGACTTTTGTGCGACCCCGCAACAGAGCTCCTTTGTGCGACCGCGCTACTGATTTGCATTGCGCGATCGCGCAACAGACTTCTGCTTCGGAAGAAACTTGCCGAAGTATCCAGACTCTACCGAAATTCCATCCTGCTTTTGCCTTTTTAATCTGATCTCATGGCAAAGAGCAAGAGAACTTCCGATGCTTCCCAAGAACCTTCTACTCTTACTCACCAATCTCATAGGAGCAAGAGGTCGGAATCCCAAAATATTTAATCCCCTGAAACCGACGATCGCCCTAAAAAAAGGGTTAAAACTACGGTCAAGCATCCTTCTCTTTTCAAAGAGTCGAGTCTGCCAACTATAAATTTTTCCGAAAGAATATCATGTTTGGCCAGCCCCATTTGCCAGGCTATAATAATGGGGGATATAGAAAGGCCTCCACGAGAGGGTCGAGAGATAGATTGAGAGAACTGGTTGAAGGCCACCGCAAATCTGCGAACAGACAGATCCAGATCGTCTAACAGAGAATCCACTCCGCCTCCTTTCACAAAGAAGAAGCACCCGAAGAGCGAATGGCAACGACTCCAAGAAAAGATCAAGGAGTTTACCAAAAGACGTCTTTAGAATACCTAGGACATCGTGAAGGTCCACTAGGAGATGATCAAATTCAACAGTCCTTTTAAGGACGAGATGGTCATCATTCCAATGAATCTGTGCCGCCATCTCTCAATCTTGTACAGCGAGCCTACGGACCGGATGACACAACATGATTCTTTATACGACCCATTGGGCCATGAGAGAATCCCAAATCTTGGAGGGTCATCTGATAGAGAAGGGTTCCTATCAAACAATCGGCAAAATCTCTCCGATGCGGTTCTTGAAACCATGCTACCACCCTCATCATCTCTTCCCCACCCACTATTTGGAGACCATGCAACAACGCTTCCACACCAGAGATTTTTTTGGGTGGGTGAATTTGACCAATCAAGTTGATCACCCATCCTTGAAACAACCATGGATTTATTATGGAATGTATTTCGGTCGCAGGCACATGTTGGACCGGTCCATTCCTTTGGCATGCCTCACAACTCTTTGTGTACTGGATGCAATCGGTCACCATTTTCGGCCAAAAATAGCCGTAACATCTGAGCGTGAGTTTCATTTTTCTCTCAGCCCGGTGGGCTCTGCATATACCTTCGTGGACCTCTTCCATGGCTAGCATGGCTTCTTTCTTCGACAAGAACCGAAGTAAAACCCCATTGGCCCCTTTTCTATACAACTTGCTGTTGACTATCACGTAATTCGTGGCCGACTTTCGTACACTTCTATCAGTTCTGGTATGTGGACTTTGCAAATAGCCCATGAGAGGAGCTCTCCAATCATCTTCCTCTACCTCTATTTGGTATATTTCCATTGCATTCTCCCTTTGAAACACAGAGGGTGAGGATCTTCTTTGGATGGTAATCAACCACTCGGCTGAACCTCTCAGGGCATCGAGCCTTGCAGCTAATTGTGCCATTTCATTGGCATTCGCATTATATTCCTTGGTGATATGCATAAACTTAACCTCTTCAAACTGGTCGAGTAACTGGACCGCTAAGGCATAATATTTCAATAAAGATAGGCTGGTACATTTAAACAATCCCACCGTTTGATTGATTACCAACTGTGAGTCTCCTATAACGATCACAGTTCTTGCGCGCAATTCCAACAATAGCTCTAGGCCGATTATTATAGCTTCATACTCGGCCTGATTATTAGTATAATTGAACTGTAATTGGAATGTGAATTCTTACTGATTCCCATTAGGAGTAATGAGGATCACCCCAGCCCTAGACATCTCATACATCTTCGACCCATTGAAGATTAAGTATGCTCGGGGGAATTTGTTCCTCTAGGTTTGAAGGGTGGTCGGCCAAAGAGTCAGCTATGGCATGACCCTTTATTGCTTTCTCTGGTATGTAATGTAGGTCAAATTCAGACAAAGTTAGCACCCATTTACCAAATTGGCGTTTCAAAATCGACCGATTCAACATATATTTTACCAAGTCAGTAACTACTATTAAATTTACTCTCTCGGCCAATGAGAAATGCCTCAACTTAGTGGCCGCAAAAAACAATGACAGACAATTTTTCCATGGCTGAATACCGTCTTTTGGTGTCGAGCAGTGTCTTACTTAGATAGTAGATTACTTGCTCCTTCTGCATGTCGTTATCTTGTGCTAAAAGGGCTCCGACCGACTTTGCTGAAGCTGCAACATATGGCTTAAGTGGTCGATCTTTGATTGGGGGCATCAACACAGGCGGCTTCATTAGATATTCTTTAATCTTGTAAAAAGCCAGCCGGTGTTCCGCTTCCCAGATAAATTCGTACCCTTGCTTCAATTTTATCAATAGAGAAAATGTTAGTTTTGCCTGCACAATTAGTAATAAATCTTATTAAGAAATTAACGTGACCTAAGAATCTTTGTAGCTTAGCCTTGTTTCTCGGCGGCCGAGCATTAATCACGGCCTGAGCCTTGTTCTGATCAACTTTAATCCCTCTTTGGTGTACGAGGAATCCTAAGAAGTTTTCGGCCGAGACCCTAAAAGCACATTTCAGGGGGTTCAACTTCAATTTATGGAGCCTCATTTGCTCAAAGGACATGTGCAAATGGATCAGATGCCTAGTCACATTGGTCAATTTGACCACTACATCATCCACGTAGACTTCCATGAAGCGGCCGATCATATCATAGAAGATTGCATTCATTGCCCTTTAGTATGTGGCCCCTACATTCTTTAGTCCGAAGGCCATCACTACCCAACAATAGGTTCCTAACGGCCTTGGACACCTGAATGCCATTTTTGGCACATCGTCTAACGCGATGTACATCTAATTATATCCAGAATGTTCGTCCATAAAGGATACTATCTCATGTCCAGCGGCCCGATTGATAGGCTGATCGGCCACCGGCATGGGATATTCATCTTTAGGAGTGGTAAGGTTTAAATTCCTAAAGTCAATGCACACCCTCAACTTACCATTCCTTTTCATCACAGGAACCACATGTGACATGCATTCCGCATATTTAATTGGTCGGATGAAACTGGCTTTCATGAGAAACTCGATTTCGTCTTTAATTTTGAGAGTAACTTCGGCTGTCATCCGCCTAGGTGGTTGTTTGTATGGCCGATACTCCTCTTTCGTGGGTAATCTATGCTCAACTAGGAATCGATCAAGCCTTGGCATTTCATGGTAATCCCATGCAAAGTAGTTGATGAACTCTGAGAGTAGCTTTATTAACTCATCGGGAGTTTGCAACAAGTTGCTTATGAATGTTGGTTTTTTATCTTGTTTTGTACCTAAATTGATCTCGACTAGCGGATCCTGGACTTGTGGTCGAGAATCTTCCTTTTCTCCTAATGATTCTTTGAATTCAATATTGTCTTTGTCCGCCAATTCTTCCAACTCGGCCAGATTCACAAAACAATCTTCATCAACTTCCTCTAGGCTCTCTTCAAGCCTTTTTATTATGGCTGTGAAGTTGGCCCAGTTTGTTTCATTCTTTGGCATCCCAATCATTAGGAGAATCTTCCTTTTCTCCTAATGATTCTTTGAATTCAATATTGTCTTTGTCCGCCAATTCTTCCAACTCGGCCAGATTCACAAAACAATCTTCATCAGCTTCCTCTAGGCTCTCTTCAAGCCTTTTTATTATGGCTTTGAAGTTGGCCCAGTTTGTTTCATTCTTTGGCATCCCAATCATGGGATCTCTCCAATGGTGCAGTAGGAGAATGACCGATATAGAACAATGTCCTTCGGCCGGTTATCATTAGTTTGGGTGATCTTCGGAATAGCCCAGACAATGCTATCTGGGTTCTTTCTTATTGTGATCTAAGTAGGTCGGCCAAACTTATTTCTCTTGATGAATCTGATAGGCTCAACCTTTTCGCCATAATAATAAGCTTCATTGGCATTCGACGTGGCCAAGAAAGGTTTGTTATCGGCTAGGACTAGTTCGACCTTGTTTTGGTTCCAAAAAATCACAAACTGGTGAAGAGAGGACGGAAAGAATGGATCCAATCTCTCCCCAACAACGCGTTATAGCTTGACAAAGTATCGACAACAAAAAAATGGTGCCAAGGCTGTTTTTGTGCCCATGGTCAGATCGACCGACAAGACACCATGTGTGTTCGTGACATGGCCGACAAAATTGCTAACAGTTACTTCTGATGAGATTAGATCCACCGTGGTCTTTCCTAGCTTGGCCATCATTTTCCGTGGTAATAGATTCACTGCAGCCTCACTATCAACCAGAATT
Source organism: Magnolia changhungtana (assembly GCA_030180095.1). Classification (NCBI taxonomy): domain Eukaryota; kingdom Viridiplantae; phylum Streptophyta; class Magnoliopsida; order Magnoliales; family Magnoliaceae; genus Magnolia; species Magnolia changhungtana. The sequence continues at coordinate 1,124,183 of JASAUF010000441.1, read as the reverse complement.
CTAGTAACAGGGCATCTGTCGAAGTGAGCTGATATATATAGCGGCTTAAGGTGTTGTGTCATGTCATGGGTGGGCTTGTTGATGATTACCCTTTCGGATACACCCCCGGCCTCAATGGTAACCATGTCGACGTGTGGTGTTTTGTTGACTTTGGATTCATTTTCCTTGTTCTCTTCGAACGGGAAAGAAGCATGTTGTATAATCACTGGAGGAGCGTATTCTTCTACATCACCAGCCATTCTGTTTGGTTGAGTGGGCCTCACCTAAAAGCTAGACGGCAGTGTGAAGACCATATTGCAATGGAACGTCATTGGTGACAGCAAACCAAACATAATTTCACCACTTGAACCTTGCCCCCCAAGTGTTTTAGATTCTTATCTTCTCGACCGGATTAGGGTATTCATCAGCCGCGAGTTCGGTCGACAGATCAACGAGCGAGGAGATTTTCAGCGTGTCAGCGCTGGATGAAAGTGTTCATCGTCCAACCATTCCTCTGTTGGAAAGCAGTATTCACTAAGGTAATCTGATAAATTACCGCAACTATCTTCTTCTTTAAGGTCCCCCGATTGACCTGTGTCCTCAAGGGCATTTGGACCTTCCTGTATTGTAGTTGGTAGCACCACTTCGACCGTATTCACTGCCAACTGCTCATCAAGAATGAGCACCTTCTAAAAAGGGCAGGTATTTCAGCCTCTGGTTGAGGAAGTGTCCTTTCCCCTTCCATTTCCCTTCTTGAGGCAGCCCCACTGTCTTTGCCACCAGCGCTTCTGGGTCCTTGTCAAAGCTTCCGGTATCGCTGGTAAGTTTGGATGAGTGACTCGTTTCTATACCCCCTCTTGTGTAGTAGGAGGCTTGACCATCCTTAGCAAAGGTGGTCCTCATCGTGAATGACGATTAGTGGCCGACTGTATCAGCCGGTGACGATCGGGGCCGTTCTTGCAATTCTCCCTTCCCCTCTTGGGAGAGTCTTCCGACTTGGACGCGATCTCTCGAGCATATCGATCGCAGATTCGAGCACCTTGGTGTCTTCTCCTGGTGGCAACTGATCAATCATCTCGAGGATGAGAAACCCATCGGTTCTCTTGAGCAAACTGATCGGGCATTCTTCGCTGACCATCAGCGCGGAGATCGATCTTCGGTCATGGGTGATCCCTCGGATTGGCGGTGACCATGTTCACCTCAATGTTGGCTGGGAATGGATCAGTGTCGATCAACATCGCCTCTTCACCCGTTTCCAGGAACTTTAGTAGCCCAATATCGATGTGGTCTTGAATATAACACACTTGTTAGTTGAGTGGGACCGAGTTCCATGCCATTTGCAGTACTCGATCTTTTGCAATTCATCAGCCGGGAGGTATCTTATGATTGATAGGAATTTTAATTAAATTTTTGGCCAACAATATATCAAATATTTCTTTGGTTTGGGTGATATCAAAGGTATACACCTTTTGAGCCTTTTGAGCGGTCGGGGCGGTCGATTCCGCTGAACACACTAGTGGCTTCTTAGCCACCACCTCTACAATTGCGATCTCATAATTGGGGTCGTTATAATACAATCCTAATGACGAGTTCCTTCCCCTAGCTCCCTCTTACAGGAGTTCCTCATAGCGAGAGACCTTAATCAGGTCATATAAATCAACGAACTCCGTACCTATAAATTTCTTACGGAGCTTATATTCAAGTCCGTCTTGTGCGAGTTGCACGAATTCAACCTCAGTCATAACGACCTTACAACGGCTCTTTGCCCACTTGAACCGTTTAATATAACTCTCACATGATTCCCCGGGCAACTGTTGGAATTGTGCGAGGTCAGCCATGGTAATCTCCTTGCTCCTGGAAAAGAATTGAGCGTGAAATTTCTCTTCCAGCTCCTGCCAGGTATGCACTGTCTGGCAGTAAGTGTGAGTACCAAGTGAAGGCCGCTGCTATCAATGAGTGACTGAATAACTGTAACTTATAATAATCATTTTTGGCCAGCTCGCCACACTTCATCGTGAATCGGCCGGTGTGCTCAATAGTTGACTGACTAGGCTCGCCCGAGAACAGGGCAAAATCCGGTCGATAATTTCTCGCCAATGGGTGTTGCCGGTCTACCCACTCGGGGTATGGTTTGTGATACACGAGGATAGTGTTATGGTCGAGCACTTGGCTAGCAACTTGGACAATCTGTATTATATGGTCGCGGTCCACCCGTTGAGGCTCTAAGACTGGTGGCTGATTTGGACCAAACCGGTTAAGATTATCAGGAAATCTAGGGCCTTGCTGTGGATTGAACCCACCTGATGGTCCTTGATTTCTGTTTTCAGGCACAAAATTCCTGACCTCTCGCTCAGGCCGCTTAACTTCCATAGGAGGTGGCGCGTTCTTAACCTTTGGAGGAGGAATCAAGGGTGGATTACACTACAGAGGCAGCATAAGTGGCAATGGAACTGCTTTGTTGACCGAGCTTCTGTTAATATTATGTTGTGGTGCCAACGGTGTTTGTTTCGTTATTACAGCCAACAATCGTTGCATGGCTTCAGTCTGACTGGCCATGTACCGATTGGTGCTCTTGGCCTGGATACGGAATTGCTCCGCTTGGGCTCTTCCATATTCCTGCACCATTTGGATGCTCATCTGAATGTCCCGAAGTACAATAGACACCTCGTCCAGGAGTACGGCTTGGGATGTTGACGGTCCTGCTTGATCTCCTGTCGGGTTAGTATTCAGATTTGATGCCTTGGGGGGCGCATGGACTGGCACATCCTCCCTTGGAGGTGGTGCAGTCGGTGTTGAGGGCTCAACCTCGGCAATACAGGCACTCCTCTTTTGCATTTTGACAAACATCACACCGTAGTTTATAGACAGGGTCCCATCAGGTGTGTCAGAAAATGGTTCGCTGTTGTTTTCTGCACCGATGTGCGGATGTGCCAGAATTGGAATTGCGGCTCCAATTTGAACCGAATAACAATGACCCCGAGCGCCGAGGTAGGCAAACATGTAGGGTATGACTGAGGTTTGAGGAGATCGGTCGCCTATTCAGCAGCTCATTCAATGTGTAAATTGGATCAGGTGATATTCAGAGGGTAATCCAAACCCTAAAAGACCTAAACCCATCCAAACTAGCCACACGTGTTGTCACGCCTCGAAATTTGAGTATAGAGTGTGCACCCTTAGACCCGAGTTTTGAGTCATAACTCGTACACAAAGTGTACTAACTTCATTCCATTATACGATTATTTAGAGGCAGAAGTAATATTTATTTTTATATTCCAACCAGGTCCAGTCACGATCATTCATACAAATAATTTAAGCAACAACATCCGTCCATTCTCAACATCCATAAACATTCAATTAGCATAAATTAGGCATCATTCACCAGTCAATGCTGTTTACCAATGAATACTTGATATAGACCTAGAACAATTTAATTAAATAAAACCAATCAAATATTTAAAATTTCTACAAATAATACTATAATTCATTATATATAAATCAGATTATCATAACAAAGTAAATTCTAATTAATTAGGAATGGTCCAAATGTTGTCAATTCTTCTCATAACAGAAATGGCCACGTCTCACGCGTGTCGTGCACCAGTTCGGTCACAACTTCTTGTTCCTGCGCCAACTCGTCAGCTAATTGTTTATCTGTACGGTTTTTCCATTAATGAAAAGGTAAGCTTGCCAGGCTTGGTGAAATAACCCAGCATGGTTTGTAATCACAGCAATTAAAATAATCCAAGCACTGAATGTAACCATGTATGCACAATGATATGGATACAATGATGTATGAATGCATCAGATGGGATGATCGTCCATCTGCTTGGGTTGGAGGTCGTCATCCCGCATCCACCTGTTGGGTAGGCTTCCACCTTTCGGTAGGCTTGAGCATAGCTCGCATCTGGTAATGCTCTACCAAGATCGACATTTATTCCAGGGAGGGCCCCTATGATCGACTATGCATTATGTAAATGTAATGAAAGATGGATGATATATGAATGTATCATTTTCATAACTGCTATAGATACTTCTCTTGATAAGTAAATTCAACTTACAATTATTATCATTCATGCAATTTGGCACAAATTAGCATATAATTTATCACATCATACAATATTGAAACAAAATACTCAAATCAGTACATCAATCATTTAAACCATCACAAATTATTTATTTTAATTCCAATGAATCATGAGACACGTTGGGTTACTCACCTGAGTCTGGCGGTGTAGAATCCACAAGGTAATTAGGTTGGTTTGAATTCAGAGATCCTATCAGTTATATCAACAACATTATTATTCATCTGGTTATTTTACATGGTGGGGCCCACCTTTGATATACATCTTAGGTGGCCAAACCCTAAATTATCAAATAATTAAAATTATATGTTTATTAAATTTAATTATCAAAATTTAGATTTTCTTTTTAAGATCCTGAAATTGAATGTCAAATGATTAATCGGGGTGACCCACCGGATGATTGGATCATCCAAATTCTTAAAGTCTTGATATATTTTGCCTTTACACATTGGATGAATGGTGTGGATCTAACCACATATACATCGATGGCCCATCTCAACTTTCTACGCTAAGCGATACCAATCAATTGGGCAGAAATTTGAACTTTCCTTATTAAACATTTATAGATATGGCTAGTGTGACCCATCCGATGGTCAGATCGATCTGAAATTCAAGACACGGTTATCTTTTGATGCTTAGGATCAAATGACCCGTTTAAATATGTTTTAACACAATCAGATTCCATCCATTAAATTTATTCATAAAATATTACGTGATCTTGTGTGGCGATGTTTGGTAAGCTAAGCTAGGATTATGCATGATATTCTTTTGGTTTTCGTGGTATTTGTGATGATAATGATAAGGGTTTTTTTTTTTTTTTTTTTTTTTTTTTTTTGGTTATTTACCTTAATTTTCCTACTTAATCTCACATGATATTTGGTTCATGCATCGGTCCTGCATCATCAAGGGCATAATCTTTATTTCTGCTTCTCTTCCCTCCTATAATCCTTCTGCAACATTTTCAGGTTTAGATCTGTGATAAACATCCCCACCCCCCAAGTGCTTCTAGGTATGACTGTGGAGCCTTCCGCCCTTCTCTAACTATAGGGAATGCTTTCCCATTTTCTTAATTATCTCTTACCCATAAAATTTGTTTATTTAGGGAAAAAGCAGTGTGTGTATGTGTGCATGTCTGCGTACACGCATCCATCTCTTGCATTCATAGACTCCCTTTCTTGAACTATCTGTTGATAAGTGAACTTTAGAAGGTACTTAACTTACAGTTTTTAGTGATTTCATTTGCTCAAAATTGCTAGGTTCATTCATTGGCGACCATGATATCCTTAAAGATGGAGATCCCTGAAAATGCATGGAAAGAGGATCCTAGTGGCATTTCTCTTGCAAATTATGTTAATGCTAATCTTCCTAGCAATGTAAAAGTATTCAGCATTTTACCTTCCCAAAGGTAAGATCCGTTCATGGACTGGCATGAAAAATTAATTATGATTTGCTACACTATTTTGTTTAAGCTGTTAACTCTTGTGTACTCACTGAGAGAATACCAAGTTCTTTTCATGGCACTCAGCTACTCTTTTCCTTTCTTTTCAGGAGCTTTGATGCAAGAAGGGAATGTACAGTCCGAAACTATAGTTACCTTCTTCCCGCCGAAATAATAGGGATTAAAAGTGACTCCAGTTCTACAGAAGTAGATCTTCATATATCAGAGTTCACCGACATATTGCAACGTTTCGAGGTAGCAATCTTGTTATTGACTTCTGTAAATTAAAAATCCATGGCATTTACTTTATATGTTGTACTTCATTTTGTACTTTCATTCTCATATTGTTCTTTACCAATGGTGGCCAATTTTAATCCACAAGGTAAAGGTTAATAGTTTATTCCTGATCTGATGCCGTTTCTTGTTTATTATTCATGTATTTCATGGGTATAATGGCCATGGAGTCGAAAGATGACTATGACTATTACCTTCTTACTGAAAGGCATCCTTGATTCTAAGAAAGTAATGCTTTATTGTTGTGTTCTATTGACTGGATAACTATGAATGATATGCATGGACTCACCTGCGACATAACTTGGTGGCCTCCATATAACATGCTGATTCCGAATATGTTAAGAATCAAAGCGGAAAGGGAAAAGTCAAGACCATCATGAGATGATATTGTAGAGCCTCATCGGTCATATACTTAAGAACTGCTACACCTTTTGCTAAATTTCAAGGCAACTGTGCAAGAGTTAAATTATTAAAATAAATCTGTTAACTCTTAGATTGGGGTAATGTTGTCAATTCTCATAGACTATTGAGCTTTTATATCTTTTACCCAACTCTATTAAAAGTTATTTTGAGTCATGTTATGCTTTATATATATATATATATATATATATATATATATATATATATATATATATAATCAATGTTTTAAATAACTACACTATGTAGCATGTAGCGGAAGCTATGCAGTGTAGCTTAGCCTTAATGCTACGTAGCTCATGAAAATAGCTCGAGTTGTGTGTAGCCTATGCTCCATGATAATTTGCATATGCTGCATGCTACATGCTACGTAGCTCACATTAAAAGTTAATTTTCACTACATTAAAATCAATTCATGTTTTCAATGATCTGTTACATTTTTCTATTTTCAATAAAAATTAATTAATCTTTCCAATGCTTTTAATAAAATAATATAAGTAACAATATTAAATTAGTTTTGTTGCTCTCTTTACCTTTACACTTAATCATTGAACTTTCTTATTACTTTAGGTTGCGTTTGATTGCACCAAATATCATGAATTTTTGTTGAATTCCATTATTAAATACTGATCGGTCTAATTTGGTGCAGAATATCATGAAATTGGTGTAACCAAGTGCAACATTGATTAAAACTATACGCTATTCTCTATTTAAAACACTGATATATATATATATATATATATATATATATATATATATATATATATATATGTAGAGAATAGAATAGAATAGTTTCCTCAGAATTGGTGCGCAAATGAACACCTACGTGCCTTCTCACACGTGTCTTGGGCATAAAAATTTGAACGGCCATGGCAAATAGAAATAATTTCCTCCCTTGATTTGCCTCTATCTTTGCTATGGCCCACTAGAGTTTTGTATCAGGACGAAAGTTGGTTTCAAGGGGTGCTGCATCACATGGACCATTCAGATTTTGTGCCCATGACATGTGTGCTGCTCATGCAAGAAGGTGCACAAGTGAGCATGTCTCTCTCTCTCTCTCTCTCTCTCTCTCTCTATATATATATATATATATATATATATATATATATATATATAAATGGTACTATGAGGTCGAGCTGTGTGAGCCCCACCATGATGTGTGTCGGACATCCACTCCAATCACATGCACCATTCCATGGTGGGTGATGGGCCAAAAAATCGGGTCAATCAATGACTTAGGTGGGCCACACAATAGACAACAATTGAGAGTGGTTATCCACCCATTGAAACCTTCATGATTGTTTTGTAGGGTCCACAGAAATGTGGTTCAGACATCCAACCTATCTGCTGTGTAAGACTCGTACCCTGATTAACCTTCCGTACGCTTAACTTCTGGTGTTGGCCTACCTCGGAATGGATCAGATCAATGAGTTTCGATCAGACGCTCTGTTTTAGTACCTTAACGATCTGAGACCTATACCCAAATGACCACGCGTTGATTCCAACGCCATGCGACACGCTCCATTTAGATGGCCAGATCGAAAGATTTGCGCCCCATCAGAATCAACGCATGGCATGCATCGTATATGTGCATACACTTGACATGGGGCTCACTTAGTATAAAATATCTGGAATAGTAAAACGTCGCTTTTAGGTAAAAAAAAAATCAAACGCATTTACGCCTCAACCCATACCGAGCCATGCCTTTTCCATGTCTTCTCGCCTCTCTTTTCAACGACGGCCATGCTGTCCTCGCCTATATAACCCTCTCTCATCTATCTCACCATCACTCCTGCATGAAAGAATATAAAGAAAGAAAAGATAGAGTCGAATGAGAGATTAGAGGAGGTTAGGGAGAAGGAGAGGTGATCTCAACCGTTCGTATACACCCCGTCTCCAAATCAACCATTGAAGTGAGTGCACGGGCCGTTTACCCATTGTCTTGATGTCGGGCCCATTAAATGGATTCCATCTTGATGTATATGTTGCTATCCATGCCATTTTTTCATTTTGCCTGAAGGTGGGATTTACCTGTCCACGCTCTTTAGCATGGCCAACGTGTGGTCCACCTTGATATGCATATGATTCGTATATATGGGTCTCATAGTGGCAGAAGCTCATTCGATGGCTAGAATTCCATGTTTTCTTTGCTCTCTCCATTTATCTTTTCTTGTGCTTTGGTGGATATGCAAAGCCTAGTAGGCCCACCATGAGTTGGCCAACCTCATGGATGGAGTAGATCACTCACGTGGACCCCACTTATGTATTTACAAAATAAAAATAAAATAGGTAGTCAGTGTCAAAGACACTGCATGCAAAGAAGTTGTTTATGTCAATAAGGTGAGAGAAGTTTATTAGTTTTCACTTGTAGATCCACCTTAAAGCATGTGATTAATCCATGTTGTCCATCCTTTTTGTCACATTATTTTAGGATGGGGGTCTAAAGAAGAGATAAATCCATATTACAGGTGGGCCACACTAGAAAAAATTGTGGGGTTGAAATATCACCATTGAACTTAGCATTTATTGCCGCCCAACCTGTAATAAATGTTAAGTTCAGAAACAACAGGTGGTCCACTTATGGGACCCACCTTGAGGTTTGTGTTAAATTCAATTTGTTCACCTGTTTTACCATATTATGTTGGGCCACGGGCTTGAAAATGAAGCATACCCTAATCTCATGTGGGCCACACCACTGAAAATAACATTTTCCACCATTGAAACGCTTTAGGGTCATTATAAGCTTTAATTTTCATCAAAATTAATTGCTCATAGGTCTCTTTGGGTTCGCCTTAGGCTGGCCAACACAATGAATGGACTGAATCATCCAAATCGAGCCCCACTCAATTCGAAAATATAAAAAAAGAAAAGAAAAGAAAGAAACACTGGGAAATTGTTCAAAGGACATTGTTGTCCTTAGTAGTGGGCGGAAGTCCATTTGGGCATGGGAAAAAGGGTCCTACTCGTGGGACCTACCTTGATGCATATATTGCATCCGCACCGTCCATTTGATTTGTCATATCATTTTATGGCTAGACAATTTTTTTTAAGACATAACCAGACCTCATGTGGGCCATATTATAGGAGAGTAGGATTGAACGTCCAATGTTGTAACCTTCATAGGTCCAATGTGATGTTTATACGCCGCCAAACCTATCTGAAATAGGGCTCTTTAGGCCAGTCATGTATTGGCCAATCTCATGGACGGACTGGATCATCCATATGTGGACACCACACATCAAAAAAATAAAAAAAGAAATAAATAAAATACAAAAAAAGGGAAGGCTGCTGGAACAACGTCCAGAAGACACTACCGTCCAGCAACATGAGCAGAGGGCGGAAGCCCCCCTTAGGCGCTAGAGTGGCCCCACTCGTGGTACCCACCTTGCTGCATATGGTGTATCCACACCATCCACCTATTTTGTGAGATCATTTTAGGTCGTGAGCCCAAAGATGAAGCAGATCCCGATCTCAGGAGGATCACACCACCCAAAATAATTAAGACAGAGATGTCCACCGTTGAAGTCTTCCTAAGGCCACGTTGATTACTTCACCCAACCCACACGTTTGAAGTCACACATGACCTGCATGGATGAGAGGAATGCACAAATAGCAACTTGATCTCGTACTCCTGTGAACCCCACCTTTAGATTAGTGGCAATTAAATGGCTACATTGAAAAATTCTCAGTACTTGTAGTGTTGTTTGACATCCAACCTGTTCTGCAGGTGACACCGACCTGTATGAAGGGAAATCACATATATTAGCTTGTTTTAACTAGTGTATGTGTTTGTATCTACACCGGTTAATTATGGAACCCACCTAACATGTATAATATCCACACTGTCCATCCTTTTGCCCTGTCATTTTAAGACTGGTGGAATAGAACAAGATCTCTGGTGGACCACACCACAGGAAACTGTGGGGACAATGATGTCCACCGTTGGAACTTTCCAAGGGCTCTACCATGATGATTGATTGTCATCCAACCTGGTGACAAGGTCACCCAGGTCTGGACGTGACCAAACCCCAAATCTAGGGCAGATCTAAGGCTCCAATGGACCCCACTCTAAGAAATAGCAGTGAATGATTGTCCGCAATTGGAAGCTTCCTGGGGCCACCATGTAATTTTCTTTGCAACCGAACGTGTTGATAAGGTCAGAGAGACCTGTATAAAAGAAAATCACAAATGTTAGCTTGATTCAAAACATGGCCACTGGTCATTGGAGTCCAACGTGAAGTATATGTTTTATCTAAACCATACATCTGTATTACTAGCTCGTTTTATGCACACAGGCCCAAGTACGAGGCTGATGCAAGTCTAAGTGGGCCATGCCACATGGATATTTAAATTTCTACTAGGACTGCCATTCGGGTCCACACGCTTTATCTTAAGCTATTTAATGTTGATTATCACATATATTGTGCAACCTACATTGTATACATGAATGAGAATATGTGTATACCAAGATTGGTAACATGTTATTATACCTGGCCCTGACAAGGTTGACACTAATAATATGCTTAGTATAAGGCATACCATGCTCATTCATATGCTCACATGGATCATCCGTGTGCCTGTTATGGATTTTGATTGATTATAGCATACGCCTTTCGGCTTGATATACTTAGGGGACTCGTACAAGACATGGTCGCCCGCATGATAATCATATGACTTGAATAGTGTGATTCATGCTCGACACATTATGTATGTCACATTGCATATACTCCATAGCGACACCAGGGATGCAGTCCCGCAGCCGGGATGTGGCTTGTGTATATGAGTATGGACACCGAAAACTATTGAGGTTATAGGGCGTCACAGACGTCCCTGGATGAAAGTCCTTAAACCTTGTTGTACCAGTAGGATGCTCCAATGTTTAGACTGAGTGAATTTATGAGTGCACGATGGCTGGATACTGGTAGGCCGCGTCTCCCATTATGTTGGAGTCGATTGGAAGGTGGTTTGAACTTACCCGCCCAGGTGAAGAGGGCTATATGCTAGGTTGAGTCTGACTCGCTCGTGAAATGGGTTAGCTATCGACGAGTCGGGTGGGTTTTCGTATATCACTGACGAGGCAGATAGTAAGGTCTCGCTTGGTCTCACGCGCAATGGGCGGCAACCAATGTCGGTAGTAAATTAGACCCCAATGATGATCCAATTGTGAACTGTTATGAGATGTGGATTAGACATCAGGATTGGCATGTGACATATGGTAATCATACATTCATGTAGCACTCGAGATTGTAGATGCGTAAGTATAATTCAGTGTTATACAATTGTGGGCGATCGTGGGCTTGATCATCCAATTTACATTACATGTTAGGTATGGGACTAACATGTGTATGAGGCTCGATGGGCTTTCATTCATCATATGTTTTTATAACCATTTGGCTATGACCATTAACATTCATGGACTTGGCTACATAACTCTCCGTCATTTTTACATACTCTGATATTGATCTAATTGTCATATCTATTGTGCACGCACACCCCCCCCCCTCTAAGCTTCGTAGTAAGTTTACGCATGCTGTTCACGTGCATATTATGCTAAACAACAACAATAGTGATGCTGGAGCACATGCCTAACCTTCTAGAGTTTTTATATATTTATTGTATTTTCTTTTCCAGTACTGTACCCAAATCCTTTTATAGTGAATGAATGTGATGATGTTTTGGCTTGTGGTATATTCATGGTTATGCTTCCCTTAAAAAAAAAAATTTACCCTGAAAATCCTCCTTGTGGGATTCCATTTTCGGAACTTAGTACAAACTAGGAATCGAAATCAGGGTACCACAGAAGTTGTCGGCACTGGATTTTGTTTACGGCGAATGAGCATCGAAAATTGGATTTGGGGTGTGACACGTTGTGCCTGTACCACTTGGATGAGGGGTGTTACACCAAGTTTTAGCTGTATCCAAAACTCAAATGGGCCCCACCAAGTGCTTTTATATGTTTTAGCATGTTTTCACATGATTTTAAATGGTATGACCCACCTGAGTTCCATATATAGCTGATTTTTGAGAAATCCCATAACCTAGAGGGGCCCACCAAATGCACGGTGAGGATATCTGACACATCATTCTGGGGCCCACACAACTCAACCTCATTGGAAGCTCCCATGAGGTCAACCAGAGAGAGAGAGAGAGAGAGAGAGAGAGAGAGAGAGAGAGTGTGTGTGTGTGTGTGTGTGCGTGTGTGTGTGTGTTGGAATATTAAGTTAGTAGGGTCATTCTGTAAATATGATATTAGTGGGGCTTATTTGCAAATATTGTATAAAGTGGGTTGTTAATGTAGATGCATTTTCACACTGGGCTCGAGTGGGGTAGCCTATGGGATGTGGGGACATACTTGGGGTGGGTGACTCGTGTGAAATGAAACCCATGCGAAGTGGGGCCTACGATGGGATGGGGGCCTGAGCTATGAGATAAATGGACTGATTCGCCACTCTCTATCAGTTTGAGATTTTAAAGCAAGTGGTTAATTGTCCTGCATCAAAGTGGTATCAGAGCGGGATGTCTCATATTTGATACTCCTCACCAGGCGTGATTAATGCTGGGGCATTTTCACACCGGGCTCGAGTGGGGTAGCCTGTGGGATGCGGGGACACGCTCGAGTGGTTGTGTGACGCGGAACCCATGTAAAGTGGGGCCCATGAGGAGGGTTCGGCCGAGGTCCTAACCCATGGGATGTGGGACCTGGGCTAGGAGATAAAGGGATTGATTCGCCACTCTATCAATTCGGGATTTTAAGGCAAGTGGTTAATTGTCTTGCATCAGCTGTTATGATGTAATAAAGGAGAAAACCCTACATATATATTAAATGAGATAAGAGAGAAATCCCACGTTCTCTCTCTCTTTCTCCAAACCCTCTCTCTCATGTTCCTCCCCTTTGGTTCTTTCATTGTTCATGGTATTAGAGACTTGATTGATCTAACTTGTGCAAGACCAACATACATCGGATCCTCCTCGTTAAGATATCAAATCTAGGTAAAAATGGGAATTCTACACCGAAATCGAGGTAGTTACGTGCTGACGTCATCGTCTGTACGGCTGACGTAAGCAATCCACCATTTGTATGGATCAATTTTCTCTAAAATCTCTACTACCTAGGTGCGGAATCATGTAAGAGGATTTGTGACTATTTTTCTGATTTTTTTTTTGAAGAAGATTAATATTTTTTTAAATTATGGATTTTACAGTATTTTCTAGAAAAATGCCCAATCGGACCATATTTTATCTCTCTCAAATCTGTGATTTTTGATCCACCAAACCAAATGCATATGGGCCGTTTTTTACTACCCTACATAGAGGTGTCAGTTTCGTAGAGATCCGAACAGTGTTGATGCATTTTTGGGCCAAAACGGGTGACCGATTGCACCATTTTTGGGTTTTGAGGTCCAACGCATACACCAACTGCACGGTGTAGATTCTTACGTTCTTTGTGTTGAGTGATCTCCATTTATTGTTGTTCTCTGTATTCCTTCTCCTTTTTTCTCCTTTTTTGTTCGTATTTATGGATTCCAAGTCTCTCAGACATGGCCTCGATGAACCACTTTCAATTACTTCTACGAAATTTAACGGAAGTAACTTTCTTTTTTGGTCTCGGGTTGTTTGGATGTATATTGTTGGCAAGGAAAATCTTGGGTATCTTACTAGCACGACAAAGCAACATTCATCCTCAGCGGACACATGGGATTCCTCCATTGCCATTATTATGGGCTGGTTACTCAATTCAATGGAACCTAGTATCGCTTCTGGATATTTCTTTTATGAGACTGCTGCTGATTTATGGAAATCACTCGATGACACTTATGGAACAATCTCCAATAAGCCTTGCATCTTCCAACTAAATACAGAGTTGTATTCTCTCATATAGGAGAACCTTCTGTTACTGAGTATTTTGGGGCCTTGAAGAGTCGTTGGGAAGAACTGAGTCATTTGCAGGCAGCCCCTTAGTGAACTCCCCAACACTCGCAATGTTGGAATTGTGAAGAATTGGGAGGATGAAGCCAAGACATACAAATTCCTAGCGGGATTGAATGATGAGTATGAGGCATATAGGACTCGGCTTGTCGCCACAACTCTTTTTCTTACGCTCCAGACGACATATTCTGTAGTCCATTCGGAGGAAGCCCGTCGTGAGTTATGTCAGCTCCGACCTTGACACAGCAGAGGACACTGCCTTTGCCTCTACTACCGTTCCACCTGGTGATAGGAGTGGTGGTTTAGATACTCGAGGTGGGTTCTCATCTAGAGGACGTGGTGGAAGTAAGGGGAGATTTTTTTGTACCTATTGCAATTGTTCAGGATATTCCCGGGAACGATGTTTCAAGCTACATGGCTTCCCTATTGCCCACGTCACAACTTCTGATAATACTGGACATACTTTTGATATTCGTGGCATTCCTACTACCGACTCCTCTCATATGGAGTCTGTTATTATGACTAGGGCAGATGTGATGGAGCTTCAACATCTCATATCCCTTCAACCTTAGTTAGTCATACCTACATCTGTCTCATCACAGTCATCTGCCTCTTCCTTTGTTGCTACGACAGGTATTGCACTTGATGCCTCCACTTCTGCCACTTGGATTATAGATTCTGGGGCATCCGATCATATGATTGGTACTCACAATTGTCTTCTTCCTTCCACCACTTCTTGTAGTCGTTCAGTTCATCTTGCTGATGGGGCTTCTACTCTAGTTTCAATTTCAGTTTCTCCTACCCTCACCTTATCTAATGTTTTGTACATTCCTAAGTTCAATGCAAATTTGATATATGTTAGTTCTCTTACTAGCGTATTAAATTGTAGTGTGACTTTCTTTCTATCTCATTGTGTTTTTCAGGAGCTGAGTATGAAGAGGATTATTGGTGTGGGGTATGAGCGTGGTGGTCTCTACTTCTCACGACAGGGGAGTTTGCTACTGCTAGTGCTTCTGCTACATCTCGTTCATTTGTTTCTTAGTTATGTAGTTTAGAGTCCAATAAAGCATCTCCTGCCATTTGGCATGCAAGATTGGGTCATGTGTGTGTTAGAACTTTACAATCTCTTGTTCCATTACCTCCAGGTAAGAATACAGTTTGGTGCAAGTGGGTGTTCTCCATAAAGTATCGGGCTAATGGATCTATTGAGTGCAATAAAGCTCGTCTGGTGGCTAAAGGCTACACAACATTTTGTGGTTGATTACAATGAAACCTTCTCACTTGTGGCAAAGTTGAATTCGGTCCGCTTGATTATTTCCTTGGCTGCCAATCTTGGTTGGTCTCTGTTCCAGCTGGATGTTAAAAATGCATTCCTTCATGGCAATCTGGCGGAAGAAGTGTATATGGATTTGCCCCCTAGTTTTCAGCTTAAGGGGGAGCCGGAGAAGGTGTGTAAGCTAAAAAAGGTTCTTTAGGCAATCTCTTAGAGCTTGGTTTGCTAGATTTAGTGTTGCCATTCTCTCTTTTGGCTTTAGAAGATATCAGGTAGACCGTAGATCATATTGTCTTCATTCATACCCGATAAGAAGGCATAACTATTATATGTGTCAATGTGGATGGCATTGTTGTGACTGTGGATGACTTGGAGTTTATTGATCAAGTTAAGCAAAAGTTGAGCAAAGAATTTGAGATCAAAGATCTGGGTCCATTGTGGTATTTTCTATGGATTGAAGTTGCTCATTCATCTAAAGACATCTACATATCCCGAAGAAAGTATACTCTTGATATGTTGAGTGAGACTGGCAAATTAGGTGCTTGTCTAGCTTTATCTCCTATGGACCAAAAGCACTCGTTGCAGGCATCTGAAGGTGAGAGTTTGACAGATCTGGTTATGTATTAGAAATTAGTTGGAAAGTTGTTCTACTTGACGATTACAAGACTGGACATTGCTCAAGCTGAAGTATTGTTAGTCAATTCATGCACTCGCCAAGGTTGCCTCATTTGGATGCTGTACATCGCATATTGAGATGCCTAAAGTCATGTCCAGGACGTGGTATTCGTCATATGAATCATGGACATGTTAATATTGCTGGCTATTCTGATGCTGGCTGGGTAGGATGCTCAACGGACAGAAAGACTACTTCTGGCTATTGCACATTTGTTGGTGGCAACTTGGTTACATGGAGAAGTAAAAAACAAGCAGTCGTACCTCGATCCAGTGTAGAAGCAGAGTATAGGGCTATGGCTCATGGGGCCTGTGAACTCTTGTGGTTGAGATCCATTATGATGGAACTGAGTTTCCCTATCACCTCAAGTATTCCTTTTTATTGTGACAATCAGGTTGCCATCCATATTGCGTCTAACTCAGTCTTTCATCAGCAGACTAAACACATTGAGGTGGATATACATTTCATTCAAGAGAAGATATCCTCTGGATTACTGGCTACTCCATTTGCCAGATCTACAGAACAACTAGCATACATGTTTACAAAGGCTCTCAGCTCTCCCATGTTACAAGAAATCTCTGGCAAGTTGGGTGTGACGGACATTCATACACCAACTTGAGGGGGAGTGTTGGAATATTAAGTTAGTAGGGTCATTTATGTAAATATGATATTAGTGGGCATATTTGCAAATATTGTATAAAGTGGGCTGTTATGATGTAATAAAGTAAAAAACCCTACATATATATTGAATAAGATAATAGAGAGATCCCGCCTTCTCTCTCTCTCTCTCTCTCTCTCTCTCTCTCTCTCTCCAAACCCTCTCTCTCACATTTTCTCCCATCTCTCTCACGTTCCTCTTCTTTGGTTCTTTCATTCTAAAAGCATTTCCTTCTTCATCCTCTACAGAAGTTGTCTGTGACACTTCCACTTCATCCTTGGTCTCATTCCATCGAGACAACCATTTAGCTGATTTCTTCATGCATGCAGAAACTGATTATCAACCAACTGCGCATCTGGCCTCCGACGATGAGCACTCAGCGACTGATGATCCTCTGCCACGTCGGACTCCCACACAAGTCACGCAAAAACCATTGACCGAAAGCATCTCTTTAATCTTGATGACATACCTCCATCTCAATGGCATTGCCGTATTTTTGTGATGTATTCATAGTGTACTGCTGAGCTATATAACTCCAAATGCAACCGTTGCTCACACTACTCAAAAGTTTGTTGATCGTCTTACCAGACGTCTCAGAGACTGGTGGAACAGTCTAGGAGAATATCAACAACTTCAAGCTCTCTAGATGCAATCAGTTGATGCTTTCATGGGCCTTCTTTTTGGTGAATTTGTAGGATCTATGGATACTTACAAAGAAACAGCTCGAGCCAAGTTCCTCCAAGCCAAGTTGTGTTCCTTTAACAAAAAGGATCTGGAAAAAACATTATAATGCCCAGTCTCAAAGATTTTATAACCTCAATGGCATTGATGATCCAAATCTTAAGCAGACATACTTGAATTCTCTCCCTGAACCTTTGGGAGATGAGACCTTAAAAATCCTCAACCTGAAGGGCCATAATCTCCAACAGATATCCTTTAGTTTGATCCATCAGTTCAGTATCTAAGCGGTAGAGAAACTATGCAATCAACATAAGTTCATGAAACAGATGGACCGCCTAGGAAAACGTCTCAGTTCAGCATGTGACCGACCTGATCTTTCAATCAAATGCAAAGACGACCGCGCCTATGCATGCTTTACGAAAAAGAAGCATCATTTCAAGAAATTCAATGAACCGTTGGCTTATCTTATTCCTAACAATAAACGAAAACGATGGAAGTTCTTCAAGAAGAAACAATTTTACCAAAATAAGACTGATAGTGACTGATGCTTCCTTTGTGGCAAACGAGGACACTTCTCCAAAAATTATCCCATAGTTCAAAAAAATGCAACATGGCCTTCTTACAGAAAGCAACTGCTTTGGCAAAGGATACTAAGTTCTCGGACATTGCCCTCCAACAAGAATCATGTTCAGTCTCCAGCAGCGATGATGAAGAATCTCCAGACATCTCTATATCTCTTTTGGCCATCCTTTCTGAAGCCTTTCCAATACTTCAACCAACCCCTCTTATTCTTGTCGTCCATATCCTGCTTGAACCATATAGCCAACCCATTCCTGGTATAGCCCTTCTCGATATTGGTGCCTTTGCCTCTCTTCTCAACCTCAAACTCCTCCCTTCTGCTATGTGGAAACCTCATATCCAAGTTTTTCACGCTGCCGATGGGAAAACATTCCACACCTCCCAAATCAGCCGCACTATTACCCTTAAACTTTTTCCTCACCTCAAAGTCCGCCATAAATTTCTAGCTTCCAACCTTACTGGCAAAGACCTCATCAACGGGTTCGACATTCTCCATCAGCTCCACAATGTGTGGACTCCCCACGGCCTTGTCCATAAATAAGTTACCTTACCATGGTCTTCCATCCCCAACCTTTACCATCTTTAGTCTTCCTTGGAAGAGATTAAACAGAAACTCATAACAGACTGTTGCTCAGACTCTCATGCTGCATTCAAGCATCCTCATCCCTTCTGGCATAATTCTGACTTCTTCATTCGATTACCTTTTAAAAGGAATGAAGACGCAAATCCCACAAAAGCATCTCATCCAGGAATGTTGCCAGAGCACCTCCAACTGGCTCATGCAGAAATTGCTGAATTGTTGGCTCTAGGACTTATTGAATCCACTACCTCTCAGTGGGCTTGCCAAGCATTGTATGTCAACAAACGAGCAGAGCAAGCTTGAGGAAAATTGAGACTGCTTATCAACTACCAACCTCTCAATGCTTTCCTTGCTGATGAGAAGTTTCCAATCCCTCATAGATCATCTTTGTTTCAGCAGCTTTCTAATGCTCACATTTTTTCAAAATTTGATCTTAAAGCAGGATTTTGGCAACTTGGTATCCATCCAGAAGATCGGCACAAGACTGCTTTCACAATTCCTGATGCACATTATCAACGGACAATCCTTCCCTTCGGATGGATAATGCTCACATGTGTGTGTATGTATGGATGTATAATGCGCGCGCGTGTGTGTGCACACGTGCATGCATGGATGGATCATGCAAGTGTATAAATATGTGTGTCATTGTATGCATGTATGAATGCATGCATGGATCAATGGATGGATGGATGGTGATGATGACTTTGAGCCACCTCGTAATTCCATTTGGGCACGAGGGATGGCCATATAGGTATGTTTTCGAGTTCCTTTAGTTTTTAGGTGTCTTAGTTATTGTTTGGTACCTTCATTTGTATTATATAAACTCAATTTTGTTACTATTGCATTGATTTCTTACAACAACACATGCTTTTAGGTCCCCATTAAATGGAAACTTATTATGTATCCATTTTTATTTTTTATTTTTAAAATTATTCCTAAATATGCAAATATTTGTATTTAACATCTCTTGAAGTTGAAAAATTCCATCGTTTTCCTCATGTTTTCCCAATGCTTCCCTTGATCAGCAATACATTTTCGGGTGTTGGCAATAATATCGGCAATTTCGATGCATATTTCCGTATCCCTAGCCAGTGATACATGTAATGATACCAATACTCTGAATACTGCATGCATTGCACGTGCCACACCTAAAGTAAACTTAGATTACAGTATATATATACCTATGGCTTCTGATCCAAACCTGGCCAGTTCAGGAATTTTCTCTTCTAGTATGGTTGAAATACTGGTTGATCTCTTATCCATTTGATTCCATATATGTGTATTTTACAAATAACCCTTTTCAGGGAGAGCATCCTTTCCACAATTACACTATACGGGCCAAGTATCGGAAACAACCTGTTGGGAAAGGTCACATCCTCAGAAGGACAAGATCACCTAAGGAAGTACCAGCAGTGGAGCCCAATGAAGACAATAGACTAGAAAAGTGTGCAGATGATGAGGCTACACAAGATCTCAGCCAAGAAGATTCGGATACCAGTGATTCTGATGAGAACCTTGGTAACAATCGAGGAAAGCATGCGGATGGACCAAAAGATTTGGATCCCCTTTTAGTTGTCCGTGCAAGATGGCTACATGAACCTGACGAAATGGACAGAATTGGTGCATCTCACTTCAGGAAGATATTCCGCTGTTCTTGTGGGAAACTACAGCGGTCACTGGAAATACCTTACATTGAACTCTCCATCTGTGGGGAGTCTTTCATGTTGCATCAGGTAAGCACATGCATTCAATTTGCATCACTCTCATTTAATTACGGCACCAATACCCCCAGAAAAAAAATTGCTTAAAAGTTTAGTTGCCATCGTTTTGTTCTTTCAAACTTCTCCTTTTGTCATGAATCCTATTTCTCATTTGACTGTTAAACTTGTCACTGTGTGGAAGGTATAACATTTAAGAGTTGTTTTATTTGCTTCCAGAATTTATCCACAGTATACTGGGGTTTTTAGTTTGTACAAGTGGGCCCTGTGGTTGAGTGATCCAGTCAGTTGGTATATTGGTTTTGATTGGATGGAGCATACTCAAAATCTCCTCATAAAGACAATCTCAACCTTCAATTAGTGGCCTACAAATATAGATGTTTAAGAAGAGAAAAATGGCAACAATTCCCAGTTACCTGTTAAGAGCCGGTTTGAGCCCATAGCTCAGTGGTAGATAAGGTGTATTTCATCATATTGAGGTCTCGGGTTCAAAACCCAGCTTACCTAACCAAAATAAATAAATAAATAAATAAATAATTCAGGGAGACTTTTGTGTCCTGGTCTATATATGGTTGGTTGCATTGCATCATTCCAGCTATCTGGATCAGTAACTGTAGGACTCACTTATACAAACTAAAAATGGAAAACTTGAGGATCCTGTGCATCCTTGGGTGACAGATCATATGATTCCTCAACATTTAACCTACCTAACAAGGGCACTCTCATTCCAAAATGCCATTGTGACTTTGGATTCACATCTAGATGCTTGGGAGCCGTTTGGCATCTCTACAAATAAGTGCTTATTTGCTTATTTCTAAAAAAATAAAATAAATCTATTTTTGAAAATAAATTGTTTGGTAATGATCTAATTTTAAATATTCTAATTTAGACTTAAGAGGTTTTGCCTCATAATTCTTTAGGTATAGAAGGTTTACTTTTTTTAAAGAGATTATTTTGCTAAAGCAGTTAGCCATTTTCGGGCTATTTTTGAGACAAGTTTATCCCTGAACTTGAGAAATTTCCATATTGCCCTCTTCTCCTCTTTATGATATCTCCCATCACATCAAAGGTGGGCCCACATGATGGAGGGTTGACATTGAAGGTGGGCTCATATGATGGGCAGTCCATATTGAAGGTGGGGCCCCACAAGATAGGTGGCCCACATCAAAGTGTGCGCATATAATGGACAGTTCATATCAAAAGTGGGCCCCACTGATGGATGGTCCACATCAAAGTGTAGCCCAACATGATGTACGGTCCACATCGAGTGGCCTCACCTGATAAATGGTCCACATCCAAGGTCTCACATGATGGATATGACCCATATCCAAGGTGGATGATGGACACCAAAAGTGGGCCCCAAACAATGACCCACATCAAAGGTGGGCCCACATGATGTATGACCCACATCAAAGGTGGCCCCACATGATGGATGGTCCACATCAAAGTGGGCCCCACATGATGGACGACCCAAATCGAAAGTGGGTCCCACCTTTGGTTGCCCAATCCTCTTGATTTGATGATTTTAGCTATCCAATCATTTGACAGAAAAACGAATGGTTGGATATCAACTGTCCTTTTAAAAAAAGATTTTTTCCATAAAAGTCTGGTTAACAGTGCAGGTGTTACTTGCGTGCCTGACATGCCAAGATGGGTTGTTCATAAAGTACCTTAAATTTTACTTATGTACTAGTTACATAGTTTTGCTACATTTCTCTTTTAATTTTGATGAAATTTCCTTATTGTGCACTTTTGGAGTGTAAGTGATTGCATGCTGGTGTATGAGAACAAAAGAAATGAAGCTTTGGAAAAGGTTGTGTAGGGAAGTCTCTATCTCTCACACCTTCATTATGTTTTATTAAACCCTTGACAACACAAAGGCATGGTGTCATGAGGGAGCACCAAATAAGACAGCCCCCACATAAAAGGTCAAACCAGAACTGGATGAAGGGAGGGAGGGAGGGAGGGAGAGAGAGTGAAGGGAGGGAGGGAGGGAGGGAGAGAGAGTAGCTGACCCACTCAAAATTCTCGTCGGAAATCTTAACCCAAAAATCTCTCCCAAATTCCCTTTTTTCGGCAAATCCCTACCAAAATCCCCTTGTTCATCACCGGAAATTTGATTTCCTTCCAAAACAATTATCTTCGAAGAAAAAAAAAGGCGGTTTAAGGATTTTTCTTACATGATCTGGAGACGTCGACCGCAATCCATCAAATCCTGTTGAAATCTACTCCCTTGGGCAGATCGAACAGGTAAGAGATATATATATATATATATATATATATATATATATATATTTCTATATTTTTTGAATTTCTAGATGGGATGCAGATGAGATGTCGCCAGATGTTGCCGCGTGCCTATTTTATTGACATCATGAGGCTATATATTGTTGATATCGGCGATATGTCACAATAGTTGGTGATAGCATGCGATATATCTCACGATACACAGAAGTTTGGCAATTTTTTCAGTATTTTTCTGTATTTCTAGGTGTTTCCTATCGCTGATTGCCGATATTGATATTATTGATATTGTGAACACTGGTGGCAATACGAACTGTTTCATCCCAGTAGACCTTTGAAACATTCATCCTAGTTAATATGGATCTAGTTATCTCCAGAAGGTGATGGTTTTTCTGATATGCAATTTCGTTTTGTTGAGTGTAAGGGCAGGATGTTTGGAGCTCTATGGAATGATCTCAAAGATTGTTGAAAATCACAACATGGATGTTCCTTTAAAATATTTTTATTTTCTTATTAAACTATGTGAGAACTATTTTGTGATAGACTTTAATGGTAGATGATACTTCTCTCCTTGTGTTCACTGAATAAACCCATGTGAATCGAGAAAAATCATCAATGAATGAGATAAAATATCTACATCCAAAAGCATAAATAATAGTGGCAGGGCCCAACACATCAGATTAAACTAAATTAGAAGGTCTGAAACTCTTCTGACTAGTTGGAGTTTAAGTTGTATGACAATGTTTTGATGATTGACAAACACCAGTCTTTAATATAGCATCAGACAAATTTATTGGCAAATAATACGCCAAGCATGGTATTAAAAAATGGTTATGTAACAGTTGTTATGTGATGGTAACAGTAGGTACTGTTACATGCTACAGGTCTGTAACAGAAGCTACAGAGAAAATGGCACAAAACAGTCCAAAACAGTCTATTATGGATCATTATATAAATTAAAAAAATTGACCGTAATGGCCATTACGACCCCCAGTGAACATGCGACCCAAGTGAGTAAGTTGTGATTCTAAGATGAAAGCAGAATAGACACCATTGGCATTGAACAAGTATTACCCATCTTCACGTCCACCACCAATTTGGGGGGTAATCTTCCTTTCTTATGGATCAAACCTCCCATTTGGGGGAGAAAATCGTCGATCTAAAGCTCAGTGGGCCAAAAATAAGAAATGAAGAAACCAAAAAAAAGTTTTTGGTGTATTGTTATTTTTTGGATCTGATCGGGGAGTAGATTTCAACCATTTGTCTTCCATTTTTATGAATCAAAACCCTTGATTTGGGAGAAATCTTGGGAAATGAGGAAAATGTGTGTAAATTTGTGAAAACCAAAGAAGAAAAATAAAATTATTATTATTATTATTTTGTTTTTGTGATCTAATTGTGTAGTAGATTTTGACCACTTCCCTTCCATTTTCATGAAATAGATGAGGATGAAAATATGAGGAAGATGAGCTCTAGAGTCTAGAGTCTGATAGATTTATCATTTATAGCGTGGTTTCTTGGTTTATAGCATTGTCGGATTTGTTCTTGTGACTTGTGAGATTGTATACTCTCTTTTTGTTCTTTTTGTTGGTGACTAATTAGGAACTTGAGACTTGGTTTTTATTGTTTTGTTCGTATTTGATATTTTTATTTAGATATTAACTAAGCTAATTTTCTTAGAAACTTAATTGATGTGATTACTATGGCTACATACGAGTTAAACTTGTTTTGAACATGCTTTTACTTGAAAAATGAATTTTTTTTCCTAGGCATTTTTCTTTAATTTGTTTGTTTGCTATTTAAATTTATTTTTACATTTAATCATTTTTTCTATTGTTTTAATTAAAAAATATAAGTATCATGTAGTTTGCAACATGACTATAGAAGGTTGAACGCTATGCTATACGCTACACACTATTTAAAATACTGGCGCTACATAACCAAAGATGTACATGAAGGGGATTGATATTGATGCCCACCCTGATTTATAGTGTGGTTTCTTGGTTTACAGCGTTGTTGTATTTGTTGTTGTGACTTGTGAGATTGTATACTCTCTTTTTGTTGGTGACTAATTAGGAACTTGAGACATGGTTTTTATTGTTTTGTTCGTATTTGATACTTTTATTTAGACATTAACAAAGCTAATTTTCTTAGAAACTTAATTGATGTGATTACTATGGCTACATATGAGTTAAACTTGTTTTGAACACGCTTTTACTTGAAAAATGAAAATTTTTTTCCTAGGCATTTTTCTTTAATTTGTTTGTTTGCTATTTAAATTTAATTTTACATTTAATCATTTTTTCTATTATTTTAATTAAAAAAATATAAGTATCATGTAGCTTACGTCATGACTATAGAAGGTTGAACTCTATGCTATACTCTACACACTATTTAAAATACTAGGGCTGCATACCCAAAGATGCATAGGAAGGGCATTGATTTTGACTCCCACCTTGATTGGTGAACATGCCATTTCTTTTTTTTTTTTTCTTTTTTTTTTTAAAATTTTTTTTGTTGTTATTATATATATATATATAATTTGGGGGGGTGTTATTTCTGTTTGTTGGGTTTTTTATTTTTCGTTTTTATCTGATTCCTATTGTTTTTGTTTGACATGACACTGCTGTTATTAGCAAAACTATGAATGTCCTTATAATTATGCTTATATCCTATTTACATCAAATGCATTTCTGTTACTCTGGATGCATTTTCCTTAACAAAATAATAATAATAATAATAAAATCTTAATATCATGCTTTTGGAACTACTATTCATGTAAGGGGCATTTGATATTAAGTTCTGCCCTGACTGATTAATACATCCTTTATTGTTGCAGATTGTTTGGAAAGTAACATGCCAGTTTGGCTGTTAATGAAATAAAAGCCTTGGAATTTCACTTACAGACTATTTTCGTAGTTTCAATACATTCCTGTTAATGTTGATGATTTTTCTTTAGTCTTATGATGTTGGGACTACTATTTATATAGAAGGCAGTGAATTGACTGGCATCCTGACTGATTAATACAACCTTCTTTTTTCTACTTGCAGTAAGACAAAATAACATTTTGTACTGTTCTCTTACCATAAGTAGAAAAGGAAGCATGTATTTAAACATGGGAAGAGAATTCAAAAAATGTTAACATTGTGAAAACTATCACTAGATATATAGAGTATTCCTTGCTACCCCAGACCCATGAGAACAGAACCATTTAGCTTGTGGCGAATGTAAATATTAAATCACAGATGTACCTCATTCATTCCATCTCTTGTTTTAAGGGAGTATGCTCATTTCAAACAACAATGTCCAAACAGTGTTGGAGGCGTGCCCATTCTGATATTCCTCTGTTACATGCTGAAAGTTTTCTTTTGTGCTCGTTCAGGTGATAAAAAAAAGAACCGCCATTTTGGTTGCCTTTAGCCACGTTGGCAATGGCCTGGGCTTCTTTACCTGGCCTGCCCTGCGAAGGGCTCAGGC
This sequence comes from Magnolia changhungtana, assembly GCA_030180095.1. NCBI lineage: Eukaryota > Viridiplantae > Streptophyta > Magnoliopsida > Magnoliales > Magnoliaceae > Magnolia > Magnolia changhungtana. Next base: position 1,098,163 of record JASAUF010000441.1, on the reverse strand, counting down.
TGATTTTTGGACAAGTGGATATTTAGACGCCACCAAATAGCTTGGCTGGGGCCCAGGTCTAACAACCTTTTTCCAACTATGGCCCAGTGCAAGGCTGTCTGGGTCGATTTGTCGCTGGGGTGGGTCCAGGCATAAGTTCGGGTCCCATTAGTAAGTTGGTGGACCCCAGGCCTACAATGCAGGCCAAATGAATAAAAATTTTGTGTTCAGTGTGTGCTCTACCTGACCCAGTATCAGCCCATTGCCACCCCTACCTTCGGCTAATCACTTCAAGCTTTTGATATTCCATTTCCAGGCAGCCTTGTTCTACCACTACATTCTGCATGCTTTCTTATCTATGCCTTTTTAACTATTTTGTTTACAACTTTCAGATCCGCAAAATGGTGGGAACTGCAGTGGCGGTGAAGCGGAAGCTGCTACCCCATGACATTGTAGAAATGTCCTTGTCCAAGTTCTCACGGATAGTTCTACCTCTTGCTCCTTCTGAAGTCCTCATCTTGAGGGGCAACCAGTTCTCAGTGAGGAACCGCCCAGGCAATATAATCCGGCCTGAAGTGCAGAGTTTGGTTGAATCCGAAGACATTCTCAGAGTAGTCAATGAGTTCTATTCTTCTGTGCTGTTGCCACAAGTCTCAAAGTTTTTGGACCCATCAAAATCTCTATGGAAGGAATGGGTTGATAATTTGGATGCTAACACAAGCATTCCAGATGCAGAGTTGGAGGATGTTCGGAAGGCATGGAAACAATGGAAGGCAAAAAATATTGTAGTATGACTAGTGCTGACATAAGGGACGATTTGGCGTGCTGGATCAAGTTGGAAGCGAGATGTGTCATTCTTTTATCTGTTTTCATTGCAGCCTGGCTGGTAAGAAATTTATTATTATTATTAGAAACCGAAGAATCTGTCAAGATCTTGAAATTAGGGAGAATTCTGAGACGTAGTCCATCCATGGTGGGCCTCTTTATCTGGAATATCATTGTACTGTGGGCCCCACGTGTACAGACTCAAGGTCTGAGGGCACCACACACATGCTTGGCCGAGGATCATAAATATCTTCCATTACATTGCAGGAAGGAGATAATTGTTCTATTTTGGTCCACCACTTTAAACATGAGGGAATGGGAGTGTGTGATGTCAAAAGGGTTTAGCTAATCCAACAACAGCCACTAACATATATGTGTGAGATTCAAAGAGTCCATTAGGTATGGCGCAATCTGCAAGCATATGGGCCTAAGAATTAGGCTGGTTGACTGATCAGATGGGCCTAAAAGAACTTTCCTGTGTACATTTTGTTTTGTTCATTGGCACATGTGATGAGTGGACCGGTCCTTTTATCTGAAAGATGACATTTAAACGGCTAGGGCCATTATGATGGAGATGTGGGGTGGTTTGACGTGCACATTGGATTATCAAGCCTCATGTCTAAGCGAGATATCTTTAACAATATAAATGTTTAGAAGCGACATGGAGCAGCAACCTAGTTGTGGATCAACCAACAGATCCATTGCATTTTTAGGCATTTGAATCCTTCAAAAGTTGTTCTCAGAGAGTAGAGGGTGGTGCAAAAGAGACCGGTGCTCAGGTGATTTTAAGCTTCTCAGAGCTCTTAACATAGGTGCTGAACCCTATCGCATAAGCCCTTGTGTGCTTGTAAAAGAACTCGTTGAATTTCTCTCAAAAGAGGTAGCACTTAGACGATGTATCTAAATTAGGTAAAGCATAGATGCTGAAAAGGACTTCACCCGTTGGATCTACCACATGCATCAAGTGAAGCTGCTAGAATACCCGTACAAACAGTTGTCCTCATCATGCGCTTCAATACCTTTGATATACTTTTTTAGATTTTTTTTTTTTAAATTTTTAAATTTTTTTAAGAGAACTCTCGCTATAGGAAAATTTAACAAGGTGAAAAGGGTATTGAGAACCACCTCTCAGGCCAATTACATACAATAAAGAGGGATGTTTTGAAACACACCCCTTGTTTTTGATCAATTGACAACATCTTTTACTCCTAAACATAGGAGGAACGACCCATACATGATCTATACATTCCACTCTTAAAAGGAACACAAGCCCGTAGGGTTTTGGGTTTTGCTACATACTCACCTTGATGGCGACAATAGCAACATCCCCAAACCTTTTAAATGGCACAAGGGTAAGCTTATTGTCTATCTGAACCATTCATTTATTTATATAGCTGCGAGCAAGTCGTGGTGCAAGAATCATGGTGATAAGATGATCCTAACCCTTTGAGTGAGGCCAATTTGCTACAACCACTCGTTGTTTATGTGACATAAATTACTTGATTAGCGTTATCAAGTCAAAATGTTACTTTTGAATCATAAGAAATGCAAAGTGGTATCTATCTATCTTCAATATGATGATTGGACCTATTTTTGTTTCTCCAGTCAATCTTGATGGTCCATTATCATGCTATTGATTGGAAGCTTAGGTTTCAGGGACGTTAACAAGGTGGGGACCACTAGATTTCGGCCTTTGAGAATCTTATAATTCCAGATGCTGCCATGCTTGCATTATCTACAACCAGATAGCTCTTGATTTCCAGTGTTAGGTCCGTGAATGTTTTGTTGCTAGCTCTACCATTCCCCAATTTGGTGAGGCCATCCATCAACATGGGTAGCAAATATTGCAATCCGCAATAGTTTCATTCAGCTCCACCCTAATTTGCACTATATACTCCCTAGAGAGTCTTTGCCTATTGTACCATATCCTCGCGACTTGAGAGCTTACATGTCGAGCTCTCTTCTGGCCAACTCTCCCACAAAACTTCCATATTCCATTCATTCGGTTTGCCATATAAACCTACCACATGTGCATTGAACCTAAATTTTAAGATCTACCGTTCTTACATTGGATTGCTATTTTCACTGATTTTTTTTATAATAAGTTTTAGTCTTATTTCCCTTGATATTTTTTGGACTCTTTTTGCTAGCTAGATCATTTGTTAATGGATGCATTATATTCTTATTAGATCTTATAAAATTTTGAGTTATCACATCATTATTCAATAATTGTGTCATATCAGCATTCTTTAGATGGATTTGTCTAGATTTTTCATGATAACAAGGGTTGTTAGCTATCTTATGGTTACCATGATATCACAATGATTGAATATTGGTGGTGGTACTTGTTGATGCTGAAATATGGTCGATCTTGCTTCACTTCTTGCGAGCTGCTTAGTACCTGCGATTTAATGGAGGTGTAAGAGAATACACTGAAGGCACCGGTTAAGACCGGTGACCCTCTGATGCTTAAGTCAGGCGTATGGACTCACAATAAGTATAGTAGAATTAGTGTATTTGTGTACCTTTACCGATGATAGGGGGTGTATTTATAGGCTTTCTAGATGGTCTGCGTATTTGAGTTGATTTGAGGGGCCCGTATTAGAGTTGGACTCTAATTCCAAGAATATATCTGACTTTTCGATCAGCGTGATTTTCGGCGGAGATCTCGAGAGGCAATCTCACCCGGTGAGGATTCTTCTTTCTATTTCGAGGCCGAGCTCGAGTCGAGGTTGGCACTAGAGGTGGAGGTCGGTATCCAAGGCCGACCTCCGAGGTCAAGGTCTATGGTCGAGGCTAACTTTCGAGGTTGAGGTCTATTGTCGAGGTTAGTCCTCAAAGCTGATGGTCGAGGTCATCCCTCGAGACTGAGGTTGGTACTTGAGCTTGGTACCTAAGGTACCTGAGCTCGGTACCTAAGGTACCTGAGGTCGAGGTCATCTTTTGAGGTTAGTGAACAAGGCTGACCTCCAAAGTCATTGGTTAACACTTGAGGTCGGGTCGATACTCCTCCCTTCTCTGAGGTTTCCTATGATCCCTTTGTTTTATTCTTGGTCGTCAGGTCAATTCGATTTTACCTATAACATCAATTTCACCAAAAAGGTTCATATCTATTAATAATTTATTTTACCTATTCTACCTCCTTATCAACTGCTCCCAAATCAACTAGTTCTAATTCCATACTGAAAAGAGCCATGCGGGTTTATTTTTTTCATTTCCATGAAATAACTTCGCCTGCCATGGTAAAAATATAAGCACTAGTAGATTTAGAATCATCTCTCCATGAATTCTAATCAGCATTACTGTAGCCTTCAATTACAACATGAGACATTTAGTAATGAAGATTAAAGCCCTAAGTCCTTTTAAGATACCTTTAGATCTTCCAAATGTTGTTGATGTCTTAAATTTGTAAACAATAGGGTCTGTCGATGGCATTGACAGGCTACTCGATGCCATTAAGCAGATGTTGATGTCATCAACAGATATTCGATGCCATCGAAAAAATTCAAAAAATCAATGTTTTGTTGCTGGAACGTTTTGATGTTTTATTTGATGTCAACGAAGGTATTCGATGCCATCAACAGATCGTTGATGCCATCGAAGTCCAATCGAAGGCGCCATTCAGCGCGCACATAGAATTGTGTAAATGTGAGATTTGTTTCCTGTTCCTATTATGATACTATATATATCAGGTGTAATCGAGATTTGGAAAAGAGTAAAGGAGTTTTAGGATTTTTAATTCATTCATGAGGGTTTCAAGGGCATAACTTGGGATTATGAGGTAGATTTGAGGCTTTTTCAACTCGCTAACACTCTCTCTCTTGTATTTATGCTTTTATAGTTTATTACTCGTCGCTCTGTGCAGTGGTTTTTCTTGAAAGGGTTTTTCCACATAAAATTTGGATGGTTTGTGTTTGGACTTAGTTGTGCGATTGGTAGTACTTTGCTTGATTAATCTCTGTGTGCTTCCGCGGTTTCCCAACAAGTGGTATCAGAGATAACATTGGGAAGTATATCGAATCTTAAAGTAATGTATCAATGACATCTAATCCGAAGTTCGATGTAGAAAAATATTCTGGTATAAACAATTTTGAACTATGGAAAGTTAAGATGACCTGTCCTAGTTCAGCAAGGATTGGACGATGTCCTCCTTGAAAAGATTCTAGAATCTATGACCAAAGATGAATAGAACAAGATGGATAAGAAGGCTAGAACTTCTATCCAATTATGCTTAACGGATGAGGTCCTCTATAATGTCATGAGAGAGAAAATTGCTGCAAGTATATGGGCGAAATTAGAGAATATCTTGTGAAGAAATCTCTTGAGAATCGTTTGTACTTAAAAGCTTCAGTTGTTCAATTTGAATATGAAGGAGGGGGCTGATGTTGACACTCACATTAATAACTTTGATAGATTGTTTTGCAAATTATTGGATGTGGAGAAAACGATGAAAGATGAGGATTAGGCATGAGATCTGCTGAATTCTCTCTTGGCTTTGTATGAGTTGTTCAAGGACTCGTTGTGCACTGGTATAATGATCATTAACGTCGAGACCGTTATCTCATCCCTTCAATCGAAGGCGATGAGAAAAAAAAAACATTGACATGGGTTCTTTACAGATGCATTGGTTACGATGGGGAGAAATTTTGAGCGGGACAATGAATCTTTAAAATTGAGGTCCAAATCCAAGGGTAAGGGCAAAGGCAAGTTGGAGTGCTGGAATTGTGAGATGTCCGAACACATGAAGAAGGATTATTAGAATCCTAAGTTGGGAAATGAGAATTTAGATAATTCTTTCAGGGAAGCCAACACTGTAGAATCTAGTGAGAAAGCAAACGGTAGTGACGTGTTAACTGCATCAAAATTCAGTTACTTCGATAAAGAATAAATTTTGAATATTGGGGCTTTGTACCACATGACCCCTGATCGGAGTTGATTCACTAGTTACAGTGAGTGTGATGGTGGCCAGATATTTATGGGTAATGATAATGCCTGTAAAGTGGTAGGTGTTGGATTGATGCGTTTCAAGATGTTTGATGGCATGGAGTGTATCTTGACAAAGGTGAGACATATTCCTGATTTGAGGAAGAGTTTGATATCTCTGGAAGAACTTAAGGCACTTGGACAAAAATTCATCGGGTTTGATCGTGTCCTTACAGTTTCAAAGGAGACACTCATAGTCATGAAGGCACGAAGGAATGAAAACCTTTAAAGGTTGATCGGGAGTACTTTATTGATTGGAGTTATAATGTCTGTAGTGGATTTCACATCTGTATATATATGACATGCACGCTTGGGCTACATGAGCGGGGCATGAAGGAAAGTGTAAGTTTATTTTATGAAAAATATAGAAAAATAAATATGATGTTTTCACGAACTTCAAGCAATGAAATGTGATGGTGGAAAAATAGTCAGAGTGAAGGTGAAAGTGTTTAGTATTACAAAGATGAAGGGATCATGAGGCACAACATAGTGCACTACACACCGTAGTAAACGAGTGTGGAGAGGATTTACTTAGTAATGCTTAGTTAGGCAATGAACTGTGGACTGAGGCTATTAACATGACTTTTTTGCTTGGTGAATCGGACCTCTTCTTTGACCATTGAATATAAGATTCCAGAGGAAGTGTGGAGTTGTTAGCAAGTAGACTACTCGGGACTGTGTGTATTTGGTTACAATGCTTACTCTCATGTACCATTAGTTGACCGAGATAAGCTGAACCAAAGGGCTAAAAAGTACATCTTTATCGACTATGGTGGTGTTGTGAAGGGATACATACTATATGACTGGGTCATATGAAAAATCATCTTTAGTCATGACGTCAAATTCAACGAAGGATCCTTGTTTCATAAGGATGAACACTTGAAAGCGAAAAAGTTGGTCCTGGACGTTCAGATAAATAGAGATGAGACAGGATGATACTGAGATATAGATAAAGGTACAGGAGTAGGTGGAGTAGCCAATTGTGAGAAGGAATTTGGCAAAGGATCATAAGTTATCGGCGAGATATATGCATGACTCAAATGTCGCATTTGCTCTCATTATAGATAATGGGAATCCATTTATTTTTTAAGAGGCTCTTGATGAGCCAAATGCCGAGAAGTGGAAAGTAGCGATGAATAATGAGATGGATTCCTTATATAATAATGAAATGTGGGAGTTGGTGGAGCTCCCCTTCGACCGTAAAGTGACCGAGCACAAGTGGATATTCAAGAAGAAACATGATAAGTACGAGACAAAATTGGTAATGAAATGTGAGAGTTGGTGGCGCTTCCCACGTGGCTCATTTTAAGCTTTCTTCTGAACATTATCCTAAAACCGATGAAGAAAATTAGGATCATGTCTTGTGCCTCATTTGAGTGCAGTTGGTAGCTTGATGTTTACCATGGTCTGTACAAGACCGGATATTTCACAAGCAGTGGATGTTGTTAGCAAATATATGTCTGACCCTGACAAACAATATTGGGAGGTAGTGAAATGACTATTTCGATACATTTGAGGTACGCATCTTATCATTTGAGAAATCAAAAGACAAGTTAGTAGGCTATATGGATTCTGATTACGCGGGCAGTGTGAATAATAGAAGGTCGACTTCTAGTTATTCGTTTATGCTAGTGAGTGGAGCAATCAATCAGATGTCAAAGCTTCAATTTGTGGTGGCTCTTTCCACAACTGAAGCTAAGTTTATGATGGTGATAAAAGCATTTAAGGAAGGTATTTGATTGAGAGGAATGATAAATCAATCGGGGCTTTAGCAAGAGGCCGTGCTAGTCAATTATAATATCAAAAGCGCAACTAATTTGGCTAAAAATTTTATTTATCACTTACGTACTAAACATATTAATGGGCGTTACTATTTTATTCGACAAGTGATTGAGGAATGAGGCATTACTCTAGAGAAGATTCACACGAGCGTGAATCCGACTGACATTCTTATGAAGGTGGTTTCCACAGAGAAGTTTAAGTTATATGTAACTTCTCTAGGCTTAGTAAAGGCGTAAATGGAAGGCAAAGTGTGCACGACAAGCGATAGTGGAAATATGACGCAAGACATAATTAGATATGATGATAAGAAGCTATGAAGAATGAAGATTGAAGATATGGTGGAGATTGTTGTTAATGTCCTAAATCTGTTAACAACATGGTTTGTCGATGCCATCGATAGACCGCTCGATGCCATTGAGCATATATTGATGCCATCGACAGATGTTTGATACCATAAAAAAATTCAGAAAATCCATGTTTTGTTGCTGGAATGTTTTAGTGTTTTACTCGATGCCATCGACAGATCGTACGTAGATGCCATCGACAGGACGATCTGTCAATGGCATCGAGCGCGTGCGCAGAATTGCATAAGTGCGAGATTTGTTTCCTATTCCAATTGTGATACTGTACGATACTATATATATTGGGTGTAATAAGGATTTAGAAAAGAGTAGAGGAGTTTTATGCTTTCTAATTCGTTCCTAAGGGTTTTAAGGGTATAGCTTGGGCTTGTGAGGTAGATTTAAGGCTTGTTCTAATCGGTAACACTCTATCCCTTATATTTTTCTTTCATAGTGCATTACACGTCGCTTTGTGCCATGTTTTTTTTTTTTTTTTTCTAAAATGGTATTTTTACATAAAATTTGGATTATTTGTGTTTGGACTTGGTTGTGCGATTGGTAGTACTTTGATTGATTCGTCTCTGTCTGCTTCCACAGTTCCCTAACAACAAATTGTATTTCAATATTCATTACTTGGTTTCTTAGAATATTTACCAAGTTTGCTTATAACAAAAGTGATGTAAGTCCTAGTGCAAATGTGTAGTATAAGCCTAACTACCACTAGCGTAATGAAATACATTGTCACTATTATTTTGGTTTTGATTTTTACTAGGGTCATATGGTGTACACATGGGTTTATAATCAAAGTGATTGTATTTTTTTTCAATGTTTTCTCTATATAATTGGATTGGGTTAATGTTATACCAATTTCACTCCAAATGATTTTAAGCCCTAAAATGATACAAGTTTCTCTAAGGTTTTTCATATTAAATTGAAAAGATAAAATGACTTAAGGTTTGTACCAAAGATTTAAAAAAAAATAATCTAAATATAGATAAACCAAGACTTTAAAATTTTCAAATACCTTAAAATAAAAAGCCATCTTTCACCTCATTAAACTTAAACTCACAGACATTATAACTTGTTTAAATTTTATATATCACAATCTCAGAACTTGTTTAAGTTTATACAAAGACCTTAAAGCATACAGACCTTATGTGTTTTTTTTTTTTTTTTTTTTTTTTTTTTTTTTTTTACTTAATTCCACAAACTCTTCAAGTTAAACTATGTATATTTCTTCCTTTAGTTTACCATTTAAAAATGTAGTTTTAACATTCATTTGGTAAGTTACAAGGCTGCATATAGATGGAATCGAAGAGGGTTCGATGAGATCGAAGTTTCCTTCGATGGCATCGAACTTGTCTTCGATGACATTAAAGGTCTGTTTCTACAGTTTTTCAGGACTTTGTCTTTTTGGCCATAGGATTTCACAATATGATTTTTTTTTTTTTTTTTTTATTTTTTACTTTAAATTTTCTAGATTCTTTTTTCTTGGTTTCTTTACTTCAAATCTTGATTCCATTCCTTTCTCACTTGGTTTACTTGGATATTTCGTACTCGAATTCTTCAATATTGTCCTCCATAAATCTAATTCTTCATTATCTTCTTTTGAGCTTTAAATTCATCCTTTTAAGCACATATTCATTATAAGCTTCCAAATCACCTTGTATGACAAAAATGCATATAATTAAATCAAATTAGCACTTAAACGCTAGGAAAACTAATGTCATAGAAGGGTTACATATGCAATATTTAAGTCTCAACACACCCACCAACTAATATTTTGCTAGTCCTGAGCAAAATATGCAAAAGATATTTAGAAAAAAAAATTAATAATTTCCATAAGCTGAAGCGGTTCTAAAAACAATTCAGATTATAGAAATCTAAAATACATTAACGTCGAGTACTATTTTCTCCTAAACTCTATCACTTGATAAATGTCCTAATTAAATTCCAAGCATTAATATTATAATTAGAACAAATCTAAATATTGAGTTTCATGGGTGCATAATGAAGTTTAGACTTGCCACAACCCAATGTTAAATTATTTACTATCATGATAACATTGATGATTCAAAGAATATTCTGGATAATGAAAACTTAAACCAAAACTTACTTTATTGGGCTGCTTGAGTGGACAGGGATTAACTAGTGAGATGTTGAGTAGTAGACTCGCTGCTGAAGTGAGGTCACCAAATTTCGTGGGCCACAATGATGTATGGGTTGTATTCAACTGTTCATCCATTTGGATAGATCATTTTAGGGCATGAGCCAAAAGTTTTTTTTTGACTTTATTAATTGATTGAATGGAAAATAAAAATTATGGTGGGCCAAACGAATTTTGTAACGGTGAGAATCATTATCATCACTGCTATTTTTAGTGTGGTCCATTTGAGCTTTGCATATGATTCATTTTTTTTTTCTAATGACCTAAAATTATTTTGAAAAATGGATGAACGGTATGGATATAATAAATACATCATCGTGGGCCATGTAACTTTGATCTCATTTGAACCGTTCGTACAACTCAGAGCTCGAGGAGCGTCGGCGCTTGTCTTCGCACGACACATATAGCTGTTGTGTGGTACAACAGCCAATCCGCTTCCTCCTTTGTTGAATTTGTTGTACGTGCATATCTTTTTGTCCGCTGCGCGCCTGGTTTCTGGAGGTGGTTGGGAAACAGTCCCGAGAGTTATTATTATTATTATTAATTTTAACCTCGAAGAGGCTGGTAAAATGGATTTTTGTGGCTGTGGATCGAGGACTTCAGATGTGGCCGAAGTTGCAGCATCGGTGTTTTGTTTTTTTTTGTTTTTTCTTCCGTGAGCTAGGTTGGCTGTCTCACCTTTTCTGGATTCCAATGCCCCACCTCTAGATCTTCGTCGTTTCGTGATTGATGTGTTTAAGCGGATTGCTTGGTGTGCCGGTGGTGTGTTGAGGTCACTAAGTTCTGTCGCCCAAACATGATGTATTTATTAAATTCACACCGTTCATCTATTAGGTGAGATCATTTTAAAGCATGAGCCCAAAAATGATTCATATCCAAAGCTCAAGTGGACCACTCCATAAAAAGCAGTGGGGGCAATGATTCTCACCGTTGAAACATTCACAGGGCTTACCATGATGTTTATTTGCTATCCAACCTGTTCATAAGATCATAAGATCACACAGAGTTGGATGAAGGAAAAAAAAAAAAAAAAACAAATATAAGATTGATCCAAAATGTCTGTGACTTCCAAGAAAGTTTCAATGGTAGCCGTTCAATCCTCTCCTTTCACAATGTGGTCCATTCGAGCTTTAAATCTGTATACTTGTTGGATCAAGCCTTAAAACTATCTCACCAAATGCATGAATAATCTTGATATAACACATACACCATCCATACACTTGGCCAGAACATTCCATGGCCCATCATGATGTATGTATATCTACACCGTCCATACACTTGGCCAGCACATTCGAAGCTGTAAGCATTAGAAATAGTGACCACAAATTCTTTTTTTCTTTTTCTTTTTTCACATATATATTGTTTTGTGTTGGTAATATAATTGACTTGGAGTTGTCACTGGCTAGTATGAGACTTTATAGAATCTACGGGAGGCAGAGAATTCGGAGACTCTCTGGCTTTAAAGTGACTTTTATCTATGACATAGGATTTCATTTAAGGGACCTCAATTACAGACAGGGAAGATGTTGACCACTCTCTTTGCCTTCACAAGCGTGTGGTCTTTACTTTATGTGATTAGAAGTTAATTTTAGGGGATAAGATGATTCTGTGCTAGATGATGAAGTATTTAACAAAAGGACTAAACGAACTTAGATTTTTTATGTGGCAGAATATGAGATTTCGAGAACCTACATAACATACATTCAAAGAATGTCTAGAAGAAAAAAGAGAGGCGAAGATAATATGTGAAGATGCTAAAATGACATGTGGGAGGAGTAGGTTACCATGAGTTTTTAATGTAAAATGATTCAAAATTCCAACAAGTCACGGAACATACATCTAATGGGATCCTAGAAAAGCAAAAGAGTTGGAAAGGGAAGTGATAATGCAATTAATGAAGTATGGATGCAAATGATAATAACTCGATCCTTGGCTTGTAACTAGAAGCAACTTGAATGTGTAAGACTTTGATGCGGAATAACCAAAGGATCTTCTATGCATTGGATATGGTAATCTAGAAATTGAATACATGGATGGCGTACTTGATTGAGACGCCATTACTGTAGATTGGACACCGAAGTCTTTCTCTCCTTATACCTTTAGAGAAGCTGTGATGGGGCTAAAACTTCTGTCGGTGGTGTTGGATTGGGGACCCAGTTCTGATTTATACACGTGAGGGTAGAGGAGTTTGACACCCATCAAACTCCTCTCCCTGAAAGGCTCTACACGAATTAGGAATCCCAGTTCCTCTAAGACACTGTACGCGTATCACAGTAGTAGTACACTACCCCTTACATGAATTTCTAGATGTATCACAACTTAGTGGGGCCCACTAGTATACCCGATTGCATTATCCAACCCTTAGGGCAATCCAAACCGTTGATCAATAAGGCCCACCTTATAGAATTCTTACATTCTCCCACTTGGGCTACATTTGATCAATATCAATGATTAATTAATTTTTTGAAAATATTTTGAAAAACATGTTTTTGATTTGAAGAAATATCCAAATTAATGGTTAACCGATTACATTGTTGGATCGATAATATGGGTAGTGCTATGACAATCTGGTCTATCAAGACTGCCAGTATCGAATCGCGCTAGTCATCACAACATTTAATCTAGGCGAAATGAGGCTAAGCGTGGTCACAAATACTAAAAGTCTTGATGGCATAGGTCTAGAACTAGGAAGTATGGTATAAGGATTATACACGTAATGTGATGGTGTGTGTCTATCCCTAAGAGGTCCTGAAACTTTCGAATGTCTCTAATGAGACATGACTATATTTTTACTTAAATTATGTTGCACATACTTAGATAGAAGCAGAATTAACTTTATATTAGAATCATCAAATAACTTTATTACATGAGATTTCTTTAATGCCTGTGAAAATAAAACACGCTCATCTCCCACTAACTGAAAACACCTACGGGATCAATGACCCCCATAGATGTTACATGCTCCTGAAATAGCTTGATAAGGAGCCTTTTAGTGAGTGGATTTGCAATCATCTACTTAATGCCGATGAACTCCATAGACACTTGATGATTCTAAACTCTTTCCTTTACAATTAGATACTTGATGTCGATATGCCTCGACCTTGATGAGTGCTTGTTGTTACTAGATAAAGAAATCGCAGCTGAATTATTATAAAATATTCTTAATGGTTTCAGAATATGCTTCAGTACCCACAGACTAGAGAAGAAACGTGGTAACTGCAATGCTTGATTATATGCCTCATGACAAGTAATTAATTCAACTTCCATGGTGGATGAGGTTGTAGTTGACTGTTTTACGCTTTTCCAAGATACAACCTCACAATCATTATGAAGATATAGCCTGATGTGAACTTCTTAGTATCAACGCAGCCAGCATAATCTGCGTCTGAGTATCTAACCAACTCCAAATGGTTAGATCTCCTGTAGGTGAGTCTGAAGTCTTTTATTCTTTGTAGGTAGTGTAACACTATCTTTGCAGCTATCCAATGTTGCATTCTTGGATTGGACAGGTATCTGCCTAACATTCCAACAACAACCGCAATGTTCGGTAGCTTACAACTTGAGCATATATAATGCTCTATACTACTGATGCGTACAGAAGTTTCTTCATTCAATTCTTTTCCAAATCATTTTTGGGACACTAGAATAGGCTAAACTAAATATATCACCCTTTATAATGGGTGACTATCCAGGAGTACAATTTTGCGTGACATACTTTTCGAGTACCATAATAATGTAGGCCCTCTGTGACAAGCTAAGCAGTCCATGAGATTTGTCACCACAAATTTCAATGCCAATGACATAAGAGGTGTCACTAAGGTCCTTAATTTTAAATATTTGAAATAAGAATTTATTGGTGTCGCTCAACATCCTGATGTCACTGCTAGCTAACAGAATGTCATCAACATACAAAATCATCTTAATGAACTTACTCCCACTGATTTTAATGTAGATACATTCATCTGCAGTATTTTCTATAAAGTCATGTGAAGAAATTACTTTATGAAACTTTAGGTACTGTTGTGATGCATGTTTCAACCCATAGATGAATTTCTGAAATTTATAAACCAAATGTTCTAAGCCATAGGCTACAAAACCTTCAAGTTGTAACGTATATATATTTTCATTAAGATCCTCTTTGAGAAATGTTGTCTTTACATTCATCTGATGTAACTCTAAATCCATATGAGCTACAAGAGTCATTATGATACTGAATGAGTCTTTCTTAGATACTGGTGAGAAAGTCTCCTTAAAGTCAGTGCCCTCACGCTCGTTAAAACCCTTTGGCAACAAGTCTGACTTTATATTTCTTGACATTATCCTTGGAGTCCTGCTTGGTTTTAAATATCCATATACAACCAATCGGTCTTATTCTAGAGAGTAACTTAACAAGATTCCATACTTTATTATCCTTTATGGATTTCAACTCATCTTACATGACATCAAACCAACAAGAAGGATTAGCACTTTCTTTGACTTGTGCAAAGGATTCAAGATACTTTTCCACTCTTATGTTAAAATCATGCTCCTGTAAGTATACGATGAAATCATCTCGATTTATAGGTCTTCTCTCACTTTCAGATCTTCTCAATGGTTCAGCTTGTTGGGTGTGATTTTGATTTTCCTTTTCAGTGGGTTGTACCTGAGGTTCATCATGGTGTTCTGTAGTGACTGCAGGGACGACTGTAGCATTTATATCCACGTGATCTTGAGTGACTATGATCAGAGTCACAGTCATTTCTTCCTCAAATACAGAGTTTCTAATGTTTGTGCTCCCACCATTTTCAATGTCCTCAATGTATCTGACATTCCCAGTCTCAATAATCCTGATAGAGTGGGAAGGACAGTAGAATCGATAACCTTTTAACCTTTCTGGATAATTAATAAAGAAACAACTTATGGTTCTAAGATCCAGCTTCCTTTCATGCGAGTTATCAAATTTGGCCTCAGCAGGACATCCCAAACATGTAGATATCAGAGATTTGGTTTTCTCCCATTCCACAATTCAAAAGAGGTTTTGTTGGGAACCTTATTAAGGATATGAACTGCGGTTTTAATTGCATCACCCCATAGAGATTATGACAATGTCGAATTGTTAACCATGCTTTGCACCATATCCATAATGGTACGATTACGCCTTTCAGTCACACCATTCTGCTCTAGAATACCAACCATAGTATACTAGGCGACAATGCCACAATCTTATAGGTATCTAGCGAATAGTCTTGGATTACGACCTGATTTATCATATCTACCGTATTATTCGTCACCACGGTCAGATCTGACAACTTTAATCCTTTTCTTGAGTTGATTTTCAACTTCGGCTTTATAGATTTTAAAAGCATCCAGAGTATCTGATTTCTCACTGATAAGGTAGAGGTACCTGAAACGAGAGTAGTCATCTATGAAGGTAATAAAATATTTGTGTTCACTTCAGGATGCTGTAGGGAATGGTCCACAAATGTCCATATATATCACCTTTAACAGTCTTACATTCCTTGTAC
The DNA here is from genome assembly GCA_030180095.1 of Magnolia changhungtana. Taxonomy (NCBI): domain Eukaryota; kingdom Viridiplantae; phylum Streptophyta; class Magnoliopsida; order Magnoliales; family Magnoliaceae; genus Magnolia; species Magnolia changhungtana. The sequence continues at coordinate 1,082,582 of JASAUF010000441.1, read as the reverse complement.
CTTTCTTTCTGGTTCTAGTCTATTTTCCTTTTATGCAATCAATGCACACTTTATAGTCAAAGAAGTCTAGAGAATGAAGAATTCCTTCTCGCACAAGCCTGTCCAATCTCTCACGAGATATATGACACAATCGCCTGTGCCACAACATGAAGGAATTCTCACAGTCTAGTCTACGTTTAGATCTTGTTTTATTTCCATACAAGTCATTAACACTATAATAGACATGTGAGGCAATCAAGTTTAGCTGGTATATGTTGTTCACTATATAGATCTGATACCAACTGTAAGACTTTGATGCGGAATAACTAAAGGATCTTCTGTGCATTGGATATGGAAATCTAGAAATTTGAATACATGACGTACCTGATTGAGACGTCATTGCTGTAGATAGGATGTCGAAGTCTTCCTCTCCTTACACCCTTAGAGAAGTTGTGATGGGGGTAAAACTTCTGTCGGTGGTGTTAGATTGGGGGACCTAGCTCTGATTTATACACATGAGGGTAGAGGAGTTTCACACCCATTAAAACTCCTCTCCCTGAAAGGCTCCACACGAATTAGGAATCCCAGTTCCTCTAAGACATTGTGCACGTATCAAAGTAGTAGCACACTGCCCCTTACATGAATTTTTGGATGTATATCAACTTAGTGGGGCCCACTGGTATACCCGATCGCATTATCCAAACCTTAGGGCAATCCAGACCGTTGATTAATAAGGCCCACCTTATAAAATTCTTACAGGATGTAGTGTGCATATATTATGGCTTAAAACTTATAGCCCGGGTGGGCCTAAGCTTAAAAGTGTTGGCTCTAGAAGCCTAGGAAGCTAGGAGAGGGATGGAGGACATTAAAGATGAGGTTGGAAGAGATGGAGGCTTGGAAGCTCAAGCTCATCCTCTTACTCTCACTCACTCTCTCTTTCCCACTCTTACTGTTTCTTAAGAGGAGGAGCTATTTTTAGTGTGTTCGGTGTTTTGAAATGAGGAGAGGATGGGGTATTTATAGCCAGCTTAAATGGTATTTTGACAAATGTTGGTACTTTAGGGGTAAATAGTGATGTGAAGGTTGGGGGGGGGGGGGGGGGTGCCATATGGTACTCTCACATGCGTTGGAAGGGATGATAAAAATATAATTAAATGGATGTTTCAGGGTTATTTGTCTCATCCAAAAATGAAATAGCTGGATAGTCTAACCCTAATACAGACTGGCCGGGGTGGCACTTTAAGTGTTGCTAGTGGCGCTTTAATGTTGCCACCCCCTTGTTTGGCTTTAAAATTTGGTCAAAGTTGGTATGGCTTGTCTTCTAAACCCCCAAAAGACTATGGTTTGAGTTTGGTCTGGCTTCTAATAGGTGTTGTGATTTTATTTCTATTTCTTAAAATTTCTGCATTTGGCTTGAATTTAATTTGAATTTTTCTTGAATTTAGTCAAAATTTGATGTTTTGGTTTAAGACTGAGTTTGACTTGGAAAGTGGCTTAAGTAATGGTTAGGCTCGGGTAATGGCTTAAATATGGCCAAGTCTTAGATAATGTCTCAGGTTTAGACAGGGGCTTAGGTAATGACTCTTAAAGATTATTCATACCTCATCAAGTTATTAGCCTGGGTGGGATGTCTAGAAGGTCAAGTGCCCGAAAATGAATTGGATCCAAAACTCAAGAGGACCAAACCAGGGGAAGTAGTGCCGACAATGATTCCCACTGTTGAAACTTTCATTGGGCCAACCATGGTGTTGATTTACCATCTAACCTTTTCATAAGGTCACATACATAGATGAAGGGAAAAAAATATTAGATTGATCCAAAACTATTGTGATCCCCATGAAGTTTTCAATGGTAGAAGTTCACTCCCAATTGTTGGACAGTTAAGACATAACATCTACATCATGGTGGGGCTTACTATACTTGGTGACGTAAACACACTACTGAGGATGGTGGTATGTGAAACCCAATGCAATCCACTTTCATGTTTTAGCTATATCAACAACGAATCCGAATCCTCTGCTTGCCACAAGCAGGAAAATACTACTTTCTTGCATCGTGATTGGTCCACGTCATCACTAACTGATGTAGAACATGTTGCGGATTCGTTCATGGCCATGATGGATCGAAAGAAAAGAAGCCAAGAAGAATCGACAAAATTTAGCATAGTTTGACTGGTCGACTGATTGGGTTAATAGGTCGAAATTCTGCCAGAATTTCTAGAAATTCCAGAATTCTTACTGGACATTTTCTATTTGTTTCGACAGGTTAACAGATCTAATCGATCGGTTGAAATATTGTTTGACAGGTCGACAGATCATGTCGATAGGTCGAAATTTGAAGAATTTCTAGTTTTAGTCTCTGGATGTTTTTGAGTGGTTTCGACCGGTCGATGAATGTGGGATTTTGCGTTTTTATTTAAAATTTGTTTCCTTGATTGATTCAAACTCTTCTAATTACGATTTAGGGTTCCTTTAGGTTATTTAAGGATGCTTAAACTCAATTTTTTTTTATTCAATTTGTTAATCTTCTAGGAAATTATTTCTTTCTCATGGATTCGAGAATTTTCTCTTATGGATTCAAGAGTGCCTTGCAGATTCAAGGTATTTATCGATCGAGGAAGACGATGATCGACCTCATCACGTCCTTCCTTGCATCAATAGGTATCAAAGTGAGACTTTCCCTTGGATCTATGGCTTTTAACGACGGGTCAGGCAACAATCCCATGGACGGTGCACTAGGAAATTTGTAACGCCTTAGATTTTTGTTAACTTGGGAATCGGATGGCTTTAGATGTTACCTTTGATTTTTCGATTTGAGTACATGTTCATATATATATATATATATTCATATATGTTTGGGACCATAATAAGTGATTTTGGGTCCACCAAAACTACCCAGCCAAATGGAACTTGTGAATTTTAGAAACCTTAGGACCAAACTTCCAGGTTTGCTCAACTTTGAATATAGCAATGTGCATGTTAGGACCGCCTTAGTTGTCGTAATCGAGTCCGTAAAAACTTCGGTTTGTCCAAATCCATGCTACAACCACCTAGGTTGGTGGACTGAAGCAAAGGAGAAAGAAAAATATAAGTTTGGAAATTAAAAAAAGCCCAAGCATGAAGGGTTTTGGAAGATAGAGAGTCAGGGTGGACCTTGAAAAAACCCAGTCAACCCGAACTTGCTAGAGAAAAAGGAAAAGGGGGACCTAATTGACTCCAACTTGACCCGGTCAACCTAGGGCCGCTAGATAGGCTGACCCGATCGACCCTAGACTACTGGACAACAATGAATAACAATGTTTAGCAACGGACATTTTCAATATATTGAATTGAAAAATTCATATATATATTTTTTACAACACTAATTAAAGTTATTCAAAAAGCTATATTAAAGCTTGATGATTTTAGTTTCATAGAAAAGTAAATAAAATAATAAAATAAAAACTCAAAAGAGGTTAAGTTTAAGATGTTTTAGAAACTATACAAAAAAACATTGGTTTCCTATAGCTAGTACTTATAGAATTTTAGAAATTTTTTTGAAACTCAAAATATAATGAAATTTAGAAAGATTAAGTAGACTTTATGATTCATTACCATAAAAATTATAAAATTAACCCACTAACTACAAGTTCAAAAAATATTACAAGCAATAGACCTATTAAAACTTTTTTTTTTTTTTTTTTTTTTTTTAACCGCACGTATATATATGGACATATATATACATATATATATATATATATATATATATATATATATATATATATAATCGTATAGTTTTTGTATTCGGTGTTTTTTTAGGAAGTTCTTCTAATCCTACTAGGAATCATTCTATATAATCAAATTAGAAATTTCTATTTTTAGTATATTTTACTAATTCGGGTAGTTTCTAGTATAGTTGAATTATGGTTCTTGATTAGGGTGATTAAAACCGAATCATCATTTCCACTAATTATGAATAGACCGCGTTATGAACTTAGCTAATCCAAACTCTAGTTTTTATGCACAAGAAATCTCACTGACTAGTTCATTTCAGAAATGCCATAATTAACCAAATTAGCTATAGGCCACTCGTTAGTGGGCTACTGAACGCAAAACGATACGAAGATGTTCATCTTAGCTAGCTTGACATCCATCATAGACATTGAGTTGAGGCGATGCACAAAATCGCTCAATTTAGAGCAAAGTGCAGCACACGTGTTGTGTTAAGCTGAGTTGAAATTAGCAGGAACTTAAGTTAATTATTCACCTTCGATCTATACCAAAGTTTTGATGTTTGATCCATTAGATCACACACAAACTTAGGATGCTAACCTAGAGTATTGTCCTACACACATCTGTATAACCGTGACCCCAATCGATGATTAGTAACCATCGAACTGACTTTTGATCATAACCGTTGATTGGTATGTCCGATTTGTGGAGAGATCAAAGCATTGCGTAAATCACCATTAATAACAAATATCTTATGGTATAGATCGACTCTTATACCCTCTAGTGGGCCCTAAAAGTTAGAAACAACCTTCCATAGGTTATAATACTAAGTACATATGTATTAGGTCCATTTGTACCACATCTGGTACTATAAATACCATTTATTTCACTTTCTCTCTCCCCATACAAATTTGCCATAGCAAATTAGAGAAAGAGGAAGAGAATGAGTGTGTGTGTGTGTGTGAGAGAGAGAGAGAGAGAGAGAGAGAGAGAGAGAGAGGTTATTGGTATTGCTTTTGTTGGATTCTTCTCGACGAAGACCTTAGAGCTACCATTTCTTCCGCTGAATCCATTTCCACTTGTAATTGGAGGTAAGCGCAACATCCTGCCTTCTGATTTTAAGTTGTAGGTGTTAAATTCCATAATTCTTATGTAAGCCCTCTCGATTTAATGTAGGAATCAATTTTTTCCTAAAAATCAAAACCCTTGGATTTGTTTATGTTCGGACTTGGGGTCCCGATGATCGGTTAGGACTGGCTCATGCTATTGTGAAAGTCATATTTGGGTGTGGCCTCATACGGATGGCTTTGTACACTAATTTTGAGCCTAACTCGTTGAATCGAGTTGAAGTTTGCTTGAATTAAGTTAGGTAAAACCCTTAACCTTTTATTAAAACTAATTAGGTTAGAATTTAAATTACTAATGCTGAGATTGTCGATGAATTAGGGTTTGGAGCATTTTCACCAAATTTTCGACACTAAGGCCACATGCAAATCGAGGATTTTTTACTTTAAGGTGAAAATCTACTCTCAAGCTTCAACTTGGAATTTTAGATTATTAAATTGGTTTGTTTTCTATTTGGTTAATAACATGCTCAATGAAATGCTTGGGTGATCCTAATATTAGAACTCTTTGATGTCAAATGTTAGGAAATGTATATATAGATTGAATTCTGTTGATGTAGATTAAATTACACTGAATTGTATATGTGGTCAATTGTCATATGTTGATATAGGTCAGATTCTGTTTATGTTGGTTAGATTGTACTGATTTATACATGTGCTCAATTGGTATACCTTGGTATGATATCGAATTTTCTTATGATTATATTTATGTAATTGATAAATCTGAATTATTGTGGAGGTGGATCGAGCTCTGTAAATTATTTAAATAACTAGATATCTCGCTTTATGTCATTATTCTAGACTTATATGGCCGACTGAAGTTGACCACAGATGATTAACAATAGTTGAAACTACACAAGATACCTTACACCCAATATCGGTTTGACCGGGTTCTGCAGTTGTTGATCACATCAGTCTAATGCAAGGCTTGATCATTCTCATGCTTGATAATTGTATAACATTTGATAGAATTTAAGATACCAATATTACCACTGAATTAAGTCTACTCATAACCATTAGTGCGTTATGATCTTATAAAGACTCATGAGTCAAGCATGGTGGTATGAGACACCGTGTTTAACCTGTCAGTCTATGTTGGGGTGACGAGCCTCCCCATAATGACCAGTGAGTATTAATGGAGGTGATAAATTATTGCTTGAACAACCCCCCATCAAATACTTGGCCGATGGTTACATCTCAAAGTTCCATTCGAATGACCCGAGCGTGAATTGAATTGAGTGACGAGCCCATTTTTTTGTGTTGATTTAGTTTCAAGTGACAAGCCCGCACCTTTGAAGTGATTATTCATACTCGGTATTTGGGTGACAACCCTTACTATGTTAATTTATATACTATTGGACATCATGCTGTACCTTTGAAATGATTGATTTATGAGATATAATAGATGATGCCTTAATTTGGATCAATGAGACACTAATGAGGAGCCTCTATATGCCACAACGAGCCATGTGATTTGGATAATGACTCGTGATATAATGGAGATATCCTAGCTTCACTAACTTACTGTTTGAATCGGGAATAATAACAACTTAGTTAATCATGTATAACATCATGATAATATTATTGGGTTGTGCTGCGGGTCAACCATTGCACATATCATCATGAAAATATTGTTGGGTTGTGCTATGGGTCAACCATTGCACATAACATCATATCATGCATTAAATAACTAACTTAAGAATTTTTTAATTGCTATCATTGCATATGCTTGATTATGCTGATAATAGGGGTAACTTAGTATTTGTGCATTGGAGGTAAAATGCTTAAGAGCATTACATGTGAATATTACATATAGAAATATGTATTTGTTGTGAATCTTCTTATCATTAATATGTGCCGAGTAAAATCTTGGGGATATTTCTTCACTACGTTGGCATTTAACGCCTTCTATTTAACATATGCAGATGACTTAGGAATAAGATCAAATGGTGGTATGCTTGGGGCACCTAGTAGACTCATTACTCTATCACTTTAGATAGTTGTATTTTTCATAAATATTATATTTATTGTGATTTGTATAACTCTCATATGGGTAGACACCACGTTTGGAATTGTATTTTTACATGCTAGCCCTATATTTTTTGGTTTTGTTTATTTACCTCGCAAATGCATTACTCTAATTATTTGTGTATGGATGAATGTGAATCTGAATGAGAACACATTTATTTCTCTTAAGCTCATACTCAGGAAATCGGGACCGAAGTCTTCATACTTAGGTGCCGAATCTTGGGGCGTGTAAGACCCGTATCCTAAACTGTACCGTTCCGTAGGTTCCCGCGGTCTTTCCGGTTGAATTCCGGTAACCCTCGACCCTCAACCGGCATTGCACGTGACCTTGATTCACACATCGTTAATCTGATTTGACTCAACCCGAGACTTGTACCATTGCGACCACACCGTCGCCGCGGTTTCGATGCCGCGACTGGCGCGCCGAGTCGATACTCTGGCTAGGAGATGTGGGCCAACGTTCGGTGGGAGGAAAACGCCGCGTGTTATGAATTTCGAGAGAATCTCTACGAGATGTCATATCAATCATCCATCAATCAATCCCATCAAGGGTCAAGTACACATCACTTTTCACCCATTTCCAAGCAACCACAAAAGTCAAAAAGTTCTTACAAGCTCATACCTTTCTTACACAAAATGCCTCTAAAGTCAAAAAAAGTATCTTACACACCCATCACCACCACATCCATCACTCCATCACCCATCACTCCTCTTTCTTTACAACTCTCTTTCTCTTTTTTTTTTCCAAACCATTCCCAAGAAAGAAAGAAATCCACACGTCCCAAGCCTCTCCAACCCTTCCAAGAGAACCACAAGTGTGGCCCACCTTTCCATCCCAAGATCCCCCATCCTAGCCATCCATTTCTCATCTTTCTCCTTCAAAGAGAAGCACAAGGAGACCGACAAGCCAAGGGAGTAAGAATATCAAGTGGTGGGTGCTTTGATAGAGTAGTTTTCATTTCTTTTAAGATGGGCCAAGTGAGGCCAACCGATCAATTGTTTGGATCTCACTTGGGGCCCTAAAATGTGGGCGATGGCCCACTTTGATCATCATGATATTTATTTTCTTGTATACCTAGGGTCATCTAGACCGTCTACTTTAGTGGAGAAGGGATCCCCACCGTTGGATTTTGGATTTAATGGGTCCATGTGTAGTGGGACCCACCTTGATGTATGTTGAATGCAAGAGGGGCCCATAGTGGCGGGGCCCCTCCATCCTCACCGATCTTTCTCTCTCTCCCCCTTTTTCTTTATGTTTGATGGCTTGTGGCCACTTGATGTATGCATCTCATCCAACCATCCAATTAGTGGGCCACCTTGGCCTTTTGTTGTTGGTATGGGCCATCCAAATGGTGGGCCACCCGGATGAAAGGGGAAGTACAAATATTAGCCTGATTGGAAACAGGTGGGCCGTGTGGGACCCACCTTGATGGGGTGATCATCCACGCCGTCCGTCCAGGTGAACGCACAAGTGGAGGTGGCTAAACAGTGAAGTGTTAACTGACAGGGGGTGTGTGCCAACATGGAGTGTGCTGTGGTGGGGTGTGTGTTAACGTGGTGTGTGTACTAACATGGTGTGTGTACTGACGAGGGAGTGGGACCCACCCCATCCACACCGTCCATCCATTTTAGTGGGCCGCACCATCACACACGTGTGGTGCTTCCACCGTCCAAGAACGCTGGGACCCACCCAGTCCGTTAGCCCAACTGGCAGACTACGAAAGATACCTCGTTTTAACACTGGACGCACGCCCAGCTCCATAGGTCACTGGCAGCAGAGTGGAGATACCTCGTTTTACACTGAGGTCTTGGTATCATCCCTGTGGGGTGGCTAACGGTGATGTGACCACCGACGTGGGGCCCACCTGACCTTTGGGTGTGGCTGAAACTTGGTTGGACCCTTCATTCAAGCAGGACACCCACAATGGGTGGGCTGGATTGGTGGACCCCATCTCGGTGGGCCCAAATAAATGATTATGAATGTTTTTAATGGAGGGTATCCCTCTCAACTATTGCATCTAGTGTGGCCCACACATGTCACGAAATGACTTGATTTTTGAGACCGAGGCCCATGCTGACATGGTGCATTTGACTAAGGGGTTAGATGTTTGCAAGCATCAACGGTGGGGCCCACACTGATCGACCTCATGAACGTTAAAATCAGCTCGAGCGCTGTACCCTTCCCATATATAATATATATGGTGGGCCCTACGTGGGACCCACCTCTGTTGTGTTGTCAGGAAAGAAAAGAAAAGAAAAAGAAAAAAAAGGTGAGATGAGGAGAGAGAGCAGCCACGTGCCCTCTCTCTCTCTCACTCTCTCTCTCTCTCAACTCTCCTCTCTCTCTTACTCTCTCTCTCTAACGCTTTCTCTCTCTCTCTACTCTCTCTCACTCCCTCTCTCGACTCTCTTCTCTCTCTCTCTAACTCTCTCTCTCTCTCTCTCTCTCTCTCTATCCTTCTTTTCACGTTTAGAGACCTGTGGGTCCCACCATGATGCACATGTGATCCGACGGCGGGACCCACCCTAGATGTATGTGTCATATCCCTCTGGCATGGGCTCAATGATGTGTGTGCTCTATCGACACCGTCCGCTATTCGAACGGTGGGGCCCACCATTATGTATGTGTTGCATTCATACCATCTACCATTTATAAGATCGTTTTATGGCATAGGAAAATGGGCGAAACAGATTTAAAGTACGAGTGGGCCCCACCATTTAAATAGTAGACCGTGACATCCACCGTTCGAAAAACTTCCATGGGCCGCTATAGTCCCCAATGCGTTTTTACTTTATTTATTTCTTTGTTAGCTTGTGAATAGGTTAGATCTCAAAAATATATGAGGGTGGGCCCGATTTGATATACTTGAAGTCCACTTGACTCGGCCTATTTGATTTGGCCCAAATGATTCGGCCCATTCGACTCGGCCCATATGTTTAGGCCCATCTTGATGTAGTTATGGCCCATCCGTTGAGGCCCAACTTGATACACATGAAGCCATGTTAGGAGGCCCATTTGATGTAATTAAGGCCCATGGGTCGAGGCCCAATAGGATGTACATAAGTCCATTACAATGTGTAACCCTACCATGCTTTGAGTAATGATGTTTATGGCAGTTGTGCCTTGGGAGCAATGTTGGTTTGACGTCCACATTGTGCAAATAATGTTGGTTAGATGTCCGCATTATAATTCTCCCTAGGACATATTGTTAGGCCCATACTTGTAGGCCGTCTAGGCCCATCTTCGTTATAAACAACATCCATCACCGTATAACATGTTTAGTATAGTTTCATGATTCATGATCATACGCATCATATGTATGCTTGATATGAGAAGTGACTGATCATAGCATATGCCTTTGGATAGATTGTTTAGGGGCTCCCGGTTAGGTGGTGTTGCCCTATATGAGCGCACGATACGCGTAGGATTGCCGCATGACTGGATAGTGCGATCATGCATTTCGCATTGAGTGATATGGTTACTGTACGCCCTAGCAACATTAGGGCCGTAGCCTCCACAGGCGTATCGTGGTTGGCAGGATTGGATACCGAAAATCTTGTTCTACATGGGGTGCTATAGATATCCTTGGGTGAAAGTTCCTAAACCTTTATGGTACCAAGAGGTTGCTCCAACGTCTAGACTGAGTAGGTGTAGGAGCGCCGAGTGCCGATTACCAGACGGCTGTGCTTTCCACTGTGTCGTGGTCGATTGGGAGAGGGTACGACCTTATCCGCCCGAGAGGAGGGGGCAATGCTAGGCTGAGTCTGACCAGCTCGAGGAATGGGTCCGCTATCGACGAGCCGAGCCCGATATTGGCAGGTGGATAGTGAGGTCTCTTTCACTTACCTTATTGCGCGCGATGGGGCGGCAATCTGGTTTAGAGTGTAACAGACCCCGGTGATATCCCAGATTTGAGCGGTATTGATATGTCGACTTAGATGAGGATTTGCATGCTTGAGTTGCATCTCGCATCGCATGGCCTTGGTATGGCCGACATCATTCATGCCTTGTATCGCATAGCCTTGGTACGACTAGTGGTATTCATAGATTCATCAGCATGTTCCGCATTACTCTGATACTGTATATCTGCATTACTACCTTGCGCATACACTTTCACCACCCTCTAAGCTTTCTATAAGCTTATGCACGACCGTTGCGTGTAGGTGACGCGAGGACGCAACAGCGCTAAGGCAGGAGCGCAGAGCAGATCTTTTTGGAGCTTTTGTCCATCCTCATTGTATTTCCCTTTATGCTCATTGTACTTATAAAGTTTTTAATCATAGTGAAAATGTGATGAAGTTTTTGGTTATTGTTTGTGGGTTATGCCTTTGGTTATGCTTATGACGAATTAAACTGATATTGAAAATCCTCCTCGTAGCATCCCAGGATCGGAACCTGGCGTATGGGCGTTGAGAGCCGAGAATGGGGTTCTACAAAGGCTGTCGGCATCGAATTCGACGATGAAAAATTTTGTGAGCCCAGTTTCCGAGTTTAGGGCGTGACAGGGCGTGACACAATTATCCTTTTAACAACTGTGTCTTTCGAGACAGTGTAGTGGGAGAATCAACAAGTCATGTTTAAGGGTTGTAGTTACTCTCGACCGCATGCCAAAGGCTTTAGAGAAACAATGTGTATATGATAATGATCCACAACTGGTAGGCACTGGGATTTGCAATCACATTGATCGCAGGGTGTTGCCGCCAGTGAATCGTAGAACCACACCTAAGGAGGTGGAATCTAGTGACGAGGAGATCGATGAGATGATCTTACATCATCCCGAATGAGGCGGCGATCAAGTAGATCATACAGAATGAGAATTCAGGATGAAAGTCGATCTTCCCATCTTCAATGGCCAACTCCACATTGATGACTTCTTTAATTGGCTACTTGAAGTTGAGCACTTATTTGACTACATGGAAATTTCTGAAGAGAAGAAGATTAAATTGGTGACATAGAAATTAAAGGGTAGAGGTTCAACTTGGTGGGAGCAACTTCAGTTTGCACGGATGAGACAGATGAAAGCACTAATCCGAGTTACCTATTAAATACTTGTCCCTAACAAAAAGTGGCTAACTTCACCACTAATGACGGTAGTATTGAACATGCAAAGGAAGACCCATATGTTGATGAATTAGAGTACAGCGTGGATAATGAAGCGAGTGAATCAGATTTAGTTCCAGAGGATCACGATGAGAAATAGTAAGACATTTATTGTATGCACTAAAGAAAGAGCTACGCCCACAGCACACAATATCTTTTGAACACGGCGTACGGTGAATCGAAAGGTTTACGACGTGATCATTGACAACAGAAGTAGTGAGAACATCATCTCCAAGGTCATAGTGGAGAAATTGCAGCTAAAGATGGAACGTCATCCCTCCCCATATACGATCGACTGGATTAAGAAGGTCAGCGAGATGAAGGTAACTGAATAATATATTATTTCTTTCTTAATTGGTAAACATTATAAGGACCAAATCATATGCGATTTGGTTGATATGGAGGCTTATCACATACAACTTGGTCGACCATGGCAATTAGATCACAACACTACTCATAAAGGATGAGATAACGTGTATATTTTAGTTAAGAATGATCGGAAAACATACTAGCCCCTATGGTCCCAGAGGAGTAATCCGAAGCTTCTAAAGTGGAGGGACATTCTCTCCTAGCCATATAGGACTTTGTGAATGAATTTAAAGAGACAGAACAAGTTTATGCATTAATTGTAAATGGGAAAGAGGAAGAAACTAAAATTATTGCTGCTAAAATTTGAAGAAATTTGGCCCGATGAACTTTTCGATAGTTATCCACACGTACGAGATATTCAACACCACATCGACCTTGTCCCAGGGTGCAGCTTACCCAATTACCCCCACAATCGGATAAGTTCGAAAGAGTATGATATTTTATAAGGACAAGTAGAGGAATTGATCTAGAAGGGTCTAGTGAGGGAGAGCATGAGCTCATATGACATACCAGCTCTATTGACGCCTAAGGAAGACGGAAGTTATCGCACGCGTGTCGACAACTAGGCCATAAACAAAATCATTATAAAATACAAATTTCTTATACCTCGATTGGATGATATGTTAGACATGTTAAATGGGGCAAAAGTATTTTCCAAACTGGATTTGAGAAGCGGCTATCATCAGATCCGTATTCGGTCGGGCAATGAGTGAAAAATGACGTTTAAGACCAAGGAGGGTTCGTACGAATGTATGGTGATGCCCTCTAGGTTCTCGAATGCACCTGACACGTTTATGAGAGTGATGAACCAAAATTTGAAACCATTCAGTGTGTGATTCATGATAGTTTATTTTAATGACATCTTGATCTATAGTCAGAATTAAACAGGCTACACATAGAACATCTCAAATGGGTCCTTCAAGTACTCATCGAGAATAAGTTGTATCTTAATCTGAAAAAAAATATAACTTTTTGACCGATAGCCTGTTGTTTTTAGGCTTTGTTGTGATGTCCACGGGCATCCGAGTGGTCGAAAATAAGGTGAGAGCCATCGAAGAATGACCGATTCCGACAAACATCCACGAAGTATGAAGTTTTTTATGGGTTGGTCACGTTCTATCGTCGGTTTGTTAAAAAAATTCACTACCATCATGGCTTTGATTAGATAATATATGAAGAAGGGGCTATCATGTTGCAAATTTATTCTTTCAAGAGGTTGTATGGCTATATGGGGTCTCAAAATCCATCACCTCAGATCATGATATTAAGTTCCTCAGTCAATTTTGGAGGACTTTGTGGTGACAATTTGACACTCAACTACAATTCAGCAGTGCATATCATCTACATACAGATGGGCAGATTGAGGTCGTGAATCACACACTCAGGAACCTTATACCATGCATTTCGGGTGATAAGCCCAAATAGTGGGATTTGGTCTTGGCTCAGGTAGAATTTACGTTCAATAACATGTTGAACATTTCCACAGGTAAGTCCCTGTTTGAAGTTTTGTATGGACGAATGCCCTGCCATACCCTTGATTTGGTTTCTTTTCCCAAGCTTCCGAACATGAGCACTGCTGCAAAACATATGGCGGACCGAATCGTGGGCATTCGCGCTGATGTTCAAGCCAAATTGCAAGCTTCCAATGACAACTACAAGGAATTGGCTGACAAACATTGGTGTTCGAAGGTGTTCGAGGTAGGCGACAATATTATGGTTCATCCGCGCAAAGAAAAGTTTCCAAGTGGGACGTATAATAAGCTAAAGAACAAAAAGATTGGACCAGTACCTATCCTCTGTAAGATTAATAACAATGCTTATAATGTTGTTGATTTTCCTGAAGACATGGATATCTCACGCACGTTCAACATAGCAGACCTGTAAGAGTATCATGAACCGACTCTAAAGAATAATTCGAGGATGAGGTCTTTTGAAATGGAGGGGATTGAATGTAGAACGGCTCGCAGATTTGTTTATAACCATGATTGATAGAAGAAAAGAAGCTAATAAGAATCAACAAATTTCAACATAATTTGACTGGTCAACTGATTGGATTGGCTGGTTGAAATTCTGCCAAAAATTTCAAAATTCTTGCTGGACAGCTTATGCCTATTTCAACAGGTTTATAAATTTGATAGACCAATCGAAATATTGTTCAATGGGTTGAAATTTACAAAATTTTCAGTTTTAGTCTTTGAGCATTTTTGAGCTGTTTGGACCCGTTGACAACTAAGTTAATTTGTTTTTTTTTTTTTGAATTTGTTTTCTTATTTGATTCAAAATCTTCTAATTACAATTTATGATTTCTTAAGGTTATTTAAGAATGTTAAAATTATTTTAAAAAAAAATTATTTAAAGTTTTTAGAAATTATTTCTCTTACAAATTTAAGAATTATTTTTGCCTTTTTATTAAGGTATTTATTGTTAAGGAAAGATAATGATAGACCTCATCAAGTCATTTCATGCTTCATTGATGTTAGAGTAAGACAATGATAGGCCTCACCGCGTCATTTCCTACGTCACTTATATTGTCAGCACTACTGCATTATATGCCGTGTGTGATGATGTGGTCGTGAAATATTCTCACTGTGGAGCCCACCCAAATGGTTGTACATCCTTTTAACTGCATCAACAAAGTTATTTTAACTACATCAACAAAGTTAGTGCTCCCACTTTTTTGTAAAAAGCATACATAAAACAAGAAAAGCATCAACGGCCAATTCACCTACACAGAGGTAGCTCAAACACATTAATCTTTATTCAGGCATACAACACAGCCATCAATGCAAAAACCACAGGGCAAAGCCAGTTTCGACTGCAACCGCCTCAAAATAACCAGTCTTACCTACGAACACACGCTTGTTCGCAGACGCGGATTTCCTGCGAAAGCCCTTCGCAGGAAGTTCCTGCACTAGGAACCCAGGTAGGGCCCACTGTGACGTTTGTGATAAATCCTCCCCGGCCAGCCGTTTTGTGAGTTCATTTTAGGATATTAGGCAAAAAATGAACCGTATCCAATACTCAAGTGGGCTGAACACGTTATAATTGAACGTCCACAGTTGAAATATTCATGGGCCAACAGAAGTTTTGAATCATGCTAATATTTGTTTTTTTAGTTCATCCGAGTTGTAATGACGTTATTAACGGTATGGATGGCATGTAAACATCACTGACGAACCCAGGGTGGTTTCAACGGTAGGAATTTCCCTAACCACCTTTTACTTTTAGTACGGTCCACTTGAGTCTTTGATCCTTTTAAATTTTGGTCTTATCTCTTAAAATGAGATCACAAAACGGATGGACGAAGAGGATTCCTGAAAAACATCACGGCAGGCCCTACCTAAGTTTTCAGCGCAGGAACTTTTCGCGAAAGGCTTTCGTAGGAAATCCGCAGTCATCCCTAAATTGTGAAAGTCTTCGGATCGAATGTAGGGGTTGAGTCAACTACTTTATTTCATGCCCATCCCACTCCGGAAGTGAGGGGATCGGAGCGAACAACACTTGAATCTCTAGGCGTGCGCTCAGCAAAGCTCCCGTTTGGATAAATAAGTTGCTTTTTCTACGAGTAACTTATTTCTGATAAGTAAGCTTGGTTTACTATCAATTATAACAAACTTTTTTACTTAAAGTTACTTAATAAGTAGAAATCAAGATAAGTTACTTGAGTCATAGTAACTTAAGATCCAACGCCTCCCTTTGAGTCAGCACACTTGCTTGTTTATAACGTAGGTTTCGGACTGGGCGATTTGCCGACTGGTTCGGACCTGAGTTGAGTTGAGACTCAGCAGAGTTTCTTAATTCCGATTCACTTTGCCAAACTCGATCAAACATGACCGAGTCTGAGTTGACTCGGACGAGTCACTTCCGACTCAGAAGTCATCAATCCAAGTTTCATGATGGTCAACCCAAACACATCCAAATCCAGCCCCATGAGCCACGGATCCAAGTCCAGGAGCATCCGGCCAAGAGCTACTGAGCCCACCTGTGCGAAAGCCCATATAAGAATAGTCTGAACCTTGGGCCAGCTCAGTCCAGCCTACTTCTCCCCATCTCTCTCATTTCCAGCCACGCTCATCTCAGACTCCGCCGTCGTCTCACTGCGGAACCTTGCATAGATATCACTTTTATAGAATTTCCACGTTCGCACGGCTAAAACAACTGAAACCATCGATCCCAAGAACGTCACAGCTGCAATTATGATGAACGATAGTTTATAGCACTGCTTTCCAAGGCAAGTGAAATCACCCGTCGTTGCACTGCCAATTGCTCCTTGCTTCAAAGCCTCCCTATCGTATAGACGTCCGGCGACTCTGACATTCAGAACATAAGATCCGATCGGTGTAACAGCTCCGGCGACACTGAACAACGTTGCATAGTATTTCAGCCCAAACAGTTCAGATATGATAACGAACATCAACGACCACTGTGCTCCAAGACAGAATCCAATGATCACTGATGCGACGTAGAGAGATCCTGGACAGGGGAATGCAATCAAGAGGTGGCCCACACAAGAGACGAGAAGGATTATCGTCATCATCAATGGACGAGGGAATTTGTATCTTGATAAGAAGATCTCAGATGCAATGCCAGTAACCACCCGCCCAGCAAAATTCCAAATGCTTATGAGCGATACGAAAGTGCTGATGCCGCGATTAGTGTAGCCTAACGATTCCCCGATCTGACCCATGTTGTCAATCGCTGTAAGATTTCCACCGGGGCCGCATATTATTAGAAAGAAGATAATTAGCATGTCGATGCTCGTAATCGCCTGTAGTATGTTGTAATCTTCACCTCTGTCGGGATCTTTCATCATATTGATGATTGAAGAAAAACAAGATTGCTTTCGTGAGGATGGAGTTGACAGTGGTGGTGGTGCAATTGCTATTGCCGATGGTTCTTGCGTCTCGACGGATAGCACCGCCAGAGGAGGATTGTTCTTTGGAGATTGGCTTTTGAGATCTTCTCTTATTGCGACGACGAGAGGGAGTAAGAGCATGAAGATGATTATGGCAGCACTACCGTGGAATTCCGGTGCCTTAAACACCATCTGTTTCTCGAATATGATTATAAACATGAGATATCCGGCAAGTGCGATTGTGATGTAGAGAAAAGAGAAGAAGATCTTGATATCATCCGTCCGTCGTACGCCTTTGATGATTCGAATTGTGGGGAGGAAGATCATGGACACTGAGACCGGAAGCCATGCGATGAGGAGTATCAGTGATTTGGGATCCTGGCCATAGAAAGCAAGGTAGAGCTGTGTGAAAATGGCCCCACTGAGGCCCACCACACCTTTAAGTAGGCCGAGGACGACACCACGGTCCTCTGGGAAGTTCTTGACGCAGGTGACGAGCGCACCCACACCGGCAAATGACTGAGAATTGGCAGCGATGAACATGTAGAGACACATCTGCCAGACGGCAGGATGAGCGATGTGGCCGGCCACGGCTAGCCAGATCATGAGGTAGCCAGAGAGGTTCATGGCAGCACCGATAGCGAGGACAACGGACGGTGGAGATATCTCGTGGATGACGCCGGAGAGGATGCCGATGTTGGAACCGAGATCTTTAAAGAAACTGAGGGTATTGAGAGTTTGTTGATTGTAGCCCATTGATGATTTGATGACGCCGGAGTAGATTCCGAAGATGTAACCGGCACCTGTAGTGGAGAGGATGAGAGTGGACGCGTACAGCATGAAATATCTCCCGCGGACTACCTGTACCAAGATCTGCAGCATCTTGGCCGTGCTTCCACCGCAATTGACCATCTTCAGTCTCTCAGTCTATCTCGAGGCAGTAGGAGTTATTTGTAGGCAGCCCGTGATTCAAAAGCTAGATGGGGCCCACCATGATGCGTGTGACATCCACTACGTTCATCATTTGTGACAGCTCATATTCAGACGTGAAGCCGAAAGTAACACGGATCCAAATATCAAGTGGGCCACACCACATGGTTTCTCTCATCTTGTCCGATTTTGCGTGTTCACACGTGTGAGGCGAATGCATCTTTGAAAGTGCACTGGAACGGACGCGGATTGCATGCTACCCTGCCTGTCTCCAGCTGGGAACGGGCAATAGCTTTGAGTGGCCACCGTGACGTATGGATCTTATCCACACCGTTCATCCATTTTTTTCGTATTGTTTTAGGATATAAGCTAAAAAATGAGACAGATCCAAGGCTCAAGTGGAATACACAATGGGGATTAAACTCTTACCTTTGAAAACTTCTTATACAGAAGTTTTGGATGGAGCTGATATTTGTGTTTTCTCTTCATCCGGGTCTATGTAAGTTTATGAATAGGTGGGATGGAAAATAAACATCACGTGGACCCTAGAAAAGTTTCAACGGTAGTTTATGTGGTGTGGTTCACTTGAGTCTTGGATATGCCTCATTTTGTCTTTATTGTAGTGTAAAATGATACGAAAAAATGGATGTACAGCGCGGATAAGACACATACATCACGGTAGCCACTCAAGACTCCAGCCCGTTCCCAGCCGGAGACGGGGCGCTAGAAGAACAAGATCAGCATTGTCACGTCGTAAATCTGAAAATGGACGGCTTAAATAGAAGATAATCAAACGTTCGATTCGATGAACGGATATGCATTGACCATGAAGTAAGGATCGTCAAATAAGTCTGCTACATGCCCATCAGGGCCCACCATTTGGGCTTCTGTCCGCAATATGGACTGTCGTGTTGTGACTTGAGTTTGAAAACAAAGTATTTCTGAAAAGAACGTTATATAACGTACCCTTGTGGTATATGAAAGATCATATGCGTGCCTACATACCGTTACACGTGGCAGCGTGGAATCACTGAAGAATCCAAATTGAGGGCCTTTAGAAAAAATATGTGAAATTTGTACGTGCTGACTATAGTGTTCTTACCAACTCCAACTAGCATAACGATTGAGGACCCATTTCTTATCTATGAACCGATGGATATGATTTCATATCTGTGTTATTTTAAATATATGGATAGATTATAGTGGACACAGAATTTAGATGGTTTAGATTGGATCCATCTGTACTACACGTAAATAAAAACGAGTGCACGTGTATGATTATATGTACTCCGCTATATAAATTATTATTGTTGATGCCATGGCCCTCAATAATAATGATTGATGATTACATCATGAAGATCCATCGCGCCGAATCGAAAAGATTTTTTCGTCTGTGTATTGCAGATACTTGGTATACGGGGAGTGGATCCGTGCCATCCATGTTTCTGATTGTGATCTTTATTGGATTATTATCATGAATAGGAAGATCTCAGCCATCAGTTTTTTATGCTAATTTTCATTCAAAGGCCACCGTTCGATAATCTCATCATGACTCAGAAGGGCGATCTAGAGGAGACATTGCGCCTGCCACATGTCAGATACCAGTGGGACGTGGATTGGGTACTACCCCGCCTGTACCGAGCTCGGCACAAGCTAAGGATCTGAAGGCCACCGTAATGTACGGGTTTTATCCGGACCGTCTATCCATTTTTCCATATAGTTTTAGCCCTTGAGCAGGTTGGACGGCAAATAAACATAATGGTGGCCTTAGGAAGGTTTCAACGGTGGGCGTGATTATCCCTGCTTTTTTCTATCGTTTGCTCTACTTTAGCTTCGATATGTATCGATTTATTGACCTAGATTTTAAAATGATAGGATAAGATGAATGGACGGTGTGGATAAAACACATATATGACGGTGAGCCTCTGAGAGCCCAGGCCTGTGCCGGGGTTGTACGCAGTCCGTGTCCCTACTGCCGACGAACTGATCCAACGCTGCAAAGACAAATTTCACTACTGTTCCCTCGTGTAAGTTAGTCCAAGCATAAACGACAGCCGAAGAAACCAACTTGGCTCCGCCAAAACGATCTCCACCGTAGATCAGGAGATAAGAAAATTGTGTTGACTGATGGACAGACTCGAGATATCTTTGTACGGGGAGGCACGCTCATCTCCAGAAATTCTTCCATACTACTGATGGCGGACGTGTGGGCAGTAGGAACCGTTTTTCTAGTCGGCCATCGAGGAAAGGGCGCTCAAAGTCATATCAAATGGACCATTGCTTTAGTAGCCTTCGAATGGACGGTTAATAAAAATGTAGCAGTCCATCCTTGCACCAACGAATGGCTGAGATTTTAAAATCACTATGGTTTTTGGACAATGGCTTGTCTCCATGATTTTTGGACCATGGTTTTGTCTCCATGATGCACTCCCAGAACAGCCGTTCCATTGGCTGGCATCTCATGTAGGGAGTGGATTAGGTGCGTCCCTTATCACGGGCCCACCTTGATGTATATATTCTATATCCACACCATTTATCTGTTTTTACGTATCATTTTAGTGCAGGAACATAAAAATGAAGCAGATCCAATTATTAAGTGAACCATACCATAGAAAAGTGATTGACCATTAATGAGCCAAGAAGGTTTTGTATCAAGCAAATATTTGTTTGTTCTATTCTTTTTGGTATATATGTGACCAAACCAACAGGTTGGATGTGGGCCCTAAGTTTTTAATGTTAGGGCATTCATCACCATTGTTTCCTGCAATATGGCCCACTGAAGATTTGGATCTTCTACATTTTTTAAGTTCACATCAAAAAATTGATATGGAAAAATGGATGGATGGTGTACATATAGTATAAATACCTCCATGGTAAGGGCCACACGTTTTGGTGGGCCCGGACTCACTCATGCCGACATCATTTTAATTAAAACTATTTTTTAGCATTATACCATGGAATGAAGGAGATCCGATATCTGATGGATCCAGCATAAGAAACAGTGATTATTGACCATTAATAGGCCACAGAAGTTTTGGATCAAGTTAATATTTGTTTATTTCCTTCTTTCATGCTTACGTGACCTTATCAACAGATTGGATGTGAAAGAATAACTAGGGAAATATTAAGGTCCACCTTAAAGAAGTTTTTAATGGTATAGCATTCAATCACCACTGTTCCTTATGGTATGGTCCATGTAATTATTAGATCTGCATCATCTTTTAAATAATGCCTTAAAATGATTTGGAAAAATGGATGGATGGCATTGATACACAATACATATATCAAGGTGGGCCCCACGGTAAGTACCTAACCCTCTTGGGTGAGGCCGGCGCGTCACGTAACCCGCTCACGTCGGTACGAGCAAGTTGTTGGAGATTCGCGAGATTCCGTCACGGAAGATGCTTGGAATTGCAACTCGCAAGCCTCTTCGGCAACAGGAACGTTTGTTTTTGTACTCTTATACATTGCCGGTGCCACAATAAAAGCGCCCCCACACGCGCCGACATGTCATACGGACGTGCTGAGGGCGCGGCTTGGGTGGATCCCTAACCGTAGGGTGGGGCTCGTTTTGATGCATTTTCCTTACATCCACACTGTCCACCATTTTTTATAGCTCATTTTAGGGCATCATTTAAAAAATATTGCAGATCCAAATCTTAGGTGGAGCAGATCACAGGAATAATCGTGATTGAATTCCCACCGTTAAAATTTTCATGGGCCAATTGAATTTTCATTTACTATCTAACCTGTTGATAAGGTAAAAAAGACCTGGACGAAGAGACCAGACAAATAACAGCTTGATCCAAAGCTTTTGTGGCTCATAATAAGTTTTTAATGGTTGGTTATAACTGTTTCTTGTACCATGGTTCATCTAAAATTTGTATATGCTTTATTTATTTATTTTTATGTATGAGATGATGCCCTAAAGTGAGTTTTCAAAATGGATATAAGTAACATAATAGATGAAGGTGGGCCTCAGGATCCCACCCACCTCGGTGGATCCTTGCACCCCGCGCGATCCCGTTGCCCAATAGGCATGTGCCACGGTAAAGTTGCTTAGCTTATAAATCTGGCTGGCTAATGATCTGAGGTACGACTGCAATGCAGAGAACCAGGTACAACTTGTGCGAGTCAATTCAGTCTAAGCTCATCCAGATCAGCACTTATTCCCGGCAGGTTCATCGGTAAATGCCTAGTAAAGTAAATTGGTAATGATTATTTGCTTACACATTTTCCTGTACTCGATTAGACGTTTTACTCTTTTTTTTTTTACACAAAAATTCACAAGGGTGCAAAATGTTTGTGGGTCCCACTGTGATGTGTGTCGCTTATCTACACCGTTCATCCATTATGCCAGTTGAATTTATTGTATGAGCCAAAAAATGAGGCATATCCAAAGCTTAGGTGGATCACGCCACAGGAAAAAGGGGATCGAACATTTACCGTTAAAAAATTTTTGAGCCACTATTTCTTTTAGTGTGGACCACTTAAGTGCTGAATCTTCCTTAATTTTTGGTTTATATCTCAAAATTCTGTTTTAAAACGGATGGATGAAATAGATATTTCATATACATTATTGTGTTCAAAAATTAAAACTATTTCTTTTAAACCGGTATCGCACAAATACCAATGAATTTTTAAACACCGTGGAACAGTAATTACCCATTTACATGGTATTTACCTTTGCTTTGAAAAAACAAACAGTCCCATGTGATTATGGCCGTTGATACTTGGTTCATTGTCCGTCATACACAGTGCGTGAGAGTGGTAAAATTGATATGGTGGCTCATTTAAATTAATCAAATTTTGACAATATATAAATGAATTTGAGGAGATCAGTCATCAACTTAGAAACTTACATAATATATGTAATGATCAGATATTGGGAGGGTGAGGTTCTTCCTTCCAATATGAGTTATACCTTGTCTTTCACAAAAAAATGACTTTTCAGTATGTTAGTACAATCAAATAAAAGACTTACATTGAATAAGGGATCAAGTTCAACATATGAGCATAAACTTAAATTACAACAACGAAATTACTATTATTAGATTATCATTATTCTTAAGAATGAGGTAAGATAAAATAATATTATAATTTCTACTGCTATTTATAAATTTCCCATGAAGCTTCCATTCAGGTATTTCTTCTCTTCAATTCAATGGTTATGGCAGTTCAGGAGTTGTCACGTCTAACCTTTTAGATCTTTCATTCCCTTCCTTGCTTCATTGGTTATGGATCATTGCAACACTGGTCTTATAGATCCTTCTCTCTTCAGATTCTTCGGACCATTCGTTTCCAGCTCAACCGCTTTCCACTTCCATTTCGGCTTCTTAGATGTGTCTTGCCTTTCGTCCGTGTTTAACTTCTAGCTGTCTCGGCTGCAATTGTTCGCATCTCGTATATGGCAAGTTTGTCGGCCACAATCTGCTTCCATGTCATACGCTCTCTGCATCTATCCGCTCGACTGCATTTCTCTGGACCATGCCAGTTGTAAGTCCATGAAAGGAACTCATAATATCTCTTGTAATCTTTCCGCAAGTTATATATCCTTTGCAATGGAACACGTCATTTTCTCATTGGACCAGCCAGAATTAAGCTACAACGATGCTCAGCTCAGCTCAAATGAGTCTTCCATGGACTTCGACGAGTCTGATTGAGCTCAGGGACCAGCGACATGGTCTGAGTAGACAGGCTGGGCCATAAGGCTGCCAATGGACAAGGCCTGGAGTTGGAATTGGCCCAGATTGTCAGCTGTTTGGCGAGCCTGTTGGCTCGGCCCTATTTAAAATTTATCTTATGATTGGAATGGCCTAGCCCAGTCCGTACTAAACTAAAATCCCATATTTGTGACCAGGATCTTCCAATATGAAAGATTTTAGGGGCATTGCATTCATTGTCCTTTACATAATTGAGAAAATTGGCAAAACAAAGTCCCTTGAATCCTTTAGATTATCAACCATTCTTCCATAGATCTAGCTTTATCTTTATGCTCTCCCTCAACTTGCCAATCAAAACTATATCATCGGTTTTAAAAAAAATAAAAAAAATACATGCTACCAAATCTCATCTCAATAATATATCTACTAATAGTCCTTACATTTGTTAGCGCCCGTTGGTACATTTTTTTGTAACAAATGTAAAGACCACTAGTGTAGGGATGAGTTACCAATATTTACTTAAATAAATAGCAACTATACAAATAAACAATAAAAAATACATAATAATAGCCCTAATTCCACTAAAACAAGGCCTAAGATTCATTCAAGGATCTTAGAAAGTGATCAATGGAGTAAGTTCTCATATTCGAAAGCCTCCTGCGTCGAGGATTGTATACAATTATAATGAGAAGCGCTCACCTGCGAACCAGTTCGTACGTAGTACCTACTAACTTTTTTTATGACCCATCATACGTGATGTTGATCCAAAATCAGAACCGTTCATGTGAAGCAGCACCTAGTGAAACCCCCCAGGACCAAGTTTTACTTTTATCTAAAACTTTTATCCATACCGTCCATAGCAAAGAGAAATTCAAATCAAGAAAAGAAGCTGTTTACATTTTTCAAGGTCCACCAAAGTTTCGGATCAAAGTAAAAATTCATACTATGAGGTTTCATGAGGTTCTGCTTCATGTGAACCGTTCAGATTTGCGACATTCATCAAGTATGATGAGTCATCAAAAAAGTTCGTACGTACTACGTACTAACTGGTTCGCAGGTGAGCGTTTTCCCAATTATAATATATTGCCACCATCTATACCGGTTGGAACCGTAAGACAGTTTGGCCATTGCTCCGGAATATCAGCGGTAGATTTAGGTATGCATCGAGCTTACTAACTTATCTTGTTTGGTAAGTTAGAGCAATCAGACCATTGTAGCCATCATTTTTCTTGCAATTAATCCGGGCTCTAATCATCAGCCTGTTTGATTTACATATTTACTAGTAAATAACCTGTAAATAGATCGTTATTACCTTTTGCACTAGTTTGGTTTTTGGAAACATTACTTCATTGAAAGTCGTGTTAATTTTAATTGGAGTCCATGTGTTTCTATACTAATGAAATACCGTGATGAATATGTTATATCCATGCCATTCATCCTTTCTACACGCACATTTTAGGGCATGCGAAAAAAAACGAGGCAAATTCATAATTCAAATGGATCACACCATATGAAACATTGGTCCTGATGGGTGGGCCACAACTTGTAGATGATGTTAAATTCACCCTGATCATAAGGTGTGCCGCACAATGGTAGGCTCAAAGTCCAAAATTCAGCCCCATCTGTATTTCAAGTGAGCCCCATAATTAGAAATAATATATGGGACAATGATCACCCTCCAAACTATTGTTCTTGGTGTGGATGGGACTGATTTTTAGGACCTATGCCCAAATATTGATGTGGCTTCTAATGGTTAGAGTGTTATGTAATCAACATGTTGGTCCCTGTAAGAATTAAAGGTGGACCTCTCTCTTGCAACTGTTTCCTTTGGCATGGCCCACCTAAATCATAGATCAGACTTATTTTTTAGTCCTCTTAATGTGAGATTACACATCTAATGATTGGAGTAGATCTTACATACACATCATGGTGGGCCCCATAACAAATCAAGAATTACTCTTTTCTAGAAAAAGTTTTAGGTTTTAAGAGTTAGAAGTACAACCACCCTGGATTTTTCATGGGGCCTGCCTTAGGGCGGTGGGTAGCAACCACTCTTACTTTATGCTTATCAATGTGTATCTTCAGGACTACAAACAAGATTCTCCAATCAATCAAAGACTACAACCAAGGACTACAATCAAGGATTCTTCAATCAATCAATGACTACAATCAAGGTTACACAGTAATAATGCTTTATCCGAAAAAGTCAGCTCTAAATAGTGATTCAAGTAAGCCACAGGAAGAAAAACAGTTGTAAAAAAGACGTCCACCCTTGATATTTACAGGTCCACCGTAATGATTATATAAAATCGAATCCAACTATCAGAAATCGAATCCAACTATCAGATACCACAACAAAACTTACGCCTGGTGTCCAAACATATAGACCTATTCATTATTTAGGTGGGCCCTATGAAGGGAAACATTTTGAGGGTGAGTGTTACTCTGTACATTGTTTCCAACCGTGCATTTCACTTGAAACATGGACATACCTGATTTTTAGGCCCTAGGCCTAACTTACTATGACATACTTGGTGGTCGGGGTGGGTTTCCATTGTGGGGCTCACCAAAGCCAGCAACTCCGACTGGACTCTCGATTGAAAGAAGTATCGAAATGAGTTCCTCCCACCTCATTTCCCACTTCCTTCTGTGGCTCTCTCTCCCTCGGCTCCAACCCCCTAATATTCATCCCTCTGTCTCTCTTTCACCTCTAACCCACTCCTCCCCTTTTTTTCCAGTGCTCAAACTGACCCTAATATTGTAGCAATGGAGCCTTCAGCTATGGCAGTGTTCTTGGCCATTCTAGCTGTTTGGTCCCTCTTTTTTCCTTTCTCTCTTATCCACAAGGCCGGCCTGCCAAATGAATAGATTGGATATCACAGGTAGATATGGGGCCCACCAAACATTCCTTTATTTTAAGAAACACATTTTGGGCTTGGGTTCGGGCCAGCCCTGTATAAGCCGTCTGAGTCAGGCTCAAGTTGGACTATTTTAACCCGCATGGGCCCAGGTCAGGTTTGGACTTAGGCTAAACAACGCGCCCGGGTTTGGTCAAAGCATTCACCTAGCCCTAACCTAGCCCGTTCACACCCCGTAATTTCACCTCTATACTGTTAGAGAGAGAAAATCTTTGATACTCTAACAGAGCATGATGGACGATACACATGCCCATAAATTTTAATTAGAAGTTACATCAGTGGATTAAGTGAGACCCCGGCCTCACCAAGATGGTGCAGCCCCTACAGAGGGGTTACCGCGGGCCCCATCTTGATGTATGCGTTATGTATACATGCTGTTCATCTATTTTTTCAGATTATTTCAGGGCATTATTCTAAAAATTAAGCAGATCCAATTATCAAGTGTACCATACCATAAGAAACAGTGGTGATTGACAGTCATATCATTAAAAACTTCTTATGGTGCACCTTAACATTTCCATGGTGTTTATTTACCATCTAATCGGCTGATAAGGTCACGTGAGCCTGGATGAAGGGAAAAACCAAATATCAGCTTGATCCAAAACTTTTGTGGCCAATTAATGTTCAATCATCACTGTTTCGTATAGTATGGTCCACCTGATAATTGGATTTGCTTCATTTTGGAAATAATGCCCTAATCGGTAAAAATAAATGGACTGCATCGATACATAATACATACATCAAGGTGTGCCCCACTATAACCACACGGTATAGCCGCACCGTCTTGGGTGAGGCCAAGGTCTCACCTAATCCACTCTCATAGAAGCGACCTCAAAATAGCCAAAGTATGGTTCTGATTTAAAGATGTACAGCGAATCAAAAGTTGCACTTATTTTATGATCTTACCTTAAGATTGCTGGGTATTTTTGGGCAGTCAAATAGAAAAAATTAAATATCCAACGGTCATATTTCAATAAACTAGTGGCTACTAATCCAAAAATACGATTGGTCGCCCCATCTTATTTTGAGATAGTGACTTGGCAGCAGCTTGTTGAACACTTATATGCATCTCACGTTTACAATTATGGAGGACCTGTGTATCCAGCGTAATAGTCAACCAGTGTACCAAATAACACCTTGAGTCCTAATAGGGCTGTCAATGGGCCGGGCTGGGTAAGTCTCGGCCATGGCCGTCCGGCAGGCCTAATCGAACTTTTGATTTTTAGACCCGAGCCCGGCCCATTGACATTCCTAACCTTTCCTATTGCTTTTAATACTTCTTATCCTGACAGCAAATCAACTAAATTTCGACGGATATGATTTTCTATTTTCGGATTTGATATGGTGCTTGTAGTTGAATTGCGGGACTGTACAGTTATGGTGCTCTCGGACGCCGGAGCACTACACTGCTATAGTGCTTTCAGCTACAGTGATGATACGGTGCTCTCGAGCACAGGACGGTTTTAGTGCTTATAGTTGAATTGGGTACTTGGAAAGTCTAATCGATCAATCTAGGCCGTCTATTGGATTCAGAATACATTTCATGCCTTACAAGATAAAAGTTACACTGTTCAGATGATTCAATCAATCCATGATTTGACCTTCATGTTTTACCCATCCATTCCCCAGGCCATGGGTGAGACGGTTGGGATTCAGTGATAAAAGTCATTCTTCGTGACTATAAGCAATCCAAGATGGTCAAGAACAAATGAAAGGCTCAAACTTGTTGGTTAAGACGGTTTTTCTTGATCTTGAGCGTCCATTTTTAGGGGCTATTGATTGAATGGTTAAGAGTCATTCGATCGGTGTGATTTTTACAAGGTGGCTTATTAAAGGTGTGTTGGGCCTAATGGACAGCTCAGATCAGTCGATTTTAAAATGCAGGTGTTCAACCAGAACACCATAGCATACACGTGAGAGCACTGGATCATTTCCTTAATTTTAATGGAAGATTTCCACTCCACCCCAATAAATGCTCTCCAAATTGTTATATTAATCCTCATCCAGTCTCTATTCTGTCATTGGAGTGACGATGGTGGCCGTTGTTGGCACGTGCGGCGATTGTGGCAATTAGCTTCTGACCGTCCATCACAATCCTACCCACTGCTGCCTCCCTTCATTTCTCAGCCATGATCAGCAGTATCCATGCGGCGAGCATGTTGGGTCCCACCCTGCAGGTTCTTCGCGGCCGTTGGTTCATGGTCTTCGCGTCGTTCCTGATCATGTCGGGGGCGGGGGCCACCTACATCTATGGCATCTACTCCAGCGACATAAAATCATCATTGTCCTACGACCAGCAGACGCTCAACACCATCGGATTCTTCAAAGACCTCGGCGCCAACATCGGCATCCTCTCCGGCCTAATCAACGAGGTGACTGCGCCATGGGTCGTCCTCGCCATCGGCTCTGCAATGAACTTCTCCGGCTACCTAATGGTCTGGCTCGCCGTCACGGGCCGAATCGCCCGAACCAAGCTCTGGCATATGTGCCTCTACATCTGCATTGGCGCCAATTCCCAGACCTTCGCCAACACCGGCGCACTCGTCACCTGCGTCAAGAACTTCCCAGAGAGCCGTGGCATCATGTTGGGCCTTCTCAAGGGCTATGTCGGTCTCAGCGGGGCCATTTTCACCCAACTCTATCTTGCATTCTACGGCCACGATTCGAAGTCACTCATCCTACTCATTGGGTGGCTCCCGGCCGCACTCTCGATCATCTTTCTCGGCACAATTCGGATAATCAAACCCATCCGTCAGCTGAATGAGCTCAAGATATTCTACTCTTTTCTCTACATTGCAGTAGCTCTAGCTGGATATCTCATGCTTATAATCATCGTCGAGAAGCAGACCAGCTTCTCCGCTGCTGGGTATGGTAGCAGTGCTGCTGTCGTTCTGTTCTTGCTCTTCCTCCCTCTCGCTATCGTCGTGAGAGAAGAGCTTTCGATACAGAAGCTCAAAAACCAATCGACGATATCCATCTCCATGCAGGAAAAACCGTCTGTATCAGCAATTGTACCACCCCTCCCACCAATTCCTTCCTCTCCACAACAGCAACCGCCAACTAAGCGAACATCAATCTCCCGCATTGCAGATATCTTTAAGTCACCAAAGAGAGGCGAGGACTACACCATCCTGCAGGCGCTCGTGAGCATCGACATGCTAATCATCTTCATCACGATTGTATGTGGCATTGGCGGCACTCTAACAGCGATAGACAACATGGGTCAGATCGGCGAGTCGTTAGGCTACCCTCGTCACACGATCAGCACCTTTGTATCGCTAATAAGCATATGGAATTTCAGCGGGAGGGTGGCAGCCGGCTTCTTCTCCGAAATCCTCCTCTCTAAGCACAGGTTCCCTCGACCGTTGATGCTTACGTGGGTCCTACTCCTCTCTTGTGTGGGCCACCTTCTGATTGCATTCCCCACTCCTGGGTTCCTCTATATAGCATCGGTGATCATTGGATTCTGCTTCGGAGCGCAGTGGTCGTTGGTCTATGCTATCATTTCGGAAGTTTTTGGACTCAAGTACTATGCTACATTGTACAATTTTGGTGCTGTTGCTAGTCCGGTTGGATCTTATATACTCAACGTGAAGGTGGCTGGACGACTTTACGATCGGGAGGCGTTGAAGCAGCTGGCGGTTGTGGGTGGTGCCGTTACGGGCAACTTGAGTTGTATCGGGCATAAGTGTTACCAATTATCGTTTATCATCATCACGGCTGTGACGTTCTTTGGAACGTTGGTTTCAGTTGTGCTTGTGATCAGAACAAGGAAATTCTATAAGAGTGATATATACTCTAGATTCCGAGAGGTGGGTCAGATGGGAACGGGTGAGATGTGTGTCGGCCGAGATGCGAAAGATGGTGGAGAGATGGATGAGGAGAAAGCGTCCTCCACAGCTACGGCGGATGGCAACAAGCAGGAGAGGGAGAGAGATCATTTCGCCTGTGATTTGATCACCAGCGTGGGGCCCACATCACATACTAACGTGGTTGGATAATCTCAAGCGTCCAACTTCTGGGTCACCCGGAAATAAACGATCCTGACTGTTGATTGATTGAGTTGAATGTCTGCCTTCAAAAGTTTTGTTTTCGGTTGTTGATATTCAGATATGCACGTTTGAACAGTCAGTATTATAGCATTCAGCGTAAGTTTCGTGTTGTATCTTGGTTGACACCCAAAACATGGATGGTTCTGATCATCTGAATATCTCTGCATGTGGGGCCCAGTTTGTGGTGGCACATGTTGGTGATCCAGAGTAGCCATGTAGGCAAAACGAACTCGACGGACAGGAGATGATAGATTGAGGAAGAATTGTATTGTACCATAAGCTTTGGGCATTGTAACGCGACTTCCAGTTCTTTCAAGTGTGGTCAATGCGTGGTGATCCAGACCGTTGTTCTCTTACATACCAACATGGATGGACCATTACCCATCTAATCTACCAGATTGGAAGATCGTAACCATTGATCTTTGTATATTTTGGGTCGACCATGAAGCATTGCCGTATTTCATTTATTAACCGTCTATCTTTAAACGCAATTTGTAACGTCTTGATTGACGATGTGTTTGAGAATTTTTCAGAATGGTACATCGTGGGCCCCGCTTGCCAGATTTGAACCTACATGTCACGTTTGAAAGGGAAGCGGATTGGGCGCGGATTGGATACTTACAAGTTCAGTAGCCAATTCGCTACTGAAGTGACGTCACCAAAATATGTGGAGCCCACCATGATGCATGTGTTGTATCCATACCGTCCAACCATTTTTAGAGATAGTTTTATGGCATTGCAAAGAGAATGAGATAGATCTAAAGTTCAAACGGACCCCACCATAGAAAATAGTAAGACAGTGAAATCCACCGTTCAAAACTTCTCAGGGGCCACAGTAGTTTCCAATCAAGCTGATATATTTTTTTTCACTTCATCCATCTCTATGTTAACTCATGAATAGTTTGGATCTCAAAAATACATCACGGTGGGCCCTATAAATGTTTCAGCGGAGGGTGTAACTACTCCCACGATTTTCTGTGGTGGGCCCACTTGAAATTTAGATCTATCTCATTCTTATTGTAACGCCATAAAACGATCACTAAAAATGGTTGGACGGTATGGATACAACACATGCATCATGGTGGGGTTCACAGATCTTGGTGACATCACTTCAGTACAATTTGGCTACTTATATAGCTGATGTATTGCTGTCAACAAGTTCTATAGGTCCCATCATAAGGTATGTGTTATATCCAAACCGTCTATCCATTTTGTGAGATCTTATTTAATCTTGAGCGGAAAAATAAGACGGATCAAAATATAAAATGGACCACACTGTAAAAATAAGTGGGGGATTGAATGTCTACCATTGAAATCCTTTTGAGGTCACAGAAGTTTCTTCAATATGGAAATTTTTCCTCTTCATCCAGGTATTTGTGATATTATGAACAGATTAGATGGAAAATTAACGTTATAGTTAGGCCTGCCAATTTTTTAACAATAAAAATCATTATCCCGCAGCTATTTTTGGTGTGGTTCATTTGAGTTTTATATATGATTCATTTTTTTCTCTTATTCTCTAAAATGATATCGAAAATTTGATGAAAGGTGTGGATTTAATAAATACATCGTTATGGGGCTCATGTAACTCTGATCTCCTTTGAACCGTTCGTACAACTAGGTGGTCGAGGAGCGCCCGCGCTCGTCTTCACACGACACGACACGTATCTACACCAGCTATATAGCTAATGTGTGGTACACCAGCCAATCCGCTTCCGTTTTGGAAGGGTCGCGTATCTTATAATTAATAGAAAAGATATGGCTTATTTCATCATTACTCGGTTACTATTATGGGTAATTAATCGCCCCTGCTTTCAAAGATTCACTGCAGATTCAACGTAAGGCCGTTGTCTTCGGAGAAACTGAACGTTTTACCCTCTTCACATAGGCAACTTGCTGTAGGCGTGTGGGCCACCGTTGTGCGTGTATGTCATCTGACCCATTCAATGTGGCTCCACCACAAAAATGAGACACTTGATAGATCGTGCTGATCCAACCATCAGGTGGGCCACCACATAGATCGTGCTGATCCAACCATCAGTTGCGCGGAAGTTTCACTCTTTAAAAGTGGTGTTTAGGCAAAAAAGAGTGTGTTTTGTGAGATCGGGCGGCCCAGAATTTCCTGGTGCCTTCAACACAGATGATGACTATAGAATGGTCAGAACCGGTTGCAAATGAGCCTATTAAATACTCGCCTGCATAAATCTAGAATATTTAATGTAAAGCTCAAGAAGATTATTATTTTTAGGGATGATGCATCAAAATCGATGATTTGATACAATGTACAGGGAGAAATGGTCGGTGCTCTCACCTAGAGCGAGCCAAAATCCTATCGACCCGATTTGATCTGAACCGAAGGGAAGGATCAGGTCGGATTAAGTAGGCTCACTCATATCCAATCGTACATCGAGTCGAGTTCGGATTAGTAGTCAATTCAGACCGATTCGATCTGATCTCCATAATATTTATTCAACAATATTTCTTATAATGTTGTCTACTTGAGATTGAGATATACCTCAATTTTGGTTTAATACCATAAAGTGATCTAGAAAAATAAATGGACAACATAAATAAGATAAATACATCATCGTGGAGTCCACGTCCACGTACCACTAACCACCCACCATTAGCCCGGGGCAGCCAATCCGTCCTCAGTCGAGCTCTTACCAAAGAAAAGGGACGCATATTTTCCTGCCAAAGGCAAGTTCATCCGCAGGGATGCCATGTGAGGCTCACTTGAATGTATGTGAGAAATCTATTCCGTCTATGTTTTTGTGAGCTCATTTAAGGATATGCCACCAAAACTGAAAAAGATACAAAACTAAAGTGGGTCACATGAGAGGAAAAATATTTGAGGAAAGAAATTCCCACAGTTGAAACTTTCCTAAGCTCCACCTTGATGTTTATATGATATCTAGTCCATTTATAAGGTCATTCCCAATGGAATGAAGTGAAAAAATTAGAAAGATAGCCTGATACAAAACTTTAATGGCCACAGGAATGCTTCCATGGTGTTAGCCGAATTCCCACCATTTATTTTTGTGTGGCCAAATTGAGTTTTTTATCGATCTCATTTTTTATTGCACTTCTTAAAATGAACTCCGAAAAATGAAAATAAAAAATGAACTGAATGGATTTCTCATATACATTAAATATGGCCCCACGTACCATCCTTGTATAAGAAGGAAGGCTTTCACAGGAAATCCGCATCCCAATAAAGAAAGAAGAGAAGCGGATTGGCAGGTGTACCGTGTACCACGCGTCATGCCACAATACACCAGTACGTTCTGTGGGTCCCATCCTGAGGTATGTGTTATATCTAAACCGTTCATTCATTTGACAGGCTCGTCTTAAAGCTTGAGCTGAAAAATAAGACATATAAAAATCAAGTAGACCACACTAAAAAAGCATTGGGTTTTACGTCTAACATTGAAACTCTTTTAGAGGTCACAGAAGTTTGTGATCAATATGAAATTTTTTTTTTCTCTTCTTCCATATAGTCGTGACCTTATTAACAAATTGGATGGAAAATAAACATTATGGTGGGCCCTACGAATTTTTTTAAGGTAAAAATCATTAAAAAAAAATTTTTAAAAAAAAATTAAAACAAAAGATCCGATCATAACAGTACTCAACATGATCCAACTCAGTTTCCCTAACCGAGTCAAACTGGGTTCAGGTCAAGCCAACAATGCAATGGATCGGATCGAGTTAGAGTACCCGGACTTTGTCTAAGATGGAATTGAGTTTATGCTAGTGCATTGAAAATTTCGGACCGAGTCGAGTTAGACCCAATCCGGTATACTTAGCGCTATGAGTTATAATGCTACTATTTGCAATGGGACACTTTGAAAATACAATTCACTGATCCAGACTGTTCATTTGGTCCAACGCACATTTCAAGGCCTACAGTTCAAACATCAAAACACCCTGATAAATATTACCATCAGATCAACTGCCTTTAATATGGACGGTCCAGATTCTTTACACAAATTTGTTCCAATCAACTAATTGATGCTGGATTGCCTACATCCAGAAGAATTTCTTTTGTTAGGAAATCTCAGCCATACCATCAATGGCTTGAAAAAGTGGTGTTTACAGGGAATAAGGCCAAATTAAGGATGGATGGTATCATCCGATTAGAGAGATTTTGCATGGTAGTCTACAAAATGTGCTATGGGTTTTATAGACCGTTCAGATCAATTAGTTGGACTATTCAAATGAACCGATGGAACTAGGAGCATTGTAACTTAGAGTGCTCCAAGAGCACTGAGCACTTCAAAGCATACTACCTCTACCTAAATACGGCCCATCCTTATTCACACAGACCATCCAGGCAATCCTAACTTCTTGATTTGGTAGGCCGCACCCCAATAATCAAGGGGTGGGAGCATACTCTAATGCTCATGTAGGACCAGATAAGAGTAGCGGTCCATAAGAACCATTAAAATGGTGGGACTTAAATAATTTCACTATCTTTTTTATTTTTATTTTTTTAATCGGTCAAATAACAACTTTTTCCACGGAAAGGTGGGAGCACATCACTTACAACTTTATTATTAAAAAATAACAATAATAATTAAAAAATAAAAATAAAAAAATACAGCCTACATGTAAATTCAAGCATGACAACACAGACAGGAAGAGCCAAGCCCAGTAAATGATCTCTATACAAAGCATCCGTAAGGGCCCGTTTGGCCGGGCGGATTGGAAGGAATTGGAAGTTAAATCCCAGGATTGGGCGTGCCCAACAGACCGGGTGATCTGATCCCGGGATATAGCAATGCCATGGATCTTAAGACAATCCACTGACAACACCATCATTACCTTTAAATCCCATCCAATCCACCCTAATCCATTCAAATTTGCCTGGGATTTGTTTGGTTTGAGGGATTGGATGGGATGGGAAGGTTTAATCCCGGGATTGTCGGGCGTGCCAAACAGACTCCATGGATCTTAAGACAATCTACTGACAACACCATCATTACCTTGAAATCCATGCCATCCACCCTAATACCATTCAATCCCTTCCAATCCACCCGTCCAAACGGGCCCTAAGGGATTTTGACGGTATTGGCATCATTGTATGGTGAAATTCTCGAAGGAGGTTCCACCTTCAAAACATTATGAGGGTGGCCTTCTGACAAGTTTTGGAAATTTTTTCGGACCAAAATGCCGTTGTCCTTGGTTTGGTAGTTATACGGTTTTAGTGAATAAGAAGTTATGGTAAGAAAGTGAGTGGATGGAAGTCTTTTTGGGCGTGGGCAAGGCCCAACTTGTGGGGCTCACATTGATGTATGCGTATAATCTATGCCAGTCATCCTTTTTGCCGTGCCATTTTAGGGCTAGGGCCCAAATATCAACCTGATCCAGAGCCCATGTAGGCCACATAATAAAAAATAATGGTGACAATAACACCCATTGTTGAAACTTTCTAGACTCACCGTGATGTTTGTTAGAAGTGGACATTGCCCACGGCGAGCTAGCTGACAAGGTGGACGAAACGAATCATCCCATTATGAGCTTCGAATCTTATTATTTAAAAATAATCAAGTTATTAATTACATCAACCTGATAACTACGACCTTATTACATTACAACCATGAACCTACTTACCACATTACAACCACGACCCTTACCATGTTATATGGGTACGTGTCGTGGTTGTCATGTTATATAGGTCGTGGTTGTAATGTGATAAGGATCAAGGTTATTATGTTTTATGGGTCGTGGTCGGCATGTTATATGGGTCATGGTTGTCATGGGTCGAAGTTGTCATGTTATATGGGTCATGGTTGTCATGTTATATGGGTCGTGATTGTCATATTATATAGGTCATGGTTATCATATTATATGGGTCGTGGTTGTTATGGGCAGTGTTCGTAATATTGATACTATCGGCTGATATTATCGTTATCGCTAACCAGTAAGATGAAACCTATCTAAGACCCTTAGAAATTAAAAATAAAAAATTAAAAATCAGAATTCTTTTTATCGTGCAATATATTGCACAATATCGCATGATTTTTTTTATTTACGAAATTGCTAATATTAGCAATACTATCATGTTGTATCTATAGATTTACTGGAAATTAGAAAAAAAAAAAAAAAACAGGGAAAATCTTTCAATCCATGTAAGAGGGGATTTCGGTACCGGTGGAGGAAGATTATGTGATAGGAAGCTGAAATTGGTGGGCCACTTGATCGAGAGCTAGCAGTTTGCCAAAAATTATGAGGATTTGAGGAAATTTTTAGAGATATTTTAGGATTTTAGGGTTCCAGAACAACCGAAAACCTATCTCTGTTGCAACTCGCGAAAATGGTTTTGGAATCCCTCCTTTTGAGGACGCAGTTTGCGTCCTACCCAGCCTGTCTCCAGTTGGGAACGGGCAATAGCTTTGAGTGGCCACGTGATGTATGGGTCTTATGCACACTGTTCATCCATTTTTTTCCTATCATTTTAGTCTATAAGCCCAAAAATGGGCAGATCTAAGTAAAGGTGTACACAAACAAAACTAGCTCGCTCGACTTGACTAAAAAAAGCTCGATTTGACTCGATTTGAAGCTGAGTTCGAGCTGGCCCCAGCTCGACTCGACTCGGATCGAACCAGTTCGGTGACTCGGTTACTTTAATATTGATGTAGCTCACCAAGTGTTTGATGAAATGACTTAACGAGGTGTGGCTAATGGTAAGGAAAGTATGTACATGGAACAAATACCTATTTTTTCTTAGTTTTTATGTTGCTCAGAAGGTGTTTGATAAAATACCTGTAAAACCATTACTTTTGTTTTACAAGTAGTGGGATTTCGAAGGTGTAGTTTAGGTGTTTGTGGAAATGCTGCAAAGGTGAATTTAGCTCGATCTGATCTCGAACTCGGCTCGAACTGGCCCTAGCTGCTGATTGAACTGAGCCGAGTTGAGCTGGCCAGTTAGGCTCGAGGACCAAGCCGAGCTGAGTTCGAGCTGAGGTCAACTAATGGCTGAGCTGAGTCAAGCTGAGGTCAGCTCGATCAGTTCGACTCAATGTACACCCCTAGATCCAAGGCTCAAGCGGACTACGCAATGGGGATTAAACTCTTACCATTGAAAACTTCTTGGGGGCCACAGAAGTTTTGGATGGACCTGATATTTGTGTTTTCTCTTCATCCGGTGTACGTAACTTTATGAATAGGTTGGATGGTAAATAAACATCATGGTGGGCCTTAGAAAAGTTTTAATGGTGAGAATCATTATCACCGCTGCTTCCTGTGGTGTGGTCCACTTGGGCCTTGGATCTTCCTCATTTTTGAGCTTATACCCTAAAATGATACAAAAAAAAAGGATGGACGGTGTGGATAAGACCCATAAATCACGGTGGCCACTCAAAGCTTCTGTACATTCCTAGCTGGAGATGGGCGGGGTAGGACATAATTCGCATACTTTTTTTTTTCATATGAATGCGGCACACATACGAGATGTATAGACAGACGGTTTGTCACAGTCTCCGTGGGATCCACCTTGATGTATATGTTTTATTCAGGCCATCCATACGTTTTTTCATATCATTTAAGGACTTTTTATGCCAAAACTTGAGAAGATCTAGATCTCAGGTGGACCACACCAGAAAAAGTGGTGAATGACCATTAAAAGTATTTTATAGGCCACAAAAGTTTTGATTTAAGCTAATATTTGTAAATTCCCTTCATCCGGCTCTGATTGACCACATCAACGGGTTGGATGACAAATAAACATTACAGATCTACTTAAAGTAGGCCTTGATATGTTTTTAATGGTTAACGTTCAATCATCACTATTTCATGTGGTCTACTCCACTTGAGATTTGGATGTATTTAATGTTTGGGACAATGTCCTAAACAGATCTGTAAAAATGAATGGACGGAGTGGATATACTACATATCATCAAAGGTGTGCCCACTCGTTGAGTAGTTACCTACATAACACTTAATCCACGCCCCTTAGGGCCCGTTTGGCCGGGTGGATTGGAAGGGATTGAATGGTATTAGAGTGGATGGCGTGGATTTCTAGGTAATGATAGTGTTGTCAGTGGATTGTCTTGAGATCCATGGGATTGGATATATCCCATGTATGCCCAGATCCGTTTGGCACGCCTTTTAGCCTAAAGCCAACCAATCCCGAGGATTCAACCTTCCCATCCCTACCAATCCCACCAGCCAAACACGTCTCGGGCAAACTTCAACGGATTGGAGTGGATTGGATGGAATTTAAAGGTAATAATGGTGTTGTCAGTGGATTGTCTGAAGATCCATGGAATTGGGATCATATCACCGACCGTGTTTGGCAGGCCCGTCCATTCCCGGGATTTAACTTCCAATCCCTTCCATTACTATCCAATCCCTTCCAATTCGACCGGCCAAACGGGCCCTAAAGTAAGGGAAAGTGGATTCAGTGCGACTTGGTTGCACTAAAGATGGTGTGGCCCTTACCATGGGGCCCGCATAGATGTATGTATTTGTAACACTCCGAATTTTTGCTATTTTGAATTACCAAAAATTCTTAAATTTTTTATTTTTTATTTTTGTAA
This sequence comes from Magnolia changhungtana, assembly GCA_030180095.1. Lineage (NCBI taxonomy): Eukaryota > Viridiplantae > Streptophyta > Magnoliopsida > Magnoliales > Magnoliaceae > Magnolia > Magnolia changhungtana. The sequence goes on along the minus strand of JASAUF010000441.1, from coordinate 1,043,310 downwards.
CTAGCCACATCATCACTTACTAACCCTTGACACTCGAGATGGGCTTATTCCTAGCTGGTACCGATAAGAACAGTATAAATAGGATTGATCAACCGTAGAAGACCAATGAATTTAACCGATCACTTAAATATCGAGTTCAGCCCCATGATCTGTTCACATAGGGCCCAAATCTAACCGACCTGCCACCGACTAATCAAACTACCATAACTTAATTAGAGATCTACCCAAACCTGAGCCAGCTATGGGTCGAACCTTAATTAATGGACCGAATCAAACCAGTTACTCTTTTAGCTTAAAACCGACGGTTTAGAGTAATCATGACCGAATCAACATTTTCTCTAATTTCGAATAGGCCATACCATGAACTTCATTTATCCATACCTCAAGCACTACCTCCAAGAAGTCTCTCTACCCAATTTATTTCAGAAGTGCCCCGATTGCTCGAACAAGTTCTAGATTGCTCATTAGTAGGCCACTAGTTCCAAAAATTATAGAGTAATGCCCGTCTCACTGGGCTTGTGGTCTATCATGGATGATGGACTTAAATGACGGCTGGAAACAGACGATTTATGCCATCCTGTTAGCACTTGTAAAATACAACTCTCCCTAATATTGGCCAAAAATCTGAATTTTAAAGCAAGTGGCCCCGCCACTTAGGACAATAAATTAGGACATTTCAACCGTCGGATTTCACCCAAACTCACATCATAGGCTAGAAATATTTTCCTGCACTCGCCTGCAAAATCTAACCATTGATCGAGGATCGGTGATAGTTGATCGTAAATCGGGCCATTTTGGTAAAACCCTGCATCCGTTTGCTATCAAACTTTACTCAATCTTTTATCGGCCATGGAGCACGTGTTCCATGAATCAGATGGGCCAGGTGTAACACCCCGAATTTTTCCTAACTTGGCAATGGACATCCTTGGACGTAGAATTACCCTAGGACCTTATTCTGCCGTAATTAGGGCGTAATTTAATCAAGTATTAATACCTTAAATTACCTTATATACAAATTACAAAGGCCCGAGTACCACCTCAAGCAGAAATCATACATGACTAAATCCTTTAGAAAGTAGGCGAGTATTAGCTAGTGCTAAACTAGTTCACTTGTGAAATTCACACTAATCACTTTAAATATGATCCGCAAGACTCAAAACTTGCAGAATCATTGACGCTATATTACCCTTTAGTTTAGGATCAATCTCATTACCCAGTTGCTCTCGGGAGCACATTGAAACTTCGTATCGGACTTGTACCACACGTCGAAAGTCCGATTACTGCAAAACTAAACGATTATGACCGCCTTGCTGAGCTTGACTACCACCTCGAAAATCAAATCCAGATAGTGTCCAAAAATGGACAACTTGAGCCCAGAGCGAAGTGTGTGAGAAACGTGAATATATTTAGAAATGAAATCCGAATTTAAGTAATCTGAGACTTGTCACTTGCGGGCTAAATATAAGAATTTAGACCATCAGAATCTAACCCAAATACACCCTCGGATCAGAAGAAATTTCTCATACATGGCAGTGTACTTGTGGCCCTGATCGAGTTTCGGTGACCGTCGAACTGAAACTGGTCCACTGCGGTCGATCTGTAAATTCGATCAGACCGAAAACTTAACTTGCCCTCATCCATGGTCAAGGAGTTTAAGTCCGACCGCACATAGAAAGGGGGCCTCCAGAAGTGCTCCGTTGGATTGGAACAAGCCTCCTTTGGCTATAACCTAAGTATGCCTTGGCCTTGGGGCAATTTCCATCAGTTTTAGGCCTATGTAGGGCCTTAAGCCCTCACTCTCTCATCCTATACGAATTTAAAAAACCCTAGGAGAGAGAAGAGAGGAAAGAGAGAGAGAGTTGGAGTTCATCCCTGGGATTCAATCCCATCACTCCACGTGCCTTACCACCACTTCCGTACCGCTCTACCGGCGCTACCGATCCCATTCTTAGGTAAGAAATCCAACCCCTAATCTGTTCTAGGGTTTCAAATAGTTGAAATGATGAAATAGCTAACCTAGTTCATGCTATAGGTTGCATCCTGACGGTGACAAAGATTGTGTTTAAAACGAATCTGTTACGCGTTTACCGGCGTAAGGTGTGGACTATAGACGTATAGGTTTTGGTTTTCAAAGCTTTCAATGTCAGTTAATGATAGATTCCTGACGTGGATGCTATTTCACATGCAAAATGCGATGTCTGTTTTGCGTTTCAGTTATATACGAACTATGTGGAGTTTAGCATATTCTGTGTATTTGTAGAAAGTCCCGTATACGTATAAAATTTGAAAGTGTGTTTGCCATGATTAATTGTCGTGTGTATATACTAGTTATGCATGTAACAACTCAGCGAAAGGATTAGCCCTAATACATGTTATATCAACATACGTTGTATATGTTATTAAGTGTAGTCTAAGTGTTTGTTGAAATGACTGAATGGAGATGAAATCATGATTTGTGCCTATCATGGCTATGGAATGCATGTACATGATGGTTGTGTACGTGACAACTCCTTGTTGGAAGGATTTGTCCAAGTACATGACACAAATCAACATATGTCATGAATGTTAATATGTGTAGTATAAGTGTTTGATAAAATGTCTATATGAGTAAGTATTTGGTGACTTGTACTGTCTATGGGCGTTGAGATAAGGTTCTCAACTACCTTAACTACGCGTATAAATCCTTCTATGTATATCTTATATTATATTGTTTGATTACTTATGAAATGCATATGGGTGAATGCATGTTTATATTATATTTCATAAAATGCTCGAACAGTTGTAGGATTTGACTTACTGCTTAATTATCTAACATGAATTCTTGTTGGTATTGAGTATGGTTGGGACTATGAAGTAGTTCAGGCAATCGGTAACAGATTCTGTTTTCGTGGCTGAGGTTATTTTGCCACAAAGGATGTGTCGATGAATCTAATTCGTACTACGGTTGTCGACAGTGGTTAGGCCACACGGAGTACACACGCACTTCATATCGATCAGCTCGATGTACGCTCGTACTAGTCTAGCTCGTCAAGTACCCCGATTTACCTATTATGTGTTCACCATGTATGGGCGCTAATGTTTAAACCTAAGGTACCAAACTCACTAGTGAAACCCCATTAAACCATAGTACCTCGATCTGCTAAGACTCATGAGCCGGATATGGTGGTATGGGACATCGTGGTCAAGCTGTCGGCCTACGCTGGAGCGACGAGCCTCCCCGTAGTAACCAATGAGCAACCAAAGCTCGTGAGCCGAATACGGTGGTATGGGACACTGTATTCGAGCTGTCGGCCTACACTGATAAGGCGATGAGTCCTTTGTAGTGACCTCGAGCATACTCTGAGTCTACGTGGAGGCGACAACCCTTCCGTAGTAACAAGAGTATAAACTAGGCCTGCACTAATCAGGTGACGAGCCCTTTGCAGCGACCTAGAACTGCAACATCGTTTAAGATTTACTAGGACTGACGACCCTATAATGGATCATTATTGGGTATTAATATAAGGGAGGTACCTTAGTTTTCCAATCCTGTTGTATGAAAAGGACTAATAAAAACTTGGTAATCATGCTCATAACATCGCACTGCATGTGCTCCGGGTTGAAGAACACAGGAAAGAAAGCATGCTGCGACCGTAAGATGGTATCACACAAGGGAGTGTAGGCGAGGGCATACATCATGAATACATTTTATCCTTGCATTAATAAGAGTATCTAGAAATGTTTGATTGTACTACTTTATCATTATTGCTTGACTGAGTTGATAACATGTTAACCTCTGCTTTATAGTTCCATTGAGTTGATCACTCACTCCCACGTTACAGGACGGTGTTGTACACACCAACCAAATCCTGTCTTAGTTTCAGATGATGGCGATGCTTGCAAAGTGAAGCTGGACTTTTATGATGATGAGGAGGGTTTCTCGTATGTGCAGCTATCAGGCAGGTCTATGTAAACCATCTTCTGATCGATAGGATTACAGGGTTGCTGATTAGACGCCATTACACTTTAGTTTACACTTTTGGAACACCCATGTATATTCATTTTATTCATTTTATTCATTTTTGGTGTACACATGTCTATATTTAACCTGATAACATGTTCATACTCTGAAAACTTACAACAGTTTATAAATTTTATATATCTATCACAGTCTTCCTCTTGCAAAATTTAACTGTCTCTGGAGTATGATATGTTGTTTTGGTCTAATCTCATTTATGTTTCAATGTACTCATCATAATCATCATTATTTATGTTGCATAAGTGATGCGTTGGAACTCGGGAGTTGAGCTTTACTCGACCCCCAATTTTCAGGGCGTTACACTAGGGGTCCATCAGGGAAGCCCCAATGATAAAAAATGGGCCCACAGGGCCATTGGGAGAATTACGCCAAACTGTAGGGTCAACTGACATAATTCTGGACATATAAAAGTCCAGCCCTCTCTCCCTCATTTACTGAAATTTCAGCAACTGAAATTCTAAGAGAGAGAGAGAGAGAGAGAGAGAGAGAGAGAGAGGAGTGAGGGTGAAGGATTGCACCTTGGTGCTTGGAGATCGTAACTCCCCGCACTCATCGCCCTTGCTACTCAGGAAATTTCGATCCTACCGCCGTAAACTGAGCTATGCCCGACTAAGGTAAGAATCGGACTTCAACTCATTTTTTTTCCTAATGATCAGCCACATGCATGCATCTTACTGCCCATTTCTTTCAAAGTAGGGCCCCGGCACATCGAGTTTACAGACTCGGTGCTTACAAAGACTTCCGATCAACAATAGGTGCGAACCATTACCTTTAGGTGGCCGATTATCATGCCTAACATAGGTTTAATGAATGTGATTTGTGAGCTGGCTGAATTTTCATTTGGATTGCATACATAGGATAATGGACTAGGAATTGCTGAAATTATAGAAAGGGATTAGACCCGAATACCCCAAACATGCGACTTGTTGATTTGCATGTCATGTTGGATACAAATGTTTGAATTTCCCCAAATTGTTGTTAGTTGGTTGTTGATTTCCTGATTAGTTGTTAATTTTGCTTAGAATGAAGACATGAATTGCTGTAAATTGTTAATTGGTGATTGATTCCCTGATTTTGTGATTAACTATGCTTGGGTGAAGGCATGAGATGTTGTAAATTGACCGACTAGTTGAGTTACTTGCCTCAATTTTCAATGTATGGCTGAATTATGTGATTTACGTTTGTCCATGGAAGATTAAGTGCGGTGTATTGTTATATGACCGTCCATGTGATTATATAGGCTGGAATATGTTAAGTATAATTTGTAAAATTGGGTGAAATTTAATATGTTGTTGTCCATATGCTGTTTATACTAAAATGGTGTCTGTCCTGTAATGAATTGTATCCAATGATGACCCTGCTTGTTGTGTATTGATGCATATTCCCTTATGGATCAGCCGACTACCTAGAATTTCTTGGGCGGTCTTTGTTGGGCCTATCCGCAAGTGAATCTGGGCCGAATAGCTAAACTGTAGGTTATTGGTCGTAGTTGGACTACACAAGACAGTGTTCTCAGGCCAATTAGTTACGGTTCAGCCCGTTGGGGTATATTAACTCTTAAGTCGACCATCTTTGTACGTTAACCATGTTTGATCATGCCTGTATGAACCCGAACTACCCTAAGACCATTGTGCCCAGTATTAACTGTAATTTATGGTCCACAAGACTCATGAGCTAGAGATGGTGGTATGGGACACTATGCTAGTGTTGTCGGCCTACGTTGGGGTGACGAACCTCCCCGTAGTGTCCAGTGAGCACTTAGACTTATGAGCTGGGGATGGCAGTATGGGACACTGTGCCCGTGCTGTCAGCCTATGTTAGGGTGACGACCTCCCCATAGTGACCGCAAGTAGGACATTTAAATTCCAATTGTTTTCGTCTGAGATTATGGTTTCCGGGATTGACAACCCCATATAGGGTTAAGGATCGCGACAGTCATATGACCACGACCCTTGAGCCGCGCGATCGGGTTAGGGTAACAACTCCACTAAGGGTATTCCAGTTTCCCCAATCTGCTGGATGAATGAACCTAATTAACCAACTTGGCTAACATATTTCATGATATTGCATTATTATTATTGTGATTAGGCAGTTGAGGTCGCAATTGAGGGAGTGTTGTTCATTATGAACGTTGGATGTGCTTGAGGGAGTGTTGGTGGTGAGGGGCATGCATTATATCATTGAACCATGCATTTGCATTAACGATAGTATATAGGGTTCTATGCTGTATGCTTTTCATTAAATGTACTATATGCATGATAATTTGAGTGACCTATTGATAATGGTACCACTGAGTTAGCTACTCACCCCCACTCTGGGACGGTGTTCTAAAACACTAAACAGAATCCGGTATAGATGCAGGTACCTTGGAGCGAGACGCGCTGGACGATGTCGGTGTAGACGACGATGAGGAGAAGTGGACGCACTCCCAGACTTTGGTGGTTTCTTCTAGTTAATGTTGGATGGTCGCAGGACATGAGCCAGGGCCCTAGTCATTTTTGGTGATATGTTTAAAATATCCATTGCTGAAGGGATATGATTCTTTTGAACTCATCCAGGGTGATAGTGCGCAAGTGCTTTAGCATTAGGATATTTATCTGGGTGGGTCTAGTTCCCAGTTGGATTTTCTTGGTACTGTATTCTGGATATCTTACCTGTTTAACGGCCCGTATTTATATTTTATGATATTCTCATGCTTATGGTTTGCTAAACCCATCATTACTTATAAATAAACCCAAATGCATTGAAATCTGAAGCCCATTAGGGTATATGTGGCACCTAAGAATTCAGGAACCGAGTTCTTACTCGGCCCATGAAAATTCGGGGCATTACAGTATTGTATATCCATTTTGTTCATCCATTTAGAGATATTATTTTTGGTCATACGACAAATAATGGATCAAATCCAAAAATTAAGTGGACCCCACCACACAAAATAGTGAGGATTGAACTCCTACCATTAAAAACTTTGTAAGGGCCACGGAAGTTTTCGATCAAGCTGATTTTTGTTTTTTTACCTTAGCCCATATTTGTATGAACTTATAAACAGGTTGGATCTCAAATAAACATCATGGTGGACCCCATAGAAGTGGTTTCAAGTTTCAATGGTGGGTGTCATTACCCCATTGTTATATGTGGTAGGGTCCACTTGAGCTTTGGATAGGCCTAATTCTTTAGATCAGGCCATAAAATGATCTCTCCAAATGGATGGACAGCGTGGATACAACACATACATAATGGCTAGGGCCACGGTCAGGTCCCACGCACCTCGTTGGTTCCGTAGTAAGGCCGGGTGCAAAAATGGTGGGAGCGGATTTCCCGATAACCCCATTCACAGGAAGTTCTTAGGGATGTTAGGTGGGGCCACCATGATGTTTTAAAAAAATCCACACCGTCCATCCGTTTGTCCATATCATTTTAGGACACAAGACCAAAAATCAAGTGGATTCAAAACTCAAGACGACCATAGGAGAAGGAAAACTAGACAAAGTTTCATATCGTTGAAACCTTCCTAGGCTCCACCTTGATGTTTACGTGCCATCCAAACCGTTTATAACATCATTTCCGCTAGGAGGAAGTGAAGAAACAATGGTGGTTGAAGGCTCACCATTAAAAACTTGATGTTTATGTCCATTTTTTCAGATCATTTTAGGCATTAGCCCAAAAATGAGGTAGATCAAAATCTCATGTGGACCACACTAAAGGAAACAATGGTGATTGAAGGCTCAACATTAAAAACTTCATGAGGGCCACAAAGTTTTGGATGAAGCTGATATTTGTGTTTTCCCTTCATCTAGGTTTGTGTGACCTAATCAACAGGTTTGATGCAAAATAAACATTACAGTGGGCCCTACAAATTTTTTAATGGTGAATGTTTAATCACCACTGTTTTCTTGTAGTGTGATCCACTTGAGATTTGGACTTGTTTCAATTTTGGCCACATGCCCTAACATGACCTGAACAAATAGATGGACCATGCAGATAAAACAAATTCCATGGTGGGGCTCACAGAGCATTATCCAGTAGCCACCTCACTGCCCCCTGACAGCATCAGTATGCAACCTGCATCCCACTCGGTGGATCCCTAACTATGGGGGCTACTGTAGGGTATGTGCCTTACATCCACATTGTCCATCCATTTTGAAAGATCATCCAGGTATGTGTGACCTTATGAATAAGTTGGATCTCAAATAAACATCATGGATCTCAAATAAACATCATGGTGGGCCTTAGGAAGGTTTCAACTGTGGGCATCATGTCTCCACTGTTTTGTTTTGTGGTGGGGCCCACTTGTTGCGTTTTCATACATGTTTTGACACATTTATAAATGTTATGCATTATATTTGAGTATAATTGCCTTAATTCAATCAAACAGTGTATGGTTTATGACCCTATACAAAGGAAACCTATTGTGTGCACTTTTTTTTAGATGTTATGATTTAAAAGTGTGTATTAAAGTCCTTTTTAACAATCCATGAAGTTTCGTTGAAAAATTCAACTTTTTCTCAATGTTTCCCCATGTTTCCCAAAAAGTGTGATAAATTATGTGATAAAAACAATATACCCCGTGCGATAACTGATATGTATCTATATCCCAAGGGTGCGATACATTGTGCGATACTGATATTTCAAACACTGGTCATGGGTCGTGATTGTCATGTTATACGGGTCGTGGTTATCATGTTATATGGGTCATGGTTGTCATGAGTCATGTTTGTCATATTATATGGGTCGTGGTTATCATGTTATAAGGATTGTGGTTGTCATGTGACGTATAGAGTTCATGATTATAAGGGTCAAGGTTATGGTCCTATCGTGATTTATGTGAATCAAATCCATCTATTGGATTTAGAATTTAATTTAACATCATGGGTAAAAAAAATGAGTTACATCCAAAAATTTTATGGACCCCAAAAGGTTTTCAATGGTAGGTTTTCGATTTCACTGCTTTATATAGTGTGGGCCACATTAGCCTTTGATATGCCTCATTTTTAGGCTCGTTCCTTAAAATGATCTTTCAAAATGAATGGACGGCGTGGATAAGATATATACATCACAATGGGCCTAACAAGACCATCCATCTCTATGTAGGTTCGGTTACCCTACCCGTGTAAGTCATGTTACCGACTTAAAAACCTTAGGACCGAATTAGGAAGGGCCCTACGTGGTAACGACCACAAGTCGACTTGGATCTATAACGTCCCAGATTTTTGCTATTTTGAATTTTCAAAAAACCCTTAAAAACTTTTGATATGACCAGCCTACGTTGTTACTTATTGGCCCTTGATGCTCGAAGTAAGCCTATACGTGGGTGGTACCGGTAAAAAACTGCACAAATCTGATTAATCAACCATAGGAAGCCAATGAATCCGTCCGATCACTTAAATATTGAACTTAGCCTCAGGATTTGTTCACACAGAGTCCAAATCTAGCCGACCTATCACTGACTAATTGAGATGACCATAACTAAATAAAGACCTGTCAAAAGTTGTGACAACTGGGGGTCAGATCTTAATTAACAAACCAAATCAATCTAGTTACTCCTTTAGCCTAAGAACCAACGGCTTAGACTGACTTTAACTGTATCGGCATTTTCGCTAATTGCAAATAGGCTACACTACAAACTTAGCTAATTCAAACCCTAATCATTACGCACAAGAAATCTAGATACTCAATTCATTCCAGAAACGCCTTGGTTATCCAAACAAGCTCTAGATCGCTCGTTAGTGAGCCATTAAACCCGAGACTATATAAAGACATTTGTCTTAGTGGGCTTGATGTCTATTGTGAGACATCGAGCCGATGTCGCATCTCAAATTGCTCAACTTGGACCCACAAGCTAAGTGCATGAGATGTGTGATTGCTTTAAGTGAAAATTTGAAACTTAAGTGAAACTAATCACTTTGTTCTTTCATGAAGTTGTGACTTTTGGACCATCAATTCATAGCCAAAGTTGGAGTATCGACTAACGATATTTTTCCACACATATCTGTATAGTCGTGGCCCTGATTGATCATTGGTGACCGTCGAACAAACTTCTGATCATACCCATCGGTCGACACATCCAAATGGTAGGCCGATTGTGTCTGTGCGTAGATCATCACTAGGATCAACTATCCAATAGTGGGTGTCGACTCTCATGCCCCGTAGTGGCCCCCAAAGGGTAGAAAAATACTCCCCCAAGGCTAATATAGTAAAAACACAGCCCTTAGGGCCATTTACACTAAATCTGACACTATATAAAGCCTTCATTTGGGCACCCCCTCTCATATGAATTTCAACAATAGAAAAGGAAAGAAAGGGAGAAGAAGAAGAGGAGAAAGGAGGTGAGAGAGAGAATGGGGAGTGGGTGTTGGTGCACCGCCACCCTCTCATCTCCTCTTTAATCGCCTCACCGTAACAAAAGCCATCGTCAAAGCTTTCTTTGCAATAATTGGGGGTAACTGTTAAATCTCACTTGTAATTTAGGGCTTAAATAGGTGTTGTCCCTAATCTTACAAGCATGTATGCTTGTTTAGGCCTTTCAACGATGTTTTTCCTAACACCCTAATCCTAAGAGCGCCGTGAGTCGAGCGGATCGACACAAGGTACGGACTATTATCTCTAGGTTATCATTTATTGACCCTTGAGAGTTTCAGTTAATGATTAGTTTCTTTTAGATAAATTTGTATGTGCTAATATGTTAACATTTTGATTTTTGCTATAATATATGTCGTTTGTTGGGTATGGATGCTTACATGTTTGATGAAATGCCTGAATGGTGGAATGTGTCACGCCCCGAAAGTTTCAGCTTATGACACGTACACTAAGTTTACTTAATTCATTCTCCGTATAGTTTTCTAGAGGCACAATTTAATGAATTCTAAGTTCACATCTAAATTTAACATTCATTCATCCACGTTTGTATTACCTTCCTATAATTTTCATTATCATATATTCAAAACCACATCAGGAATCATCTAAGTTCACTCATTTGAAACTTCATTCAACAAAAAATAATAATAATAAATCAAATGATCATTTTATAAATAATGGTGAATCATATTTATATACAAATAGATTCAAAAAGATATCAAACTCCTAAATAAGTTATTAATCCATCATAACAAGTTCATCTTTTGCCAAAAATAGTCCCACAATTCATCTTGAAAACGGTCCTCATTTTCTGTTTCATTCGTCTCTGTACGGTTATCAATCCACAATGTTAGTTGGCTAAGTAGTGAGTGAGCCCACCATGGTTCATGCACACCATAATTAAAATAGAAATGTATGGATGTTATGAAATGCATGGATGCGTGAATGCATCAAGTGGGTAGATCCATCCACTTGCTTAAGTTGGATTCCATCAACCCGTATCTCCCCTTTTTTGGGTAGGCTTCCACCATCTCGGTAGGCTTCCACATATTGTGGGCATCCAGGGATGGTCCCCTAGGTTACCCGGTACTATAAGTACATACGGGTCTTCCAAGGCATGCCCCCAAGATTCAACGTAGGTGCGCTATGCATGACATGAATGAATGAAAATGATCGATGCATCATATTAGCATGTTGTCACATATATTATCATGTTATATCCATAGAAGTTCAAGCTTAAACAAATAAATAAAACAACCAATACAAAGAATTATACTCAATATCTCAATCAAACAACTACTTTAATTACAACAGAGATGAAACAGGTTGGGAACACTCACCTGTACTTAGTAGAGGTAAATCCATTGAAAATCGTACATGTCTAAATCTAGGATCCCTAGTGAATAATGTAAACAAAATCATAATTTGATATAATATGGAGTCAATTTATATGGTATAGATTGGATCTGATGCATCTAAAAATTCATTGATTAGTAAATTTACAAGGCAATGATCGTGGTTTAATTTGATCAGTGTGGCCCACCCGATGGTCAGATCACTCTAAATTTTAAAGCCTTGATATATCTTAGCCTTAGGAATCATATGTTCAAAATGGATCTAATCTAATTCAACTAGGTGATCCCACATCATTCTCTATAGCAAGAGATTTTGCCTAAGATTTACTATTTTCATCATATGCATCAATAGGCTGATGCGATGAACATGTGGTCAATCCAACTCGTTCATTGCATAGATCTTAAAGAGTAATTCTAAATTATTAGAAAATAAAATTAAAATATACATCACTAGCCTGTATCAAAGGAGACTTAAGGTTTTCTCATTTCTCTCTTGTCTTTCCACTAAGAAACATTTTGAAAAAGGGTGATTTTAAAAAAGCTTCGGATTCAATTCTCAAAGTTTCATTAAAAACCAAAGATATGGCATGGATTTGATGATATCGAGTGGTTAGGATTCAAAACTTCCACGTATGATTCCAAGTTCTCGCTCGAAACAACCCACCAACTAGAAAACATACATAAAGACTGCCTATGGATGTATTTTGATTTAATTAGGGTCCAGAGATGATGAAGAACATCCCATATAGATGGTTGAGATTTGATGAATGAGTTTAACCCAATAAACAGTTATGATTAACTAATAAATGGCTCATATTAAACAGCAGGAGTATCTCCCAAAGATATAGAAGAGTCATCTTAAATAGGGAGGGAAAATAGATAGTTTTCGTTTCAAAATTTGTTTGTGCTGGATAAAACTATTTTTTAGGGAATTGTTTCAAAGGAATTCTTTCATGCATACATGTGCCTTTCAATTGATGACATTCACTAACATGTCATGAGAAATGCACTCCGCCCATTTACTTTACCTTGTCATGTTAGTATATGGGCCCAAAAATGAAGTAGAACTAGTACTTGAGTGGCCTGCTTGATTATAAACTGTGAGCAAGAAGAACCACCATTGAAACTTCTTTCATTATTATTATTATTCCTTTTTATTTTATTTATATTTTATTTTCACCATCGTACTTTACCCATGTGTGTGCACACATGTGAAGGATGGAAACATTAGGTGACGTGCTTCGATGAAACGGTGGAGCCGTTTCCTACCACGAATGTTCTCCCCATTTTTTTTCTCTTTTTTTTTAAAAAAAAAATTTATTGTTAATGTTATTATACAAAAACCGGATGTTTATCTTCCTTTGTTTTTTCTTTTTAAATGTGGGACCTACAACGATGTGGACCAAATTCTACTCCATTCATTATTTTGTCATATTACGTTGGGCCATTGGCCCTAGATTTGAATTTTAAGTGGGCCACATACTATATGGTGTGGACGATGGTTTAACACATAGAGTGTGGTTTCTAATTATTATTTTTTAAAAATAACTCAAGTCTCTGTATAGATACCTATGAGAGAATGACCATCTCACTTCCTCATTTTTCACCTAAAACTTTGGTCTTACATATCTTTTAGTTGGATTGTCCGAATAAGGCAAAATTTTAGTATGGTCCGTCATTTTGTGTGCTATATCAATTGATTAAGTTTGATCCTTGATCTCACGAGGATGGCTAAGATGCATTTCTAATGGCTTACATCTACCTATAATTTAAAACAAAGTTTACCAACATCTATGTAAAAATTAACCGGTAGTTTTGATGTATACCTTATGATCTCCCTAATGAATGGTTTAATTAGATATTTGGATGGCCCAGTTTGCAGATCAGATTGTGATGAATGATCAATTGATGGTCTAAAATTTAAGTAATTAGATTGTTAGGATGTTAATCACAGTTACGGGTTATTGTACGGTCGTTTTTGCAAATGGATACGTTGAAAGTGTTTTTGGATGTAGTATTTGTTAGAAATATATACAATTAGATTTAAGTTATTGGTTCACAGGTGTAAAATGTGTAGATCATGATTTTGACAGTAAATTAAGCATATTCATAAATGACAAATAAGATGAATGGATCAGAATATTAATTTGACGTGTACAAATGGATATGAAGATCTAGTAGTTACTTTACTTTGATCAAGTGGTCCAAATTCAAAGCGGTCAGTTAGATATCCTCATCTAGCGGTAAATAGTTAATTTAACGGTTGGTTTGATGAACGGGTAAGAATACTAAGGTATTCAGGGGTTTGTCCTATTAATCAATAGTCAGTTGACGTAATCTAGGGGTGAAAATTACTTTCTATGGTTTAGATTCAAGTTGAACTAGAGATAGATTGTTAAAATTAATGGAACTACAAATGTGGAGTTGAACGAGTGTAACCGTTCATTCTTATGTAAGGGTAAACTCGCACATAAAAAATTCAAGTTGTCACAAAATGTGTTGCTTTATTGATACTCATGTGCTTGATTTAATACTTAAGTGATTGTATTACTTTATGCATGCTTACATGTTTGATTTAATGCCTTACTTAACGTAGTCTCCTATGGATTCTTACATGTTCAATGAAATGCCTAAGTGGTTGTGTAATAGAACATGTGTTATAATTGCATGATGTAGTGTTTAGTCTATAGTGATACTTAGAATTTCTACGATGTTGGGCCAGTTGGCTAACCGCCCGAACTAAAGGGGTGACCTGAGTTAGGGTCGCCACCCTAGGATTATTCGATCGACCCGGGTCGAACACGGACAACCGATAGTACCTGGACTACACGGGATGCTCGCACCCAATGCCTGTTGCGCCGGAGTTCTCCAAGTCAATCAAATTAGCCTAATAGTCGACTGATCATGTGTGTTTACAATGTATGACATGACTAAATTAAATCTAAGATACCCCGTTCCCAATGGATGAGTCCATTCATAACCGTTAGTGTGATACGATCCCACTAAGACTCATGAGCCGGGCATGGTGGCATGGGACACCGTGTTCGAGCTATCGACCTATGTGAAAAGGCCTAACTATGAGTCCTAGAGGGGGGTGAATATGACTATGCTAAATTAAAACTTTAACAGCAGAATACAAACAACAAGATAGCCTTATAAACAAATTAAAGAAAGACAGTACTATAATCAATTCACAATACGGAAATGTAAAGCAACTTCAAATGTATGAGTATTGAGAGATTGATACAAATGTTGTTCTAAGGACAACCTTACACCAAAAACCAAGGTTTATGGTAGGACAACCTGATTCCTAGAAAGGTCTTTGTATCAACAACTCAAACTTGATACAGAGGAATAAATAAATAAATAACAAAGAAATAAAATCTAAGTTATTACAACATTCCCCACAATGCTTGAAATGTAAAAGATTACAACATTTACATCTACACATACATTCCACAAACTTGAATGATAAAAGATAGGAAAATTAAATAAACATTCAAACCACAAGACAGAATTATAGTGGTTCGCCTGTGAGTTCACCAACTGTTAAACAACAGCCACACAGATTGCTACTCCACTCCTAATATACTCACACAGGGGATATCAGCGTTCACTAAGAAAATAGGTTTCTCAGGTTCACCTAAAACCTTCACAATTATGTCTTTCAAATGGGCTTACACAATTAAAAAAATTCTACTTTCTGAGTTTTCTGGCTCTCCTCAGATAACCAACATAATGAGATTTTTCTAACTCAATCTCAAAAGAAACCAAAATAAAGAAAATGTATACAAATGTAAAATACCTAGATTTCTCCTTTTGTAGCAGCTCGGAAGAACCAATTGGAGTAGAAGATCAAATATAGAAGTTCAATTTTCTGACTCTATTTGATTTTGATTCCAAGAAGAAGAAAATACAACAATTCCTCTTTTCAATTCAGATTGGAATATAGAAACAAAATCAAATTGACAAAGCTAATAAAAGAGAATACTAAATATGTACAACGTAGCTTAAAAATAACATAAACTTATCTTAGAGTGATGCCTTGATTTTTCTTGAATTCGATTGTTAAACTCTGAAATTCGTATTCTATTTATAGATATAGAAATCGCGTCTACGACTAGTCGTGTGGCCACCACGACTGGTCGTAGGTCGAACTGTATTTTGAAATTTTAAGCGCGATCAGATAAAAATGTTCCACGGCTGGTCGTAGGGTGTCCATGACTGGTCGTGAGGAACCAGAATTCGTTGCTGAAGTTTGAGTCGTAGCTACAGGACTGGTCGTGAATGAGTCGGCACTGATCCTACGACCGGTCGAGCAAACTCTAGAACTGGTCGAAGCTCAACCAAAAAATTCTGAAAATTTACAACAACTTAGGACTGTCTTGGAATTTCACGGACTGGTCAAGCCAGTTCTAGGACTAGTCGAACAAGGTCCAGGACTATCTTAGAATGGACCAAACACTTATAAAATTATTTAATTTGAATTATGTATATAAAATGACCTACCCTAAGGTCAATCTAAGGTCATTCATACCTCGAAAGTGAAGTATAGACATTGAGTCTTCATTTCTTCAGATGATGGTTGACCTTTGAAGATTATGAAACTTGAGATCTCTACAAGATGTAGCTTGAACTTGAGATCTTCTAAAGCTTGGACTTAAGTTGTACTTTATATTGAGTTGTACTTGATCTCGAGCTGTGCTTGAGTCTTGAACAAGAACTTGTCTTCTGATGTAGCTCTTGAAATATTCTGAACATTGAAGCTTACAAAAGTGGACAAAGAACTTGACCTTGCATTTCTTGAAGTAGATCACTGTTATTAACTTGTAGCATTATGATGTAGTGTCCTTATCATATAAATCAACATGCTACACAAGACATAGATTGTGTTTTTAGCACCACATAATTTGACAACTAAAGGAGCAGGAAACCATAACACTTACACTATGTTGGGGTGACGAGCCCCCCTCTGTAGTGACCAGTGAGCACTAATGGAGGTGAGATATTGTTGTTCGAATGAACCCTGTTAAATCATCCGGCCGATGGCTGCGTGTCAGAGTATCGTTCGAACAACCCGGGTGTGAATGAAATTGGGCGACGAGCCATTTCCTTTAATGGTGACTTGGTTTTATGTGACAAGCCTGCACCTCGAAACTAAGTAATCATACTTATATCAAGTTGATTCTTATATATTTAGGTATCATGTCATACCTTTGGAATCATTGATTTATGAAATAAACGGGTGACACCTAAATTTGGATCAAGGGACACTGGGGAGGAGCCGTTATGTACCGCGATGAGCTACGTGATCTGGATAAGGAATAGTGATATGACGTCGGTATCCTAGCTTCGCCAATATGCTAGATGAATGAAACTAAATAATCACTCGACTAAAATCTGCATCAATCGCATTGCATTAGATAGGATGTGACGATTTGGCATTGAAGTCGCATGATGAGGGAGTATTGACATTTGCGAAATAAGCGTTGAAGTCTCTTCTGAGAGAGTGTTAGATTGTGAGGTGGATGCATCATTTCATAATCTCATTCATACATTTAATAAAATTATTTAGGAAATGCTTGTTGTCTTATTTATCATTAACTGCGCTGATTGAGTCGATAACATGTGTAACTTAGAAGTAATGGAACCACTAAGTTAGCTACTCACTCCCACTTAGGACGGTGTTTTAAAACATCAACCAGTCATATCATTGATGCAGGCACTAGTGAGACCTTAGATGGGTTGACTTAAATCGTCTTGTGTCATCGTCATTATTTTTTGGAGGATTTGGCGTAAACTAAAAACTCTACACTTTAACCATCTTAGGTATGTATATTGTGGCTTGTATATCTCATTTGGGCGAACATCATTTGTACTTTGATTGTTTGCCTTATATTGTTGATTTTGTTATCTTTACCTTGCTTGGGTTTCACTAAATTGAATTGCGCAAATCTGATTATTCGTGTGTTGAATAAATGCGAATCTAAACTGAGTCACACATACATTTTCATTTAGTTAACACCCGGGAACTCGGGATCAGAGTCTATGTACTTGGGTGCTAATTTTCAGGGTGTTATAGGATCATACTGACTCGAAGATTTGGAGGGTCGGCTCCTGCCACATTCATGGAACGCCGAGCATCTTAAAATCTACTACGCCTAGGGACTCAACTTTCCTTGAAAATGAAATCTATTATATACGATCTGCATTGGAACTAGTGTGATGAAATCTCCATGTCTACTTTCTACCTTTGTATCTACAAATGATTGTCTACCGAATGTCTACTAAAGGGCTACCCATAATGTATGGGAAGAACAACCCTTATTAATGAACCGACCATCCAAGAAGAGGTTGGGCCATGTGCTACTATCATCTACGTATCTGAATTACGGGTGACTACTAAGGGCTCCCCCTAATATAAGGAGGAGAGGAGCCCTAACTAATTGATCGGTCCCTAACTAAAGGGTCGGATCTCCGACGAATACAACTACTAAAGTATCGAAAGGTCGACCTCCCTAATTAGAAAAACTTATTCACAAACGAGATGCTGAAAGCTCGACTATATTCATAAAGCTCCGAAGAGCCTAGTGCATTAAATACACACACACACACATACAGGGGACTGGCTACTTGGATTCGGGGGGTTGCTCGGCAAGCGCTTCCTCGGGAGATGCCTTAGATCCAGAGTCAGCCTCCTTCACATCCTTAAGGCAATTTTCGTAGCCAGAGCTATATAAAGTGTCCCTGTCCTCCAAGAACAACTCAGAGGACTTGAACTCCTCAACAGCAGCTACCCGAGCCGTGGAGATATTTGTCTGAGCTTCCTTGAGTTTCACCTCCAAGGTGCGCTGTAGCCCTGCATTATCGACCTTTCACCTTGTTGCCCTCTCTAAAGCCTCGACCAGCAACTTCTTAATGGCCTCCAACTCAGCCGCCGACTGCATCGCTGGGGTCTCCATGGTAAAGCAAAGTTGCTCGTCTTTAAGACGGGATCACTCAACTTCAACCCCCTTTCACAGCAGCCCCACTTCTGCCTCCTTCACTTCCTCCTGCAAACGTAGGAGTTCAATATGAACGTTCAACAAGTAAGGGCCAAACTACAGAAAAGAAAAGATGTTAGAACAGAACAGAAGAAGAGCAACAACAGCTTGAAAATATCTTACCCCAAAGGTCCTCGCCAACTGGCCAATAGTCCCTTTAAGCGGTGCGTTCAGCCAATGGGTGAATTCAGCGTAAGAAACATGACGCTCCATCCAAGGTAGAAGCCCCTCCAAAGTTCTTCTCGCCGACTTGAGGGCACCCCGACCCTTGCCACCAACCAATGAGTCCCCCCATTTGGGGTGTAGGAAGCTCCGTAGAGGTCCCCGCGGCCTCTCGGACCTCAACGGGACGAGCTTCCTCAATCAAGGTCGTCCTAGCGACCTCTTTAGGAACAACAGAGATGGGCACTGAGTTTAGTGCCTCATCTGCGACCTCCATGACCATGGGGGATGAAGGACCGACCTTCCCTTTGCTCTTGGAGGTCGTCTTCTTCTTCTTCTTCGAAGTTACACCCCTGAAAGGTGGCGCCACCTTGCGCTTCATGGCAGGCTGAGCTTCAGGCATGTCTGCACCAATGGAAACAAAAAATCAACAAAAAATTTACGAATTCTCTAAGTCTCAAGGTCAATAGAGACTTATACCCATTAGTTCGAAGCCAAGAGTTGACTTAAGCAGGAGTTCGAGCTGAAGGAGTATCCTCCAAGATCGCAATTCCTTCTCTAACGACCTTGCTCCAGCAATCCGAGTATGAGCTTCAGGCCCAAGCGTGGAAGGAAACTTAGGGATGACTACAAGAGGAGGTGTAAACGACTAAGTCAAAGTACTAAAGATGACTAAGCAAATAGAAAGGGAGAGGAACTAAGTTCGGACAATACCGACCTGGATCGGAGAAGGAAGTTAGGACCTAAGAGCGAAGCCCAACCATTCCTTGCACTTCCCAATCTCCTGAAGTAGAAAATCACTTGTTCTTCCAATTCTTATTGGAGGTCGGGACATCCATGACCAAGGCCTTCCCAATTTTTCTCCAGGAAGAAAAGCATTACTAGCCATCATGTAGAGGGTTGGTTTTCACTTGGTACAAATGGAGGAATTCATCCACGGTTAACTTGGGTTGGTCAAGCTCAGACCAGAGGATGAAACATCTGACCAACGCTCTCCACACATTGGGGATCAGTTGTCTTGGAGCCATCCCCAGATGCGCAAGCACCCGCCTTACTATTCTTTGGAGAGGGAGCCTAAGGCTGCACTGAAGGGCGACTTGAAAAATGGCCACTTCTCCCTTAAAGGGGTTATTAGGAAGCTCACCCGGTGAGGGAGCTTGGAGTACCACTCAATCAAGTATGTGATACCCCGACCTAATCCTCACTAGGTTAGCTTCCCTCAAAATGGACTCCATTAGTCCTTTCTCCTCCTCCTCCTCCTCACCCAAGGACCCGACGAGCCCTTCCTCTACAGGGGGTCCTCCTCTGTTCCGACTGGTTGATTCGTTGGGGATCTCTCAAGTACCCACGACGTCCAGAACTCAACGTCGCTCACCATCATCAGGGAAGATGGCGGATTCAACATGAGGCAGAGATTGTCCATCCTGTAATCAACGCCTATGGTCTCCTCCCAAGAACTAAAAGTTTCTGGCATGGCAGTCAACCCAGGAATGCCGAAAATCTGTGGTATAGAAAAGAAGATAAAACGAAGGGAGTGGAGATTAGGGATGGACCTCACCGGAGATGGAATGTCGTTGGGAGTCTGACACACTATAGTCACTAGAAATCGCCTACCGCCAAGAACGGAGCAAGTTGGAAGAAAGGAGAAGAAAACGAGCCCGTAAAAGGGTTAAGGTTCCCCTTTTATAGGAAGGCCACATGCTCGGGCATTTAATGCCCTTCATTAATGCGAGGTCGTACGACGCCTCCTCAGCTCCCCCATCTTGACACGTGGCGCATCCCCACTCGTCGCATGTCTCCATTACCGAGGACAGGCCACGTGTCACCTTCCCATTAGTTAGGCACCAAAAAGGCAACTTAACAGGGCACACTGCCTCGTACGACGATATGCCACCTCGACAGTGTCATATCATGATTACTGATGTGCCTCGATCCTCGCGCCTACTGCTTTATTCAGCATTAATGATGGGATGACCCAACCTGACTGCGTCTAACCTACTTCCCAAGCATGTTTTACCGATTTGAAAGTAGGGGGCTTACCATTATGGGGAAAAATGAACCAACTTAGATAGGTAGATCAGGTCAGGATCTAGCATGGCATGATGCACAACAGAAGATAATGAATCCGACCGTCGGGTTAAGGAGAAAGGTCGGTACAACATGGGTCGGCATGACCAAGGTCAGCCTCGAGGTAGGCACGACCCAGAATGGACTCTCCAAAGAACAACTCGAATATGCTATCAGGACTCATAGAGAAGTTAAAGGCTACAAAAATTAGACATCACAAAGACCTTCTGTAAAGATGTTCTTCCTAATTGAAAGGACAGGTCGGCAGCTGGGGAGGAGCTCATATGACCTTATCCGCATCCGCAATCCGACCTTATCTAAAGGAGCCCGAAGTCTTCTCCAAAGATCGTGGAAGCTAATCCGTGATAGGCTCGGGATCCCGAGATCTCCGCGAAGGATCTCAGAAGACTCCTCATACATTATGAATCCTAATCCATCTACAACACGCACCTATTAAACTAGGAGGATCCCTTTACGTCGTTATTCCTCCTCAACTATAAATAGAGGGATCTTCGATGGTGAAAGGTACATGCACACATACTCTCTCTACTCTTAAACCATCTCAACCGCCATCTCTACTAGACCCAGATTCCTGACTTTGGCATCAGAGGGTCCCCTGCTCTAGCCAAGGTCTCCTTTGCCTTCTTCCTGTGCAAGTACTTGAAGATCAAGAAAGGGTGGACCAGATATTTGCATCAACAAATGTTATCATCCGATTCGTGAGATTTTTCATGGTAATCTACAAAATGTACTATGGGCTTAATAGACCATTCAGATCAAACAATTGGACTATCCAAATGAATCGATGGAACCAGGAGCATTGTAACTTATAGTGCTCCAACAGCACCGAGCACTTCTAATGTATAGGACCTGATGTAGAGCGGGTTGCGGACACTTTCACGACCAATATGGATCAGAAAAGGCCCAGTCGAGAACAAAAGTAATCCGGACCGTCATAACTTAAAACAAATGTATCTCACAAGTTGGAATGAGCTATCGCACATACCATATATAATTTTGGGGTAGGATGACCTAGTTTAGCCACCCAACTCCACTATGTTGGGTTGCGAACATCGAATTTGTGAAATACCATCAGATCGGCGGTCGATTCCCTGTTTGAATTTTGTTTACTATCTAGAGTAAATTTTAGTTTGAGTATAACTCTTCATCGTTGGGCTTTAGGAGTTGCGCCCAACATGAAAAGTTCTTAGAACAGTTAGTAGAATAGAATGGTTGAGCCAAATAGGATACTTACTATTTTTGGCCAAAAACCATGCACACTAGTAGGAATCACGACCGTCTATAAATAGTAAGTTTACTATTTATAGTAAGTCATGATTTCTAGGAGTTTTAATTGTAGTTTAATTTCAAAACTTCTCACCAGGGTTCATAGCCTTATTTAAAGAAAATTAAAATCTCATTTTTCATTATTAATAAAATTATTTCAAATATTTTAGAATTGTTTCTATTTTCTTTTCCTTATGGATTTGAAGTTTTTCTTTAAGGAGTCAAGAGAAGTCCCATGAATCCGGAACAGTTACCCCCTACGGTGCTCGACCTCACATCCTTCCCTGTCAGGACCTACCTAAATAAGGCCCATCCTTATTCACACAGACCATCCACACATCGACATCTGTTCGGATCCTATGATCTAATTGAAATCTCAAAGGGGGCTGAATTGCCTTTAGGGAAGATGATGAAGCGCCTGGAATCCCAAAGAATGAAGAAAACGTCTGATGGACAGCCCGAATCTCTTACAATGTGTTATGTTGGAACATGGGCAGCATCTGGGTTGTGGTGACTGTAGATGGTGGATGCAAGAATGCATTGTTTCTACATTTGAATGTGTCTAGATGCCCAATAGAAATGTCATTTATGCATAGACTGTTGAGGTTGCTTATGCTGTTTCTAATCCAGATGTATTTGAGTGGTTTTGCTTCTTTGCAGCTGCAATCATCAGGATGGAAGACGGAATGTCTTCTATCTTCTTCGACTGTTTGGAGGGAACATTGGATTCATGGTTCTTCGAATGAAAAGATCAACTAGGTAAACCTCTGCTCCGTTATATTCCCTTGTGCATTCGATCCTTGCTCATGCCCCCAATGCAGAATAGAGGAATTATATCCTGCATAGAAGTACACGATTGTTTCTTGCTGCATGGCCCACGTTTCAGCAATCCATAATGAAAAGAACAACAGTACCTTTTCTTTGAATGAGAATACTGTCGGGGTTCCTTGGGATTTCTATGGCTCCACTGTATTTTTGGCACATGAAAAGCGGTTGCATTCATAGTATAAATTCAGTGGGTTCTCTGAACTGTTGGCTGTCCTTGAAAGGGTTATCATAGAATGATTGGCCAAGAGTTTGTAATGTACATTCATTTTTTTTTTTTTTCGGGTACTAGGGGAATATAATGCTTCATAGGCCTACATTACCTTGTTCATCTATCAATGCCATAAAACCAATATGCTTAATTCTTAATAACAAAAAAGTAAAAAAGAATCACATCCGGAAGCTTTTATAAAATGATTTGTAATTGATAGATCAATACAAATAGTATGTTCCTATGGCTAATTAATAGTGTTTTCATAGCAGATCTTCTTACATAGTTATGGTGAACATGTTTCCAATTGCTATGACAAATACTGTAAAATGGGATGTTTCTTGCCACATCTGTTTCTTAGCCTGGAAACTATGACTTCTTATATGCTGAAGTCATTAGTCTAATTTAGTTTACTTTTTCTCTGCTATCCACATTAAATATAAAGAGATGCTTCATTTTCATTTACTTCACCGAATTTCATATTCAGACATAATGAATGCTCTCAATTGGACACTTACAGCTAACATTGTTTAACCACTGTCAACTAAACTTCATAATGAATCTCCTGCAGGGTGCTTCAAGTTGAATACTTGCAAATCAAAATATCCATGCATATGGTATCATGGTTATTGTAAGTATTTATCTATGATTTTATATTGAGATAGATGTCGTGAACAAGAAACAAAATTTATTTGTATATCTTGCACACAAGTACCACATTGGCACATGTGGAGAGTAAGATCCAGAATTTGACTCTCATGAGCATACACAGAAGGGCTCTTCAACCAATGGGGAATATTGATCTGATAGACTCCACTGTATGCAAGTAAGGACCATGGTTCAGTAATCCAGACAATTGATCTAATAGACTCCACTGGATGGGAATGCCCAAAGAGCTCCCAGATTTAAATATCCTACCCCTCGAGCAATGGATTCCATTTGAACTGATTGAGATTACTAGGAAATTAACCTACATCATGAACATCTAATGTCTCTGATCCAATGCCCTTAGCTTAACAAAATTTCTGCAACACTTGTAAAGAGAGGAAACCTTGTCCCAGATTGATAGTAACCCACATTTCAACAACTTTTTTCAAAAAAAAAAAAAAAAAAACTTGTCATCTGCAACCCCGTTCTCAGTGACATTCTATCTAGTTGTAAACAGGGGCACCTTCTGTGATATGAGGCTTCATCTCATCATCAATAATGTTAGGTTTGCTCTTTTAAGTCACTAGATAAAACCAAAGATTTCTGCACCCATATTCACTCTACAACCGTCATTACTGTCTGACTGTTACACCCTTCGTGTGTTCCAAATCATATAAATGATGGGCCACATTCAAATATTGCATCAATTGCAAAAGTAGATATAACATTTACATACCAATTCATGCATTAATTTTGAATTCTTTCCTCTCTTGCTTTTCTTAATATACTGATGAAGGCATTGCCTTCTTTTATTGTGATTGGTTCATATTTAAAGATCCTTCTGGTGTTGTTGTTACAACCCAGGCTGAAAATGTAAAGATTCTTCTTTTGTGGGTCACAGATATCTGATGTGGTTGCTGAGGAAGTCTGCAAGTTGGATGAAAAGTTCAAGGAAGAGTTCGTGTTCGTGTTCTTGGCTTTAGGCATCTATAAGGATTGACAATGGATATTTTAAAGGTTACCTAGTTAATTTTCCCCTAGAATAGCAAAAAGTGAGTTTGGTCCCGTCCCATCCACTATTGGTCCATTAGATTAGCAGTTTAGATTATCTACATGGACCCCACTTCTCCAAAATCAATGGTCATAGTATTACTCTAGAAAAAAGTTATATTTTTGTCTATTTTCTGACTTTGAATCTTTTCTTTTTTGTTTTTGTGTGTGTCGTTAGTGTTTCTAATTGTCTTACAAATTCCCTGCTTTATCTTCAAACAGGTGACACTGGCACACTTCCTCTTCTCTGCCATTATTCTATTATGTCAAGGTAAATTCAAGACGGATCTGTGTTTTACATGTCACAGCCACTCAGAACACAATGAATGGTGATTTGGAGTGTGAGTTAATTTTAACTGCTCCCTGGTGCTGATGTCTTTTACTGCTACACAGCTCACTAAAGATCGACAGAAGAAACCAGTCCCTTAGAAACAATGGCAATCATTGGCAACAAGGAGATCATTGACATTAACCAAGGTATGTTAGCTGTTTAGATTGGTGTAAAAATAAAATAAAATAAAATAAAATAAAAAAAACTAGGATACATGTGGGTCACCTTTATTTTTCTTTTCTTTTTTTCTTTTCTTTTTTTTTTTTTTTTATTTTAAAGATTTCCTCTATGGCTACGGATTGTCGGTGGCCAAAACCTCTATAGCTATGGATTTAATTCGTATTAAAGTTTTAAAGGCTATGGTACCAATAGCTACGGTCGTACTGTGGAGCTAGTCATCATTAGCTACGGATTTTATCCGTAGCTTTTAACAATGTAGTGGCCGCTAGTACAACCGCCAGTAAAGGTCCTAACCGCTAGTAAAGCCTTTACTGACCGAGGCTTTATTGGCTGTTAGCTGACCACATGCAAAGGATTTGCTGGCGGTTTTCTGGGCATTTGACGGTGGTTTTGACTGCCGGTAAAGGCCAGTTTTCTTGTAATGGCGGGCTGCACCCCAATAAACAAGGGGTGGGAGCAGACTCTAATGCTCATGTTATAAGTTATCTCTACAAAAGGAGCATATAAGAGTAGCATTCCATATGAACCGTTAAAATGGTGGGACTTAAATAATTTCTCCATTTTTCTTGATAAATGGCTTGTGCGAACAGGAATGTAGGGAAATAATTTTCATTACAAAATTGATTTTTTTTAAAATGGATTTATCGAATATGCTTTTGCTAACAGGAATGCGGGGAAATAATTTTGGTGCGGTGACATCACCGAATAGATGATCCATACCAATAAAAATAGATGTAATTGTGGGGCTCGGGTGATATTTGTTTTATATCCAATCCATCAAATAGATGTAATTTGTCATGGTGATTGGAAAATAAAAAAGTTGGTCCATCTAAACATAAGATGATCCATACCAATAGAAATAATATGCACCACTTAAAAACATCGAATGTAAGTGTGGCCCATTCGATGATTCAATCAAAAAGATATTTGGTTTATTTGATTATCATGATTAGGTACATACATTTAATAAGTTGGATGTTGTACTAATGTCATGTGGGTTCCAAATTTTTTTAATTGTTTTTTAGAGAAAAAAAAAAGAAAAAAGTGATGTTACTTTTGTAACTTCCCTCATCATAAAGCATTATTCAGGTATTTTAAATCGGGCAGGAATTCTTTGATAAATTTGGAACTCATAAAGAATTTTCTTGTGAAAATCAAAAGGGAATTTATTTATTTATTTTAATATTACTGACTGACATGAGGCTCATACATGGAAATATGCCCACTTCTAAAATATTTAAAGCAAACTGCAGATTTGCACTTGCACTATTAGACATTAAGGCAGGTAAAGTTGTATGCTGTTTCTATTTCTATTGTATACAATTTGAGAACAATACTTTTTAAAAGGCAAAAATGTCCTTTACTTCAAACCAACTATGCTTTTTACCTTGATTATAAACGTGTTCGCATGCTGGGAGATGGTTGCCATGATCAAGAGGCCCATCATGTTCTTTGCCAAAAATCAGAGCTGTCCACCGTTTTTCCTCTATATGATTAAGGGCTTGGATAAAAAATTGAACCATATTGAAAGCTCAGGTAGGCCACACCAAAAGTAAAGTGCATATTGAATGTGGTACCCACCTTGATATATGTATGATAAAAGTGCATGTCTGATGAAAATGGATCCATGTAGATGCTATGCACGGCCCACCTTAACATATGTTATATATTCACATCTCCATCCATTTTCCAGCTCATTTTAGGGCATGGTATAAAAAATGAGGCAAATTCAGAGCTCGGGTGGACCAAAAAGTGGGGATTGAACTCCTATTATTAAAAACTTCTTAGGGGCACTAAAATTTTGGACCAAACTGTTATTTTGTGTTTCCCTTCATCCATGTGTGTGACCTTATCAACAGGATGGATGGCAAATAAACATTACAATGGGCCTAGGAAGTTTTTAATGATCGCCGTTCAATCACCACTTTCCCATGGTGTGGTCTACAGATTGGATAGCGTTGATATTAGTCAAATACATCTCAGTGGGCCCCACAGTTAGGGCCTCACCCACCATGTTATTACTGGCCGGAGCGGATTAGTGTATCCACTTAGGTGGGACCGTGGGCCCACTGAGATGTATTTGACTACATCCACGCCGCCCATCTGTATTTAAAGCTCATTTTAAGGTATATTCCAAAAAATGAATTAGATCCAAATCACAAATGGAACATGGTACAGGAAACAGTGGTGATTCACCATTAAAAACTTCCTGCAGGCCACAAATGATCTGGATGAAGATGACATTTGTGTGGTCTCTTCATCGAGGCGTTTTTAACCTAATCGACAGGTTGGATGGAAAATAAATATTCCGGTGGAATCCATAAAGTTTTTAACGGCTAGGATCTGACTGTTTCTATGGTGTGGTCCACCTAAAATTTGACTCAGTTTCATTTTTGAGATCAGGCCCTAAAATGAACTTTCAAAGTTATTGTACGGTGTAGATTTAAGGCACATACATCACTGTGAGCCCCACAGTCACCCCTCCCCTAACTTGCACTAGCTGAAGGATGGTAAACCCTGGAAGTCGGGCGGGGCCGGGCTAACTAAGTAGCTTTTGGACTTCCTACTCCAAGCCCGGACCGTTTATCCACAGGCTTGAAATTAAGGTCCAGCCCAGCCCTCCGGCCTCATACTCAGCCTAAACTCGGCCCGGAAGCACCACAACCACAAGCCAACCCGGCCCATTGACATCCCTATCTCCTGGCCGTCCAGATCGTTCTGCCTACATGGCTACCCTGGATCACCAACATATGCTACCTCAAACTGGGCCCACATACAAAGATTTTCAGATAATCAGAACCATCACCAAGATGCAACACGGTGAGAAACTTATGCTGAATGCTATAATACTGACCGTTCATATATACGTGCATAGCTGAATGAAGACCACCAGAACAAAATTTCTGATGGCACACATCCAAATCTATTAATCAACAATCAGGATCGTTTATTTCAGCGTGACCCAGAAGATGGACGATTGGGATTATCCAACCACCGTAGCAAGTGATGTGGGCCCACGCTGGTAATCAAACCGGAGTCGCACTGAGTAGCGTAGCACACAGCATGGACGTCTGTGCTGTGTGGGCCCAACCATGATGTATGTATTTTATCCAATCCGTCCATCCATTTTTCCAGATCATTTTAAGGCATGAGCCCAAAACTGAGGAAAATCAAAATATCAGGTGGACCACACCACAGGAAACACAAATTTTATTTGGCATCCAATCTATTGATTAGCTCACACATGGCTGGATGAAGGGGAAACACAAATATCAGCTTGATCCAAACCTTTTATGGCTGACGATAATTTTCTAATGGTGGGCATTCAATCAACACTCTTTCCTGGTATTTGATATTTGGATCTACTTCATTTTGGGCTCATGCCCTAAAATGAGCTTTTAAATGGATGGACTGTGTGGATAAAACACATACATCATGGTGGGGCCCACAGCTTCTCCAGCTGTGTGCTACACTACTCAGTCCGAGTCCACGCAAAATGCTCTCTCTCTACTGCTTGTTGCCATCCGCCGTACCTGTAGAAGACGCTTTCTCCTCATCCATCTCTCCACCATCATTCCCATTTCGCCCGACACACATCTCACCCGTTCCAATCTGATCCACCTCTCGGAATCTCGAGTAGATATCACTCTTATAGAATTTCCTTGTTCTGATCACAAGCACAACTGAAACCAACGTTCCAATGAACGTCACAGTCGTGATGATGATAAACGATAATTTGTAACACTTATGCCCGATACAACTCAAGTTGCCCGTAACGGCACCACCCACAACCGCCAGCTGCTTCAACGCCTCCCGATCATAAAGTCGTCCCGCCACCTTCACGTTGAGTATATAAGATCCAACCGGACTAGCAACAGCACCAAAATTGTACAATGTAGCATAGTACTTGAGTCCAAAAACTTCCGAAATGATAGCATAGACCAACGACCACTGCGCTCCGAAGCAGAATCCAATGATCACCGACGCTATATAGAGGGACCCAGGAGTGGGGAATGCTATCAGGAGGTGGCCCACACAAGAGAGGAGGAGGACCCACGTAAGCATCAACGGTCGAGGGAACCTGTGCTTAGAGAGGAGGATTTCGGAGAAGAAGCCAGCTGCCACCCTCCCGCTGAAATTCCATATGCTTATTAGCGATACAAAGGTGCTGATCGTGTGACGAGGGTAGCCTAATGACTCGCCGATCTGACCCATGTTGTCTATCGCTGTTAGAGTGCCGCCAATGCCACATACAATCGTGATGAAGATGATTAGCATGTCGATGTTCACGAGCGCCTGCAGGATGGTGTAGTCCTCGCCTCTCTTTGGTGACTTAAAGATATCTGCAATGCGGGAGATTGATGTTCGCTTAGTTGGCGGTTGCTGTTGTGGAGAGGAAGGAATTGGTGGGAGGGGTGGTGCAATTGCTGATACAGACGGTTTTTCCTGCATGGAAACTGATATTGTAGATTGGTTTTTGAGTTTATGTATCGAAAGCTCTTCTCTCACGACGATAGCGAGAGGGAGGAAGAGCAAGAACAGAACGACAGCAGCACTGCTACCATACTCAGCAGCGGAGAAGCTGGTCTGCTTCTCGACGATGATTATAAGCATGAGATATCCAGCTAGAGCTAGTGCAATGTAGAGAAAAGAGTAGAATATCTTGAGCTCATTCAGCTGACGGATGGGTTTGATTATCCGAATTGTGCCGAGAAAGATGATCGAGAGTGCGGATGGGAGCCACCCAATGAGTAGGATGAGTGATTTGGAATGGTGGCCGTAGAATGCAAGATAGAGTTGGGTGAAAATGGCCCCGCTGAGCCCGACATAGCCCTTGAGAAGGCCCAACATGATGCCACGGCTCTCTGGGAAGTTCTTGACGCAGGTGACGAGTGCGCCGGTGTTGGCGAAGGTCTGGGAATTGGCGCCAATGCAGATGTAGAGGCACATCTGCCAGAGCTTGGGTCGGGCGATTCGGCCCGTGACGGCGAGCCAGACCATTAGGTAGCCGGAGAAGTTCATTGCAGAGCCGATGGCGAGGACGACCCATGGCGCAGTCACCTCGTTGATTAGGCCGGAGAGGATGCCGATGTTGGCGCCGAGGTCTTTGAAGAATCCGATGGTGTTGAGC
Organism: Magnolia changhungtana; assembly: GCA_030180095.1. Taxonomy (NCBI): domain Eukaryota; kingdom Viridiplantae; phylum Streptophyta; class Magnoliopsida; order Magnoliales; family Magnoliaceae; genus Magnolia; species Magnolia changhungtana. The sequence continues at coordinate 1,012,648 of JASAUF010000441.1, read as the reverse complement.
GTCTGCTGGTCGTAGGACATTGATGATTTTATGTCGCTGGAGTAGATGCCGTAGATGTAGGTGGCCCCGGCACCTGACATGATCAGGAACGACGCGAAGACCATGAACCAACGGCCACGAAGAACACCCAACATGCTCGCCGCATGGATACTGCTGATCATGGCTGAGAAATGAAGGGAGGGAGCAGTGGGTGGGACGGTGATGGACGGTCAGGAGCTAATGGCCACACTGGCCACAGGTGCCAACAACGGCCGCCTTCGTCTTTGCAGTGACAGAATAGCGTTTGGTCCATTCCAATGAGGAGGATTAATATAACAATGGAATTAGCTACCGACGGCTTCAGAAGCGAGAATATTCGCTAATGAAGCGACGTCACCAAGTTATGTGGGCCCAGTGATGTATGTATTCTATGCACACCGTCATCCATTTCGAGAATGGATGGGAAGCGGATTGCGTACTGAGTAAACTTTGTGGGCTATGTTTGAAATTATTAGTATTTTCGTTGGAAAAATTGGTCCGAGTAAATCTGACTTAAATTTGTGGGCTCCATTGTGGCTTAATTCGAAGTATCTATTAGGGCTGTGCTCTCGACCCGATCAACCCGACATTGGGTTGGGTTCAGGCAGGATGTAATAGGTTCGTTCTTGGGCTTGGGTTATATAAATACCAACCCAATAAAACTTATAGGTCAAGCTTGAGTTGAGGCATCGGGTTGTCTGACTGAATCTAAACCCGATAAATATATAAGTTACTTATAAATTATAATCGAGTGTGGATCGTTTGTGTTGACGGCATAAGAAATTCTAGTGTCGTCGGGTCTCATTGGTCCTTGTTATTTCCGATGACTCAAGCTAACAAGATATGTTGGATTTCTCTCTCCCAAATATATTGCGTGCTACACAACATAACTTTTGAAGAATTAGTTGTCCAATATTTTAGCTTGTTTGTTTAGAAAAAATGAAGTTTTTTAAGATAAATAACTACATATATAATTAATAAAATCATAGGTACAAAAAATAAAATGTGTATTAAAATATAATAAAGCAATGTAATAACAAAAATATTAACATGTATCCACTCGACTAACTTGACCTAACTCGCTTAGGTTGACCTTGGGTTGAGAATTCCCAACCCGAGGTTGGGTTGGGTTAGGGTTGAAGCATAGGATGTTGGAAAAAAATGTGTTGGATATATCGAAAATTTTTTAAAAAAAAATCAAATGAAATATTAAATTCAATTTTTTCGTTTCACTAGGCAAATTACTTTCAGGATAATTATTTCGTTTCACTAGGCGAATTACTTCCAGGATAATTATTTCATTTCAAGCCTATCTGGATCCGGCATACAATAATTGTGATGGGTCCACTTAGGAACAAATAGTGGCTTTTGAGGATGCTATTTGAAGAATCTAATGGAAAGGGAGAATCAAATATTGGATGTGTTTTAACATTATTCTAAAATCAGATGCTATTTGAAGAATCAAATAGTGGATGTCTTATAACATTATTCTAAAATAAGATGCTATTTGAAGAATCTAATGGAAAGGGAGAGGTTTGTGTTCGAGATGATGAAATTTGGACCGGAATAGTCCAATTTATATAGGCACCAGGGAGTAGACCGTTGTTAGACGACCATCAATGGTTCAGAACGTTTGAAAAACGTTTCTAACCATTGATCATTAATTTCAGCCATTTCCGATCGTCGGATCAGAAGATTTGACCGTAGGATCATCATGGTCCATCCGTTTTCAAACCATTGTGGCTTTCGAGACAACTATCCATTTTCACCATTTCGAATTAAAGATCCGACCATTCTCAGTCGCCTAGAAAGCCCTGGCTCACATGAGAAGTCCAAAGTGCGCCAACTAGCACTACTACAGCCATATTGCCTATGCTCTCGCCTGTATTCGAGCACGTACATGTTATAGGTTGGAACACACAACCTGAGCGTCTTAATCTACAAAGCTCCAAGTAAGAATACGACACACATCCATATCTAAACTCCAAATCTTCTCCTATCATTTCCGATGCGGGACAAAAAACACACACCGTACTTTTTCATTTGAAATTTCCGAAAATCATTGTGGCAGCAAAATCCTAAAATTTTGAAATATTTGAAAATTTGAATTATTAAAAAAAAAAAAAAAAAAAAAAAAAAAAAAACCACAAATTTCAACATAAGAACCTTAGATTAGGTTAGGGTTGAGCACCAACTTGACCCAGGTCCGACTTTCAGCCCTACTATCCACACAGCCCATCCATTTTATAAGAAGATCTTAGACAGTGAGCTTTAAAATGGTGGTAGATCCAACGCTCAAGTGGCATGTACCATAGGAAATAATGGCATTAAACATTCATTTATTTCGTTCACTCTGTCCACCTTTATGTTTATTTGTCATCTAACTTGTTCATAAAGTCTTTATGTTTATTTGTCATCTAACTTGTTCATAAAATCACACAAAGATTGAAAAAGGAAAAAACACAAATATCAGCTTCATCCAAAACTTTTGACAGCCCCACAAAGTTTCTTAACTATAATCATCCAATTCCACTGTTTCTTGTGATGTGGTCCACTGGATATTTAGATCTTCCTGATTTTTGGGCACATCCTCTAAAATCATCTGTTATAAGGGATGGACGGTGTGGATAGGCACAAACATCATAATGAGCCCCACATTTATTTTGCACCATCCCTTGGTTTATTGCTAAAAAAGCGAGCCGTCAACATATGCATTGGTATGTATTCGTATGGCGTGGAAACATTCACGAAGGAAATAAAAAATCAGACAGCCTGGGCTGTCCTTTAGGCCCAAAACACGTTTCAGGGGCCACCATGTAAAAATCAGACCGATCGAATGACTCTAGCCATTCGATCAAAATAGCCACTAAAATGGACGCTCAAGATCAAGAAAAACCGTTGAAGAATCACTTTTATCGGTGAATCCCAACCATCCCGCCAATGGCCTGGGAAATGGGCGGATAAGAAACGAAGGTCAAAATATGGTTTGATTGAATCATCTGACCAGTGTAATTTTTACGGACGCGGATTAGCTACTGACCCGTTGAGTAGCGGTTTTCGTACTGAAGTCGCGTTACCAAGTTATGCGGGCCCTACCATGATGTCTGTGTTATATCCACACCATTCATCCATTTAGAGAGATCATTTTAGATTATGAGCCAAAGAATGACGCAGATTCAAACCTCAAGTGGACCCCACCCCAGAAAAAGTGGGTACAGTGACAAAAACTGTTGAAACCTTACTAGGGCGCCCACCATGATATTTATTTGAGATCTAACCTGTTCATAAGTTAACACGGACATGAATGAAAGGAAAATACAAATATCAGATTCATTGAAAACTTCTTTAGCCCCTAAGAAATTTTGAATGGTATGCGTTCAATCCCCACTTGTTTTTCTGGTGGGGTCCACTTGACCTTTGGATCTACCTAATTCTTTGGCTCATGCCTTAAAATGATCTCTAAACAGATGGCCATACATCATAGTGGGACCCACAGAACTTGGTGACGTCAATTCGTTAGCAAGATTTGCTGCTGACTATGTGAGTAGCGAATCCGCGTCCAATTTTTACCTAACAGCTCATGAAATGTATTCTGAACCCAATAGACGATCTGGATTGATGGATTGAAATTTCCAAGTGCCCCAATGCAACTGTAAGCACCATTAACTCTAATAACCCTCCAAAAGCACTTTATTAGAAATTGGAAAATCTAGTCGTGGAAATTTTGTAGATTTGCTATCGTGATTGTATAAGACCTGAGAACTGTAACTCTACGGTGCGCCTTGGGACTTTGATTGGTTGGTGACCCCTCCACTAAGTGGCGGTAGAAATGCGTCTCGATTTGGACAGTGACCCTTCAGCTACCCAACTCGGTAGTGGAAAATCTCTGTGGGCACCATTAGGATGTATGTGTTTTATCCACGCCGACCATCCTTTTTGTTGGCTCATTTTAGGGCATGTACCCAAAAATGAAGCAAATACAAAGCTTAAATGGACCATGCCATAAGAAACCGTGGGGATTAAATGCTTAAAGACTTCAGAAGTGTTGGATCAAGCTGATAATTGTGTTTTCCCTTCATCCAGGTTCATGGACTTTATGAACTGGGTGGATGGCAAATAAACATTGTGGTGGCCCTCCAAGTACTTTTTAACAATAGGCATCCGTTCCCCATTGTTTCCCATGGTGCAGTCCACTTGAGTTTTGGATATGGCTCATTTATGGGCTCACGCGCTAGGATGAGCTAGCAAAATGGAATATTGCCGGTGGAGCTTTTTCACTGCTGACTTCAGTTGCGAAGGGGACACTGACCAATTAGAGTCGCTTGCAACGGGTCTCTTTCTCACTACCCAATCTGACTCATGAAAGAGCATCACTTTCTCACAACCCAATCCGTTGGGAGGGAAGCAACCTTAGATCAGAATCAAACAAGTCAAAAATCCAACAAACATAGAGGAAACATGAGTTTTAATGTGGAAAACCCTTGTAGGGAAAAACCACAGCACAAAGCGACGACCAATCCATTATAATTAGAAGAAGATTACTAAAGATTTTATAACTTGTAATAGAAATCCTATCTCTTTCCTCAAAACCCTTGAATATCCGTGCTAAGCTCTAAAATCTCTTTTTTTACAAACCCTAGCATCAGAATACACATCAAAATGCACATATATAAGTATCAAAATGTAATGCATATAGTCCAATTGACCTTTACCAGCATGCTTCCCGGTTTTAAAGCGTAATCTTGATTATTTCTCATATATGCAATACTCACGTATATCTAAATCAAAACTTTTAAAGATAGGAATTAAACGACGATCGTGAAGTACATTTATACATCGGAAGCTCAAATGGGCAAGGCGAGCATGCCACAAATGTGCTACTATGGACTCCACTATAACGTTATAGCTCCACCTGATATAGTATTTCCAATCAACTTGTAACTATTTCTTCTCTTCTATATATTTATAAGTGTGAGTGTCTCTTTTAAAACCTTTAGGACACCTTCATAACTAGTGAACTTGTACCAAGTGCATCTAGAGCTCCTAAGGAGATTAGATTTTTCTTCAAATCCACAATGTACCTCACATCAATCAAAGTATGCTCTACCCCATCAAATATCATTATGCGAACTGAACCAATTCTAACCATCTTACAAGCATGATCATTGCCTATAAGAAGCAAGCTACCATCATAATCGTATATGTGGTGAACCAAGTCCAATGATGACTCATATGGTACAATGCACCTTGTCCAAAATACACTCATGATAGAAGTAACTGATCTTAGACACTGACAATACATACACAAACATCCAATCATTCACCAAATTTCACTAAATTGGCTTTTTTTAGCGAACAATATAATATCTCGTCCTCTCATATTTTGGGATATTGATAGTCCTTCATATGTCTCATCCTCTAATAATTTTAATACCTCAACTTCTCCTTGCCTTTTGACTTGGATCTACACCTTGACTTTCTCTTTTATCGCTTAAACAATCTTATTTAAGTAAACAATCTATCCATAGAAGTATTTTCACATCCACTCTTCATTCTTAACTGCTTTAACTGAAGAGGTTGAGATAATGGTCTCGACGTCTAAGGTATACCTACCATAGTAAAGAATATCAATCAGATACTTATAGGGCTTCGAAAGAAATGTCAACAAAATAAGGGCTTTGTCATCTTCATTGATTTACCTTTACACTTGTTAACTTACAAACTAGCTTGTTGAAGACGTTAATGTGCTCAAAGAGATCCGACCATTCTGTCATCTTCGTAGTATAAAATTGTCTCTTCAGATATAGATAATTAGTAAGTGACTTTGTCATGTAGATGCTCTTCAACTTCACCCATAAACTTGCGGTATTCGTCTCATCAATGACATTGTAAAGGACTTCATCGATCAAGCATAATTGGATTGCACTAATCTCCCTCTAATCCAGTTCATTCTAATCATCTTCCTTCATAAATTTCGAACGATTTTCTTTTGTAAGGAGTGCATATATTACAGCCATTCCTGAACTAGGAAGGCTTTCATCTTCAACTTCCATAGTTCAAAGTTGTTTTTATCTATGAATTTATTTGTCTTGAACTTTATATTCGATCCCCTTGATACCATATTTACATATTCAAACTAATATACCCTAACATACTCTCTAACACCACTTGTTGGGAGTAGAAGCAATCTTAGATTGGAATCAAACAAGTAATAGAGAATGAAAAATCTAAGCAAACATAAAGAACACGTGAGTTTTAACATGAAAACTCCTTGTGGGGAAAAACCAAGGCACAAAGTGACGATCAATCCAATATAATTAGAGGAAAGTTAAAAGAGATGTAACAACTTACAGTAGAAACTCTAGCTTTCCCCTTGAAAATCTTAAATATTTATGTTAAGTTCTAAAACCATCTTTTTACAAACCCTAATTGCAATTAGGAAGGTATTTATACACTCCTGTATACGATTAGGAAACAAAACCAGTACTTATTCAAACTTACATGTTCCATCGGTCAGACCGATATTGGGACATTCGGTTAGACTCGCAAGAACCAACACATCCATCTATTGAATCGAAAATGTGTAAACGGTCACATCATGTAATCTAAGAATGCACCCACTATTTTGGTCGAACCGACAAGGATACCGGTCTAATCGACAGAGGACTTCTTTACAGTAGGATTAAAGGTACTCGATCGATCAACACACTCTGAGTTTGCAAGTGTCAGTGTACTAATTTGTGCATCAATCACATAATCCCTTATATCAGTAAGTCAGTTGGGTGCTTGGAAGTTGAAGGCACAATAGGACAAGAAGCATCAATGAACGAAGAATAGGTAAATCATGAGGTGCCTTGGTTACCATAAGCTTAGACCCAAAACAACCTAACATCTAGATGATCTTGACCTTAATAGGGAAACCTTCAATTGATCATCCTTTAGACTTAGGAGCTCCATATGAATATGCTTAGATAAGCTATAGAGGTCCCGAGCTTATGGGAACCAAACTGCCCAAACTAGCAGACTCTCAAACGAAGCTCGATCGATCTTGATTGATTGAGTCGATGGATCAAGGATGTCATTATTCTGGCATTGGGAATTTTGATAGATTTTTCGTATAATTAGAACTTAGGTGATTTCACACTCATATCTCACATCCTAAGCTTCTAAGCCTATGAGATTCAAGTCATCTTCTTGAGCTTTACCACTCTAATGAAGATTCCAACTTACATTGTGAATATGATATTGATCACCATCATTTTCTAGATATTAGATATTAAGCCACAAGTATATCCTTGTCTACTCTCTAGAATGCCCATATAGGTGAATCCCTACTAAGAATGAATTAAAACTATTAGTTGTAGGAGATTCAATCCAACTCTCACAACCTTGGTCACCTCATTAGAGCATATGCAAGGCAGTTGTTCATAGGAGTTAAAACATCCGCATCAACGATCGTGAGAGCAATTGTAAAGTCTATTGAAGCACAGAAGAGCATCGATCAAGAATCAAGTAAGGTGCTATAACGGAGCTCAATCTGACAAGTAAGTTGTCAACTGTAAAGTTCACACACTCTTTTCTTGTGTAGGATTAAGTGTAGATTTTATGACTCAAACTTGAATAGGTTCTTGTGTAGGAACGAATTCACCAAACACAGGTGCGTACGTGTTAGTATCTGTGGGAGCCTCCAACGAGAATAGACGTAGGACCTTAGATTAATACCACATTCACCATACACGGGTAAATACGTATTATTCTCCATAAGGAGCCTCCTGAGGGAGTGTACGTAGGTATGTAGGGCATTGGATTAGGACCATTAGTTGTTATTGGTTAGCTGTAGAAAATCAATTAAGTATCTGTGGGAGTCACCGACACAGGTGAAAACGTATTCCTCCAATACGAGAGTATACGTGTAGGTTATTGGTTAGCTTAGGAGAAACCATTGTAAAAGTTAAAAGTGAACCTAATTTAAAACCTCCAACCGATTGAATTATAAGATATGATCCATCTCCGGATAACTTCCAACCTTTTATGCATGTGAGACACCCAATTTATCATGTAGGTTAGCCCCATCACCAGGATCATCTTGCAAAAATCAAATATATCGACCCACCGTGTGGGTCATATATACTTGTATTTTGTTATTTATCAATAGTTAAAAATTAGTCTTTGGTGTGACCTACTTGAGTAGAGTTGGAACTAGTTGACCCTCATTTTGGGGTCAATCTACTAGAAAGGTTGGATTTTTCCTGTACTTAACCAGTTGGAAGTTATCTATATGGTGAATTATGCCTTGTGGTCCAATTATTTTAACTTGATAGTTTTTTTTTTCCTTTGTATGATATTTTGCATGTGTATAATGCTTAATACGTTTGTAGTTGTAAAAGTATATATGTGATATATATATTAACTCAAAATTAACCAATTAAATTATGGAACCCACTATTGCTAAGTCACAATCCTAAAATCAAATTATTTAAACAATCCTACTGCTATTTGTTTTATAGGAGCACTCAACCCGTGGAAGAGTGCAATGCAAGGGGCCCCAAGTAGCAAGCTATTGTAATAGCTCTCCCACACAAGAAATTAATTTAACATCTTGTGAGCTGATGGCGAATGTATTTAATCATTGTTTTATGGACACTCGTTCTTTAAATAGGACCATTGTATATTTTTCATTCTTCACTATCCAATAAATGTTCACCAATCTCATAGTCGGATGATGAAATAAGCATAATTTTTTTTTCCCAATTACATTATAAGTAGGATGTGTGCCAATAAATTAAATGAATTTTTAGGATGATGCAAGATATCAAGTGGTCTCCTAAATCGGCCCAAATCAATGACACTATTCTTTTGAATTTAATTTTTTTATTGGAAGAAATGATGTCAAATGATTAGAATTATATATTAGTGGAATGGGTGTCATATCCTCCATGAATTTAAAGGTATGTGAATGGCCCAAAAGTTGATGGCATTATTCACCTGAATTTAATTTTAATTTTTCTTAAAAAATTTAAGGAGAAAGATGCCAAATGCTTGGAGACGCGCATTATTAGGATGAGTAATATAACTTGCATGAATTATGAAACAACTTAAGATCATTTTATACCGTCACGTTGATAAAATTATCAAACAGACCTAGATAGAATTCTCACCAAAGACTACCATCCAAACCTGTTCATAATGTCATATAGACCTATATAAAGGGAAAACATAAATATCATCTTAATCCAAAACTTCAATGGCCCTCAAAAAGTTTTCAACGATATGTGGTTCACTTGAACCTTGGGACTGCCTCATTTTTGGGCTTCTACCTTAAAATGAAATGGAAAAATGGATGGACAGTGTGGATAAAACCCATACATCATGGTGCCTTCTAAGAGCCCCTGTCCAATCTAGCGGGACAGGCAAGGTGGAAGCAAATTGCGTACCCTTAAAATTCTATGGGCCAAATAAACATCACCATTGATGTATCTGACTTATCCACACTATCCATCCATTTTTTGGGCATGAATCCAAATTTAAAGAATATTCGAATCCCAAGCAGACCACACCACGAGAAATATGGGGGATAATGACGGTCATAGTTGAAACCTTTTTAGGGCCTGATGTTTATTTGTCATCTGATAAGGTTACACCCATGTGGATGAAGGGAAATCTTAAATATCAGCTTGATTCAAAATATTTGTGGTCCCTGGAAGTTTTCAACGGTAGGTGCTCAATCCACAATGTTTCCTGTGGTGTGGTACATTTGAGCTTTGCATGTGCTTCAATTTTGGCCTTACGCCTTAAAATTACCTGGTAAAGCGGATGGATGGCATGGATATGATACATATGATGATGGGCATGCAGCCTGCTGAGTAGCAATCCACTTTAGAGGGGATTAGTACTTAATCCGTGTCCATGAGAGTTTATACGAAGAAAAATGAAATTATTATGGGATCCAATCTCACCATTAACCAGAATGACCAGGCTACACCAAAAGAAATAGTTGAGAGAAAGACGTCCACCTTCGATTTTTTTTTCATGATCCAGTTGATACTTACTCCCATCATTAAATTACACAACAATTTAGGCTGGTGGCCCGAAATTCATACCCATACTTTATTTACCACACTAATGGAAAGTACGTTGTTTCCAATCATTTCTTCCACTGAATTATAGATGCTGTTGATTTTTGGGCCTTTGGCCTATAACACAAGGGATGCGCTTGGTGGTCGGGACTGATTTTACATAAACATGACCATGCGACCTAACAGGGTCATGAAATTCCGGGGGACAGGAAAATCCTCTTCCCAAGCAAAAGACGATCCGCATTCCCCTCCCTCTCGTTCTCACTCTACAGTTTGTTGCCATCCATCGTAGCTGTAGAAGACGCTTTCTCCTCATCCTTCTCTCTCCCATCATTCCCATTGCGGTCGGCACACGTCTCATCCGTTCCCATCTCACCCACCTCTCGGAATCTCGAGTAGATATCACTCTTGTAGAATTTCCTTGTTCTGATCACAAGCACAAGTGAAACCAACGATCCAATGAAAGTCACAACCGTGATGATGATGAACGATAATCTATAACACTTAGGCCCAATACAAGTCAACTTGCCGGTAATAGCCCCACCCACAACCGCCCGCTGCTTCATCGCCTCTCGATCGTAAAGTAGCCCCGCCACCTTCACATTGAATATATACGATCCAAGCGGGCTAGCAAGGGCGCCAAAATTGTACAATGTACCATAGTACTTGAGCCCAAAAACTTCAGAAATGATGGCGTAGATCAACGGCCATGGCGCTCCGAAGCAGAATCCGGTGATCACCGACGCTATGTAGAGGGACCCTGAGGTGGGGAATGCAATCAGGAGGTGGCCCACACAAGAGAGGAGTACGACCCACGTGAGAATCAACGGTCGTGGGAACCTGTACCTAGAGAGGAGAATTTCAGATACAAAACCAGCCGCCACCCTACCGCAGAAGTTCCATATACTTATCAATGATACAAAGGTGCCGATCGTGTGATGTGGGTATCCCAACGACTCGCCGATCTGACCCATGTTGTCTACTGCTGTCAGAGTGCCGCTGAGGCCGCATATAATCACGATGAAGATGATTAGCATGTCGATGCTCACGAGCGCTTGGAGGATGGTGTAGTCCTCGCCTCTCTTTGGCGACCTAAAGATATTTGCAATGCGGGAACTGGGTGTTCGTGTAGTTGATAGCTGCTGTTTGGGAGATGAAGGAATCGGTGGTGGGGGTGGTGGAATTGCTGATACAGATGGTTGTTCTTGTGTCTCGACGGATATCGTGGATTTGTTTTTGAGTTTCCATATTGAAATCTCTTCTCTCACGACAATAGCAAGAGGGAGGAAGATCAAGAAAAGAACGACGGCTGCACTGCCGCCATACTCGGGAGCGGAGAAGTTGAACTGCTTCTCAATAATGATTATAAGCATGAGATATCCGGCGAGCGCGAGTACAGTGTAGAGAAATGAGTAGAATATCTTGAGCTCGTTTGGCTGCCGAACGGGTTTTATTATCCGAATTGTTCCAAGAAAGGCGACGAAGAGTGCAGCTGGGAACCATGCAATCAGTAGAATCAGTGACTTTGAATCGTGGCCGTAGATTGCTAGATAGAGCTGGGTGAAAATGGCACCACTGAGACCGAGATAGCCCTTGAGGAGTCCGATTATGATGCCACGGCTCTCGGGGAAGTTCTTGACGCAGGTGACGAGTGCGCCGGTGTTGACGAAGGTCTGCGAATTGGCGCCAATGCAGATGTAGAGGCACATCTGCCAGACTGCAGGTTGGGTGATGCGGCCTGTCACGGCGAGCCAGATCATGAAGTAGCCAGAGAAGTTCATGGCTGCACCAATGGCGAGGACGGCCCATGGCTGGGTCACTTCGTTGATTAGGCCGGAGAGGATACCGACGTTGGCACCGAGGTCTTTGAAGAATCCGAGGGTGTTGAGCGTTTGCTGGTCGTAGGACATTGATGATTTTATGTCGCTGGAGTAGATGCCGTAGATGTAGGAAGCACCTGCCCCTGACATGATTAGGAACGAGGCGAAGACCATGAACCAGCGGCCGCGAATCAGCTGCAGGGTGAGGCCTTCCATGCTTTCTGTACAGAGACTGATGGTCGTGGGTGACAAATCGAAGAAGGTAGCAATGGTTTGGATGGTGATGGACGGTCAGGAGCTAATGGCCACACTTGCTAGACGTGCCAACAAGTAGGGGTGCACACAGTTCGGTTCGGTCCGGTTCCGGGGTGAAACTGGAAACGTATTGTTCCTTACTATTCCAGGATTTTCGGAATTGGAACCGGACCGTTAGCACCCTAGAACCGAACCGGAACCGGACCGTGAAAACCGATTCAGTTCCCGATCGGTTCCACGGTTTTGGGCTTTTTATAATCCGGCTCAATTGCATGTTTTATTTTATAATTTAGCCCATGTCTATTGGTGTTGATCCACTTAATGAATGGTTTAGATATTGTATATGGTGTGAAAAATTACATTTACACAAACAAGCAAAGGGTGCTTGTAAACCATAAATCATGAGTCAAATATAAAACTAAAATAGACCCTAAACTTACGGTTCCAGGTTCAGTTCCACGGATCGGATCCATGGTTCGGATTCACGGTTCGGATCCACGGTTCAAATCATGGTTTGGTTCGGTTCTACATATCCCCAAACCGGAACCGAACCGAACTAAATAATTCATTAATTTTTGGAACCGGAACCGGTGCACTCTAGAACTGGACCAAACCGGACCGTTTGGTCGGTTCCGGTCCGGTTCCACGGTTCTACCGATTCGATGTGCACCCCTACCAACAAGGGCCAACATCGTGTCCCCAGGAATAGAATAGTAACTTTTGGCATGATGAGGAGGATTTTAAATAATAATAATAATAATAATGTAACGAGGGATTTTTACACATGCCAGCCTGTCTTCTGGTTTATGGACGCCATACCTCCTATTTTAAAATTATTTTCATAAAATTATCGGTTATTTTTATAATAGAATTGTATACAGATTGAGTTAGTTCGGTTAACTCATTGGACTCAACTTGAAAAAGCTTACTTGACTCCACTTGAAATTGGGTTTGAATCAAATATAGCTGATTTTTTTAGCTTGAAAAAATTTTGAACCGAGTCCAACCTCGACCACTATTGACTCAACTCAGTTCGGAACTTGACTCAAATTTGACTTGGTTCAAATCAATTCAATTTGGATCGGGTTCACTTAATATAAATATTTTATAAATATTTATATATTTAAATAAATTATATATATATATATATATATATATATATATATATATATATATATATATATATATATTAAAAACTTTAAAACCTAAACTCAAACGCAATTCATAGGCTTGAATTCAAACTTAGCTTTTTTTTTTTTTTTTTTTTTTTTTGTTGAAGCATCAATTGTATTGGAATTATATAACCAATGTATAGATCTAGATTTCAGGTGGGTAGACTTTAGTCACCTATCATATGGCCTATATGACAAACAGTAAGAAAAATATATATAGAGAGAGAAAACAAAACAACGGCCCCATAGCTACATATAAGGGGCAAAGCTAAAGACCAGCATCTACGACTAAATAGGAGACCAAAAACAACATAGTGACAAAACAGACAATAGTGCCAACAACAAATTGCAAGAAATAGGCAAGCTACAAAAATAGCTGAGGCAACAACCCAGGCAAAACCGCAGCAATAGCCACCCATAGCAAAGATAAGCGGAGAGAGCGGATCCCCCGGAGATAGAGCTCAAGCTTGACTCAAACTTGGTTCGAGTTGGCCTGAACTGAGCCAAGCCTCGCAGATTGATTCAAGCCAAGTTTGGCTGACCCAGCTGAGTTGGCCAAGCTCGACTCGATTCGGCTTGTGCACAGCTTGTGGGAAACGTTTTTTAACCCATTTGTATCATAACGTTCTCGCTTCTTAGTGGGAATTTGTGGGACCCAATATGCAGTCTGTGGGCCCCATGTTGTCCTCATCTTTACTTATGTTGGGGAAAAATATAACAAGTCCGGAGACCCGTTTATAGAATGGACCAACTCTACTGACACAGCCCGGGAGTCTGAAGGAATAAGCCCGACCGAGGCAAGAGACTTAAATGTCTTAAAGAGAGACTTAACTCGGATTGTAGGGAATAAAAACCCCGATTGAGACGAATAAAAGTCACGAGCCAAGGCAAATTACATAAGATGTAGGAAGTTGACTCGGACGATGAAGCAGCAACATCTAAAAGGTCGATTAAGGCCTAAAGGTAAGAAGCCACTTGACCAACTATAAAACCGACCTAATAAGGTCGGTTATAGGGTCGGCTATCGGAGTAAAAAAAGAATGTCGATTACTCATTGGCTCCATCTCGTCCGATAGATGGCGAATAACTTAATCCTTAAAGCCGGCCGAAACCGACTCGTTATAAGAGACAGTCAGAACAAGGCCGAGCAAGGGAAAGATGGTGTAAATGGAAAAGTTGTCCCGAATATCTCATAAAAGGATCCCCGATCTCGATGATCTTGGGATCGGATAGAAACCAAAAACGGATGAAATCAAATCTCGAAGAAATCAGGGGAAGAATCCCTATACAATGGGACCTTCCCATTCCTATAAATACAAAGGACTCCAAGCTAAAGAGGTACGCAGAAAACCCTTTTCAAAACCCTTCCTAAGTATTCCCATCGCTGACTTAAGCATCGGAGGGTCCCCGGTTCTAGCCAGGGTCTCCTCTATTTACATCCTTGTGCAGGTGGTAGGTCAACGAAGGATCACCAGTTTTCTGCATCAACAACTTACATTAACATCAATCCAAACCGCCCAAATTGTGATCCTAATTGAGGGGGGAATATTTTGGAAATGGAACTGATCATAAACCTTTAACCATCCATCCAATCCATGGCCATTGAATGAGACGCTAAAAGGTAGTAATATTAAACGGTTATGATCATAAGATCAGAATGATTTTCGAGGCTACTCTCCATCCTGCGTTTCATGGCTCAAGCCGTGTTACTGTAGCCCTTCATCTAGAAATCGAAGCTGGCGTTTTGGTCAGTGGGCATTGAATGTCCACTTACCCACCGTTCACACGGTTGTGGGCCCACCGTGATTTGTTTGATGAATTAAGTGGACCACATGGAAGGAAACAGCGGTGAAAGCTAAACTCTCACCATTAGAACACCGCCACACCGTGAATACCCGTGAAATTGGTAATTATTACCATTTCACCAGTTCAAATTTCCTTCGAAAATTCACAACAATTTTCACCTCGAAAACCGGTTTAAAAGAATTATTTTAAATTTGTAGACCCCAATGTCATGTATATGATAAATCCATTCCGTCCATACCTTTTAATACAATATTCTAAGCCATGAGTTGAAAAATGAGGCAAATTGAATATTCAAATGGCCCACACCAAAAGAAACAGTGGACTTGAGAGGTTTTTAACGATAAGTTTTTTATTTCGGCGTGGTCCACTTAAGCTTTTGATATATCTTATTTTTTTGTTTATGTCATAAAATCAGCAGGCATAATAAAATTAACGGCGTGGATAAGCTATATACATCAAGGTAGAACAACAAATATAATGTGACATAATTAGTTTTTGTGTCAAAACTGCATCTCGTCACATCAAACATCAGAAGTAATTATTATATATTTTCACGGGTAAATAATTTACCCGGCCACTAGAAATCAAACAGGCCCACCCGTGCGGATCTAAGCAGTCAACGGTCTTCCAAAAAGAAAGCGGATAATGTGCTGCCTCAACCTCGCCCACCCGTGCGGCCCTGCCCATGGGGCCCACCTTATGTACAAATTGTACATCTAGACTGTTCATCTATTTATCTGGTTCATTTTGGGCATGAACCAAAAATATGAGGATCTTAGATCGACCAAACCACAGGAAACAGAAAACTTGTTCATTAAACACGTCTGTGGCTGAATCAGTTGTCTAAAAAACGTGAGAAGTTGGCAAGATGGTGGGACCTCACCCTAATGTATGTTAGGAGAGGGTCGTGTCGTGGACTGACTGCTGACATTGCCAGGACCGAGTAAGTTCCGTGGGATATGTGTCGTATCTACGTGCAATTGAATATATCATTTTAAGGCGTGAGCTAAGGAATGATTCAAATCCAAGCTCAAGTGGATCCGATTAGAAAAAATAAGTGGGGAATGAACGCCTATCACTATAAACAAAAATGTGATGGCTACAAAAGTTTTTGATGAAGCTGATATTTGTGTTTTCCCTTCATTCATGCCTTTGTTTACTTATAAACTGGTTAAATCTCAAATAAACATCATAGTAGGCTGTAGGAAAGTTTCAACGGTGGGTGTCATTGTCCCACTATGTAAATACACTTGAGCTTTGGATCTCTCTCATTATTTTGCTCATGCCCTAAAATATATATCTCTCCGAATAGAAGGATAGTATGGATACTACACATACATCATGGTGGAGCTTACATAACTGTGACATCACTTTAGTAGCCAATCTCTTGTTTTCTAATTCACCTGTATAAATACGTATAAATAAATTATTTACCCGGTCATTCTTTGGCTCCTTTCAATGCTGAAGCTAAACCAAAATCGAGGAGTGTAAATTTCATTCAGGTCTACTGTGATGCGTGTGGCTTATCCATACGGTCCATCTGTTCTGCATGCTGATTTTAGAATATGAGTTCAAAATTGAGGCACATCCAAATCTCAAGTGAACAACCCCAGTGGGAATTGGACGCTTACTATTAAAAACTTTTACGGTTACAGAAGTTTTGGATCAATCTGATATGTATTTGCGTTTTCTTGTTAAATATATCTGTGTGATCTTATAAACTGGTTAAATAATAAATAAATAATCTTATAGACCTTAGGAAGAAAAAACTTTTTAACCGTGGAAGTCGTAAGACATTGGTTTCTTACTCGTGGGCTACTTGAGCTTTGGATCTATCTCATTTTTGGACTTATGCCCTAAATTGTTTCCATAAAATAGATGAACTGCTTGGATATGTAACGTACAAATAGAGGCCACTATTCATGAAGAAATACTCGGTTTCTTTAGGACAATGGTGCAAATTAATAATTTATTATTTACTTGTATTTATTGAAGAAATGAAAATTTGAAGACTTCCTGAAAACCCACGTGGTCCATCACTTTCACTGTATCATTTTTAGGTGGTGAGACGATAACTGAGGTAGATACAAAACTAAAGTAAGCTAGATGGAAGGAAACATCGGATATTTAAAGCCCATTGTTCAGTTATTATCATTTGCAGGGCCCACCAGGATATTTTTTTCAAAAAAAAAATGCCCACCGTTCAATCATTTGCAGCGCCCACTATTATATTTTTGAAAAACCCACAGCTTCCATTTGTTTTTTAAGCTCCTGCTAGGTGGTGGACAAAAAATGAGGCAGATCCAATCTAATTAAGTGGGCTCCATAGAGAATCCACACCTACCCTATGGCATGGTGAGCTACTCACTTCATTCATCAAGCCAAAACAGTCGTTATTAGAACCCACCGTTGAAAATTTGTGGGGATCATAGTGATATGTTTCTGTGGAGATATGCTCACGTATGTCAATTGGCCAAGACTATTTAACTGAGTTAAGAATACCAACACATAAGGACTCTTCGATAGCAATCTCCAAATACAAGAGCTCTTTATTTACTAAAACTGGCGGTAAAGAGTCTTCAACATATAAGGACTCTTCACGTGTGTCAGATGGCTATGATTCTTCAAATAGTAGTCTCTCTATCTCACGTAATCTAACATAATTGTAATCATTCTCTTTATATAGATTAAGAAAATCTCTCTCAGAAAATAATTTTGAGAAAGGGAGTTACGAAAGTAGTTTTTGGATCCTATTTTCTCTTTAGTTTCTACGTCTTTGGTTGTTAACTACCGTGAAGCATGGGCAGCTTTGTTAAATATGAAAAAAAAAAAAAAAAAAAAAAAAAAAACTTTGTTAATCGGTAAGGGTGATCTAATACATATCTAATGGTGAAAATAGTTTTGAAGCGAGAGGTTTTCAGTCCATTGCTTAAAAGTCAAGTGGCGTTTGGGAAAATAGGGGCTTTGTGAGGCCTACTATGACCTATAAGTTTTATCCATGCCATTCATTTATTTATTTTTTCATATTTCAAATATAGGTGTAAAAATGTCGCAGATCGAAGACTTTAGTGGACCATGCGCTTGAAACCTTTCTAGGCCGGCCGTGATGATTTTTATTTTTTTAAACACATGCACACAAACACCCCCACGCACTCACACTGTTAGTGGAATTTCACCACCTATGGATGTTCGAACCCTTAACCAGATGTTGAAACTCCCTTGACCAGGTGTTGAAACTCCTGAGATTCTACCACCGGAGCAAGAGTAAGGATCCGCCCACCATGATGATCTATTTGTCATTCAACCCAGGTAAAATAGACCTAAATGAAGAAAAACATAAATGCCAACTTGATCCAAAACTTCTAAAACTTCTATCTCCTCAGAAATTTGTTAACGGTGGGTGTATAATCTCCGCTGCATGGTTCACTTGAGCCTTGGATCTGCTTTATTTTTGGCTCATATCCTAAAATGATATGAAAAAAAAAAAAATGAATGGCGGTTAGGGTGGAGTGGAAATATTCAATTAAAATTAAAGAAATGGTTCAATACTCTCACGTGTATGCCACGGTGTTCTTGTTAAAGAGGAGCACTGCATTTTAAGATCGAAAGAATTGGGCTGCCTGTTTCGCCTAATACACGTTTCATGGGCCACCATGTAAAAATCAGACAGATTGTATGATTCTAACCATTCGATCAAAATATCCGCTAAAAATGGATGCTCAAGATCAAGAAAAACCATCCATCTTAATCAACAAGTCAACCCGTCCGTTCGTTGTTGACCATCATGGATTGCTTATGTTTCTGAAGAATCACTTTTATCAGTGTGTCCCAACCATCCATCACACTCATGGCCAACGAATGGAATGATCAAAATGAAGGTCAAATTATGGAGTGATTGGATTTGTTGGATACGGTGGAGGATTTGTGCAAATCCAAAACCGTATAAGGATTTTTTTAAGCTAGCTGTGCATGCTAGCTGTGAGATTTTTCTAGCTGTTGAGATTTTTTCTAAGTTTAGTCTGCTAGCTAGGAGAAGATAAACAGTAGATTTTTCTTAGATTTTTTTCTTTCTCTAGCTGCCCTTAGAATGTATCTAGACAAGGATAAATGAGTAATTTCATAGAATAAGAAGGCAACAATGTTATACGATTTCTATTGAATAAAAAATAAGAAATTCAGCAGCAACAGTTCTCTTTATCTTTTAGTTTTTTTTCTTACAGTGGCTGCAGCCACACGTCAGCAGAAGCTATTCTCGTCAGCGGAAGGTGTGGGGTTTACAACCCAACAGGATTATCCCACCAATGTAATTTTTACCTACCAATGCATGAAACTTATTCTGAACCAAATAGACGGTCTGGATTGATCGATTGGACTTTCCAAGTGTTATAAAAAAATCCGTTTTCAAAAATCAGATTACAGCAACAATCTGTTTAAAAAAAAAAAAAAAAACAGATTGCAGCGAAAAAAAAATCTATTTTTAAAAATCAGATTGCAAAGCCAACGGTTTGTTTAAAAATAAAAAAAAAATCAGATTTTAGAAGACTTTTGTTCAAAAAAAAACAAAATATGTTCTTCTATTCCATCCCTAGTCCATCTCTTTTTTTTTTTACAAAAAAGGAAAAGATGGCCAGCACCATCCAGCCGCAGGTTCCTAAGTTGTCAAAGGACAACTATGAAAAATGGTGCATCCAAATGAAGGCGTTGTTCAGGTCGCAAGAATTATGGGAGATTGTCACTAATGGGTATGAAGAACCCACTATGGAAGAAGAAGCCGCCTTCACCAACGAAGAAAAGACCGCTCTCAAAAATCAAAGGAAGAGAGACAACAAGGCTTTGTTTCTCCTCTATCAAGGGTTGGATGAATCCACCTTCGAAAAGATTGCCGAAGTAATATCAAGCAAGCAAGCATGGGATACCCTTGGCACCATCTTCAAGGGTATAGATCGAGTGAAGCGTGTTCGCCTTCAAACATTAAGAGCCGAGTTCGAAGCGACTCACATGAAGGAAGGTGAAAATATTTCTGATTATTTTTCCCGTTTGCTTGTAACTGTTAATAATTTAAAAAGAAATGGTGAGAAGATTGAAGATGTCCGAGTTATTGAAAAGATACTTCGATCCCTCACAACCAAGTTTGAGCATATGGTTGTGGCGATCGAAAAATCAAAAGATATTGAAAAACTCTCCATTGAGGAGTTGATGGGATCGTTGCAAGTTCATGAGCAACGAATGCAGAAGAATGCCAGTTCCATGCTGATGGAACAAGCGTTGGAGTCAAGATTGACTCTAAATGATAACAATGGTGGACGTGGAAGTTCACAACGTGGTGGACGTTTTGCTAATAATCACTCAAGAGGCAGAGGGCGCGGATACCAATAAAGCAATGGCCAAAACCAGCAGAAAAATACCAATTTCCATGGAAGAGGAAATGGTAGAGGCAGGTCGATGCGTGGACGAGGAAGTACAAAGAACATCCAGTGTTATAATTGTAACAAGCTTGGCCACTATGCATCTGATTGTTGGAGCAAGCCGGTGAATCAAGATGAGCTATCCAACTATGCCGAAGCATCTGGCCATGAACAAGAAAGCTCCACACTTCTCCTTGCACAAGAGAAAGGTGGTGATCAGCAGGATGTATATGGTATCTCGACACGGGTGCAAGTAATCATATGTGCGGCGACAAGAAACTCTTTGTGGAACTCACAGAAGGAGTTCATGGCGATATAACATTTGGAGACTCATCAAAAACACCAGTGAAAGGAAAAGGTAAAATCAAAATCTTTCAAAAGAATGGTGTTCCAAACTATATTTCCAATGTGTACTACGTACCCAACATGAAAAGTAACATATTGAGTCTCGGATAACTCCTCGAAAAAGGGTATGTCATACACATGGAGAACTCTTCTCTTTCCATAAGAGATATGCATGGACTTTTGATTGTAAAAGTCCAGATGGCGAAGAATCGTATGTTTCCTCTTTATATAAACACAATGCTTAAGAAGTGTTTCTATGGAAAAATAAAGAATGATTCCTGGGTGTGGCATCTTCGCTTTGGCCATCTAAACTTCAGTGGCTTGAAACTTTTGTCCTCATCAAGCATGGTGGATGACTTGTCTGCCATTGAAGCTCCAGAACATGTGTGTGAGGCGTGCACATTTGGGAAACAACAAAGAAACTCCTTTCCAAGTGGAGTATCCCGAAGAGCAAGAGAACCGTTGCAGTTGATTCACACTGACATCTGTAGACCATTAGAGTCAATCTCTCTTGGAGGTAATAAATACTTTATTACCTTCATTGACGATTTCAGTAGAAAGTTGTGGGTGTATGTAATCAAAGAGAAGTCTGCTGCTTTTACTATTTTTTAAAATTTTAAGCCCCTTGTTGAAAAAGAAAGTGGTCTTAAAATAAAAACCCTTAGATCTGACAGAGGTGGGGAGTACACCTCAAATGTTTTTCGAGAATATTGCAGGGAACATGTCATTAAACAATAACACATTGCAGCGTACACGCCACAACAAAATGAAATTGCGGAACGGAAAAACCGCACCATCCTCGATATGACGAGGACCATGCTGATCAAGGAGAAAAGTCTGCCAAAGAATTTCTGGGCAGAGGCAGTTGCATGTACTGCCTATCTGCTCAACAGGTGTCTAACTAAGGGCGTCAGATTCCAGACACCGCAGGAAGCATGGAGTGGTTACAAGCCGAGCGTGGCGCACCTTAAGATCTTTGGGTGTGTCGCCTACGCTCAAGTTCCAGAAGCGAGAAGGAAAAAACTTGATGATCGTGGCGAGAAGTGCATCTTCATCGGCTACAGCGAAGAGTTAAAGGCATACAAGCTCTACAACCCACTAACCAATAAGCTGGTGGTAAGTAGAGATGTAGTATTCTGCGATGAAGAATCTTGGAAGTGGAACCAGGAAGATTCGGCCAAAGAAAGTCAGGTTGAGGCCAAAGAATATGAAGAAGAGAGGCATGTGAATTAGGAGCAGATACCCACATCACCCCCTTCGGATCGCAGAAGTTCAGGAGTACGCTCCATATCTTCTGGAAGTACTTCTTCAAATCAGAATTCATCCAGCACATCTTCATCATCCTTGGCTCCTATTAAAATGAGAAGCCTCAACAACATCTATGCAGAAACTGAGGAAGTGAATTTACTCTGCCTGTATGCGGACCACGAGCCTCTCACATTCGAGGAGGCTGTGAACAAAGAATGTTGGATAAAGGCTGTGGAAGAAGAGATTCATGCCATCGAGAAGAATCGAACATGGGAGTTGACCTCACTCCCTAAAAGCCAGAAGACCATTGGTCTCAAATGGGTGTACAAAATCAAGCAGAATGCCGATGGTAAGATCGAACGATATAAAGCAAGGCTCGTAGCAAAAGGTTATAAACAGAAATATGGGGTAGACTATGAAGAAGTTTTCGCTCCAGTTGCTCGCCTTGACACTGTAAGAATGATTATCTCTCTTGCAGCTCATCACAGTTGGATGATCTACCAACTGGATGTGAAATCCGCATTCCTAAATGGGATACTAGAAGAAGAAGTATACGTTGACCAGCCTGAAGGCTTTGTCATGCAAGGGGAGGAACACAAGGTGTATCGGCTGAAGAAAGCCCTGTATGGGTTAAAGCAAGATCCTCGTGCTTGGAATGCACGGATCGACGGTTATCTTCAAGAGAATGGTTTCATCAAATGTCCATATGAGCATGCCGTCTACACAAAGAAGAATGCCCATGGTGATATGCTTATCGCTTGTTTATATGTTGATGATCTGTTGTTCACTGGAAACAGTCAGGCGATGTTTGAAGAATTCAAGCAGGCTATGTTCAAAGAGTTTGAGATGACTGATGGTGGATTGATATCTTTCTTCTTGGGCATTGAGGTGAAGCAACAAGTCGGCGGCATTCACATATCCCAGAAGAAGTGTACAAAGGAACTTCTTGAGAAGTTTCAGATGGTTGACTGTAAAGCCGTAAATACACCTGTTACAACAAGCCTGAAGCTCACGAAAGATGGAGAAGGAAGAAACGTCGACTCAACCCTATTCAAGAGCCTAATCGGAAGCTTAAGGTACCTCACAATCACTAAGCCAGATATAGTCTACAGTGTTAGGCTTTTAAGCCGGTATATGAAAGCCCCAAAAGAGTCACACTGGCTAGCTGGAAAACAAGTACTGAGGTATATCAAAGGGACTATTGAATTTGGTCTTTTTTATCCGTACAATGATGAGGCAATGTTGTATGGATACTCTGATAGTGATTGGGGTGGTGACCAAGATGAAAGAAAAAGCACCACAGGCTATGTTTTCTATCTTGGGTCAACAACATTCACATGGAATTCGAAGAAGCAGAGTGTGGTCGCCCTGTCCACATGTGAAGCAGAGTACATGGCAGCATCGTCCACCGTTTGTGAGGGAATTTGGTTGAGAAACCTACTAAAGGAGCTGAAGCATCCGCAGGAAGAATCCACAGTCATATATGTGGATAAAAAGTCGGCAATCGAACTAGCTAAAAATTCAGTACAGCATGGAAGAAGCAAACACATTGATACCCAATACCATTTTCTGAGAGATCATGTGAAGCAGAAAACGATGAAATTAGAGTATTGTCATACTACAGAACATGTGGCGGATATTTTCACAAAGGCATTACCGACAGATGCATTCAAACGGCTAAGAACGATGCTCGGAATGAAGCCGGTTTTGGTTTGAAGGGGAGTGTTGGATACGATGGAGGATTTGTGCAAATCCAAAACCGTATAAGGATTTTTTTTAGCTAGCCGTGCATGCTAGCTGTGAGATATTTCTAGCTGTTGAGATTTTTTCTAAGTTTAGTCTGCTAGCTAGGAGAAGATAAACAGTAGATTTTTCCTAGATTTTTTTCTTTCTCTAGCTGCCCCTAGAATGTATCTAGACAGGGATAAATGAGTAATTTCATAGAATAAGAAAGCCTTATAAAAGGCAGCAATGTTATACGTTTTCTATTGAATAAAAAAATAAGAAATTCAGCAGCAAGAGTTCTCTTTATCTTTTAGTTTTTTTTCTTACAGTGGCTGCAGCCACACATCAGCAGAAGCTATTCTCGTCAGCGGAAGGTGTGGGGTTTACAACCAAACAGGATTATCCCACCAGCGTAATTTTTACCTACCAATGCATGAAACTTATTCTGAACCAAATAGACGGTCTGGATTGATCGATTGGACTTGCCAAGTGTCCCCAATGCAACTGTAATCACTGTATCATTTTTTTTAACAGAAATTGAAAATTGTAATCGGTTGAAATTTAATTGATTTGATGTTGTGGATTTGATCAGAAAGTCAATGTTTGCTACCGGAGTCATTTGGTACACTGGCATATGCCACTTGATACGTAGTCGCTCTCTAAATGCAACACATATGTAAGGTATTGCAAAAGGGTTACGTATGTAACAGGCCATTACAGGGCATCCTAACAGCGTCCATTTGCAGACAAAAGAAAATTTTAAAGAAGATAGGAAAAATTACCTTCTTCTGCCTCTTCTTCTCTTTCTCTACAAGTGCGTTTCTCTCCCTCTCTCTCTCTCTCTCCCTCACCTTCTTCAAGCCATCTGCAAGTGGGACTTGGCCATTGAATAGCGACCCCTCCACTAGCTAAGTCAATGATGGAAATGAGACTCAAATTGAGTAGCGACCCCTCCACTGCCCAAGTAGGTAGTGGAAAAGCTTCGTGGGCTGTACGACGATGTATGTGTTCAACCATCTAATATTTGCTATTTTATTTTTTATTTTTATTTTTTTGGGTTAGCTTGTTAGTACATACCCATGTCAGTACACACTCCATGTTAGCCACCCCCACTAGGGATCGATACCAAGACCTCAAGTGTTGAAACTAGTATCTCCACTCAGGCTGCCAGTTGAGCTAGGTATCTCCAACCTTAATATTTGCTAGCTCATTTTAAGGCATAAGCCAAAAAATGAGGCAGATACAAGACTCAAATGAACTGCAACGTAGGAAGCTGCGGAGAATGAACACATGCATACACTTGAAATTTTCTTGGGTGCCACAAAGGTTTTGGATCAAGCTGATGTTTGGGTTTTCCCTTTGTCCAGGTTTACGTGATTTTCTGTACAGGTGGATGGAAAATAAACATTGGTGGCCCCCAGGAAGCTTTAAACATTATGCATCTGGTCCTCATTATTTATTATTTTCCTATAGTGTAGTCCACATGAGCTTTGGGTCATCTGCATTTTAGTGCATACATGTCCAAAAATGAGCTGGCAAATGGATGGACGGCGTGAATGAAACATATACATTATGGTTAGGCCAACGAAGCTCTTCAACCACTGACTTAGGTAGCAGAGGGGTCACTACCCAATCAAAGTAACTGCAAGTGCAGCTCTCTCTCTCTCTCTCTCTCTCTCTCTCTCTACGTCGCTGCAAGTGCCCTCCCTCTCTCTCTCTACCACGCTTCACCATGATATGTATGTGTTTTATCAACATCCTCCATTCATTTTGTCAGCTCTCAAAAAATGAGGCAAATACAAAGTACAAGTGAACCACACCACAAGAAATAATCAATACAAAGTACAAGTGAACCACACCACAAGAAATAATAGGGATTGAAAGCTCACTGTTAAAACTTTTTGACCCTGGCAATCTTTATTTGATATCCAACCTTTTCATAAAGTTATGTAAATTCGGATGAGGGGAAAACTCAAATATCAACTTGAGATAAAACTTTTGTGCCACCCAAGAATTTTTCAATTGTAAGTGTTCAATCCTCCTATGGTGTGGTCCACTTCATCTTTGGATCTGCTTTATTTTTGGGCCCGTGCCATGGAATAAGCTGGCAAAATGGATGGATGGCGCAAAGATGGCGTGCATGCACATTTCACACAACGTTCATGCCTACAGCCTGGAAGAGATGATGACTACTCCAGATCAATTCAATGGGAAGAATTATAAGGTCCTGGTGCGCCACGATGTGCCTAGTATCTTGCTGTACAACGATCTTTCACCTAGGACAATAATTTGATGTAACCACAAATGAATTTGACTGCGTACTGATTAACTCTAAGGCTTTTATCATACTAAGTAAACTCCGTTGGGCCCACCATAAATGTTTGTGATTTATCCATGCCGTCCATCGGTTTTTCCAGCTCATATTATGGGTTGAGACCAAAATTGAAGCATATTCAAACCTTAAGTGGACCACACTATAAGAAGCAGAGGGAATAATGATTTCCACCGTTGAAACCTTCCTAGGGCTCACAGTGATGTTTATTTGTCATCGAACCTCTTCAAAAGATCACAAACATGGATAAAGGGAAAACACAAATATCAGCTTGATCTGAAACTTCTGTCACCGCGATCACACAAACATGGATAAAGGGAAAACACAAATATCAGCTAGATCCGAAACTTCTGTGGGCCGGGGAATTTTTCAACAGTAGACGTTCAATTAACACATTTTCCTATGGAGTGGTCCATTAGAGATTTGGACATGCTTTATTTTTTTGTTTCAAGCTCTAAAATTATCTGATAAAATGAATGGACGAAATGGATAAAATACTTAGATCACAATAGGGCCCACAGGCTTTACTCAGTACGTTATTCACTTCCGAGGATATGGGAGCTGATCCAAACTCTTCCATGCGAAACCTATTCATCCAACCGTTGGCCTTTTTCTACGTAATTTTTTTTCCCGGTCTGGAAGCCACTGGCCGAAGGGTTTTCAACATGGGAAAGTTCAGCATTCCTTATCCACAATTGGATGAAGCAGATCAACGGTTCAGATCCAAGAACCATGGACCCCACTAGCACATACTGGTGTCTGGTTCATCAGGATACTACTCACGTCCTGACACACCAAGACCCTGGAATCTTATTCAATGGATACCTCAAATATAAGGAAAAAGGTCAAATCATGCATGATGTCTACCTTCCTGGGTCTAAATTTCCATGTCAGCCTTTCGTAGCGGGCATTCAATGGATAATTCAAATATAAGGAAAAGGTCAAATCATGCATGATGTCTTCTTTTCTGGGTCAAAATTTGGATAACAGCCTTTTGTAGCCGGCGTTCCGTGTTCTTGTATTAGCAATTGTTGCATGATTGTCATTCTTGTAGGAGACCTTTTAAACGGGTCCTGACTTACCTATTACATCTTTTTAAAAGGTCGCCACATGCATGAAAATGTGAGAATACCGTAAATTAACCTTACATCTTTCCCTCTCCTAAACAATTAAGAATTTATGCTTGACCTCCATCATGTGCCATATAAAACCCTAAAAAATCAGATCCCCCTTTGAAAACAAATAAAAAAAAATAAAAAATCTAACCTATATCTTTCCCTCCCATAAACGAATTAAGAATTTGTGCTTGACCTCCATCATGCGCCATATAAAACCCTAAAAAATTAGATCACCCTTAAAAAAAAAAAAAAAAAAAAAAAGTTCTACCCCACCCCCATCTTTCCCTCTCATAAACGAATTAAGAATTTGTGCTTGACCTCCATCATGTGCCATATAAAACCCTAAAAAATTAGATCCCCCCTTATAAAAAAATAAAATTTAAAAAAAACAAAAAGATCTAAAATAAACTATGTCATGCCAAGAGCATCTTCATTTATATAAAATGATGGTAGTATGACAGTTATAGGTACTTGCAGTGTGGTAGTAGTAGTAGCTGAGGCTGGCATGCATAAAACATAAAAAAAACATGTACATCATGGTGGCGCTCATAGGGCTCTTCCACCACTAATTTGGGTAGCGGAGAGTCCTTCCACCACTAACTTGGGTAGCGGAGGGTCTCTAACCAATCTTAGTCGCTGCAAGTGCATCTCTCTCTCGCTTCCCGATCCAAGTGCTGCAAGTGCCTCTCTCTCTCTCTCTCTCTCTCTCTCTCTCTCTCTCTCTCAATCTTAGTCACTGAAAGTGGTGCGTCTCAGTGTGAGACACCCAATTCATCCAGTAGATTAGTCCTATTATGAGATTATTTTTTTTCAAAACTCAGATATGTCCACCCATTGAGTGGGCCATATCCATTATGAAGATCACTTTTTACAAAACTCAAATATATTCACCCACGAGTGGGCCGTACTTGTATTTTGCTATTTATCAATAGCCAAAAATTATTATCTACGGTGTGGCCCAGGTGATGAGTAGGTATGAAAATTTTGGGCGAACCATGCCTCATAGGCCAACTTATTTGACTTGATACTTTTTTTTTCCTTTGTATAATACTCTAGTATATAATACTTGATATACTTGTACTTAAATAATCGTACCATGGTATATATTAATTCAAAATTGACTAATGAAATAACGGGACCTAATACCTACTAGTGTGGGCCCTCCCCCACAAAAAATCAATTTAATATCATATGAGCCAATGACCCTTGCGTAACCATTGTTTTGCAAACATTTGTTTTCTTTTAAATAGGACCACTAAATAATTTTCATTCTTCACCGTCTAATAAATGTCTACCAATTTTATAATTAGATGATGAAATAACCATATAGACACCCACTATCAAAACATGACCACTTGATTTTGTAATTTGGTGGCCCCCAATCTGAGCGGGTACACGGTCAGAACCACGCCAGATAGACAATGAATGGGTCAGATTGAGACAGGAATAGTCCAACACAAACTACCAGCTGGGAGCTTATTGGCTGCCACTTTGCACAAAGGTGGCAGTGCTAGAGTCGGTTTTGCACAAAACTGACTATGCTTCAGCTGGTTCTGCACAAAGCCGGTTGTGCTTCGGCCGGCTCCGTGCAGAGCCGGTGGACCCTCAACCGGATGCTTATATGCTGGACCCATCCTTGATTTACAGTTATTTTTATTTCTGCTTTGGCTTGCCTGAGCCTAGCTTAATGTAGAGGGGGCAAGTTAAACACTTACGTGTCCCTCTAAAGCTTAGGCTCAGGATCCTATCAAATTCTATTCATTCGGCCTTATATGTCCCTCTCCAAATGCCTATTTAAAGGGATCCAACGTAACAAGAAAGCCTAGAGAAAGAGAATGAAAGAAAGAAATACAGAGCCAGAGAGAAGTCCTCTGATGCCCCTAGGAATAAGAAACAGAAGGAAGATTTGCTTCCCTTCTCCATTTCCTCTTTCGATATCTTCTTTTCCCCTTCTGAGCTCAAGCTATATACCTAGCCTATCCCCTTTTCTAGTTTGAACATCCTTAATGAACCCTTCCCCTTTTTCTTTTTTATTATTTCTATACTGTTTTAAACACGTTTACTAGTAGGCTCTACTCTGACATTGTGTAAAGTATACTCTGCTGCAGTTGCCTCTCTTGATGATTTTCTACATCAGAAAACAAGACTTACAGGAGTAACCGAAAGTCTGATGTTCTTTTATTTTAATATTGTCACAGAAACACTTGCCTTTTGTTATTTCTGTTTACTTCATTTCCATTTCAATTTCTGTTTATTTAAGACTAGTTGGTAGAATATATCTTTTAGATATGTAAATTTAGCATTTTACTAGAAGTTTTCTTGAATCCCCTTTTGAAAGCGTATAACCTGGTAAGGTAGGGACCGAACCGTGTATCACACTAGCGGTAAAATGGTGCTTAACCTCTTCGTTTTCCATAGCGGAGGCCCTTAATCAAATGCTCCAACAAGTCAAGAATTCTTCAATTTTTTCAGTCTCTAGGTAATTCCATGGATTCTAGCCAACCGTGGATTCTGGAGTTCCTTTTTATTTGGCTAGTGGTGAATCCATTAATTAAATGCTCCAACAAGCCATTATGTAAAACCTTATAAAAGTTATTACACAACCAAGGAAACCAAATCAAGATGATCATATCAATCACACGCTCCTCCAGGGCTCAGCATCGAAGGATGTAAGTTACAATGGGGCGCTACGGGTGATACGAGGATACATCATTACCTTCTCTTCTCAACCCTTCGTGAAGCTTTTTCTCATGAAGGCCTTAGCTTTGGGCTTGAACAAATATGGACTTTTCAGATTTGTGCCTAAATTAGCTAATGGTTCGTGGAAGCTTAATACACATGCATATGCATTCTAAATTTGCGAAGGACATATACTTTGTGACTTGTTAAAACTCCAAATCATGTCATAGTGGTCATGTTTAAATTCCTGCGAGCTTCCAACATTTTACTTTTTAGCAATCATTCACCATTTTAGTTTCATGTTGGTCCTCTTTTACATTCTTGACTTTATATTCCTACATTTTCATGCCCGCTATTATAAAAATAATAATAATAAATAATTTTAAAAAAATAATTTAAGACAGAGACAACATAATAAGAGAGGGTCGAGAGCAAAGAAATAAAAAATGATAAGAAGGGAGATATAGTAGAGGCAGAAGCATCTAACCTAACCAAATCGTCCGCAATTAGAAGCTTTGTAGAATCCTGTAAGCTTTCCTTTTCTTTCCTTTTGTATAACCATTACAATCCAGAGGTGATCCCTGACTCTATTCCGTATTTGATCTCGTTTGCCGAAGAAAATTGGAGAGAAAACAATAGAAACAACCTCAACCTGTCCATCTAAAAAGAACTGGAGCACCTTGCAATCATTACACCTAGAAAACAGCTAGGGGTCCGTCTCCCTACAAAGGCAACCTACCACAATATCATCCGAACCTGCACATAGGCCAACATGTCGATTCAGGGAGATTTGTCAAATCCTAGTTCTGATTCACCCGTACAACAAACCTTCCAACCTCCACTAGATCTAGGAATAGCCAGTTTAGCTTCTAGCATGAACATGATAAAGAATCTGATGACTCGTTAACATTCTTCCAAGTAGGGACACTACAATCCTTTCACAGCGCACAACCACTTGCCACTCACATAAACCTCTTAAATCCCACCAGCAACCAGTTCCCACCTATCCCTTTAGAGAAAAATCGAGTCCAGTTCCAATATCTTGCAGCAACTCCATTTCCCACACATCTGCCAAGCGGGGAGGGGGTTTTGCCTCAACAAGCATACTTTAGCCAGTCTCAATCCAATCAATTCTAACATCCTCACCCATGCGGAAGTGCTACCCAATTTCAATTTGGACAGCCACCGGCACAATCCAATCTACCTCAGCACTCACCCTTTGCATCCGCATATTCATATAGCTATGTCCATCCCGCAGTGGGAAATCTATTGCAATCTTCTTATCTATCAGTACCCCACCAGTAAGATCCCTCTTTCCGGGACAATCAAAACATAGAAGAGGCTGATAACTATAAAGAGGAAGTCTCTCGGTCTACTCAAGAGGCATGGCCCCCCACCAAGCAATTATATGAAATTAAGCAACTCTAGAGGCACTTCGAGAATCAATTGAGAGCTATGAGAAATGACATCCAAAAAAAGCACAGGGTGGAGTTGCCATCTACCCTATTAGGGACTTATGTCCCTTCCTAGATGCCAAATTACTAGCCAACTTTAAAATCCCCAAGTTTCAAAGGTACGAAAGTATGGGTTGTCCCAATGCCCATCTAAAAGATTTTTGCAGTGAACTTGTAGACACCCCACCCAGGCTAATATCTTGAGAAGGCTAAGACTATCCGGAAACCATGAGCATATCCAAACCAAACCCTAATCCCAACTTAAACCCAACCCTGACCCAAAATTCTCAAAAACCTCCAAGCCAGAACCTAAAACCTCGATCTAAACCATTCAATCCGCACATAACCCCCACTTATACCTTATACTTTGATCAGAACCCTTTACCTGAGCCTAAACCTGTCTATCTGAGCCCTTAAAACTCTGAAAAGAGGCCATCCTGCGAACCCACACACCGAGAAAAGCCCGCATTCCCAAGCCCGACCCAAACGAGTTCCGGGCAGTAGTCTGACTACCACCGGCGGTAGTCGGGCTGCCGCCACTTGCGGCCTGCGTGTGGACAGCTGTCCCAGCGTCCAAAAGTCAACTTCCTCATGAATTTACCCCTCCCATATTCACTATTTACCTTTTTACCAGCCCTAGAATCCAATAGGAATGTGCCATGTGGCATCTCTCTCCTCTCCACCAATTACCACCTGCCACATCAGTATTTACCCTCCTTGTATCCTCTATTTACTAAAATGCTATGGGAGAGGGCTATAAATAGCTCTCTCCTCTCCTCATTTCCAACAACAACAAAGAGAGGGAGAAAAAGAGAGAGAGAAAGTGAGAGAGAAAGAGAGTGAGTGAAGAAGAGAATGAGGGAAAGGGAAGGAGCTCCCAAGCCCTCAAAGTTCTAATTTTTTCAGCCACCCCCTAGCCCTCCTCTCAACCCATCCAACCCATAGGCCTAACCCAAACTAGTCATGGTCCAATCTATGTCTTGGTCTATCTAAGAATCAAGCCAAAGATCCATCATGCTGCAAGCATTCATCATGACATCTACTCCCTTCTCAACCCCCCTGCTTATCTAGATCTCTAGTAAATGTATGCTCTGTGACTTGCCGTACATCGGATCCTGTTACATCAGAAATTTCTAGTGATCTAGTCCATTTTTCTTACCTCTTTGCATAATCATCACATCCACCCTCTAGACACATGGTCAGACGTATGCTCTGTGGCCTGTCGAAATCTCGGATCTTGCTACATCAGAAACTCACATTAGTCCCATCATAACCACAGCATCATCATCATCCCTTGAGATTATTTTGCCACACTAAGTAGAGACCGTACGTTTGTACGGGCAGAGAGGGTGCCTAACACCTTCTCTCTTTGTAATCGAGGTCCCTTATCCGGAATCCTAGATCGCAGATCAGGAGTCAATCTAAGGTCGGAGAGTCTTTAGATTTCTCCAACCTTACATATTCTGCGGGTTCTAGCCGACTGCGGGATTTTGATATTAATTGGCTAGTGGCGACTCCAACATCCATAAATTAGTTTAATCACCCCCACCACCAAGACACACCATACGAAACAGTGGGGACACTAATTTTTCAGTGTCTACAAAATGGCGACTCCACTGGGGACTTGCTAGCTCACACTAGCCGAAACCCGACTCAAAAATCTATGGTACTTTAATCTCAAGGGACATCATCATTGCATACAAAAAAAAATCTTTTACTTGCACCTTCTTAGGCACAGATTCGAACCATGACCACTCGATCCCGTGCAGCCGTAACCTCTCAAGCTACCCATGAAGAAGAGCCGACAGTTCAGCCAACTCCCGAAACATCAGCACCGGCACCTACACCAACACCCGCGCTACCACCACCAATGGCTTCAGTAGACCTGCAAGCCAACACCACCATGCAAGAAATGGCTCAGAATCTCCGAGCAGTGCAAGAGCTACTACTTCACTAAGTGTCAAATGCTGCACTGAATGCACAGGCAACCCAGCCTAGTGTACAGAACAGTTCACTCCCTCAGACACCTTTCGCTTTCTCTCTCATTCCTCTAACAAATCCCGTGCTCCCTCTCCCAGAAAAATCAATATAAGATCAACAATAGCTAGCAATTGGGAGTAACCCTCTCACATATTTCTACTCAGCACCTCCCAATAATCAGGTTACAACACAACTTCCCCCTAACGGGAATCATAGACAAGAACTAGCGGATGCCCATGAAGGGGGCCAGTTTCAAGTCCAACTCACTCCTCCTAACGGGAGCAACATTCCGGAATTGGCAGATGCCCCGAGCGGGAGCCATTTCCGAACATCACACCCTCCTCCGAAAGGAAGCGGTGTCCAATTCCAGCTACCTCCCGCCACTGGAAGCCCACCATCTTTCCAGCAACCGCCCACTCTTAATCCATACGAAGAGGAAGCAGCACAAGCCCTACAGTAAGGGGTAAGATATCCGCAATAGGGCAAGTCAGAAATTGAGGAATTACGAGAACAGTTACAAATGGTGTAAAATCAGTTACAAAGATAGCAAGGAGTGGATTATCCATCCACCAAGTTCAGGGATCTCTGCCCCTTCCCAAACGCTCGGGTACCTCCAAATTTCGAGGTACCAAAGTTCAAAAGGTATGACGGTAGTGGGTGCCCTACAGCACATTTAAAAGCATTTTGTGAGAAACTCAACACGATAGCAGAGAATGATGGAACCTTGATACGGCTTTTCCAAAAATCCCTCAAGGGTGACGCCTTAGATTGGTACACCTCGCTAGACTGCCATCAAATCAGAACTGGGAAAAACTCTCCCAGGCATTCATTGACAGGTTCTCATACAACTTGAACATGACTCCAGGAAGGGCTGACCTGGCTGCCTTGAGACAAAAATGACGAATCCTTATCAGCATACGTAGGACGATGGTGAGCCATGGCAGCTCAAATGAGAAACCCCATCGATGATGAGGAGCAAATATCCATGATTGTACATTCGGCAAATCCCAGCATATCAGGATATCTAATCTCGTATCCGTACGTAAATTTCTCCCAACTCATCCGAGCCGAAGAACAGGTCAAAGCTAAGATCAGAGCTGGAACCATTTCCCCATGGCCACACCAGACCCCCTCAATAAAAAGAAACAAAGCCGAGGAGAATCTCGTTGGATATGGGAATGGCAACTAGGGGTGTACACGGGTCGGGCCGAGTCGAACTGGCCTCGGCCGGGTCGTCGGCCATTCAACCACATAAGGCCCCATGGCCAACATCTCCCGCCGACCCCCTCAATCGGGCCGAAAAACTTTCGAGTTCAAAGCTTCGGGGTTTCGAACCTTACTTCATGAGAAGGGCTTTTGCAGTAATCCGGTCCCATACAAGGCCCTGATCAACGGAATGGACTCCACAAAAAATCTAACTAGTCGGACATTTACATACATTTGACAAAGCATAAAATAAAACATTTTATATAAATTAAATACAAATATACACGCAACGTGGATTTCACCGAGTCGGGCCAAACCCAGGGGAGGTATCCGAACTCGGCTTGAACACTTTCGGGCCTAGAAATTTGGCCCGTCCTGACCCGAACTCAGTTCTGGGTCGGGCCGAGTCGGGCTTTTTCGGACCGGGTCGAGCGAGCTAACCGGGCTAGCCCAGTTTGTGTACACCCCTAATGGCAACAGCACTGCCCCCTCGCAACGTGTCACGGAAGTTAACAACATCGCTAACACTCAAGGCAATCAGTACACTCCACAACCGGAGCCATGACAAGACAGACAGTACCAGCCACAGCCAAACATGCAGTACCAACCCCAGCAAACCCAACAAGGATATCAGGCACAGCCATCTCAACAACAATCACAACAACCTAGGGGGAATGCACAAGGTCCATACAAGCAAGGAATGATGGGAAGGAAGTTCACCCCGTTAGCACAATCATACAGTCAAGTGCTGACAATGCTCATGCAAAAGCAATTGTTAACACCACTCCAGCCTCAACTTCCACCTAACCCCTTGCCTCCTGGTTACAATGAAAATCAATATTGCACATATCACCAAGCTCCTGGCCACCTAACGGACCGTTACTTCGCTTTGAAACATGTGGTCTAAGATCTGATCGAAAGTCAAAAGATTGCAATCACCCCACAGGCCAACAATACAGCTCAGGCCAACATTCTCCAAAATCTCCTACCATCACATCAAGCAGGACCCAGCACGCAAAGCACCTCTACTGTCAACCACATTGAAGGAGGACAACCCATGTACTCCTCCCTACACCATTCCATTCAAGCAATCATGCCCAATACAGCAAATTGGACATGGGGATACCAACAGGCACCACTGTCAAGACCACAGATATTCCTCGAAGCAGCACCAGTAACATAACCTCTCATATTCCTCGAAGTAGCACCATCAATACCGCCTCTCGTAATCCTAGAAGCCGCACCCGACAGGTCATACCCTTAGTATCCTGACCCCCAAGGGGCACACTCAACTCTCATTCCTCCAAAAAGGTCGAATTTCGAACCCATTGTTCCCCCGATAGGTCTCCCTGACCTCACCCTACTAACCTTGCAAGGGGCGCCCCCAGTTCAAGCCCCAAAATTTCTGATGCCTCACCAACTGGCACTTGCTCGGAGGACCCCTCCCACACATCAAAAGGAGGAGGAAAATTACGCTGCCAAGAACACTCAAAACTTGGTGGCACCTCACTAGAAAGCATCGAATCTATGACGAATTGCGCCAACTGTGACCCCTCCGCCTCAGGAACCCATAATATACCTAGAAGGAAGGGCGATCCCATCCTACAACCCGAAAGCAATCCCATGGCATAACCCATAATGTGATAAAGTGGGTAATAATGGGAGATATTTCAGGAGAGACAACCAGAGCCAAAAAGAAACTCGGGGAACTTAGTCGGAACCCACGTGCAAGACCAATGCTGCTTACGACATAGCAGCTCAACTCAAAACTATTCCCGCACAAATATCCATCTGGGAACTCTTATGCACATCAAGATCGTATCGAGAAATCTTTGTGAAAACTCTGAATGATGCACATATCTCTCCTGACGTACCCCCCGAAATGGTGGCAAGTATGATTGGACAGCTCCTCGCACCACGAGCTATCACTTTCTCTGATGAGGAGTTGCCTCCTGAAGGTCGCAAACATGGGCGCTAAACATAATCGCCCGTCATAAGAATTTCAAAGTCCCACTTGTACTCATAGATAATGGATCCAGTCTCAACGTTTGTCCTTTGAGGACTGCTGAACGGTTAAGGATAGAACCATCCTCCTTCAGACCCAGTACCATGAGTGTCAAGGCCTTCAATAACTCCCGAAGACAGGTTGAGGCAGAAGTCGATCTTAAACTGCAAATTGGACTAGACATAACCCTTGTCACCTTTCAGGTCATCGATATTCCTGCCCATTTAACCTTCTGTTGGGGTAGCCATGGCTCCACGCTGTTGGAGCTATCTCATCTACCCTCCATTAAAGGGTTAAATTCCCTTCAAAAAATTTAATCATTTCAATATTAGCCGAGTTAGAAACCATCTTACCAGTGACGGTCAATAACAGTAATCGACATTCAGCATGCAGAAGGCGACATATCATACCACAGCTTTGAATTTGAAAATGTAAATGCAATCGCCAACCCCCGCTCTCTTGCTGCCGAATATCTCATTCCACCTACTGAACGATTGATCCTGAACTACCGCACCGAGTTCCGTGAAAAGGGTATAGTAGTAGAGCCAGCACGTGCCAACGTGCAAAGGCAAGGACTGGGATATCAGCCAACATCTGAGGGTCAAACTGAAAGGCCAAGAAAGAGTCAGCCATTCAAGTGTACACCCATCAAATTTGTCAAGGTTGGGACAGTTTGTGAGGACACGATGATTTTCCTTGAGGACCACCTCCAACGACTCAAATTCTCAAAACATTCCAACCAAGAGTCCGTCTGGCCACCGATAAGGTAGGATAGGATCCTCAGGGCATCAAAAGCACTTCCGAAGCCAGGGGAAAAATCTCCAGACCCATCACATGAAGCTAGGGGCATGGAAACAGGTCCAACAATGGAGGACCCGAAGCCAGAGATGCCCCTTACAAAGGATACAGGCGAGAACGAGGAGACACTCATCCCCATCCACAGTCAAGGGAACACATCCCCGCCACCAGCTCAGCAACACAAGGGACAGAAGCAACCTACCCACTGGATCGACAAGGAAAAGTGGCCTGCCCTTGACTGGACAGACATAAAGGTCCCATCACAGGAAGAGTCCGAGGAACCAGAAGAGCTCCAACTGCTGAGTGAAGAAATTGAATCAGATTCTGACTCTGAGACCAGCCTAGCAAACATCATGGTCATCAGGACAGATGACCCATAAGAATAGACAGAGCAGAACAATGGGGTCGAAAGGGGAAAAGAATCAAACTGGACTGCCATCCCCCTGACAATCTAATCAGCCGGTGAACCGCCCATGGATACCGGTCCCAAAAAAATGCCAATGTAAATAGTAGTTGGTACCCCGAACTAGGACAGGATCAATCATGGTTCGCAACACCATCCTGTTCAGAATACTTTGGCAACACAAAAAAATTTAAAAAATTTCAAAACACAAAAACATTGCATACTTCCAAAAATGCAAAAAAATCAAATATTCCTCAAAACCAAAAACATCAGAAAATTTTCAAAACACAAAAACAATAGAAAAACCTTCAAAAATTACCGTGCCAAGCACCCCACACACATCGCAAGAGTTTGAAGTCGACTCATATGATTTCGATCTAGAGTTGGACTTCGAACTCATAGGTTTAGATGAAGCCTTGGATAAGGGAAATGATGATACTACTCGCGAACTCGAGGATTCTCTCGAAAAGTTCGAAACAAAGGCCAATGTTGTAGTAGATGATTTCGAAATTGTAAACTTAGGGTCAGCGGAATCCCCCAGAGAGGTGCGCATCGGAAAGTCGTTGTCTCCGAAACACAAGTAGAGAATGATGGAATTTTTGAGACCGAGGCTGTCCAACTTTGCCTTCTCTTACGAGGACATGTCAGGGCTCGATGAGGATCTAGTGGTGCACCATTTGCCAACAATGCCAGACATGAAGCCTATCAAACAAAAGCTGAGGAGAATGAAGCCAGAATGAGCCCTAAAGGTCCGTGATGAAGTTATTAAGCAATACAATGCGAGGTTCCTGGTAGTCTCCAATTACCCAGAATGGCTCACAAACATCGTACCAGTTCCAAAGAAAGACGGAAAAGTTAGGATGTGCATTGACTTTAAAGATCTCAACAAAGCAAGCCCTAAAGACGACTTCCCTCTACCTCACATCGACACACTGGTAGATAATACTGCTGGGCACAAAATCTTCTCCTTCATGGATGGTTTCTCTGGTTATAATCAAATCAAGATGGTCATCAAAGATCGTGAGAAGACTTCCTTCATCACACCATGGGAAACTTTCTGCTATCGGGTTATGCCCTTCGGGCTGAAGAATGCTGGAGCTACATATCAGCGAACCATGACTGCCTTGTTCCATGACATGATAAATAAGGAAATGGAAGTCTACGTGGATGACATGATCATCAAGTCTCACACAATCGAAGGATACTTCAAAGATCTCAAGAAGCTTTTCGACAGGCTAGAAAAGTTCAAGCTCCGCCTCAATCCCCAAAAATGTGTCTTCGGTGCAACTGGAGGCAAGCTGCTAGGCTTCATTGTCAGTAAAGATAGTATCCGGGTAGATGAGACCAAGACTAAGGCAATCATCGAAATGCTACCGCCCAAGACTGAAAAAGAAATTTAAGGCTTTCTTGAGCGGATCCAGTATATCAGCTGATTCATCGCACAAGTCACACCCATCTGTGAGCCCATATTCAAGCTACTACGGAAGAACTTACCAAAAGAATGGAATGACGACTGTCAGACGGCCTTCGACAAAATCAAGAAGTACCTGTTAAATCCTCCCATGCTCATGTCACCTACTCCAGGTAGGCCATTACTGCTATATATCTCCATTGCGGTAGAAGCAATCGGATGCGTTCTGGGCCAACACGATAACACCGAAAGAAAGGAGCAAGCGAGCTACTATCTAAGCAAGCGTTTTACGAGCTATAAAGCCAAATACTCCAGCCTGGAGAAGACATGCATCGCCTTAGTCTGGGCGACATAACAGCTACGACAATACATGATCGCTCACCCGATACTTCTGCTCGCTCGCA
Source organism: Magnolia changhungtana (assembly GCA_030180095.1). NCBI lineage: Eukaryota > Viridiplantae > Streptophyta > Magnoliopsida > Magnoliales > Magnoliaceae > Magnolia > Magnolia changhungtana. The sequence continues at coordinate 972,988 of JASAUF010000441.1, read as the reverse complement.
TGGACCCGTTGAAGTACTTGTTCAAAAAACCAGCACTAACAGGTAGGATCGCAAAATAGCAATTACTGCTTTCAGAATTTGACATCACCTATGTCACCCAGAAAGCAATCAAGGGGCAAGCATTGGCCGACCACTTAGCAGCCCACTCTCTACCCGACTATCAACCATTGAAGACCTTCTTCCCTGACAAATATATCCTTCAAATTGAGAAAGAAGAAGAAAGGAATGGAGTGGACGCTCTTCTTCGACGGAGCTGCAAACTCAAAAGGAAGTGAAGTAGGCGCCATACTCTACTCTCCTGATGACATCCCAATTCCCATATCCAGAAGGCTAGCATTCCAGTGCACCAACAACATAGCCGAATATGAAGCATGCATCATCGATCTAAGAGAAGCCATCATCCTTAACATGAAGAGGTTACAAGTCTTAGGAGACTCACAACTCATCATCAATCAGATAAATGGCGACTGGAAGATCAAGGACAAAAAGCTGATCCTGTATCATGTCTATCTGGAGAATTTAATCGAAGAATTTGAAGAGATCACATTCTCTTACATGTCCCGACTCAAAAACCAATTCGCAAACACCCTGGCTAGCCTCACCTCAATGTTGGAGATTCCAAAAGGAGTTGAATGGGAACTCACTGTTGAGCTCCAGGAAGAGCCCACATTTTGCCTACAGATAGACAAAGCTGAGCCACCCTCAAATGATCAGCCGTGGTACACAGACATCAAGAAATACCTTGAAATTCGGAAGTACCCGAGAGGAGCAACACCAGTTGATCAACGCACCATCCAATGACTAGCGGCACAGTTCGTGATCACTAGGGGCATTATTTACAAGCGATCCTTCAACCAAGTCCTTCTCCGTTGCGTGGATGAAGCAAAAGCGGCACAGATCATGTCCGAAATCCATGAAGGACTATGCGGCCCACATATGAATGGACACATGATGGCAAAAAAGGTCCTACAATTCGGCTACTATTGGCTTATAATGGAGACAGACTGCTGCAAACACGTCAAGAAATGCTTCAAGTGTCAGGAGTATGCAAACCAGATCCATGCGCTCGCTTTCGAACTCTACAACCTGACAGCACCATGGCCCTTCTCTACATGGGGGCTAGATATTATCGGCAAGATCAGCCCAAAAGCTTCAAATGGGCATGAATACATCCTGGTGGCGGTAGACTACTTCACCAAATGGATAGAGGTAGCATCCTACACTACTATCACAGCATCCCATGTGGTCAAGTTTATGAAGAACAACATCATCAGCCGATATGGGGTCCCTCAGGCCATCATTACTGACAACGGAACCCCGTTCGTTAATAAAAGGATGGGCGAATTCCTCGACAAATTTTAAATTCAACGTCATCGGTCAAGCCCTTACCATCCCCAAATGAATGGTGGGGTTGAAGCTGCAAACAAAACCATCATCCGTATACTGGAGAAGATGGTGAAGACATATCGTGATTGGTCGGAAATGCTTCCTTAAGCACTCTGGGCCTATTGAACGTCTGTACGGTCTGCTATAGGCGCAACTCCATACGAACTAGTATACGGGATGGAAGCAGTGTTGCCAGTCGAAATCGAAATCCCATCACTACGGATATTGCTGGAAAGCGAAGTCGAGGAAGGCGAGTGGCAACAAGCAAGATACGATCAACTGCATCTGGCAGATGAAAAGCATATGCGGGTGCTAAGCCACTCCCAATGTTATCAAAGAAGGATCGCCCGGGCTTACAACAAGAGGGTCCGAAAGAGGAGTTTCAAGGTCGCCAACATGGCCATGAAGCGTATCTTGCCACCGCACCTACCAGATCCCAAAAGAAAGTTTAAACCCTCATGGGACGGACCGCTGATCATTCAGGAAGTACTCCCAGGAGGCGCTCTTCGGCTCACTAATCTGCGATGAGAGGATCTTCCCGAGCCCATCAACGCCAACAACGTGAAAATCTATCACGGGTAGCCCTACCTGACCTTGTCAATGATCACAATCGTAAGGCTGCATCCCTCCAAAAATAAATAATGTATGTCTACCATCTCTCCCATTAGAAACACTAGTTATCTCTCCCACAAAAAAAAGGGAAAAGAAAAAAAAAAAAAAAAAAAAAAGGAAATAAAAAAGGGAAATCTCAAAAGGGAAGGACCCAAAAGAGAAGAGAAGAAGCTCATTCCACAGCCCCAAATAATTCAATCAAAAGCAGCTTACGATTGTGCTCAAAGACAAGGATAGGAGGGTAACCAATCGACCGGTTAGGAAGGAAGTCTCCTCATCTCCTCCATCACTCCCTGTACTCCAAAAACCAAAAAAAAAATAAAAGAGAGAGAGAGAGAGAGAAGCATGCTTAAGCAAAAAAGGGCGAGTTGAAAATCCGAAAGGGCGGCTCGAGTAAAAACAGCGGGCATGCAGCAGACTGGGTGAAAACCTGAAAGGGTATCAAGGGTAAAAATAGCACAGCGGCCAAGGGGCAGACAAGATCAAAAACCCGGGACGTAGTGAAAACCTGAAAAGGCGCTACGGGCAAAAATGATGGGAAAAGCCGAATGTAGTGAAAACCTGAAAAGGCGCTACAGGTAAGAATGGCAAGAAAAAAAAAGAGAAGAAAACAAAAATGCAGGTAGAGAAGAAGCTGAAGCAACAGGCACCATAACGCGATACAAGGAAAAGTCAACTTCAAATCAATATTCTATCAAACTCTACCCAAATCCAGGGAGGTGATCTTTGACACCCTCTCAAGGAACTAAGACTCTAAGGACACAATCCAAACCACTGCATACAACGTGGGCTGAGCCCAAGATCTTGATCCCAATCATCCAAAGAACATATCCAAACACAAGCAAATATTGGCAAAATGGCACAAAACAAAATCTTTCATTCCTTTAAAAACATTTTTAAGTACACTGCCTTTCTTTCCTCTTGATATTAAAAACAAAACCATGCATGCATATAAAATAAATAGTTGATCGCAACCAAGGATCACAGGTGAGCCCTTATCCCTCATACATAGATAGTCTTTGTCTAAGCCTCTCTATCTCCATACGCAGGTAGAAAACCTCATCTCTATCTAGGCGATGTGCCGTAAGCATGCTCTCATCATATCGTCGCCCCACTGCCAGCCGATGGGTCACGTCCTCACATGTATGATGAAGGACAGCAATCTCGCTAATCAAGTGACCATCTGTGGCCAGCAAGAAGGAAGGATCAATGAAGGGTCACTCCTCAAAAGCCTCGAACGAATCAACAACATATGAAGAGGATGTAGCAGCATCGTCCACCATGTCCTGGTCAGCAACCTCGTCCTCCAAATGCCAACCAAGAATCTGGCGATACAGTGACTGCTCTACTACCCACCGCTGATATGGTACTGTCGCCATGGGAGGAGCCCAGGACTCAAAATCCAACGCTACCGCATCTAGGGAACCCTGCCAAGAAACCCAGATGGGCCTATACAAAGCCATCAAGTCAGAGGGAAAAGGGGCATGCTCAAATCCAGAGAAGGTAAACTCTGGAATATCTTGTCAAAAATCGAACTGTCGGAGGAATCGCATGGGATGGTAAGAGCAATACCCCCGAAGACCTAACAATAGCAAAGGAGTACGAGCGGCACTGCAAATCAATGGTGATCGACAAAGCTAGGTAGCCTCCCAGCTAACCTCCCACCCTCGAAGTTAAGAGAGCATGCAGCGATACAACGACTTGGTGGCCTCAGCACTAAGGGGAAGACCATCAAGCAACAAAGGTAGCACATCGTTGCGGCAGGAATCAGGCCATACAAGCATAGGAGTCATATACAAGTGCTCCCATAACCATACTTGGGAAAGGAGCAAATCTAGCTCAAATTGCAAATAGAAAGTAAAAGCAAAAGAAGAAGGCAGAATAAAGAATACCTGAAGGAATGAGCAGCAACCCCGGAGGATGCGAGTATGTCCAAGGGAGCACTCGGTCAGCCCCAAGAAGAGCTCCGTCAACACCACAGAAGTAATGCTCTTACGATGTAAAACACGACGGAAGACATCCAGCAAAACTGCTAACGATGACTGTCTCCAACCCGAGAAAAGCAACTTAGCCAAGACACAAAATATCAGTACATTCAAATACTGAAGCTGGCAGTCTGATCCAGGTCTCTCATGGCCGATGGAACAGCGATCGTATAAGACCTCAAGGGAAAGCTCACCAACCCCACCCACTGTAGTAGGAAAGGCAGTAAGAAATCCGAACCAGGAGATCAGATCAGTGGAACGAATAGGCTCGGACGAAGGAATATAAGGCTCCTAGGTCAGGGGAAGACCAGACAGACGCGAAAACTCCTCCAGAGAAGGGCCCAGCTGTAGATCATGGAAGGAAAATAGATTCAGAGACGGCACCCAGTCATACGAAGCCGCACTTAACAGTAGCCAATCTAGGCGAACCCAATGAAGATGAAGAACCTCTCTAAAGCCTAAAGAGCTCAACTTAAAAATCTCCGACTCAGTCAAACTCTCGATCCAAATATGTAACCGCTCAGAGCAGGTGCCACGTGGCTGCAGTCGACAAGTTCGAACAGGCACGCCATCCATGACCTGGAATCCAGGATCTACAGGAGAATCATAAAAAATGGGCATCCCCTCATCCATAAGGTCAATCTCGTGATGTTAGAAAAAGCCAGACTCACCCATTGCATTACGTAGAGCATCCTGGAAAGCCGCAACAGGAGGACCTGAATCCCCAACAAACACCACATCAGGAGCCATCTGAAAAGAACAAGCCCCAGGAGCTACAACACCTAGAGTATTCCAGTAGCTGGCAGGATCTGCACTCTGGACCCCAACAGAAACTGACTGCCCCATCACCACCTCGAAACCGGCACTAAAGATCTGACCTAGGCCATCCACGAGAAGACCATTACCTGTCAGATCCAAGCCATCCAAATCGCTAAGATGTGACCTGCCACCCATCCAAGCCTGAGCCATCATATCTACACCATCCATCATCACATCTCCACCATCCATGCCAACCATAACCACCCCTCCATCAACAAAATCATCTGTCGCCATCGCCAAGCCATCCAATCTCATCATGGTGACATCCACAAACCCTGGTGGCCCATCAAACTCATCGAACCCAATCAAACCATCCTCATGACCATCATTAATGAAAGAGGAACCCAAACCATCAATGCATTTACCTCTTCCAAATGACCCACTACTCCTCCATCAACCTCCATCAATCCATCCATAAATGGATCTTCCCCACTATTTATAGGCCCACCTACTTCTTCACCATTAATAAATCCACCAAACTCATCATCATGATTAGCCATAATAACTCCAAAAGGGGAAGAAACAAAAAGAAAAGGATAATGAAGAAAAAGACAAGGGAAAAAAGGGACAAAAGAGAAGGGGACAAAAGAGGAGGATCGGACAGTTTAGGCAAAAGGAATAATAGAAAGGGACAGGAAGGATTGAACAGAGAAGAAGAGGAGCCGCTGGAAGAAAAGATGAACGAAGGCGGTACTCCAATTACCGCCCACGGTACTCCGAGAACCACCGTTAGATCTGACATTTTTGCATCACTGCAGCACCTGACAGAATGAGCAGAACGAGCAAAAGTCAACGAACGGTAGTCAGAGTACCGCCCGGGCCCAGTTTCGGGTGAAATTCGGGCAAGATCCACTCCGTAGGCCTGGGACCAAGAAATGTACTTCCACTTGCTCAATTGGATGATAAAAAAATTGATGATGATGACTATAAGAAGACCGAAGAAGGCAACACTGAACAAACTAAAATTTCATATAAAACAAAAGACTACACAGCTAGTCACAGGATACAATGAACTAATCATCATTGGGAAGATAAGTATCTCTATCTTTGCGATGAAAATGAGGTCCTAAGATCCCTCCTTCAGCGAAGCGGGCGCCGCCGCCTGGAGCATAGCCAGGCTGTAAAATCGGACCGATGCCGTACTGCTCACACCAAGAACTATACTCTTTGTCCAGGTCGACGAAAGCACTGGCCTCAAAACCTTCCAAAGCGGTGGTCAACTCCCTCTCGGGCACGGATCTCCAATCAGATGGTTCGGATAGCAGACTAAGTGGGACCAAAGAGCTGCCGGTCAGCTACCAAAAAAGTCTCTCTCCCAGATACCACTTTGTCACACGTTGGTCCTCTAGAATGCAGCGACGACGTGAGACCTAAAAAGCCTCCTAAGCTCCAGGAGTAAGCACCACATTTGACTGGAAGTATGGCCAAATATGAAATTATAAAAAGGAGAAAAGTTAAGGATCGGCAGGAAGCAACACATGGGCAATGCAAGGTAAGACAAATCACTCACATCATCAGGAACAAGGGCATTGATATTTGACCTCCAAGCAAAATCAGAAAATAAACGTACGGTTGCGGTTATCCTTATACCACAGCATCATGCGAGGAAATGGAGTTGAATGATCGATTAAAGTGGGCGCTAGGTGGGGAAAATGGTTGAAAAAGCAGACCTGAGCCAAAACCGCGATCAGAAAAGGTACATCAGATCATCCCTAGGGAGAATACTACAAAAGAGGATCATCAAGAAAGTACCTTGATAACTGGATAAAAACCAGTCAAAGATCGGCTAATACAACGGCTGGCCTTGTCCAACCCTTCATATAGATGGGCCAGGAGAGCCGCATTCCAGTTGTATGGTATGGAAAAGGTGATATCTACCACGAGAAACAGCAGACGGGAACTCACTAATTCGTTCCCATGGTAGAAGATCATCGCTCTTATGGTGTACAAAATCAGGGCCCAAGCCTTCACTACAGCTGCGGCTTCAGTCTCGGGGATGCGACGGGCAAAATTCGATGATAGCCACAACAGTTTGAATCGGTGACCTGAGAAACCTGTGGCATCTGGCATCATCCCCAACAACTTCATCCAGTCATCCTCGAAAGGTACTGGAAGATCATCCTCGAAGGGAACGGATCCTCCGTCATATCGAAGACCCAGCTGCATGTATACATCGTAAGGAGTGATCCCCCACTCCCCAAAAGGTAGCTGAAAGGTGTGAGTCTCAGGGTGCCATCGTTCAGCCAAGGCGGATAAGAGGGATATGTTCGTCTTGCTTAGACGAACGTGGAACAGATGTGCAAATGGCGTGTGCTCCAAGACCTCAAAGAAAAGCGGCTGGGGATCTTGGAACCAATTGGGCCAGTGCATCCTAACCCCGCGCCCTCTGAGAATCGCAGGCACACCATCCTCTCGGGCTATATCTGAAAGGTGTCGACCCTCCCACGGTACATAACATGGATCAGTCGAATGGCGAGACGGACCAGCCTCATTCCTACCCCGACGAGGCATACTGCATAAACAAGGCCCACAGATAAGTATCATCCTCACCATAAAAAAGCCAAGGCCCACTTCTAAAGTCCATGCCAAGGCCCACTTCCAAGACCCATGCCAAGGCCCATTTCCAAGACCCATGCCCAAGCCCATTTTAAAGGCCCACTTGCCTAAGCCCATTTTAAAGGCCCACTTGCGTAAGCCCATTTCTAAGGCCCATGTCCAAGCCCACTTTCTAAAAGACCCATTCCAAAGCCCATGATTGAGACCCATTTTCCAAAGTCTCTTTCCAAAAAATCACCACCATAACAAGTCCACACATCTGGACACATCAAGATCATAATGCGGGGCCCACTTGTAAAATCCTACCCATCCACCATCAACAAAGTGGCCAACTAACAAGATCCAAACCATTTACACACTCAAATGGGCCCTAGATCATCCATCCAACGGTCCAGATCATCCAAAATTTCCATACAAAAAAAAACATACAAAATCTTTAAATAAAAGGTGGGGCTCCTTTCTTGTCACACCCCACTCCATATTAAAAAAAAGTGTATATATGTACAACAGAAAATTCAGCCCGCAACTTCACCAAAAAGCAAGTAATCCCACAAGATCCAACGGTTGGGATTAAATCAAAGCCGATCAATGGTCCGAAAATCCGTTAAAAGATCGGTAAATGGACGATCCAGCAAGATTCATCAAGAATCCATTAATCGAGAGTACCTGAAAATGAAGAATGGAGAAGATACTGAAAGTACAAGCCAAAATTCAATAAAAAATGCAAACAAAGGGGAGCTTCCAGGGATCACAATGGAGTCCCTGGACGCCTATGGGTCGGATTCAAATAAGGGAGAAGAGGCCACCTTTCGGACCAGCGCACACCATGGACCAGCGGTCCGCTGACGATGAGCCGTGAATCGGACTATACGCATTGAAAATCATCACCATGACATGACCGACACGTTGACATGTTGTCCCCCATGCCCCTTTGCATTAACCGGTTTTTCCTTCAGACCAGTGGATAAAGACCTTAAAATAATTTTCAAAAAAAAAAAAACAACAAATTTTTTAAATTTTCAAAAAATTCAAAAATCCCAGAAAATTCTGAAAAATATCCAAATTTTCAAAAAAATCCCCCAAAAAAATTTTCAAAAAAATCCTAGAAAATTCTAAAAATATCCAAATTTTCAAAAAATCCCAAAAAAAAAAAAAAAAAAAATTCAAAAAAAAATCCCAAAAAATATCCAAAATTCCAAAAAATCCCAAATTAACAAAAACTGCCAAAATAACATAAATCGCTAATAAGTAAGGGACATGTTCACTCCCCAAGTATAGGGTTGTGATGTAGTAATAAACTCGGTAAGACCGAGGTCGAATCCCAAGGGACTGATACTTGTACGTTTTCTGAAAATAACCAGATCTAAAACTAGAATGAGATGAAATCTAAACCAAGTTTGATTTGAGGATTAATGGTGAAATAATTAATCTAAAACTTAGGAAAAATCAGAGAAGGGAAACTAGGGATTCAGAGGATCCACTTGTAGAGATCGGGAGATCTTATGCACATTACAAATCGGGAAAATTAATCCAATCTGCGCATTGACATAGATTTCAAGAGATGAGAGGTATATGAATTAGAATGGATTCCATCACCAAACCATGCCCATGAGACAAAGCAAACAACAGAATTAAACTAATTACCAACCAATCAATGTATGAAGGTTAGGAAGGGTACCGACATCCAACCATGCCCAGGAGACGATGGTGAACAACAGGGCTTCCTGACGTCATAAACATAAAGAGGAAAAGAACATGCTCAAAGCCATCGCAGACCCAATGTAATTTCAGTCACAACAGACCATTAAGGACTGAAAACACATTCCCATAATAAAAATCCAAATCAACATCAAATTCAGTCTAAACAAAAGCACAAGCAAAGAGGCCTCCCATCACACTACAAGCTTCACCTCTTAGCCCTAGCTAAGAGGTTTTAGCCACACATGAATGGGCTAGATCTCATAAAATAGAGAAAAGAAGAAGAAAACAATCACAAAACCTAAACCTTACTCCCTATCTCTCTCTCTTCACGTCTCCACTTCTCCTTGCTCTCGATCCCCAGATCTTGGTTTTTTTTCTCCTCCACGGTCTCTCTCTCTTTTTATAGCTTCAAAGGAGTCCGTTGGTGAAAGCTTTCGCAGCTGCGTGCGAAACTCCTTACACATGCTAATTTTTAGTGTAGCCCAGGCATGGTATAACTTGATAAATCCATTCCGTTCATTGGATTGTGCACGGAAAACCAGTCAGTCATGCTCGTTTTTGCTCTGTTTTGATGCGGCCCACCAGACTTTCTGTGCTACCGTTTGTTTTTCTTGTAGACGGTTGAACCCCGATCTTCATCACTTTCTGCAATTTATTTATCTAGGCTTGGATGATAGGAATCAAAGACTGCTGATGGACGGTTTGGATCGTCAAATGAATCGACGAAGGTGGGCCACAAACGGACGAAAAATCTGAATTTCTCGGATTTCGCAGCCGGCGCACCGCGAGCTGCGCTGGAACGATGGTGGGAACCCTGTGATCTTGCATTTTGTCTGACTTTCAGGCCACTTGAGCTTCAGTTTCTCGATTTCCGCGGATCTCTGCCGAGTAATTCCGTCAATCGTGGTCTGCTGGAGTCCGTCCCTTGCCTTTAGTGTCATCGGAGCATTAAATCTATGCTTTTATCATCATTTCCAGTTCCAGCTTGTTATTGCACCTTGCATCATAAACATGATTACAACAGTAGTTTAAACAAAAGATTATGTTCATAAATCCAGATAATAAATGGGGTCTGATATGCAATATTTGACCCTCAACACAACCCCCAACCAGCATTTTGCTAGTCCCGAGCAAAATATGCGAAAAATTAAGTTGAGAATTACGAGACAGTTCTTATGAAGCCGAGGGATATTTTGAAAAACAATCTAGATATGAGAAATCTTAAGATTCATGAATGTTGATTATCAATTTCTCCTGGCCTCTCGTGCACGGTGAATTCCATAATCAAGTTCAAATATTAATCTATAAACTAGAATAATTTTAAACATTGAGTTCCATGGGTGTATAGTGAAATCTCAGCCTATCATCATTAAGAGATCAAATTGTCGATTTCATGATTATCATTAGTAATCAATCAGAAAATTCATAACAACCATCACCTATACTTTGCCTCACAGATCATTCTTTCATTTTCTTAGGGGTTTTTTTTTTTTTTTTTTTTTTTGACTGAAAACAAGATGGGAATCAAATTTTCACTTATAGGGAGCAGACCTATGGTGAAACTAGTCGCCCAACCCTTTCTAACTTGTTAATCATGAAAAATCGAATCCACACCTATAGGGAGCAAACCCATGGTGCAACTCTTTTTTTATACCCTGATGGCCAAATCTTTTAGGCTGGTTTCTTTCATGCTCAGTGATTACCAAATTAATCATTCAATATCAAATTGAGATCTCAATGTGTAAGTGAGATGTGGTATGTGAAATCATGACTCAATCAATGTTTACAACTTCTCATCATGGATTAACAATTCAAACTTAACTGTGAAATCTACAGATAATCGAATCCAAAAGTAATGAATTACCAACAATATGTATCTTAACATGATAAATCCAAGATGGTCGTCAAAATCACTTCAAATTCACAAGAATTTCCAGAAAAAATTTAAAAATTTTCACAATTTTTGCTCAAGACCAAGAAAAACACTGATTAGGTTACCTAATCTCCCACCTCCAACCTAAAATCTACATTGTCCTCAATGTAAAAGATATGAGCATGGAATGCAGACGGGACAACGAAAGTAAAAGAAAAGTGATGGGAAGATAGTACCTGAATGATGAATCGTGAGAGACTTTCCAAGAGATCTCAACATGAGAGCGGGTGAGCACGAGAGAAAAAGCAACACAAAAAAAATAGTAAGAATTAAAATCCTACCTATACCACTTTCGCAGGTGCTCTCGATTGCATTTAGCGCATGCAACAAGCCTTTAAACCCCTAGGTTTTCCCTAGTGGACGAGTTGTAGTCTCGTGAGGGTTTGCAGTAATGTTACCCACAAACATTGAACTAACTAGGAAAATGAAATAAATGGAAAAGAAAAGCTGGGTTGCCTCCCAGGAGCGCTAAGTTTAACGTCTTCAGCCAGACAACTACAGCAACTACCCTAGTCCTAAGAAAGCGATAAACCTACTTATACCTCCATCAGACTAGGAGATCAGTCTGGTAGACAGGATCGAGTCGAGGGCATGGACATGTCCTCTCCAAATTTCTCGACAAATGGCTTTAAGCGATGTCCATTTATTTTAAATTCCTTGCCATTGTCGGGATCTCTTATCTCGACAGCCCCATGAGGATATGCAGTAACAACAATGTAAGGGCCGGTCCAACGAGATCGAAGCCTACCCGGAAAGAGATGTAATCATGAATTATACAAAAGGACTTTCTGGCCTGGCGTGAATGATTTTCGTAGAATATGTTGGTCATGAAACGCCTTCATCCTGTCCTTGTAAATTCTCGAATTCTCATATGCGTCGTTCCGGATTTCTTCAAGTTCATTTAATTGAAGTTTGCGTAGCGAGCCGGCGTTGTTCAGATTGAAATTTAAATTTTTGATTGCCCAGTAGGCTCTATGTTCCAACTCCACAAGTAAGTGGCAAGCCTTCCCATAGACGAGTCTAAAGGGAGACATTCCAATAGGGGTTTTAAAAGCAGTACGGTTCCCATAAGGCATCGGTCAATCGAATTGACCAATCCTTACGGTCAGGATTAACCGTTTTCTCCAAAATGTGTTTGATCTCCCTATTAGAAATCTCAACTTGCCCACTTGTCTGTGGGTGGTATGGGGTGGTCACCTTATGAGAGATACCGTATTTTTTCATTAAGCTCTCGAATGGCCTATTACAAAAGTGTGAGCCCCCATCACTAATAATAGCTCGAGGCGTTCCAAATCGGGAAAGGATGTTCTCTTTTAGAAATTTAATGACCGTGCGATGGTCATTGTTTCGACACGGAATCGCTTCGACCCATTTAGTGACATAGTCTACGGCAAGCAAAATATATAAATTCCCAAAAGATTGGGGGAATGGTCCCATGAAATCGATGCTGAAAGAATCAAATGCCTCATGATAAGAATGGGATTCAAGGGCATCATATTTCGACGGGACAATGCTCCCAATTTCGACAACGCTCACAAGCTTTGCAAAACTCATGAGTGTCCCTAAACATAGTGGGCCAATAGAAGCCACCTCTGAGAATCTTGGCCGTGGTCTTTTTGCGAAAAGTGACCACCACAGCTGTGAGTGACGGAAGGAGATGACACTCGATGCTCATCGTCGGCACACATCTCCTCAAGATTTGGTCCGGGCAATATTTAAACAAGTATGGATCATCCCAGGAAGAATTTACGTACCTCGGTGAAAATTTCTTCTTATCTTGCGCAATCCCAATGTGTCGGTATGGAACACATGTAGCAAGATAATTAGCAATATCAAGCAAACCAAGGTGAATGGGAGACTCGAACAGTTGTTCATCGTGGAACATGTCATTGATATGGGTCGCCTCAAGGGAATCGAGGTATTAAGGCGAGAAAGGTGATCGGCCACTACGTTCTCTACTCCTTTTTATCTTTAATTTCCAAATCAAATTCTTGGAGTAGAAGGATCCATCGTATCAAGCGGGGCTTAGAATCATTCTTAGAAAGGAGATACTTCATGCGCATGATCTGTATAGATAATGATCTTGGATCCATCGAGTAGGACCTAAATTTGTCCAAGGTGAACACTACGGCTAAGAGTTCCTTTTCGTAGTCGAGTAGTTCACTTGGGCGTGATTTAAAGTCCTACTCGCGTAATGGATGACGTAGGGCCTCTTATCTTTTCTCTGCCTAGAACCGCTCCAAGAGCATAATCGTAGGCGTCGCACATAAGTTCAAAAGGAAGGCTCGGTCGGGTGGCGCATGATAGGTGCGGTGGTCAACATGCCTTTAAGCTTGGTGAAAGCTTCTGGCATGGCTCACCCACTCGTATGGAACATCCTTTTGAAGAAGATTACATAAAGGACGAGAGAGGAGACTAAAGTCCTTTATGAATCGCTTTAAAAAATCTGCGTGTCCTAAGAAGGATCGCACGTCTCGATGTTCTTGGGTGGAGGTAGGTTAGAGATAAGATCGATTTTTGCCTTATCTACCTCAATTCCCTTGGACGAGATGATATGTCCAAGGACAATCCCCTTATGAACCATGAAATGGCACTTCTCCCAATTAAGTACCAGATTCTTTTCCTCACATCTTTTCAGCACACATTTAAGACTTTCCAAGCACTTGCTGAAAGATGAGCCATAGACAGAGAAATCGTCCATGAAGACCTCAAGATATTTCCCCACCATATCAGAAAAGATACTCAACATACATCGCTGAAAGGTGGCAGGGGCATTACATAATCCAAATGGCATCCTTCGATAAGCAAAGGTGCCGTAGGGACATGTAAATGTGGTCTTTTCCTGGTCTTCAGGGGCGACTTTAATCTGATTGTAGCCCGAATACCCGTCAAGAAAACAGTAATAGGAATGACCAGCTAGCCTTTCCAAGATTTGATCGATGAAGGGCAGAGGAAAGTGATCCTTCCTTGTGACGGTATTCAACTTTCTGTAGTCAATGCACATTCTCCAACCAGTAGTGACTCTGGTTGGCACGAGTTCATTATTAGCATTGGCTACGATGGTGATTCCGGACTTCTTAGGAACCACCTGAGTTGGACTCACCCATTGACTATCAGATATAGGGTATATGATACCTACATCCAATAGTTTAAGAACCTCGGCCTTAACCACTTCCTTCATGTTTGGATTTAGTCTACGTTGTGGTTGCCGAGCGATCTTTACATTTTCCTCAAGATATATGTGGTGAGTACAAATCGAGGGATCGATTCCTTTGAGGTCCGCTATCGTCCATCCTGGGCTCTTTTATGCTCAATGAGAGTAGATATGAGCATACTCTCCCGTTCTTTCTCCAGGTGGGCGAGATCACCACCGGGTATGTCTCATCTTGACCTAAATAGGCATATTTCAAATCGAGGGCAAAGGTTTTAGGTCAAGCTTCGGTGCCTTGAGGTTAGACGGTAGGCACTACATCGGTTTGGTAATTCTTCAAATTGTGGCCTCCAATCGTTAACTTCAAGTACTGCACCGGTGCATGCTCAAGCAAGGCACACGTCTCCCTAATCATATCATCATCAAACTCATGGGAGTGGGCCAAGCACGTCTCTAGAGGATCGAGAGGATAAGGTAAGGGGTGTCCTATCTTCCACGAAAGTATCGATCATGTTAATGTCGTGGACATCGTCATCATCCTCTGCGTTCTTTGCCGTTATTGAAAAAGATGTTTGACTCCAATGTCAAATTTCCAAAAGACATAGTCATGACACCATTCCTGCAGGTTGATGATTGCATTTGACGTGGCAAGGAATGGGCGACCAAGAATGACGGGAATCCGAGTGCTCATATTGTTGATGGGTTCGGTGTCCGGGGATGATAAAATCTACAGGTAGTAAAGTCTATCGACTTGGACTAACACATCCTCAATAATCCCTCTTGGTACACGAATGTTCGATCTGCAAGTTGTAGTGTGGTTAGGGTAGGTTTTAACTCACCCAATCCTAACTGCTTGTATACCGGTAGGGGATCCGATTGACGCTTGCTCCCAAGTCAAGAAGTGCGTGATCAATTCGATGGTTCCCGATTACACATGATATGGTTGGAGCTCACGGATCCTTGAATTTCATGACGTCTTGCTTAAGGATGGCACTCACTTTCTCGGTCAAGAAGATCTTTTTTGAATGTTTGCCATCTTTTGGTCGTACATAGGTCTTTCGAAAATTTTGCATATGAAGGAATCATCTTTTTACGACATCAAGTAGAGGAATATTGACCTTCACTTGTTTCAACACCTCCAAAATATCCCGAGAGTTAGAAAGACGTTTTGGTGCAACCAACCATTGGGGAACGGAGCAACGGCTTCTCTAGAAGTTCCTAGGTTCTAAATTTTGTGGGACATCACGAGATCCATCATTATTGTCCTCTTCTGGTTCTTGAGGCTTTTCGGGCCTAACCGGAAGGGTTTTATCAATGATCTTCCCACTCCTAAGAGTGGTGATGGATTTAGCATGTCCCATTTGATTTGAAGAGTTGGGATCATTTATCTCATATTGCGGTTTAGGATTGGGGAGCGGTTGTGCAGGAAGCATCCCCTTTTCTATAACCGTCATACGCGAATCTATTTTCTGCATAAAGTCTGTGAGTCCACGCACTGCCTGAGTCAGCTCTTGTATGGGATTTTGAACCGGTTCTTCTTGAGGTTTCCCCTGATTTGGATTTTGATTGAAGAAACTTTGAGGGGTAGCAGTTTGTCCATTCCTCCAACTAAAATTTGGATGATTTCTCCAACCAGGATTGTAGTATAGTGGTGAGTATTCCCGCCTGTCACGCGGGTGACCCGGGTTCGATCCCCGGCAACGGCGCCAAAAACTTGTTACTCCCCAAGTATAGGGTTGTGATGTAGTAATAAACTCGGTAAGACCGAGGTCGAATCCCAAGGGACTGATACTTGTACGTTTTCTGAAAATAACCAGATCTAAAACTAGAATGAGATGAAATCTAAACCAAGTTTGATTTGAGGATTAATGGTGAAATAATTAATCTAAAACTTAGGAAAAATCAGAGAAGGGAAACTAGGGATTCAGAGGATCCACTTGTAGAGATCAGGGAGATCTTATGCCTGTATTACAAATCAGGAAAATTAACTGAACTGCCATTGACATAGATTTCAAGAGATGAGAGGTATATGAATTAGAATGGATTCCATCACCAAACCATGCCCATGAGACAAAGTAAACAACAGAATTAAACTAATTACCAACCAATCAATGTATGAAGGTTAGGAAGGGTACCGACATCCAACCATGCCCAGGAGACGATGGTGAACAACAGGGCTTCCTGACGTCATAAACATAAAGAGGAAAAGAACATGCTCAAAGCCATCGCAGACCCAATGTAATTTCAGTCACAACAGACCATTAAGGACTGAAAACACATTCCCATAATAAAAATCCAAATCAACATCAAATTCAGTCTAAACAAAAGCACAAGCAAAGAGGCCTCCCATCACGCTACAAGCTTCACCTCTTAGCCCTAGCTAAGAGGTTTTAGCCACACATGAATGGGCTAGATCTCATAAAATAGAGAAAAGAAGAAGAAAACAATCACAAAACCTAAACCTTACTCCCTATCTCTCTCTCTTCACGTCTCCACTTCTCCTTGCTCTCGATCCCCAGATCTTGGTTTTTTTTCTCCTCCACGGTCTCTCTCTCTTTTTATAGCTTCAAAGGAGTCGGTTGGTGAAAGCTTTCGCAACTGCGTGCGAAACTCCTTACGCATGCTAATTTTTAGTGTAGCCCAGGCATGGTATAACTTGATAAATCCATTCCGTTCATTGGATTGTGCACAGAAAACCAGTCAGTCATGCTCGTTTTTGCTCTGTTTTGATGCGGCCCACCAGACTTTCTATGCTACCGTTTGTTTTTCTTGTAGACGGTTGAACCCCGATCTTCATCACTTTCTGTAATTTATTTATCTAGGCTTGGATGATAGGAATCAAGGACTGCTGATGGATGGTTTGGATCGTCAAATGAATCGACGAAGGTGGGCCACAAACGGACGAAAAATCTGAATTTCTCGGATTTCGCAGCCGGCGCACCGCGAGCTGCGCTGGAACGATGGTGGGAACCTTGTGATTTTGCATTTTGTCTGACTTTCAGGCCACTTGAGCTTCAGTTTCTCGATTTCCGCGGATCTCTGCCGAGTAATTCCGTCAATCGTGGTCTGCTGGAGTCCGTCCCTTGCCTTTAGTGTCATCGGAGCATTAAATCTATGCTTTTATCATCATTTCCAGTTCCAGCTTGTTATTGCACCTTGCATCATAAACATGATTACAACAGGCCGTTTAAACAGTATTATGTTCATAAATCCAGATAATAAATGGGGTCTGATATGCAATATTTGACCCTCAACAGGACACTTCTTCTAAACCATCAAGCCACATTAATTTATCAGTGGAGGCGATTTCTCTGCAAATAAAAACTGGACGACGACTCCCACCTGCGAAATCGGCCAAATGTTTTCCAAAAAAATCTATTTCCAAATAAAATCCCCAAGGAATCTAGTTCCAAATGGAATAGTTTTCAAAGTAAAGTTTTCGAACGAACTCACGCGGCACGCAGTACACCTAGAAATCTTCTATATTCTCCAGTCGCAGTCAGTGCAAACAGCTAAAGGTTTGATCCCTTCCGATTTCTCCAGATATGATCGGACCCGTACATGATACAAGTACGGTTGGCCTAATCTTTATATCTGGACAGTTGTACGAATGCTAGTAGAAGTGAGTTGATCTATCTCTGGAAAGAATAATCAAACTCGAAGTGACAACAATCCATTGTAACCAAAGTATCAAAATCAGCAGATTACATGGCAAAAGATTACCTGCACATACCTAGGCCAGGATGTTCAGAAAATTTGATCGAGTCCAAGTTGACATAGTGAGTTCCCCATAAGGCCGCACCAATGTGCAGGGCAGCTAACCACTTTGACGATCAAATGGATCGACTACTCCTAGGGTGATTACGTAGCAAAGGAACGACAGACCAAACAATACGGGAATCCTCGTAAAGCTGCACCAACACGTAGAGGCCTTACTTTTCAGACTTACCCTCCAATGTCGTTAACAATCTGACGTAAAAAGGTTGTGATTGGTGACCTGTAAAGCCGCGACGAATGCGTAGGGGACAATCACAACGTTTTCCTCAACCCTCGTGATATGTGTAACAGATTTGAATCACTATCTCTTTCTAACCAGAAGGGTAGGGTGTCCACTCACTTTGACCTTCGGTTGCTTGCAACCTCGGCCAAAGAGGGGCATCTGTAGACACCCCACCCAGGCTAACATCTTGAGAAGGCTAAGACTATCCGGAAACCATGAGCATATCTGAACCAAACCCTAATCCCAACTTAAACTTAACCCTGACCCAAAATTCTCAAAAACCTCCAAGCCAGAACCTAAAACCTCGATCCAAACCATTCAATCCACACATAGCCCCCACTTATACCTTACACTTTGATCAGAACCCTTTACCCGAGCCTAAACCCATCTATCTGAGCCCTTAAAACTTTAAAAAGAGGCCACCGTGCGAACCCACACACCGAGAAAAGCCTGCACGCGCGAGCCCATACCAAACGAGTTTCGAGCTGTAGTCGAACTACCGCCGGCGATAGTCGGACTACCGCCAGCGGTAGTCGGGCTGCTGCCACTCGCGGCCCGCATGTGGACAGTTGTCCCAGGTCCAAAAGTCAACTTTCTCATGAATTTACCTCTCTCATATTCACTATTTACCTTTTTACCAACCTTAGAATCCAATAGGAATATGTCATGTGGCATCTCTCTCCTCTCCACCAATCACCACCTGCCACATCAGCGTTTACCCTCCTTGTATCCTCTTTTTACCAAAATGCCATGGGAGAGGGCTATTAATAGCTCTCTCCTCTCCTCATTTCCAACAACAACAAAGAGAGAGAGAGAGAGAGAGAAAGTGAGAGAGAGAGAGAGAGTGAGTGAAGAAGAGAATGAGGGAAAGGGAAGGAGCTCCCAAGCTCTCAAAGTTCTGATTTTTTCAGCCACCCCCTAGCCCTCCTCTCAACCCATCCAACCCATAGGCCTAACCCAAACTAGTCATGGTCCAATCTATGTCTTGGCCTATCTAAGAATCAAGCCAAAGATCCATCATCCTGCAAGCATTCATCATGACATCTACTCCCTTCTCAACCCCCCTGCTTATCTAGATCTCTAGTAAACGTATGCTCTGTGACTTGCCATACATCAAATCCTGTCACATCAAATATTTATAGTGATCTAGTCCATTTTTCTTACCTCTTTGCATAATCATCACATCCACCCTCTAGACACATAGTCGGACGTATGCTCTGTGGCCTGCCGAAATTCCGGATCTTGCTACATCAAAAACCCACACTAGTCCCATCATAACCACAGCATCATCATCATCTCTTGAGATTATTTTACTACACTAAGTAGAGACTGTACGTTTGTACGGGCAGAGAGAGTGCCTAATACCTTCCCTCTTTGTAACCGAGGTCCCTTATCCAGAATCCCAGATCGCAAATCAGGAATCAATCTAAGGTCGGAGAGTCTTTAAATTTCTCCAACCTTACATATTATACAGGTTCTAGCCGACTGCGGGATTTTGATATTAATTGGCTAGTGGCGACTCCAACATCCACAAATCAGTTTAATCACCCCCATCACCAAGACACACCATACAAAACAGCGGGGACACCAATTTTTCAGTGTCTACAGAACTCAATGTTGTGACAGAAGATAATGAAATCTTGATCTATTTGTTTCAAAATCCCGAATGGGTGATGCATTAGGTTGGTACATATCGCTTGATAATCATAAAGTTAAGACCATGGGAAGACCTTTTTCATCGATCACTTTGTGTACAACCTTTAACCATTTAGCCACCCTTAAGCTAAAAAGTGACAAGACTCTGTCGGTATATGTTGGACGATGGAGAAATATAGTCGCACAAACGAAAACGCTCATTGACGAGGAAGAACAAATTTTCATGATCGACCATTCAACTAATTCAAATCATCTTGATATTTGATCTCGTATTCATATGTCGACTTCTCTCAACTTTTCCGCTCATGGAAATAGGTGGATGCCATGATCTGAGTTGGCACAATCTCACGATGGCCCCACCAATCCACCCATATAGAAATCTAAGATTGAAGAGAGACCGAGTAAATACACCCCTAGGAATAGGCACTACAAGAAATTGGCCTTTTACTGACGAACTTATTACCGACAAAATAAATTTTGTCGGTAAACAAGACTTTCCCCAATGAAATATTAGTTCGTCGGCAAAAGATTCTCGCCACGACCGAAAATGTTCCCGCCACTATTTACAACGACGGCATGGAAACTCTTCCCAACGAAATTATTTATCGTAGGTAAAAACACCTTTACCGACGACTCTTTCGTCGGTAAATGTAATTTTCCCGACGAACCAAATAGTTCGTCGGTAAAGGAGCTTTTTACCGACAAAAATAATCGTCGGTAAAGGTGTTTTTTTACCGATGAACATCAACCGTCGGCAAAAATCAGCATATTGAATTTTTTGATAAAAATAAAATAAATTTTAGTAAAATTTTATTACCGACAACAAGAATCGTCGGTAAAAGTGTTTTTACTGACGAACATCAACCGTCGGCAAAAATCGGCATTTTGAATGTTTTTCACTGACGAATATCAACAGTCGGCAAAAATCGGCATTTTGAATGTTTTTTACCGACGAACATCAACCGTTGGCAAAAATTGGCATTTTGAATATTTTTTATCAACGAACATCAACCATCGGCAAAAATCGGCATCTTGAATGTTTTTTTACTGATGAACATCAACCGTCGGCAAAAATTGGCATTTTGAATGTTTTTACTGACGAGCATCAACTATTGGCAAAAATCGGCATTTTGAATGTTTTTTACCGACGAACATCATCCGTTTGCAAAAATTGGCATTTTGAATTTTTTAATAAAAATAAAATAAATTTTGGTAAAATTTTATTACCGATGAAAATAATCGTCGATAAAGGTGTTTTTACCAACGAAATTCAATCGACAACAAAAATTGGCATTTTGAATTTTTTGATAAAAATAAAATAAAATTTGGTAAAAATTTTAAGATTTTGACAATAAAAATTTAGAATTTCTATTTTATTATTTTTTTGAAATATTTGATAATAAATATCATATATTGTTAAAAGTTTTGAAAGAAAATTTAAGAGTAAAAAAATATACATTTTGAAAAAAAAAATGTGATTTTTAAATAAAAATTGAGATTTATCTGTGAAAAAAAATAACATTTTTTACTAAATTATTAGGCACATCTACTTATTGAACCTTTAATCGTTTTTTAACAATTCTAATCAGTCCAAATTGAAGAGTAAATAACTTCATATGTTTAAATCAATTTTCACTCAAATTGTTGATCAATCTTGTATGCCTAATATCTTTCTCATATGTAGCCTGATCAGGTCAAGTAACTAGTCAAATTGAGGATATTGATCAGTAAAATAGAGTGAATGGACCAGACATGTAAAATGGGTCAAATATTTTTGTCAAAATTGTGACCCAACTTATTGACCTCGTGAGAACCTAAGAATTGATGTTAGTAAGTTTTGTGGGGCCCATCATGATGTGTGTCAAACATCAACACCGTGCCTTTGATGTGTCCCCTTTAGGTTATCTCAAAACTCATCTGTATACGAAACTCAGGTGGGTCATACCATTTAAAACTATGTGAAGACATCCTAAAAAATATAAAAGCACTTGGTGGGGCCCACATGAGTTTTGGATGCGGCTGAAACTTGGTCTAACCCCTCATCCAAGTGGGACACACATAATGAGTGGGTTGGATATGTGAATCATATCTAAGCAAGCACAATATATGATTATGAATGTTTTAAGGAAACCTATCTCCACTACATTTAGGTGAGTTACTCATTACCCTTAGCATACTAAGTAAATTCTGTGGGGTCCACCGTTATTTATTTATTTTATCCACTCCATTCATCCATGTTAACAGATAATTTGTGGTCTAAAGAACAAATATGAAGCGTATCCAAAGCTCAAGTGGACCACACCACAGGAAATAGTGTGATTGAATCTCTACCATTGAAAATTTCTTGGAGACCATAGAAGTTTTGGATCAAGCTAATGTTTATGTTTTCTCTTCATTCATATCTTTTTGATATTATGAACAACCTTTAACCGTTTTTGGACAATCTGATCAGTCCAAATTGAAAAGTAAATAACTTCAGATGTTTAAATCAAAATTCACTCAAATTGTTGATTAATCTTGTATGCCCAATATCTTTCTTATATGTAGCATGATCAGGGCGAGTAACTAGTCAAATTGAGGGTAATGATCAATAAAATAGAGTGAATGGACCAGACATGTAAAATGGGCCAAATATTCTGGTCGAAATTGTGACCCAATTTATTGACCCGTTGAGAACCTAAGAATTAATGTTAATAAGTGTTGTGGAGTCCATCATGATGTGTGTCGAACATCAACACTGTGCATTTGATGTGTCCCCTTTAGGTTATAAGATATCTCAAAAATCATCCGTATACGAAACTCAGGTGGGCCATACCATGTAAAACTATGTGAAGACATCCTAAAAAATATAAAAGCACTTGGTGGGGCCCACATGAGTTTTGGATGCGGCTAAAACTTGGTCTGACCCCTCATCCAAGTGGGACACACATAATGAGTGGGTTGGATATGTGAATCACATCTAGGCAGACACAATATATGATTATAAATGTTTTAAGGAAACCCATCTCCACCATATTTAGGTGAGTTACTCATTACCCTTAGCATACTAAGAAAATTCTGTGGTGTCCACCGTTATTTATTTATTTTATCCACTTCGTTCATCCATGTTAACAGATAATTCGAGGTCTAAAGAACAAAAAGGAAACGTATCCACACCGTCCACCCATTTTTCGAGATCATTTTAGAGCATGGACCAAAAAAATCAGGTAGATCTAAAGCTCAAGGGGACCCCACCATAGAAAGCAGGGGGGATTGAATATCTACTATTGAAAACTTCTTTGGGGCCACAGAAGTTTTGGATCTACCTCATTTTTAAATCCATGCCGTAAAATGAGGTTACAAAACAGATAAACGGTTTAGATATAACGCATATGTGTTATTCTCAATAGTTTCAAATGATGGTGGTTATATCCATTCAATGTACCCGTACCACGAATATAGCATGAAATTAAGCTTATCCCATGTTACCATGGACAATCCCTGTCATATATAATAATTATGTTTTTTTAATCTCATCCCACCTAAGCCTCCCCAATACCATGTGCCAAACACCCCCTTAGGGATGCGGCGGATTGCGTACTACTCTGAATGGGCAGTTCTGTAGGTGGGCCCACCGTGATTTATTTGTACATCCAAACCGAAATCTATTCCTTTTTTCAGAATATTTTAAGGCATAAAAACGAAAATAGGCAAATCCAATGCTCAAGTGAACCACACCACAGATGACTCTTGCATTTAATGCAATTGACATTTAATGCTTTGTGCATTTTAATACGACCAAGCTAATTATTATTTGGTGCGGTCCACTTGAGCGTTGGCTATGCCTCATTTTTGCATTAATGCCTTGAAATAATATAAGAAAAGGGATTGACGGTTTGGATGTAGAGATACAGCATGGTGGGCCCGCCCACAGAACTGCCCGTTCGGAGCTAGGGACGGGCGGGGTTAGTACGCAATCCGCGTCCCCACCTTAGCATGTGATGTGGAACCCACGCTGAATTAAAGCGGTGCTCGGATTGCGTAGTGCAGCACACAGCGTCCGCGAGGGTGCTGTGTGGTGCTCCAGAAGTTCGGTGGTCCCCACGTTGATGTACGTATTTTATCGAAGCCGTCCATCGATCTTTCCAGCCCATTTTAAGGCACCAGCCTAAAATGAGGCTGATCCAAATCTCACGTGAAACAGTGGTAACCGAAAGCCTACCATCAAAAACTGCCTAAGCCAATGTTTATTTGCCACCCGGCGTAGGGCTTTCAATGGGCCCAGGTAGTACCGATGGGCGTTTGGGCTTGGCGTCTATTGGGCCAGATATGGGGTGGTGTAAGCCTGATAGTTGGGCTCAATCTTGAATCAGAGCCCAATTGTAAATCGAGCCAGACTCGGATTTAAACTTCAAAAGACCATAAACCTGGCCTGGTCAGATAGGTCTTTTCTAAATCAAATATTTTCTCTTCTTTCATTCTCTCCCTCTCTCTCCAACATATCATCTATCCATGAGATATTCAGGACTCCGGATCGGGCAGACTCGGGTCAAGCTATGTGTAAATGTCTCGGGCTAGATTTAGACCAGACTATTTCAGCCCGTCACAGACCAGGCTGAATTTGAGCTTAAGTTTAGAATTACAGGCCAAGCTTACACAGAGCTTGTGGCAGCCCTAACCCGGCCAAGTGACAGCCGTCAGTCACACTTACGTGGACCAAGGTAAAACACACATACGAGCTTCATCCAAAACTTTTGTGGCCCACAAAAACTTTTTAATGTTAGCCATTCAATCACAACTGTTCTTGGAGTGTGGTCCACCTGAGATTCGGATCTAAATGAGCTGGCAAATGTATATACTATGTGGATAAAACAAATACATCATGCTGAGCCATTGAGCTTTTCCAGCACCACACAGCACTGTTGTCGTTGCTGTGTGATTCACTACATAATCCGAGTCGGGTGAAATAATTTTTAAAAAAAATTTACTCTCCCTTCGTCACTCTACTGCTTGTTGCCATCCATCGTAGCTCTGGAAGACGCTTTCTCCTCATCCTTCTCTCCACCATCATTCGCATCTCGGCCGGCACACATCTCACCCGTTCCCATCTGGCCCACCTCTCGGAATCTCGAGTAGATATCACTCTTATAGAATTCCCTTGTTCTGATCACAAGCAAAAGCGAAACCAACGATCCAATGAATGTCACAGCCGTAATGATGATGAACGATAATCTATAACACTTGGGCCCAATACAAGTCAACTTGCAGGTAATAGCCCCACCCACAACCCCTCTCTGCTTCATCGCCTCCCGATCATAAAGCCTACCCGCCACCTTCACGTTGAGTATATACGATCCAACCGGGCTAGCAAGGGCACCGAAATTGTACAACGTCCCATAGTACTTCAGCCCAAAAATTTCAGAAATGATGGCGTAGATCATCGGCCACTGCGCTCCGAAGCAGAATCCAATAATCACCGACGCTACATAGAGAGAACCCGGTGTGGGAAATGCTATCAGGAGGTGGCCCACGCAAGAGACGAGGAGAACGAACGTGAGCATCAACGGTCGAGGGAACCCGTGCTTAGAGAGAAGGATTTCAGATGCAAATCCAGCCGCCACCCTTCCGCCGAAGTTCCATATGCTTATCAGCGATACAAAGGTGCCGATCGTCAGACGCGGGTAGCCCAATGACTCGCCGATCTGACCCATGTTGTCGACTGCTGTTAGAGTGCCGCCGAGGCCGCATACAATCACGACGAAGATGATTAGCATGTCGACGCTCACGAGCGCCTGGAGGATGGTGTAGTCCTCGCCTCTTTTCGGCGATTTAAAGATATCTGTAATGCGGGAAATTCGTGTTTGCTTAGTTGGTGGGTGTAGTTTGGGAGAGGGAGGAATTGGAGGTGGGGGCAATGAAATTTCTGATACGGATGGTTCTTGCTTTGTCTCGACTGATATTGTAGATTGGTTTTTGAGCTTCTGTATCGAAAGCTCTTCTCTCACGACGATAATAAGAGGGAGGAAGAGCAAGAACAGAACGACAGCAGCACTGCCACCGTACTCAGGAGCAGAGAAGCTGACCTGCTTCTCGACGATGATTATAAGCATGAGATATCCGGCGAGAGCTAGTGCAATATAGAGAAATGAGTAGAATATCTTGAGCTCGTTTGGCTGCCGGATAGATTTTATTATCCGAATCGTGCCGAGAAAGACGATGGAGAGTGCGGCCGGGAGCCACGCAATGAGTAGGATCAGTGACTTGGAATCGTGGCCGTAGATTGCTAGATAGAGCTGGTTGAAAATGGCCCCACTGAGACCGACGTAGCCCTTGAGGAGCCCAATCATGATGCCGCGGCTCTCTGGGAAGTTCCTGACGCAGGTTACAAGCGCGCCGGTGTTGGCGAAGGTCTGTGAATTGGCGCCAATGCAGATGTAGAGGCACATCTGCCAGACTTTGGGATGGGCAATGCGGCCCGTCACGGCAAGCCAGACCATGAAGTAGCCGGTGAAGTTCATCGCAGCGCCGATGGCGAGCACCGCCCATGGCGGGATCAGCTCGTTGATTAGGCCGGAGAGGATGCCGACGTTGGCCCCGAGGTCTTTGAAGAATCCGAGGGTGTTGAGTGTCTGCTGGTTGTAGGCCATTGATGATTTTATGTCGCTGGAGTAGATGCCGTAGATGTAGGTGGCGCCTGCCCCTGACATTATCAAGAACGACCCGAAGACCATGAACCAACGGCCGCGGATCACCCGCAGGGCGGGTCCCACCATACTCGTTGCACGGAAACTGCTGATCATGGCTGAAAAATCAAGGGAGGCGGCAGTGGGTAGGATGGTGATGAACGCTCAGAAGCAATGGACACACACGCCACACGTGTGAACAACGGCCAGCAACGTGTCTCTGGTAAACAGAATAGCGGGGAGGAGGATTAATATTACAATTTGAGAGGATAGATTGTAGTGGAGTGGATATCTTCAATTAAAACCAAGGAAATGATGCACTGCTCTCACGTGTAAGCTATGGTGTTCCTGTTGCATAGGGGCATCCGTATTTGAAGTAGATAAAATACATACATCATACATGGATCATGCATACATCATGGGCCCATAGATTTTTGACATCACAGACTTGGTAGTGGTGGGGGCATTACCCAATCCGTGTCGTTGCGAGGGACAGAGGGAGGGACGAAAGGCTTTCAGAGGAAGTTCTTCCATTGATCTCACATGTGTGAGTTATGGTGGACCATAGAGCTTTTTCACCACTGACTCGAGCAGTGGAGGTATCACTGCCCGCTCTCAGTCCCAAAGGGCTCCAAAAACGAGGGAGAGAGATAAACGATAATGAGAGAGAGAGAGAGAGACGCGCTTGCATTGTGCGGTGACACTGATGTAGAGCGGGTCGCGGACAATTACATGGCAAAGATGCATCAGAAAAGGCCCGGTCGGCGAAAGAAGTGATCTGGACCATCAGACCTTAAATCAGGCGTAGCTCACAATTCGGGATGAGTTAGCCCATATATGAGTTAGCACGAAAAATAAATCTGCCTCAATTTAAAAAAGTGTAAACCATGACCGATAGCCTATTGTTTTTGGGTTTTGTGGTTACATCCACGGGCATTCGAGTGGATGAGGAAAAGGTGAAGACAATCGAGAGAGTGGTTGGTTCCCAAAAATATTCACGGTGCGAAGTTTCCATGGACTGCAACATTCTATCGTCGGTTCGTGAAAAACTTTAGTACCATTATGTCACCGATCACATGATTGCATGAAGAAAGAGCGGTTTCGGTGGTACGCGAAGCGACAGGGAGCTTTGCAAATCAAGCGCAGATTATCCACGACCCCGGTTCTTGTACTTCCCAACTTCGACAAAGTGTTTGAAGTCGAATGTGATGCCTCATATGTCGGGATTGGGGAGTTTTGTCTCAAGGTGGGTAGGCTTGTAGCCTTCTACGTGAGAAACTTAGTGATGCACCATAGAAGTGGTCTACATATGAGATCGAGTTGTTGCGGTGGTCAGTGCACACTGCGACACGTTACTTTACACGGACCATCAAGCCCTCAAGTTTATTAATAGTCAAGCTAACATTAACTGGTAATGCATGCTAGATGGATCTCATTTTTGTAGGAATTCACATTCATGCTAAAGCATAAGTCGAGGCACAGCAGAACAAAGTAGCCGATGGTCGCCGTGCTTGGCTTTGTTAGTCACTATGAGTAATGAAGTTGTCGGGTTCGAGCCGGCACGATGACTTGAGACGCATGGGTTAGATGTCGGGAAGGTCACTCCGGTGACTTACATATACAAGACGGGTTCCTTTTTAAGGAAATCGACTATGTATCCCAAAGAGTTCGCTAAGGAACGAGATAATTCAAGAGTTACATGGAGGTGGCCTCGGTGGACACCTTGGGCGAGACAAGATGCGAGCTCTTGTGGAAGAACGGTATTGCGGCGCAATGGTACGTGATGTGGGAAAGCGGTCCAACGCTATTATATTTGTCGGACTTCCAAAGGACAATCTCATAATACGGGCCTCACACCTGACCGGTGCGACGGCCCTTGGGAGGATTTATCTATGGACTTTGTGCTTGGTCTCCCACGAACACAACGCGGCATGGATTCGGTGTTCGTGGTAGTAGATCGTTTTCCAAGATGGCGCACTTTATTCCATGCAAGAAAACTCTCGATGCAACACACGTGGCGAATTTATTCTTGAGAGAAATTGTGCGGCTACATGGGGTTCCCAAGACTATTACTTCCGACCGTGACACGAAGTTCATAAGCCATTTGGCGGACTTTGTGGACTCGATTCGATACACGCCTTGATTCGGCGGCGCATACCACCTGGTGACGGCGGTCAACCGGGTTGTGAATCGCACATTGGGAAACCTCCTTCGATGTATTTCGGAAAAAAAACCGAAGCATGGGATTTGGCCTTGTCTCAAGCGGAGTTTGCATTCAACAACATGGTGAACTCTCAGTTCCAGGTTATCTACGACTGAGTACCTCGCCATACACTAGACTTGGTCCCTCTGCCCAGCTTCCAGGCATGAGCATTGCAGGCGAGAACATATGGCGACAAAATCATGGGCATTCATGCGGAGGTGCGAACAAGCTACATGGCTCGACGAAAAGTACAAGGAGCAGCGGACAAGCATCGGCGACAAAAAGTGTTCGAGGTGAGCGACAGTAATAATGGTCCATCTGCGCAAAGAAAGATTTCCGAAGACGGGCATATACAACAAGTTGAAGAATAAAAAGATTGGACGGTACCAATCATCCAAAAGATCAATGACAACGCTTATGTTGTTGATCTTCGATGATATGGCGATCTCACGAACTTTCAATGTCGCGGACTGGTTTGAGTATCATGAGCCAACGCATAATGATAACTCGAGGACGCAGTTCTTTTGAAGTGGAGGAGCGATGTAGAGCGGGTCGCGGACAATTACATGGCAAAGATGGATCGAGAAAAGGCTCGGTCGGCTCATCTGGACCATCGGACCTTAAATCAAAGTATCTCACAATCCGGGATGAGTTAGCCCGAAAAATATATGATTTTGGGGTAGAGCGAGCTACTTTAGCCAGCCAACCCGAACGCGGGGCACTCGGAATTGCGAAAACCCTGATTTGATGGTCGTTTCCACTGTTTCATTTCGTTTTACTATAAATAGTAAGTTTTAGTTTGTTTATAACTCTTCATCCGTCGGGCTTTAGGAGTTAGTCCAACGTGAAAGAGCTTAGAATAATTAGAGGGAACGGTTTGGTGAAGCCAAATAGGACACTTACTATTTTTGCCGAAAACCTTGCGCACTAGTAGACATCACGGCCGTCTATAAATAGTAAGTTTACTATTTATAGTATTGAATTCAAGAGTCCTAGTTGTAGTTTGATTCTAATTTCTTTCCCATTGCTTAGTACCCTTATTTAAAGGGTTGTGAACTCATTTTTATTCATTCATTAATCTATTTCGAATTTATTTCGAATTTATTTCTATTTTCTGCTCTCTTTTCTCGTGTATTCGAGAAAGTCTCTGTGAGGAGTCCGGAGAAGTTCCGTGGATTCGGAATAATTATCCTCTTGAGGGAGACGGTGCTCGACCTCACGTTCTCCCCTGCGTCAGACGCACACCTGCCCAAGTGGGCGGTGGAAAAGCTAAATGGGCCTACCATGATCACGTGTTTTATCCATGCCGTCCATCCATTTTGCCCTCATGAGGCAGCAGTGGATGGGTGGTGATGGACGGCCAGAAGCTAATGGCCACACGCCACAGCCACACTTGCCAACAACGGCCACTATCTTCGCTCCAATGACAGATTTGTGACCGGTGGGATATTGTGGAGGATTATTATAACAATGGCAGAGCGGGAGGAAACTATCTAGACTCTCAGGTCTAAGTCTGGTGTTCTTGTTGCACTCGGGTACCTGCATTTTAAGATCGACAGACAGAGGCCGTCCTAATAGGAAACGGATTGGCTGCTCCACTGCCACCAGCCCGGTGGCTGGTGGTCGGTACTGCTCTGTAAGCCCCACCTTGATGAATGTGTTTCATCCATTCCATTCATCCATTTTTTACCGAAATGAGAGGGATATAAATCTTAGGTGGACCACACCACAGGAAAACAATAGTGATTGGATATTCACCATTAAAATCCTCCTAAGGCTCAATGTACGGCTTATTTAACATCTAATCTGTTTATTAGGTCATACAGACCCGGATGAAGGGAAAAAACAAAGATGAAATTGATCCAAAACTTTTGTAGCCCAAAAGTTTTTAATGGTCTACGTTCATTCAATATTGTTTCCTATAATGCGGTCAACTTGAGCTGGGATATATCTAATTTTTGGGATGAAACAAATACATCATGGTGGGGCCCACAGAGCACCGACCATCAGCCATTGGCTGGTGGCAGGAGAGTAGCCAATCCGTTTCCGTCCTAATACACGTTTCATGGGCCATTTAAAAATCAGACCGATCGAAGAATTCTAACCATTCGAGCAATAGCAGCTACAAATGGACGCTGAAGATCAAGAAAAGCCGCCTGAATCAACAAGCTGAGCCTTCTGTTGGTTCTTGGCCATGGATTGTTTAGGTTTCTGAAGAAATAGCTTTCATCAGTGAATCCCAACCATGGCCTGGGGAATGGATGGATAAAAAATGAAGATCAAATTATGGATTTTTTGGATCATCCTATCAGTGTAATTTTACAAAGCAGCTCGATCATAAAATGTATTCTGAACGCAATAGACGGTCTGGATTTGATCAATTGGACTTTCCAATTGTCCCAATGTAACTGGAAGCACTATAACTATACAGTACTCAGAGAGCACAATACCATTTCTTTTCACAGAAATTAGAAAATCCAGTGGGTGGAATTCAGTGGATTTGCTGTCGGGAATTAGGCAAGTCACACTTTCTAAGCACCGTCAGTCCGTGACTCTACACAGTCCGTGACTCTACAGGACTCGGATTGGGTAGAGACCCCTCCACTAGCTGGTGGAAAATCTACGTGGCCCCACCGTCATGGATATCTTTCATCAATGCCGTCCATCATTAATTTTTGGTAGCTCATTTTACGAGTGTAGAACCAAAAAATGGCTGATTCAAAGTTCAAGTAGACCACACCACAAATTAATAGGGGATTGAATACCTATCATTGAAAATTTCTTGGGTGAAACATAAGTTATGGATCAAGCTGATATTTCTATTCTCCCTTCATCTAGGCATGACTTTATGAACAGTCGGATGGTAAATAAGGATGGTAAATCAACATTGCCGTGGCCCCTAAGAAGTTTTGGAGGGAGGCATTCTTATGATGTGATTCATTTGAGCTTAGGATCTTTATATTTTTGAGCTCGTGCCTTAAAATGAGCTGGCAAAATGAATAAAATACATTATGCCTCATCATCGTAGGGCTTATAGAGCTTTTTCACCACATACAGTAATGGAGGGGTAAGTACTCGATTAGAGAGAATTGTTGTTAAATAGTTCTAAATCATTACATTATCATAGACAAGGGTTTAAACAACAAATATAAATAAATATTTGGATTCCTCTAAATATTTATGATTTTTTCATATTTTTTATATTTTTTGTAGAGAATCTTTTGACTATTATAAGGGCGCAATAATAAGGGTGGGACCCTTATGTCCACCATTGCAGCACACCTTGCATAGGTATACTCAAATTAACTTGCAATAATGTCCAAGCTGTTGCTAAGTCACAATATCAAAATTACATTGGTTAACTAATTCTATCCTTGAATTACAGGCCATTTGTTTGATGAAATAGGACCTGTAGATCATTTTCATATTAGGCCGTCCAATAAATGTTCAACAATTCCAAAGATAATATAAATAAGTATAATTTCTTTGTTCCTGATGAATCTATATTGGGACAAATAATTTAGACATTTTGAGTTCACTTAATTACATGCCATGCATGCAACTTCTAAGTAAATTCTACCTGCATGTGCATCATTAGCCATGGGCTGTCAGAGTATCAAAGTTTTTGTCCTACTATTTTTGGGAGGTGGCATTATAGAGCAAGTTGAAGCACAATGTGATTGTCCAATCTCACTGCATTGGACTTGTCAGTATGATAGATGAATGGAGCCGTTCATCTAGTTGAAACTAATGTAGATGGAAAATGGTTTGAAATGGACATAAACCTGATGAAACCAACAATCAGGTGGACAGCCTTCAAAATGATGGTTGAAAACAAAACTGTCAACGATCCAGATTCATTGTGGGAAAGCCACGAAAAATTGATGGCTACAATGGTTCAATAGCTCTTTAAACAAGGTCCCTTAATTGGGCCGACTGGGGATGTCTGGAATTGGTACATAAATTCACCACTGATGATGCTAAGTAACAGCTATACCATGGTTGTACTAAATACACATGTATAGACACCAAATATATATACATGTATAGACACCGTATCCTAAATCCTAATAAATTGCATACTCGATATGGAATCAAAACCGATGGATAACCCAAAACCTTCAAGGATCTGCAAAACCTAACCCCTCAAAAATCCAGTTTAGAAACTCTTTCACTTCATAATCTAACCTAAAATAGTATAGGGTCCTTACTCTTGCCCGGGTGGTAGACTCTCAGGAGCTCCTGGTCAAGGGTTCGAGTACCCATAGGTGGTGAAATTCCACCAGCGTGACTGTGCGGGGTGTGTGCGCGTGTGTAAAAAATAATTAAAATAAATTTTTTTTTAAATAAAAAAAAAAATACCTAAAATAGTATAGAGATCCTGTGGACTCATTTAAACCTAATCAAACATGCTAGAGTACAAAAATATATTTTTATAACAGTACTTGGACTTCCGTCGGCAAATCCTAACCAGATTCAGTCAGCTGAAGGAACACCCAAGTTCATCCCAAAGCAGCTTACACAAAGGAAATGCAAAAATATGAGCACGTACCTAAAAGTTTTTAACTTCCTCTCAATTAATAATTTTTTACACCTCATCTATTTTCAACCAGTTACAAATGGACTGAATATATAAGTACTGGCTCACATAAATTTAGGAAATTTAAAGATTAAGGAGATTTTTTTGGGATGATACATCAACCTCCTCTAGTGCTCTCATAGCACTATTGGTTACAGTGCTACTATTTACATTTGGACACTTTGAAAGAACAATCCACTGACCCAAACTGCTCATTTGGTCCCATGCATATTTCAAGACCTATAGTTCAAACATCAAACTGCTCCGATTAATATTAACCGTAAGATCAATCGTCTTAATATGGACGGTCGAGAATGTTTATACAAAAGGTCCAATCCAAAAATTGATCAATGGGTTAGGGCCATCATGTTGCCTGTGATTCTTTAAAAAAAAAAAAAAAAAAAAAAAAAAAAAAAAAAAAAAAAAAAAACACTTTTGTTATGAAATCTTAGCCATCCCATCTATGGTTTGGAAAATAGATGTTTACATAAAATAAGGTCAAATTAAGGATGGATCGGACCATCCAATTTGTGAAATTTTTGCATGGTTATCTATAAAATGTGCTTTGGTCATAATAGAGACGGTTCAGATTGACCAAGTGAACCAATGCAACTAGGAGCACTGGAACTTATAGTGCTCCGAGAGCACTGGGAGCATTTCTAACTTCTAAGTACACGACCTCTACGTAAATTAGCCCATCCTTAGCAACAAGGTCTATCCAGGCAATCTTAACTCGTTGTTTTGGTGGGCCGGCTACGCAGGGATGAACGTGATGAGGTGCGTCGAGCACCGTCTTCCTCAAGAGGATAAGTATTCCAAATCCACCGAACTTCTTTGGACTCCTCGCATAGATTTCTCGAATCCACGAGGAAATAAAGCAGAAAATAGAAATAAATTCTAATAAATTCGAAATTGTTTAATTTATGAAATAAACGAGTTCACAACCCTTTAAATAGGGATACCAACCAATAGGAAAGAAATCAGAAGCAATCTAAAACTAAAACTCCTAAAAATTCGCAACTTACTATAAATAGTAAATTTACTTTTTATAGTAAGTTTTGTATGTGGCTTCACCACATTATTATCCTAATTATTCTAAGCACTTTTCATGTTGGACACAACTCCTAAAGCCCAGTGGATGAAGAGTTATAATCAAACTAAAACTTACTATTTATAGTAAAAATAGAAATATGGAATTTGACCGTCGATAGGATGGAATCTCGCAAATTCGGCATGGGCAACCCGGCTATGCCGGGTTGGTTGGCTAAAGTAGCTCGTCCTACTCCAAAATCATATATGGTACATCGAGTAACTTATTCCAGTTTGTGAGATATGTCTATTTATGGTTCTAATGGTCTTGATGATTTCTGTCTCAAATCGAGCCTTCTCTGATCCATCTTGGACATGAAAGTGTCTACAGCCCGCTCTACATCAGTCCCCTCCACTTCAAAAGAACCCGTCCTCGAGTTCTCATGCTGTTTTGGTTCATAATACTCGGTTTGGTGCACCGTAATGATACCCGGATCAAAAATTATGATCAATTTACAGTCCACCTCTTGAAAAAAACTCGTCCTCGAGTTACTCAAGGGACTTGGTTTATGATTCTGAGATAACTTTTAATGCCGATGTTTATTAGCCTTTTTCTTATACTTGACATTAGGCTCTTGAGTTGACACAATATATGCACTCATGCTCTCCTTAATTTGGCTAGTATGGATCAATTCCTTCACTTGTGCCTTCAAAATCTCACATTCCTTCTGATATTGTGGACAATTAGGCAGACTTATCCCTATGACAAGATCAATATGATTTTGTATATCTCGTATGATAGATAATTTATTGGGGAGTTCATCGAGCATAATCTCCTTGAACTCCTACAACACTGGATGTTCACAGGTTCCATATATTCTTTCTTTTCAACTAATGGATATATATCTCTTGTTTTCTTAGATTGTTTAACAAAAATCTGTTCAATTGTGAGAGATTACACAATCTTCTTAAACTCCTGCAACACTGGCTTCAGATCCCCTGGAATGTTCACAGGCTCCATATATTCTTTCTTTTCAACTAATGGATATATATATCTCTTGTTTCCTCAGATTGTTTAGCAAAATTTTGTTCAGTAGTGAGGGATTGTTCCTCAAATTTAGAAGTCGTGGGTTGGTTCTCCACTCTCATAGGGAAGAGGCCAATCTTTCTACCATCTTTAGTAAAATTAAATACATTATGCTGACCTCTATGTGTAGTAATAGCATCAATATTATTTTACCATGGTCGACCAAGTAACATATGACAAACTTTCATGTCAACTACATCATAAAGTACTTGATTCTTATAATTTTTACCAATTGAAAACAAGGCAATACACTATTCGATTACCTTTATTTTGTTGACCTCCTTGATCCATCCAATCATGTACGGAGATGGATGCTTTTCTATTTTCAGTTACAGCTTTTTCACCATTATTTTCGACACGAGATTCTCATTGCTCTTGACATCGATTATTACATTTCAAACCTTTTGGCTTACAATGCACCTCGTTTGAAAGATATTGTCTCGCTGTAATTTTATTTCTACCTTTGGCATGTATAACGGCTTCCTCATGATCGAAGTGGTAGCCTATTATTACCATCATCTGATGGTGGTTTGCAGAAATCGAGGTTGTGTCGTACAACGACTACGGGCGGTTGAGCATGGCTTTGAGCTCAGGGTGGAATTAGCGCATCTGCAATACGGTTGAGGGTTGTCTGCGGCCCTTGCATGGTCAACTGACTCTCCCGGTGGAAAGCTTCTATTCTTTCCGAAAGACAACGAATCCCTGGATCACCGTCCGCAGGATTTTGATTCATACCTTCATTACTTGTCATCGGCTCGAGGGGAATCCTCGCTTTGATACTAAATTGACGTAGGGATGAACCTCTCTCTGATACCAATTGACGCAGGGATGAATATGATGAGGTCGAGCACCGTCTTCCTCAAGAGGATAACTATTCCGAATCCATAGAACTTCTCTGGACTACTTAAAGAGACTTCTCGAATCCACGAGGAAATAAAGCAGAAAATAGAAATAAATTCTAATAAATTCGAAATTGTTTAATTTATGAAAAAAAAAAAAAAAAAACAAGTTCACAACCCTTTAAATAGGGATACCAACCAATAGAAAAGAAATCAAAAGCAATCTAAAACTAAAACTCTTAGAAATTCGCAACTTACTATAAATAGTAAATTTACTTTTTATAATAAGTTTCGTATGTGGCTTAACCACATTATTCTCCTAATTATTCTAAGCACTTTTCATGTTGGACACAACTCCTAAAGCCCAACGGATGAAGAGTTATAATCAAACTAAAACTTATTATTTATAGTAAAAATGGAACTAAACATGGAATTTGACCGTCGATAGGATGGAATACCGCAAATTCAGCATGGGTAACCCAGCTATGCCGGGTTGGTTGGATAAAGTATCTCGTCCTACCCCAAAATCATTTTTGGTACATCGAGTAATTTATTCTGATTTGCGAGATATGCCTGTTTATGGTTCTGATGGTCTTGATGATTTCTGCCTCTAATCGGGCCTTCTCTAATCCATCTTGGATATGAAAATGTCTGCGGCCCACTCTACATCAACCGCACCCCAATGATCATGTGATGGGGTATCTATAAAAGCAGTTAAGACTAGTGGTCCACATTGAACCATTAAAATGGTCTCACTTCAATCATTTTTCCATCTTTCTTGTCTACTTTGATCTTGTGAGCCCCACTCATGGGAGTACCATGGATAAAAAAAACCAATGGATGGGTAAGATGTTCACTCGTTGAAATTTTTCTATCTGGTCTATCCATATGGAGGGTTGTCAGATCAATGGTCTAAACCAGCAACCCCTGGCCCCATTCTTTCTAAACTATGCCTTGAGGGAAGCGAATTGAGTGGTGACCCCAACACAACCTAGCTAGGTGATGTTAGGCGGTTTGGGGCTTGTTGGGTTTTTTCAAAATAAGAAGAAAATAAATTTTAATTTATAACAGAAATTGGGAAAAGAATTGTGACTTTTGGTGATTGTTGGTAAGCATTCATTTGTGAATGATGGTGCCTCTTGGTAAATGGAGCATTATTTAGATTTGAAAAGGAGGGAAGTCATTGTTGAAAAGACACCATGGAAGAATATGTTTTTTCATGAAAAGGGTCTTTAGCATCTCTTATGATTTTATATAAACTCATCTTTAGGTCAATCCGAATTCACAATTCCAACAATCTCTTCTTCATCTTCTTTTTCTTCTCCGTTTTCGTTTTTTGAATGGTTTTTGAAAAGATACAGTTTTCAAGCGCTAAACTATAAACAGTTTTTCAAGCAGCAAATTGCAAACGGTTTTCAGGGGTTAAATTGTAACAGCACAGAAGTCAATGTTGTATGCTGTAAA
This sequence comes from Magnolia changhungtana, assembly GCA_030180095.1. Classification (NCBI taxonomy): domain Eukaryota; kingdom Viridiplantae; phylum Streptophyta; class Magnoliopsida; order Magnoliales; family Magnoliaceae; genus Magnolia; species Magnolia changhungtana. The sequence goes on along the minus strand of JASAUF010000441.1, from coordinate 935,326 downwards.
AGTGTGTTCGAAGTGCAGTTTTTCAGTTTTGCGGATTGAAGCCCACATTTCTCGTCTTGGAGAAGAGGCTTATTGTATTCTGGAGGCAGATTTGTTATAACCTTCTTGCAAATTGGTTTAATCACCACTAGGGTGCAAATATTGCCTTAAAAATAGCGACATCGTAACACGCCTTAAGCCTATCTTTAAGTCATTCATTTTCTATTTTTCCACCTTAACCATAACAATTTTAAGGTGATATTATGGTTTCTATGGGTCATCCTGACTTTGTTCGAATTACACCATTCGAGGGCTTAAATTTTCTTCGATGGCAATCGAGGGTACATCTATTCCTCACATCACTCAAGTTGGATCACGTGCTCACTCAAGATCCTCATTCACCACCATTTGACAATGATACATTAGAACAAATTCAAAAGAGACAAAATCGGGAGCGTAACGACTACCTTTGCAAAGGTTTTATCTTCAACGTTGTTTCTGACTTGTTATACACTGTTTATAGTCAAAAGAAGACTGCTAAGGATTTGTGGCAGGCGTTGTTCACCAAATACATATCAAAGGACAAAGGCAACAAAAAAAATTTTGTAAGACAATTTTTAGAATTCAAAATGTTGGATGAAAAACCTGTCCTTGATCAAATACATAGTTACATGTCATCATCCAACAGATTATTACCGATGGTACTAATTTCAACGAATCCTTTCAAGCATCCACCATTATTGCTAAACTTCCACATAAATGGAAGGATACTAGAAAATCATTGAAACATAAAAAAGAAAAAATGTCTTTAGAGGACCTCCTAATGTTTTTTCGAATAGAAGAAGAATTTAGGCTCCATGACAAAAAGGAAGAACAACAAGAGGCCCTGAGTAATGCTAATGTAGTTGAGAATAGTGTGAATCGAGAATCAGAGAAGCCACCATTCAAGAAAGATGATCGGCTCAAACCTAATAACCAAGGGTTCAAAAAAAACACATCCAAGAAGGGTCCATGCTTCTTTTGTAAAATTCCTGGTCATTTTAAGAAAGGCTGCTGAAAATACAAAAAGAAAGTGCAAGAAAAGAAACGTCAAGTCAATATGACGGAAGGCATGAATCTGGCAGCTATCGTCTCTGAAGTTAATGTGTTGAATGAGGATGTTGAATGGTAAGTAGATTCTAGCGCTACCAAACAGGTTTGTAGAAATTACAACATATTTAATTCATACGAATTAGTGGGGGATAATCAAGAACTATATATGGAGAATGCCTCCACATCTAAGGTTGTAGGAAAAGGAAACGTACGTCTTAATCTAACTTTCGGAAAAGTACTTACTCTGAACGATATATTGCATATACTAGATATTAAGAGGAATCTTATATCAACTAATCTACTGACTAAGTTTGGATTTAGACTCCTATTTAAATCCGATAAACTAATTGTGTCTAAAAATGGGGTATATCCAATAAAATGTTCAAATTGACTCTTATAAATGAAAATTCTTCTTCCTTTTATATGCTTGATTCATATGATGTTTGGCATGCTAGATTAGGACATATTAGTCATCATAGTATGGATAATATGTCTAATCTTAATTTAATCTCTAAGTATACAAAGCCTAATAACAAATGTAGTATTTGTGTACAATCCAAAATAACTAAAAAACTGTTTCCAATAGTAGAAAGAGAATCACAACTCTTAGACCTAGTTCATAGTGACATATGTGAAATAAGGGATTTAATAACAAGAGGAGGAAAGAAGTACTTCATAACCTTATAGATGCCCGTTATACCCTGGTATACCTATTGAAGAATAAAGATGAGGCACTACAAAAATTCAAGATATACAAGGCAAAAGTTGAAAACCAATTAGACTGAAATATTAAAATTCTAAGGTCTAACAGGGGAGGAGAATATTTATCCTTAGAATTCTCGAAGTTTTGCAAAACTCATGGTATAATTCACCAAATTACAGCTCCATATTCACCCCAACAAAATGGAATAGCATAACAGAAAAATAGGTCTCTCATAGACATAGTAAACTCTATACTAAATAATGCAGGTTTAAGTTCAGGATTTTGGGAAGAAGCCCTATTGACTACCTGTCATATCTTTAATAGGATACATCACTCTAAGACTTGTAAAATTCTATATAAACTATGGAAGAATAAGATTCCTAACCTGTCATACTTCAAGGTATGAGGTTGTAAAGCCTTAGTTAAGCTTGCCGATCTTAAAAGGCCCAAGATAGTATTGAGATCTCTTGAATGTGTTTTTATAGGATATACACAAAATAGCTAGACTTATAGGTTTCTAGTTGTAGAATCTAATCATGCAATCCCGGTAAACACTATAATAAAATCTAGAAATGTCGAGTTTTATGAAAACTCATTCTCTTCTATTGCAAGAAAAGAGATAAGATCTCAAGACCATAATACAAGCAGTAGTTCTCAGATACCTGATGAAGATATCAACAATCTTGATAAAGAGGACATGGAACTTAGAATGACCAAGAGGATTAGAACAGGTACGTCTTTTGGACCCGACTTCTACCTTCTGCTAATAAAATGAGATATAGATAACATAACAGAAGAAACCATGTTGATATATAATATAGAAAATGATCCGGTATTAATAGATGATACCCTTAGATCTCAGGATGCTTCTTTTTAGAAGGAAGCTATAAATGATGAAATGGATTCTATATTGCAAAATGGAACATGACAACTTGTTGATCTGTCCCTATGATCAAAACTAATAAGTTGTAAATAGATTTTCAAAATAAAACTAAGACCAAATGGAACCACAGAAAGGTTTAAAGGCAGGTTAGTGGCTAAATAATTTACACAGAAAAAATGTATTGATTTTTTCGATACCTATGATCTAATAGTAAGGATATCAACTATTCAAATTTTAGTTGCTTTAAATCTCATTCATAAGTTAGAAATCCATCAGATAGATGTAAAAACAGTTTTTATAAATGGTGACCTCAATGAAGAGGTTTATATGGAGCAACCAGAATGTTTTATAGTTGTAAGACAGGAAAATAAAGTGTGTAAATTGATCAAGTCGCTATATGGACTTAAACAAGCACCTAAGCAATGGCATGAAAATTTTGATAAAGTAGTCACCTCATGTGGCTTTAAGATTAATGAATCTGATAAATGTGTATATTCGAAATTCTTTGATAATAAATGAGTAATTATATGTCTTTACGTAAATGATATGTTAATCTTTAGTACATGTTTAGAAGTTATAAATAACATTAAAATATTCTTATTATATAGTTTTGACATGAAGGATATGGGTGAAACTAATGTGATTTTAGGTATCAAGTTATTAAGAAATAATGATGGTATAACTCTATCTCAATCACATTATATTAAAAAGATATTTAAAAAGCTTAATCACTATGATAAGAACCCAGTTTCTACTCCTTTTGATTCTAATATCAAGTTAATTAAAAATGAAGGCCATAGTATACCTCAGTTAGAGTATTCAAAGGTGATTGGCAGTCTTATGTATGCTATGATTTCTACTCGACCTGATATTGCTTTTACAGTAGGTAAATTGAGTAGGTTTACAAGTAATCCAAGTTTAGATTACTGGAATGTTGTCTCTAGAATACTCAGATACTTAAGAAAAATAATTAACTATGGTTTACACTTTTCTGCTTACCCTAGTGTGCTTGAAGGGTATAGAGATGTAAGTTGGTGTTGGGGATTTTGACCTGCGGAATCACACAGATCTAGATCTAGGATAGCAATTCAATGGCACCAAGCACATACAAGAGAACACACAGATTTAACGTAGAAAACCCTTTCGGGAAAAAACCACGGCACAAAGCGACAGATCTCCACTATGAAAATAGAAATTATAAAGAGATAGAACTTACCCGATTCAAACAGCCTCGAATCTAACCCTTGCACACCCTTTTGGAAACACTTAGAATACTTTCCCATACCCTAGAAAAGCCGTAGGAACACCTATTTATAGTTTAGGCAACTTCCCTTCCACATCCCAGTTGCGAAAGGACATATATTTCCGCAATCCACAAAATCGTGGAATGAATCTGCGTAACCTACGACTAGTCGAAGGGGAGCTTCGACTAGTCGAAGCTACGACTGGTCAAACAAACCCTTCGACTAGTCGAAGGCGGTCCGGACATAAAAAACATAACCGCTGGACTTTAAGTCGAACGGGCTACAACTGATCGACCAGCTCCTACGACCAGTCGTGGCTGACCCTCGACCAGTCGAACGACACCCAAAAAATAGATTTAAGACTTTTTTCTCAATAATCTCCACCAAGTCTTCAATCTTCAACCGTGCAGCTCCTTGACCTCTTCTCCTATTTCTACATTTCATCATAGCTTCTCTTGCACACTCCATTTTCCTTTTATGTCGTTGCCAAGCCCAGAGAAGTTTCACAGACCTCGAACTTCTCTACAGGAATGATCTAGAAGAGCATGTCCGTCGAATCAGAATCTAAGTGCCCAGCCATCTTTGCTCCCGTCTTCTTAAAAGAAAAAACGTAGTCTTCTTATGTCACGCCCCAAACTTGAAAACCGGGCTCACAAAATTTCCGATCGCCGAATCCGACGCTGACAGCCTCCGTATTACCCCATTCTCGGCTCTCATCGCCCATACGCCAGATTCCGATCCTGGAATCCTACAAGGAGGATTTTCAGTATGAATTTTTTTTGTAATGGAGCATAACCATAAGCATACCCATATCATAAATGCAACATCATAATCACATATCCACTAATATAATCATTTGAATACAATGCTGAAAGGGAAATACATATATCGAAATCAAAGCTCCAGAGGACAGCTGCACGCTCCAAGCTCAACACTGCTGCAACCTAACGCCACCTGCACGCATCATCGTGCATAAGCTTACAAAAACTTAGAGGGTGGTGAGAGTGTGTATACAAGATAAGTGCCAAGCATACCATAAAGCCCATAAATCATACATCATCGGAATAAGCAGAAATACTAACAAGATCATGAATCATACGATATCAGAGTAAGCGAAAATATACTGGTAAGTCCATGAGTGCTATCAGTCGTACCAAGGCTATGCGATGCAGAACATAATAAGACAATAACAGATGCTGAGGATGCAATGCAATATGCAAATCTTAATGAGCCACGAATACCATCAACCTCATCTAAGCCATACAAGTGCAGAAACATAGTAACCCAAAATGCTAAGTACTGCGGATGCTATGTAATATGCGATGCGAATGAAATGACCATGCTGGAATGTGAAGTCAGGATGATAGTACAAAGTATCACAGGCTATGGGGTCCATCACAAGGGACTTCTATCCAAACCAGTCCCATACCTAAATTTGGATAGTCAGACACAATGTGGTAAACTCCTGATCTCAGGTTAGTCACGCGTCCAACTGAAATCCTGGCCATGTGATGGTACACGTAAGAAATAGTTACGCACCACCAGCCCGAGTGGATAGTGAATGAATGAATGAATGGATATGCAATTCCTGCTCAACAAGTCCACATATCAGTACGGTTGCTCTCTAGGGAAATCACCAGGGTCTATTACACTCGACACTGATTGCCTCCTCCCTAGCTGCTCAGCCCAACGAGCGAAATAGACTTCACTATTCGCCTGACCAGTAGTCTGCCAATACCTACCCGGCTCGTCGATAGCGGACCCATTTACGAACTGGTCATACTCAGCCTTGCTTATAGCCCCCTCACTCAGGCGGATAAGGCTACACCCCCTCCCAACCGACCACGACACAGTGGGAGACGCAGCCTACTGGTATTAGGCACTCGGGCGCTCATGTTCCATTCGGTCCAAACATTGGGGCTACTCTTGGCCTCGGAGGTTCTGAGATTTTCACCCAAGGACATCCTAAGTGCCCACAATACTAGAACCAAATATTTTTGGTGTCCCGTATAGCCATCCACGATGTGCCTGTGGAGGCCACGGCCCTTATGTCGCTAGGGCGTACAATAATCAAGTAACATATATGCAAGATGCATGAATCGCACTGTACAAATATACAGCAATCTTGTGCGTACCATGCGCTCATGTCGGAACTCCGTCTTATATGGAGTCCCGTAAATGTCTCAGCCCAACGGCTCATGTTATAACCAAACATTCCTCATATCAAGCATACATATAATGCGTATGGGCATGAATCATGGAGCTACACTAAGCATGTTATAAGGTGATGAACTATCCTTACAACGCAGATGGGCCTAGACGGCCTACACACAACAAGTATAGGCCTACCAATGGCCCTAGGGAGAGTCGTAATGCGAACATTTAACCAACATTATACTTACAATGTGGACGTCAAACCAACATTGCTCCCAAGGCATGAACTGCTATAAAAGATCGCTACATAAACCATGGGAAATCACATATTGCAATGGACCTATATACATCCCATTGGGCCTTGACCCATAGGCCTCAGATACATCAAATGGGCCGCCTTATATGGGCCTTATATAAATCAAGTGGACCGCATCAACGGGCCTTGTGTACATCCCATTGGGCCTTGACTCATGGGCCTCTAATACACCAAATGGGCCTCATAACATGGGCCCTATTCACATCACAGTGGGTACCAACCCACGGACCTTTATACATCACAACGGGTCTAAACCCATGGGCCCTAATACATCACAATGGGCCTCAACCCATGGGCCCTAGGATACATCAAAATGGGCCTTATAACGTGGTTCTCATATATGTCAAGGTGGCCTCAACAACGGACCTCATACACATGATGGTGGGCCTCAATAACGGGCCCTCATACACATCAAGGTGGGCCTCAATAACGGCCACAAATACACATCAAGGTGGGCCTCAATAACGGCCACAATTACACATCAAGGTGGGCCTCAGTAACGGCCACAAATACACATCAAGGTGAGCCTCAATAACGGCCACAATTACACATCAAGGTGGGCCTCAATAACAGGCCCTCATCCATATTAAGGTGGGCCTCAACAATGGGCCATGGATATGGCAAGTGGGCCACATCTCACAGGTCATATATATATCAAATGGGCCACACCCACATATGAGTGGTGATAAGGATTTCCACCGTTAAAATTCCTAAAGGTTTAATGGTGGACATTCAAACCCAATGCATTCTATAATGTGGTCCACCTGATTCTACATTTGTCTTATTTTTAGCCTCAGGCCTCAAGGCAAGCTTGCCAATTGGATGGACAGACAGTTGAGATATAACACATACATCATGTATGGGCCTCACAGATGGGTGGTGGTCATACATACATCAATACAAGGTGGGCTCCGCATTCATAAAACACATACATCAAAGTAGGGTCCACCGTCTAGATGTACGGATATTGGATATAACATATCCATCAAGGGGATCATAGAACTTGCTCACGTCATCACAACAGTGGGACCCACTGTCCCTACAGAATGGTTGGACGGCATGTATAAAACACTTGCACCGTGGTGGTTCCACCATCCACAGCCGTGGACGGTGTCAATAAAACACATACATTAGTGGGTCCCACGTGGGGCCCACCATAACGTTTATTTTCCATCCAATCCGTTGATGAGGTCACTCAGACCCAAATGAAGAGGAAAAACAAATTTCATGTCGATCTAAAACTTCTGGGACACAAAAGTGGTTTTAATGGCAGACACCCAATCTCACTATTTCTTGTGATGTGGGCCACCTGAGATCCAGATCAGGCTGATTTTTGGGGGGCCCATTGTCCCAAAGGGGACCCAACATATGCACGGCGTGGATGTTACAAACACATCATAGTGGGTCTCACATATGGGACGGTGGTCCCTGTCCGCCCGCCAGCTAACGCAGCAGCAGGCGCTGCCTGCCTTTTTTTCTTTTCTTTTCTTTGAAAAAATGGAACTTTTGGGTTTTTAATAGGTGGGACCCGCATCAGGTGGATCCGACCCAACCACTGGTCGCTATGGCTCAAGACAAGCCAAACAAGCCCAATATTAAGCATATTTTGGTGTATAGAAACGACAAGGGGTATTTCAACAGTATGCACACTGTTTGCTATGCTATGGCCCACCCAAAAGTAGGGTTGGCCCCATTTTTCGATTCAACGCCTAAAATGATATGGGGAAAAGGATGGACGGTGTGGATTAAATTTATACGTCGAGGTGGGGCCTACATAGATAGCCCTTCCCAAAAGCTTTGAAAACAAAGATAATATTTGTGTTTCCAGTGACGTCCAGCATCCAATTTGGGCTTACCACGAATGTAGGGTGGGCCCTACTCAGGTGGGCCACCAAATGGAGAATGGTGTGGATACAACACATATAAAGTGGGCCCCGCCTATAGACGACTTGGATAAAGAAAAATACATGCCTTATGGTGGGGTCCATCCAGGTGGGCCACACGGCCACATCATCATACCAAAAAAATATGAAAGAGAGGGAGAGAGAGAGAAAGAGAGACACGTGATGATGGAGGGACCCCGGCATTATGGGCCCTCCCTTACATTCGATCATACATCAATGGTAATCCAAGTGGGCCATTGGCCACATCTTAGGGTCCAAAGTGAGATCCATACCATCAATCGGTAGGCCTCACTTGGCCCATCATAAAAGCATGAAAAATTAGCCTATAAAAGCACCCACCTTTCGATCTAATCGGTCCATTGGAACACTTATCTTCTTGTGCTCCTCTTTGACAAAAGAGATGAGAAATGGAGGGCTAAGATGATGGAGTTTTTGGATGGAAAAGGTGGGCCTCACACATGCACTTTTCTCTCCATGGGAAGAGCTTGGACGTGGGTGCTCTTTACTTAGAATTGTGAAGGAAAAGAGAGAGGTGTGGTGGTTGTAAGAGAAGTGATGGGAGATGGGTGATGGATGTGAGTGATAGGTGAGGTGATGGATTGGTTGACTTTTGTGGTCGCTTTACTTGTGGAGAAAGGAAGCATGGGGGTGCTTTGTATTTGACATGAGGGGTGATTGATGGGATTGATTTGACATGTTGTAGAGATTCTCTCGGGATCATAAAAGCGTGGCGTTTCTTCGAAATAAACGTCGGCCAACATCTTCCGGCTTAGGTATCGGATCGGTGCGCGAGTCATGGCGTTGGAACCGTGGTGATAGTGCGGTCGCAATGATATAGGTCTCGGATTAAGCCGACTCAATTCTACAGGATATGACTTAGGGTCGATCGTAAACATCGGTTATCAGTCGCAGATTGCCGGACTTCGATGAAAAGGATCGCGAAATTCGACAGAACAGTACGAATTAGGATACGGGTCTTACATCTTACCATCTCACCGCTGCCCAATATTGCTTGCCGGGATACTTGCTCACAACATTGATAGCTTGTGAAATAACCGGTCTAATCCAGACCATGGCATACACTACCAACCGCATTTGAATAAGGCTCATGAGATATCCTGTTTTTCCTCATTTGTTTTGGGACATGTACTGACGAAAAACTTGAGGAGAGACGCGTAGGAAACGCTCTCTGGCTTTACCTGGCCCATCACATCCTTGATCAATACCTACACACAAGGTATTCCTCCTGTGATTACCAAAGCCTACTCCTCCTTCAGTCTCAATGCCGAGAACCATCTTTGCAGCCCCCTGATCCTTTATCCTGAATGTCCCACTTAACCAAGCCTTCAGTAAATTAATTCAGACATGTCATAATTGGTGATCTACATGTCATCAATTCCTGACTCATCATGAAAGAATCAAACCACTGCCTAGGCAACAGGTCACACCATGACCTCCTGCAAAGTCTTTTCTCAGCCCCTTTAGCTTCGAACCGCTCTGGTTGCTTCATATAAATCTGCTCTTCACTTTCCCTTATAGAAGTACAGACTCCACATTCATCCTTCCAGCTCAAGATCACATTGGCCAACCAGCGTCAATCACGAATCTAATAGACACCTGCAATACCGTCAGTGTGAATATCTCTGAGAAGCCGATCCCTTCTCTTTAAGCATAACCCTTCCTTACCAACATCGCCCTATATCTATGTTGTATCCTCCTGAAGATCCACCTGCATCCAACCGCTCACCGGCCCACTGGAAGCTCCACCAGCTCCCATATGTCGGTCTGGTACAACGAATCCATCACATCACCCGTAGTCACCTTTCACTTCTCACTTCTTAGCACCAGGCTCACCTAGAGCAATCTGAAAAGAAAATGAATCCCCTGTGATATTGGAGTCGTCCATGTACCTTGCCGATATCCTGCGATCATGCCGTATAATTCTACTGCTCTGTATCCCTGTCCGCACGTCTCAACCTTCCTGCCCTGCCCACTCAAGTGGCCATGCCCATCATGCCACACACGTGTAGAGGTGGAATGTCACGCCCCGAACTCGGAGACCGGGCTCACAAAATTCCCGATCGGCGAATCCGGCGCCGACAGCCTCCGTAGTACCCCATTCTCGGCTCCCAGCGCCCATACGCCAGGTTCCGATCCTGGGATGCTATAAGGAGGATTTTTGATAATCTATTTGATTCGTAATGAGCATAACCAAGCATAACCCACGAACAATAACCATAAGAACACCATCACAAAATCTACTATGAACAAAAACTTTGAATACAGTGCGTAGAAAGGGAAATACAAGGTAGTGCAAATAACAAAAACTCCAAAAGCTCGGCGGCACGCTCCAACTGCGGCGAGACTACAACTGCGTCCTGGCGTCACCTGCACGCATCAATCGTGCATAAGCTTATAGAAAGCTTAGAGGGCGGTGTAAGTGTGTGCGAACGTGCTCAGAATGCAATCTTGGGAGTAATGCGAAATCATGCTGATGAGTACGAAATGCAACTAGCCGTACCAAGGCTATGCAGTACAAGATGTGAATGCTATCGGCCATACCAAGGCCATGCGATGCAATATGTAAGTCAAGCATGTCAATCCTCATCCAACTCTTCATGTCAATACAGTTCTCAGTCTGGATAATCACCGGGGTTCAGTACACTCCAAATGGCACTGTCTCTCTCCAAGCAGCACAGTCCAAGTGAGCGTAAGAAACCTCACTATCCGCCTGGCCAATAGTCAGCCAATACCTATGCGGCACGTCGATAGCGAACCCATTTCCGAGCTGGTCAAACTCAGCCTAGTAATGCCCCCTGCTCTCGGGCGAGTAAGGCCACCACTCCTTTCCAACCGACCACGACACAGTGGGAGACGCGGCCTCATGGTATTCGGCCCTCGTGCGCTCATATATCCACTCGGTCTCGACATTGGAGTCATCCGCTGGTACCATCGGGTTCAGGGACTCTCACCCAGGGACATCTATGGCGCCCCAATTGCTTAGAACAAGATTTTCCGGTATCCAACCAGCCACCCACGATATATCTGTGGAGGCTATGGCCCTGATGTCACTAGGGCATATCTCAATCATACAGATGCAAGTGCATGAATCATACTACCAGACATGCATCAATCCTGTGCATACCGTGCACTCATGTAGGGCAACTCCACATATCAGGGAGCCCGTAAACAGTCTGCCCGAAGGCATATGCTATGATCAGACACTCCTCATCTCAAGCATACATATGATGCGTATGATCATGAATCATGAAATTTGTCTTAAACATGTTATAAAGTAATAAACTATCCTCTCAATGGAGATGGGCCTATATGGTCTACATGAAACAGATACGGGCCTATCAGTGGCCTTAGGGAGAGTTATAATGTAGACATCGAACCAACATTACTCGTACAATGTGGACGTCAAACCAACATTGTCCCCAAGGCTTAGCTTGCCTAAAATACCGATAAATAAATCATGGTGGGGTCACACATGGCAATGTGCCTTAGGTACATCCCATTGGGCCTCAATTATATCAAATGGGCCATATCTCATAGGCCTTATATTCATCAAGTGGGACATCCCAATGAGCCTCACCAATGGGCCTTAGGTACATTGCAATGAGTCATCACCCATGGGCCTTAGAATGCATTAAAATGAGCCCAATCACGTAAGTTTTATGTGTATCAAATGGGCCTAATCACATAGGCCTTATACATATCAAAATGGGGCTCAATAATGGGCCTAAAAATATGACAAGATGGGCCTAAACACATCAGCCCATATGCATCCAAGTGGGCCTCATGTGAAGCCCACCATAATGTTTATTTTCAATCCAACCTTCTCATAAGGTCTCATGGGCCTAGGGTAGGGCCCACTGAAATGTTTATTTTCATCCAATCTATTCAAAGGTCACGGACCAGGGGCCCACTAGGATGTTTACTTGCCATTCAAATAAGGTCACCTGGACCTTCGGTAGAGAACAAGTGGGCCAGGGCCCACCATAATATTTATTTTCCATCCAAACCTGTTCATATGGTCACGCCGACCATGGACCCACGGTGATGTTTATTTCCATCCAACCCATTCAAAGGGTCACGTGGACCAGAGTAGGGCCTACTGAGATGTGGTTCACAAATTCGGCCCACCCATTAGGTGTGTCCCACTTGGCTGAGGGTCCGGACCAAGTTTCAGCCCCATCAAAATTCCAGGTAGGCCCCACCAGCGATTTTATATGGTTTAGGCATGTCTTCCCATGATTTAGATGGTGTGGCCCACCTGAGTTCCGTTTGTGGTTGAATTTTGGGGAAGCCATGGCCAGGGGGAGGCCCACCCAATGTACGGTGTTGATGTAAGAAACGCATCACGTGGAGCCCACGGTGGGCCGTGGGGCCTGGCTCGTCCGCCCGCCAACCATGCACGCAGCGCCGCACTGCTGCGGCGAACAGGCAATGCTTCTTTGCTAATTTTTTTAATTTTTTTTTTTTGGGGCCCACTTAGATGTGATTGACAATCCAGTCCACCCAATGTGTGCGTCCCACCTGGCTGAGGGTTCAGACCAAGTTTCAGCCACATGCAAAGCTCAGGTAGGCCCCACCAAATGATTTCATACATTTAAGCATGTATTCACATGATTTTTGATGGTGTGGCCCACTTGAGATCCGTATACGGTGATTTTTGGAATGACCCATAATCAAAGGGGCCCAACAAATGCTAGGTGTTGATGATCGAAACGCATCACAGTGGGGCCCACGGCTGGAGCCGTGAGGCCCAGCCACCGTCCGCCCGTCACCCATGCAGGCGGCTGCCACCTTTATTCTGTTTTTTTTTTTTTTTTGTTTGTGGGGCCCGTCAGCAAGATCCAACCCGTCCATTGACTGAGTCCCACAAAATTACCGGTCCACACCAACTTTTAGGTGGGTCCAAGCTTCTGGTGGACCCCAGCGATCCTTTTTCCCAAGTTTTGATCCCATGGCCCATCAGAAAATCAGATCAACCTCATTTTTTTTGGCTCAACGCCTAAAATGGGCCAGAGGACAGAATGAACGGCTTGGATCAGCCCCATATATCAAGCTGGGGCCTATACGAGTGGGAACCCAAAAAGCACTATTTTTTTTTTTTTAGCATGTTAGTAAACCACAGTGTCAGCGCATGCATTCCATGCACATCCAGCGTCCTGAGACGGACTGCCGGACTCAACATGGACTCAACACAGGCATCACGGCTGGGCACCACGCATAGGTGGCCCATGATCACCAAGGTTGGTCTCACATGGACATGGCCCACCTGATATTTATGGTTTCCTCCATCTTGGCCTACTAATAGGCTGGATGGCGTAGATTCATCCCATTCATCCAATGGGTCCCACATGAACTATAGGATTCATGGTGGGCCTCATGACCCTTCATTATCATCACCATTCATATAGAGAGAGAGAGAGAGGGAGAGACGGTGATCATAGAGGGACCCCGCCACTAGGGCCCCTCATGGATACATTACATACATCAAAATGGGTCCCATCAATAAGTGGGCCCTCAAATCATGAAATTAATGGTAGAAATTCAAGGATCACCCACCTCTTGCACTCCTCCTTGCCTCCTTGCACTCCAATGCTCCTTTGCTTGACTTTTAATGGTGGATGATGGACTTTTGATGGTGTGGATGAGAGATGAGAGGGGTGGGAAAAGTAGGCCACACTAGTTGCTCTTGGAAGCGAGAGAAGAGTTTGGACGTGTGAGAGGGAGAAAATGGGAGAATGAGAGAGAGAGAAAAAAAGAAATAAAATAAAAGGAGAGGGAGGGATGGAGGGATGATGTCATGGGCATGGGTAGAGTTGAAAAAGAGAGAGAGAGAGAGTGGACTTGGGCTTGCTTGTGTAAGAGAGAGGCATGGGTTGTTGTACTTGGGTAGGTGGGACTTGACTTGAGTGATTGATTTGATTGATGGGACATCTCGTGGAGATTCCTCGAAGTTCGCAACGTGCGGTGTTTTATTCGAATTGAACGCAGGCCGACATCTTCTAGCCTGGGTATCGGGTCGGTGCGTGAGTCACGGCGTTAGAATCGCGGCGACGGCACGGTCGCCAAGATACAGGTTTCGAGTCAAGCCAACTTCGGCATGCGGGACTCGGCTTAGGATCGTGCGCAACGTCGGAAATGGGTCGAGGGTTGCCGAAATTCGACCGGTAGAATTGCGGAAGCCGACCGAATGGTACGGTTTAGGTTACGGGTCTTACAACTCTCCCCTCCAAATAAAAATTTCGTCCTCGAAATTTGCACAATCATCGCAACTACCCATAACTCATAATAAAAGGGGAAACAATGCATCGTCATATAAAGTCGGAGACAACATACAGGATACAACATATGATCAATCATCAAAGAGATGGGGATAGCGCTCCCAAATCTCAGCCTCGCGCTCCCAAGATGCCTCATCAGCAGAATGGTGACCCCACTGAACCTTCACTAGAGGTATGACCTTGGTCTGGACCTTCTCCTTCCGATCAAGGATACGAACTGGCTGCTCAATATAAGAAGCGTCCTCACGAACCTCTAACGGCTGCCAATCAATAACAGGAACTATGTCTGACCCACACTTCCTCAACATAGAGACGTGGAAAACGTTGTGGACGCCAGACAACTGCAGTGGCAAGGCAAGCCGATAGGCCACGGCGCCAACGCGCCTAGTGATCTCAAAAGGTCCTATGAATCTCGGGGCAAGCTTGCCCTTCGCTCCAAATCGAACCACGCCCTTCATGGGCGAGACCTTGAGATACACATGGTCCCCCACATCAAACTCCAAGGGACGACGCCGACGATCAGCAAAACTCTTCTGTCGGCTCTGAGCTGTGCGCATCCTCTGCCTGATGATATCAATAGCCTCAGAAGTCTCCTGCACAAGCTCGGGACCTAGGAGACGCCGCTCTCCAACCTCGGTCCAACAACTCGGAGATCTGCACGGTCTGCCATACAATGCCTCAAAAGGAGTCATGCCAATGGTCGCCTGATAGCTGTTGTTGTATGCGAACTCAGCCAATCGTAGATGCTCATCCCAGCTACCACCGAAGTCAATCGCACAGGCCCGAAGCATATCCTCAAGGATCTGGTTGACCCTCTCGGTCTGGCCATCGGTCTGCGGATGATACGCGGTACTGAGCTGCAAATCAGTCCCCATCGCTCTCTGGAAGCTCCTCCAAAACTGAGATGTAAACCTCGAATCTCGGTCAGAAATGATCGAGACTGGAACGCCATGCAGCCTCACAATCTCCTCGATAAATAACCTCGCAAGCCGGTCCATAGACAAGGTCGCACGCATCGCGAGAAAATGTGCCGACTTCGTCAGACGATCCACAATAACCCAAATGGCGTCATGACCGCGCTGAGTCCTCGGCAAACCCATAATGAAATCTGTCGACACATGCTCTCACTTCCACATCGGGACGCTCAACGGCTGCAATAGACCAGGAAGTCTCTGATGATCGGCCTTGACACGCTGGCATGTGTCACACTCGGCCACAAAACTGGCAATCTGGTGCTTCATCCCCGCCCAGAAATACTGTCTCCTCATATCACGATACATCTTCGTCGAGCCAGGGTGGATAGAAAACCGCGATCGATGTGCCTCGGTCATAAGATCTCTGCGCAACTCTGGAATATCCGGGACACATAATCGGCCTCTGAAGCGAAGTCCACCATCAGCACCCATCTGCCAATCTGTCTGACTCTCAGATGCTGCCTCTGCTCGGTAATCCTGTAACGACTCATCTGTCTGCTGAGCCTCGATCACCCTTGCGACAAGAGAGGGTTGAATCGACAGGCTCGATAGCTGAACGATAGAAGACTGCAGACCAAAATCGAAGTCGTACTCTGCGATATCCTCGAGCATCCTCCACTCCTGAATCATCAAGTGTGCCACCAGTCCTCGTGGCTGACGGCTGAGGGCATCCGCCACCACGTTTGCCTTACCTGGGTGGTACTGGAGGTCAAAATCATAATCTTTTAGAAGCTCCATCCAGCGTCTCTGTCTCATGTTCAGCTCGGACTGAGAGAATAGATACTTCAAGCTCTTGTGGTCAGAGAAGAGCTCGAACCTGACCCCATAGAGATAGTGCCTCCACACCTTTAGTGCGAAGACGACTGCTGCCAGCTCCAGATCATGCGTAGGGTAGTTCAGCTCATGGACCTTGAGCTGACGAGACGCTTGAGCTTCTGAACTGCCGTCTTTGCATCGGGGCGACACCCAATCCAATACCCGAAGCATCAGTAAATACAACGAATCCATCACTCCCAGAGGGAAGAGTGAGGACAGGAGCGGACGTCAGATGGTCCTTCAACTCCATAAATGCTCGCTCGCATGCATCAGTCCAAACAAAATCTGCGCCCTTCCGAGTCAACCTGGTCATCGGGGCAGCAATACGGGAGAAGCCCTCAATAAAACGCCGATAATAGCCCGCCAAACCAAGGAAACTGCGGATCTCGGACGCAGTCGTGGGCTGGTTCCACTGACGCACTGCCTCAACCTTCGAGGGGTCCACTGCGACACCCTCCCTCGTCACCACGTGACCGAGGAACTTCACCTCCTCCTGCCAGAACTCGCACTTCTCCAGCTTCGCATACAGCTGGTGGGCACGGAGGGTCTGCAAAGCGATCTCCAGATGCTGCATATGATCCTCACGGGTCCTCGAATAAATCAGAATGTCGTCGATGAAGACCACAACAAACTGATCGAGATATGGACGGAAGACCTCGTTCATCAACTGCATGAAGACCGCGGGTGCATTGGTCAGTCCGAAGGACATGACCTGAAACTCAAAATGACCATAACGCGTCTGAAAGAAAGTCTTCGGGATGTCCTCCTCTCGGACACGAATGATGATAACCCGAACGCAGTCAATCTTCGAAAAAGAAGCTGTGCACCCTACGGTGATCAAATAAATCATCTATCCTCGGGAGTGGGTACTTGTTCTTAATCGTGATCCGGTTGAGCTCGCGGTAGGTCGACGCGAGCCTCAACGAGCCATCCTTCTTCCGACGAAGAGTACCGCGCTCCCCAAGGTGAACTGCTCGGACGAATAAATCCAAGCTTTCGCAACTCGTCCAGCGCCGCTGCCGGCAACTCATGCGGCTCCATCGGTGCCATATGGTACGGGGCCTTCGAGATAGGCGCGGTACCGTGGCACAAGATCAATCCCGAACTCAATATGGCGTCGAGGCGGCAATCCCGGAATCTCCTGAAACACGTCGGGGAAGTCGCAGACAATCGGAATATGATCGATACAATCGACAACGGGCTCCACATCGGCGCAGGACATCAAGCATGACAGCGACTCTCCTCGGGGCTCGGCAACAAACTGAAACTGCGGCAAGCTGGGTATGCAGAACGTGACTATCCTCGCGGAACAGTCCATGATGGCGTGGTACTCGGCAAGCCAATCCATGCCCAAGATAACGTCGAAATCTCATCATCGGCAGCACAAATAAGTCGACGCGGTAAGAATATATCACCGACTAGAACGGGGCAAGATGGACAGAAACGGCCCAATACTGCGATCTTCCCCAAGGGCGTCGATACGGTCAATCCCTCACTAGCAGACTCAGTCGGTAATCCAGTCGATCGGCAAAATGAATGAGTGCGAAGCGCCGAAATCAAACAATACTCGGGCGATGCATGAAGAGACAGGAAGTATACCCTCAACGACTCCTCCTGAGGTCTGTGGGTCCTGCTGAGCCGCATAAAACCTAGTCTGAGCTGGCTGGGGAGGTGCCTGTCCCCTCGAGGTCCACTGGTGTTCTTCTTTTGCCTCTCTGCCCCGCCTATCTTCTTGTCTCTGCTCTTGGGGCCTCGGTGGTGAGGTCGTCTGGCGATGGGGCCGCTGGCTGTCTTGTCTTTGAAGGCTGCTGCTGTGGTCACGGCTATCCTGGAGACTGCTGCGGCCCTCTAGACTGCTGCAGATGAGGACGGGGCACTCAGATATGCGGTGTCCAGAACCGCCACATCCAAAACACGTCCCTAGGAAACAGTTTCTTTGGGGTGGCGCGAAGGTGCCGCCGATCGCCGCTAGTCTTCTTGGTGTCACTGTGCTGCTATTTGGTACTCTAGCGGGTGGATGATCCCTATACCTCGTGGTCGTCTTCTTGAGAGAAGCTCTTTGGTGGGGCGGCCTCTTTCGGCCTCTCCTCGATCTCGACCGCTCGAGAGTCAACCCACTCGATCTCGTGATCCGGGCCCTCCGTACTACCGCCGAAGGTCGGGAGCTCGTGCTTGATAACACGGCCTCGAAGACCATAACGTAAGCCGCTCTCGAAACGGTGGGCTTTCCGCCCTTCATCATCAACCATATATGGCACATACCGTGACAGCGCCACGAAGCGAGCTGCGTACTGCGCCACAGACATATCTCCCTGTACTAGAGTCTCGAACTCTCGTGCCCTCTGACGACGAATGTGGTCAGGTAAGTACTGCTTCTCGAATCGGCTAATGAAATCCTCCCATGTCCAGACATGATCAGGTCCTGCGACACGGGTAACAGAGGTCCACCAGTGCTCTGCCTCACCCTGAAAAAGGAATGTGGCCAATCGGACTCGCTGCTCGGTTGTACATGACATAATATCGAAAATCTTCTCCACATCGGAGCACCATCTCTCAGCTGCTGTCGGATCTGGCTCGCCCTGAAATCGTGAAGGATCCATCCGTCTGAACTCGCGAAGAAGGGCACTCGCGCGCTCCTGCTCTGCTGCCCGAGCCGCAGAAACATAAGCGGGCGTCACCCCCCACTGAAGTGCAGCTGTCACAGCCTTTAACATCTGCTGTAACTGCGAGGCGCTAACAGGCACGGTCGGATCCGCACCGGCATCAGGCGAAGGAAAGTCATCCTCAGGTAGAGGAGCAGGGATCTCTGGGGGTGGAACGGGAGGCGCGGGTGGTAAGGCTGGAGCCTCAGGTGGTGGATCGGGGCGCTCTCGGGTCGCTCTCCTGGGCGGCATGTCCTATGGAAAAGATAAGGCGTCAATAAATTTCGAGAATCGCGCGTTAGGGAAGTCAAACGGGAGGTTTCGCACTTGGAACCTAACCGCCTTCAACTCATAGCAAACATGTGATGCCGTTCTCAGTTATTCCCAAGTTATGCTCTGATACCAACTTCTGTCACGCCCCGAACTCGGAGACCGGGCTCACAAAATTTCCGATCGCCGAATCCGGCGCCGACAGCCTCCGTAGTACCCCATTCTCGGCTCCAAGCGCCCATACGCCAGGTTCCGATCCTGGGATGCTACAAGGAGGATTTTTGATAATCCATTTGATTCGTAATGAGCATAACCAAGCATAACCCACGAACAATAACCATAAGAACACCATCACAAAATCCACTATGAACAAAAACTTTGAATACAGTGCGTGGAAAGGGAAATACAAGGTAGTGCAAATAACAAAAACTCCAAAAGCTCGGCGGCACGCTCCAACTGCGGCGAGACTACAACTGCGTCCTGGCGTCACCTGCACGCATCAATCGTGCATAAGCTTATAGAAAGCTTAGAGGGCGGTGTAAGTGTGTGCGAACGTGCTCAGAATGCAATGCCGGAGTAATGCGAAATCATGCTGATGAGTACGAAATACAACTAGCTGTACCAAGGCTATGCAGTACAAGATGTGAATGCTATCGGCCATACCAAGGCCATGCGATGCAATATGTAAGTCAAGCATGTCAATCCTCATCCAACTCTTCATGTCAATACAGTTCTCAGTCTGGATAATCACCGGAGTTCAGTACACTCCAAATGGCACCGTCTCTCTCCAAGCAGCACAGTCCAAGTGAGCGTAAGAAACCTCACTATCCGCCTGGCCAATAGTCAGCCAATACCTATGTGACACGTCGATAGCGAACCCATTTCCAAGCTAGTCAAACTCAGCCTAGTAATGCCCCCTGCTCTCGGGCGAGTAAGGCCACCACTCCTTTCCAACCGACCACGACACAGTGGGAGACGCGGCCTCATGGTATTCGGCCCTCGTGCGCTCATATATCCACTCGGTCTCGACATTGGAGTCATCCTCTGGTACCATCGGGTTCAGGGACTCTCACCCAGGGACATCTATGGCGCCCCAATTACTTAGAACAAGATTTTTCGGTATCCAACCAGCCACCCACGATATATCTGTGGAGGCTATGGCCCTAATGTCGCTAGGGCATATCTCAATCATACAGATGCAAGTGCATGAATCATACTACCAGACATGCATCAATCCTGTGCATACCGTGCACTCATGTAGGGCAACTCCACATATCAGGGAGCCCGTAAACAGTCTGCCCGAAGGCATATGCTATGATCAGACACTCCTCATCTCAAGTATACATATGATGCGTATGATCATGAATCATGAGCTGTGCTAAACATGTTATAAAGTAATAAACTATCCTCTCAATGAAGATGGGCCTATATGGTCTACATGAAACAGATACGGGCCTATCAGTGGCCTTAGGGAGAGTTATAATGTGGACATCGAACCAACATTACTCGTACAATGTGGACGTCAAACCAACATTGTCCCCAAGGCTTAGCTTGCCTAAAATACCGATAAATAAATCATGGTGGGGTCACACATGGCAATGTGCCTTAGGTACATCCCATTGGGCCTCAATTATATCAAATGGGCCGTATCTCATAGGCCTTATATTCATCAAGTGGGACATCCCAATGAGCCTCACCAATGGGCCTTAGGTACATTGCAATGAGTCATCACCCATGGGCCTTAGAATGCATTAAAATGAGCCCAATCACGTAAGTTTTATGTGTATCAAATGGGCCTAATCACATAGGCCTTATACATATCAAAATAGGGCTCAATAATGGGCCTAAAAATATGACAAGATGGGCCTAAACACATCAGCCCATATGCATCCAAGTGGGCCTCATGTGAAGCCCACCATAATGTTTATTTTCAATCTAACCTTCTCATAAGGTCTCATGGGCCTAGGGTAGGGCCCACTGAAATGTTTATTTTCATCCAATCTATTCAAAGGTCACGGACCAGGGGCCCACTAGGATGTTTACTTGCCATTCAAACTGTTCGTAAGAACAAGTGGGCCAGGGCCCACCATAATATTTATTTTCCATCCAAACCTGTTCATATGGTCACGCCGACCATGGACCCACGGTGATGTTTATTTCCATCCAACCCATTCAAAGGGTCACGTGGACCAGAGTAGGGCCTACTGAGATGTGGTTCACAAATCGGCCCACCCATTAGGTGTGTCCCACTTGGCTGAGGGTCCTGGACCAAGTTTCAGCCCCATCAAAATTCCGGTAGGCCCCACCAGCGATTTTATATGGTTTAGGCATGTCTTCCCATGATTTAGATGGTGTGGCCCACCTGAGTTCCGTTTGTGGCTGAATTTTAGGGAAGCCGTGGCCAGGGGGGAAGGCCCACCCAATGTACGGTGTTGATGTAAGAAACGCATCACGTGGGGCCCACGGCTGGAGCCGTGGGGCTGGCTCGTCCGCCGTCAACCATGCACGCGGCGCCCGTCACTGCATCGGCAAAGCAACAGCTATTTCCGCTTTTATTTTTATTTTTTTGGGGTCCACCTAGATGTGATTGACAATCCAGTCCACCCAATGTGTGCGTCCCACCTGGCTGAGGGTTCAGACCAAGTTTCAGCCACATGCAAAGCTCAGGTAGGCCCCACCAAATGATTTCATACATTTAAGCATGTATTCACATGATTTTTGATGGTGTGGCCCACTTGAGATCCGTATACGGGTGATTTTTAGGGACAGCCCATAATCAAAGGGGGCCCAACAAATGCTAGGTGTTGATGATCGAAACGCATCACAGTGGGGCCCTTTTGGGCCGTGAGGCCCAAACCACCGTCCGCTGCGTCACCCATGCAGAGGGGGCTGCCACCTTTGTTCTGTTTTTCTTTTTTTTTTTTGTTGGGCCCGTCAGCAAGATCCAACCCGTCCATTGACTGAGTCCCACAAAATTACCGGTCCACACCAACTTTCAGGTGGGTCCAAGCTTTTGGTGGACCCCAGCGATCCTTTTTCCCAAGTTTTGATGGAAACAATAGTGTTCTCGATCCCATGGCCCGTCAGAAAATCAGATCAACCTCATTTTTTTTGGCTCAACGCCTAAAATGGGCCAGAGGACAGAATGAACGGCTTGGATCAGCCCCATATATCAAGCTGGGGCCTATACGAGTGGGAACCCAAAAAGCACTATTTTTTTTTGTTAGCATGTTAGTAAACCACAGTGTCAGCGCATGCATTCCATGCACATCCAGCGTCCCTGGACGCTGGACGGCATGGACTCAACACAGGCATCACGGCTGGGCACCACGCATAGGTGGCCCATGATCACCAAGGTTGGTCTCACATGGACATGGCCCACCTGATATTTATGGTTTCCTCCATCTTGGCCTGCTAATGGGCTGGATGGCGTAGATTCATCCCATTCATCCAATGGGTCCCACATGAACTATAGGATTCATGGTGGGCCTCATGACCCTTCATCATCATCACCATTCATATAGAGAGAGAGAGAGAGGGAGAGACGGTGATCATAGAGGGACCCCGCCACTATGGGCCCCTCATGGATACATTACATACATCAAAATGGGTCCCATCAATAAGTGCGCCCTCAAATCATGAAATTAATGGTAGAAATTCAAGGATCATCCACCTCTTGCACTCCTCCTTGCCTCCTTGCACTCCAATGCTCTTTTGCTTGACTTTTAATGGTAGATGATGGACTTTTGATGGTGTGGATGAGAGATGAGAGGGGTGGGGAAAGTGGGCCACACTAGTTGCTCTTGGAAGGGAGAGAAGAGTTTGGACGTGTGAGAGGGAGAAAATGGGAGAATGAGAGAGAGAGAGAAAAAAAAAGAAATAAAATAAAAGGAGAGGGAGGGATGGAGGGATGATGTCATGGGCATGGGTAGAGTTGAAAAAGAGAGAGAGAGAGTGGACTTGGGCTTGCTTGTGTAAGAGAGAGGCATGGGTTGTTGTACTTGGGTAGGTGGGACTTGACTTGAGTGATTGATTTGATTGATGGGACATCTCGTAGAGATTCCCTCGAAGTTCGCAACGTGCGGTGTTTTATTCGAATTGAACGCAGGCCGACATCTTCTAGCCTGGGTATCGGGTCGGTGCGTGAGTCGCAACGTTAGAATCGCGGCGACGGGGCGGTCGCCAAGATACAGGTTTCGAGTCGAGCCGACTTCGGCATGCGGGACTCGGCTTAGGATCGTGCGCAACGTCGGAAATGGGTGGAGGGTTGCCGGAATTCGACCGGTAGAATTGCGGAAGCCGACCGAATGGTACGGTTTAGGTTACGGGTTTTACATGGAATCCGCTACATCTACTGTAGCTCCACCGTTTGAAGTACTCCTGATCAACCTATACAAGTTACCGAGTCGTTGTGCTTTCATGATTACCCGTGCCCCCTTGGATACTGTAAGAGCACCATCAATACCTGTGTACTTGCATCCTTTTGCCTCAAGTACACCAAGAGAAATCAGATTCTGCTTCAAATCAGGAACGTGCCTGACCTCAGTCAAGGTACGCTCCACCCCATCAAACATCCTGATGCGCACCTGATGTTTTATTTAAACCAACATGATTTAAATGATATTTAAACTTGCAAGTATACGAATCAGATGTAGATATGGTACGTATTACGAGATCGTTCCCACGAGGACTGGTCGTCACAATTTAAATCTATGATTCTCCTTAACTAATCCAACAAATAACGGAGCGAATTACTAAGCACAATTCTATGAAAAACAATTGAAAACAGGGAAGAAAATTCAATCAGAAAGAGAGCACTAGGACTTTCGAATCCACCCCTAAATATCCTAACCCTTGTTTTGTCTGTTGATTCACCTTAATCTAGATTGATACCACTTATATAGAGAAAGCACAATCTGTGTCCTTAATCGGGTATACAGACTGTCTAATTTCTTTAAGCAATGCCATGAATAACATATCCCATGTCCTTGGTCGGGCACATGGAATGTACAGTTCATTAAAGCACCCTGTTTCTTCCTCTATAGGAAACCTGTTCTTGATCAGACACAAGCACCTATAATAAGCATCCAAACAACATCCATATATATACTTTGGTCAAGTTCATAGATGGAGAAGTATAGAATTTAAACCAATCAAGCCCACTTAGAGAAAGAAACAAATCAAACCAGTTAAAGTAAAATCAACATAAACAAAGCATTATTCAAATTAGGGGCTTCATCTCAGCCCTAGCGAAGAAAATTAGAAATCCATGTGCTCAACTAGAAGGAAAAAAATAAAATTGATAAAGGAAAAATATATGGAAATCTAAATCAGCCCTCCTTTCTTCCTCTCTCTCTTCTTTCTTCTCTTTCTTCTCTTTCTTCTCTCCCTTGCTCCGGATCTGAAATCCCCCGTTTCTGAATGCCTTTCCCACGTTTAAAACTCCTCTTTTATAGTCATTTGGAGGGCCGAGTTTGAGTCGGTGTGAGTCGTAGCGACATGGAGTGCAACTTTTCGCAGCCAAGTTCGGAGCTTCAAAACTCCACACTTTCCTCGCTTAAATTCCAAAAAAAACCCGTCCCTTAGGACTTTCTTGGGTCCTCTACATGATGGACGGTTCAGATCTACCATATGATCAAAGATTGTGGGCCACAACTACCTGAAAAAGTCGGTTTTCACGGATTTACGAAACTTTTCACAACCTTTCGCTGCGAAGCTCAGTGGGCCCCACAGAAGTGTTTTCATAAAAATCTACCACATCCATTGCATTCAGGACAAAATTTCAGTAAAGAATGGGTGGTTTTGAATGTCCATTAATGCGGCCTAGAGAAGAAATCATAATAAAATCAATTTTTAACGTCCCGGGGCAGTCCACTTGTGGCCTCTGTATCACACACATGTACACGCATGGTTGCAAAGTAGCAACATAGTTTTGTAGTATTCGCGGCCATCTACAAGATGAACGGCTTGGATCGGCCGGACAGACCATGTACGGGGCCCACTGACTTCCGCAAAAACGGACAGCGTCAAGACGGACGTTGTCCGTTTTTGCGGAAGTCAGTGGGCCCCGTGATCAATACCTTCAGCGAAATCCACTCCGTTCACCGAATTTCTCTCAGAATTTCGGTCGAAAACACATGGTTTTTCACCATTTTGGTGTGGTACACAGAATATTTCATTACACCGTTTATTCCATGTTTGAACGGCTAGATTTCACTCATGATGATCATTTGCAACTCTGCCACCTAGGCAGTGATAACGGCCTTCATTTAGACCTGATGGACGGTCCAGATTATTGGTTTGATGGACGGTGTGGACCCACAACCGACGACCAGTTGTCCGTTTGTGGACGCTAGAAACGGCAACTGTCGTTTTGATGAAGAGGGCGCGGGTCAGCGGTCTGTTTGACCGAGGTGAAGATGCGGTGCACTGCTAGCGCAGAAATGCTCTATGCACACTCTGTACATGTGGGGTCCACAACGATGTTTCTAATTAATCCAATCCATCCATTCATTTTTTCTCCTCAAGTAAGGCGTTGAATCTGAAGTTGAAGCATTTCCAGATATCAGGTGGGCCCAGAATCAACGGTTTATGAGCTGAATTGTCAGTTGGGGCACTTCCATAGTGATCCGAGGGCTGAAATTTGAAATTTACGGTTAATTTATGTCTCTAATCTCATGTATAAAATTTTGAGCCCATTGGATAGAGGGAACTATGTGATCTTGCATTCTGGACCAGTTTCGGGCCTCTTTAATGTGAACGGCTTGATTTTCTCGGATCCCCAGCGTGTAAATTCTTCAATATTGGTCCTCTGGAGTTCGTCCCTTGCTCTGGTAACTTCAGCACGTCAAATTCATACTTTTAATTCTCTTTTCAGTCTAACGCTCATTATTACGTCCTGTAATGAAAACACGATTAAAACACTCCATTAAACCTTATCATGTGCGTATCATTAGGCAATTACTGGGGTCTGATATGCAACATTCGACACTCATCAGCACCGAACCAACAGCCACAACATTATAGGCAATACCATTGCCCATAAATGTTTATCCACCATTGCACTCCCTGTAGCTAGTGAACCAACTCCGATGAGGAGTCATGTGAAAAGATGCCCCTGTGTCTAGCATCCACTCATCCTTACGATCATCGTATGACCGTCTAAGTGTAGACACAAATAAAACATCACCATCACATCCACTCGATTTATCTGACATGGCAACATTGGCCTCCCTGTACGAAGCCTTAGAATCTTCTCTCCTCGATTTAGGACTTTCACAATCCTTCTTCACATGTCCTTCCTTCCCACAATTCCAGCACTTTACCTTCCCTTTGCCCTTGCCCTTGGATTTGGATCTAGAACCTGAAGAACCTATACCTTATCTAGAATTACTACCCACTGTAAACAGTGCATCAGAAGACGTCCCCATGTCATTGTTTAGTTGTCTCATAGCCTTCCCTCGAAGAGCCAAGATAACGGTATCGACACTTAGGATTTTGTTCATGCTGCACATAGTGTCCTTGAATGCCTCAAAAGATGACGGAAGAGAATTCAGCAACATACATGTCTGTTCTTCATCTTTCATTACTTCCTCCATATCCAGCAATTTACAAACTAATTTATTAAAGTTGCTGATGTGAGCCTCCAGATTTCCACCCTCTGTCATCTTGAAATTACACCACTGCCGCTTCAAGTGTAGGCGATTTTCAGAGGATTTTTTTGCATAAACATCCTCTAACTTCACCCATAACTTAGTCGCAGTTTTCTCCCTCATGACATTATAGAGAACCTCATCCGTGAGACATAAACGGATCGATGATAATGCCTTCTTATCAAGAGTATTCCAATCACCATCAGTCATGGTAGACTTTCGCTCCTCAAGAGCACCATCTTCGCCTTGCTTGATTAAGGAACTCATCATCTTGATCTTCCATAACTCAAAATTATTTTTCCCTGAGTACTTCTCAATATCATACCTGGTGCTTGCCATTATTACTAATTCCTCAGATTCAGATCTGTGCCCTAATCGAACTCAAGCTTTGATACCAGTTGTTGGGGATTTTGACCTGCGAAATCACACAGATCTAGATCTAGGATAGCAATTCAATGGCACCAAGCACATACAAGAGAACACACAGATTTAATGTGGAAAACCCTTTCGAAAAAAAACCACAGCACAAAGCGATAGATCTCCACTATGGAAATAGAAATTAAAAAGAGATAGAACTTACCCGATTCAAACAACCTCAAATCTAACCCCTTGCTACACCCTTTTGGAAACACTTAGAATACTTTCCCATACCCTAAAAAAACCCTAGGAATACCTATTTATAGTTTAGGCAACTTTCCTTCCACATCCCAGTTGCGAAAGGACACAGATTTCCGCAATCCATAAAATCGCAGAACGAATCTGCGTAACCTACGACTAGTTGAAGGGAAGCTTCGACTAGTAGAAGCTACAACTGGTCGAACAAACCCTTCGACTAGTCGAAGGTGGTCCGGACATAAAAAAATATAGCCACTGAACTTTAAGTCGAACGGGCTACGACCAGTCGACCAGCTCCTACGACCAGTCGTGGCTGACCCACGACCAGTCAAACGACACCCAAAAAACATATTTAAGACTTTTTTCTCAACAGTTGGGTCACTGATTCTAATGAATCCAAGTCTACCAGTGGATGGATTTTTACACTTGAAGGAACTGTCATTTCTTAGAGATCTAAAAAGTAAACTTGTATATCTCACTCTACCATGGAATTTGAATTCATAACTTTGGTGGCTAGTAGTAAAGAGGTAGAATGGTTAAGAAACCTGTTATTAGAAATACCACTATTGGTAAGGCCTTTACCACCGATCGCTATCTACTGTAATAGTGAAGCGACACTATCAAAGGCAAATAACAAGACTTCTAATAGAAAATCTAGACATATCGGTTTAAGACATAGTTTTTTGCGGCAATTACTTAGTGACGGTACTATAACAATACAGTATATACGATCTATCCAGAAGCTCGCGGACCCGTTCACCAAAGACAAATAACCAGACTTATAATGGAAAATCTACACATATTGGTCTAAGGGATAGTTTTGTGCGGCAATTTCTTAGTGACGGTGCTATAACAATACAGTATATACGATCTATCCAGAATCTCGCGGACCCATTCACCAAGAGACTGTCAAGGGATGTTGTCAGTAGAACATCAAGAGAAATGGCACTTAAGCCAATTTTACAGACACTGGATGAGGGAAACCCAACCTAAGTTAATAGGTTCAATGAGAGTACCTCACAGGAAGTGTCTGAAGCAGCACTGTACGTTTTCTATCTGTCTCATTCCTTAATATATGTATAGTGTTGGGTACCTGTAATGATAAAAAAAAAAAAAAAAAAAAGAGGATGAACTGCTACTCTTAATGAGTTCTTTCAAAGGTGTTATAGTTACAGGGACATTCATAAGAACTCACCTGTATGAGTATTGGAAGTGGGGCCGCTTCCTGATGTTTGAGAGTTTTAACTACTCCATGAACTTATAAATCCAGGACAGAGCACAAGGCTGTTAATGTGCTTTAATTTTAGAACACATGACAATTGAAATATATGTGTATGTAACATATTCGGTTGTGTCATATAGAATACTTAGTTCAAGACCATAGTCACTAAGGATTCTGATTCAACTTTGATTTGTTTACATTAAGTGAAGGTTCAAGTCCATAAGACACCTTCTCCTATGCGCATATTTTCCTTACATACCCTAGCCTATGTATTTTGAAAAATAGTGGGGGATTGTTGGATTTTTTTAAAATAAGAAGAAAATAAATTTTAATTTATAAAAGAAATTGGAAAAGGGGTTGTGACTTTTGGTGATTGTTGGTGACCATTTATTTGTGAATGGTGGTGCCTCTTGGTAAATGGAGCATTATTTAGATTCGAAATGGAGGGATGTCATTGTTGAAAAGACACTACCATTGCTGAAAAGACACCATGGAGGAATATGTCTTTTCATGAAAAGGATCTTTAGCATCTTTAATGATTTTATATAAACTCATCTTTAGGTCAATCCGAATTTACAATTCCAACAATCTCCTCTTCTTCTTCTTCTTCTCCATTTTCGTTTTTGGATGATTTTTGGAAAGATATAGTTTTCAAATGCTAAACTATAAACAGTTTTTCAAGCAGTAAATTCCAATCAATTTTCAAGGGGTAAATTGTAATAGCACAGAAGTCATGGTTGTATGCTGTAAAAGTGTATTCGGGGCTCGGTTTTTCGATTTTGCAGACCGAAACCCACATTTCTCTGGTCTTGGAGAAGGCTTATTGTATCATGGAGGCGGATTTGTCGTAACCTTCTTACAAATTAGTTTAATCACCAGTATGGTGCGAATATCGCCTTAAATATAGCGATATCGTAACACGCCTTAAGCCTATCTTTAAGTGATTCATTTTCTATTTTTCCGCCTCAACCATAACAAGGCCCACCGTGATGTATGTGTTATATATCCACGCCGCCCATCCATTTTTCTGATGTGAATTGTATATGTTGGGGCACAAGATGTTCCTGTAGTCAGAAGCTGTGTGGGGCCCACAGAGATTGGCATGATAAATCCACTCCGTCCATCAGTTTTGCACCGCAGTAGGACAGGAATCTAAGTATCAGGAAGATCCAAAACTCATGTGGACCATACCACACGAAACAGCGGGGATAGAACTCCAACCATCGGAAACTTCGTGGGGACCACACAAGTTTTGTATCAAAAAAATATTTGTGCCTACAGGTTATCTGAGTGTTAATAACCCTATGAACGGTTCGGATGGCATATATACATCATGTCCGGCTTCAGGAAGATTTCAACAGTGAACGTTTCTGCAGTTCCCACTATTTCGTTTGGTGTGGCCCATAAGAATTTTTGATCTGTTTGATTTTTAAATTCCTTCCTATTATGGTCTTCCAAAACTGATGGATGGCGTGGACTTTTCACTGGAATATCTGTGGCCCCACACAACTTCCGAGTTGTGTGCCGGGGCCACCGGCAATCCGCGTCCTGGCACAAGCCCAAAAATAAAGCAGATCCGAAGCGCAAGTGTACCACACCACAGGAGACATCCCCACCGTTGAAACCTTTCTGGGGCCCACCGTAATGTCTAATTGCCCTCTAACCTGTTCACAAGGTCACAGAGAACTGGATGAAGGGAAAACACAACATCAGCTTGATTTAAAACTTTTGTGGCCTAGAGAAGTTTTTAACCGTGGTTTGTTCTACTTCATTTTTGGGCTTACGCAGCTTATGCCCTAAAATGAGATAGAAAAACAGATGGATGGCATGGATAAAACACATACATCATAGTGGCCCCACTGCATCACCACCTAATCTGCACTGTAGTGGGCTTTCACCACCTATGGATACTCAAACCTTTGACCGGGTGTTGAAATTCTCGAGAGTCTACTAACCCTTCCCTAAATTATCATACAATGTGTCATCTTGCACGACATTGACGCCATAATATGCACAGCATCTAAGGGCCCGTTTGGCCGGGTGGATTGGAAGGGATTGAATGGTATTAGGGTGGATGGCATGGATTTCAAGGTAATGATGGTGATTTCAGTGGATTGTCTGAAGATCCATGGAATTGTCATATTCTGGGATTGCTATATTGAGTCTGGTTGGCACGCTCAGCCAATCCCGGGATTAAACCTTCTCATCCCTTCCAATCCCTCGAACCAAACTCGTCTCAGGTAAATTTGAACCGGTGGATTGAATGGGATTTAAAGGTAATGATGGTATTGTCAATGGATTGTCTTAAGATCCATGGGATTGCTATATCCTGGGATTAGATTACCAGGTCTGTTTGGCACGCCCGGCCAATCCCGGGATTTAACTTCCAATCCCTTCCAATACCATCCAGTCCCTTCCAATCCGCCCGGCCAAACGGGCCCAAGAGCTTGAGTTAGTACTACAAGTGGGGCGCATGGTTCAGTTATCCAAAAGTATAGTTCCTTCCAGATTGGAAAATCCTAGCCCTTGGATGGCTCACCTGCATACAGATGGTTCAGAAGCATTTAATTGGATAGGCCAAATCTTGGATGGCAAGGATAATTTATCTCGATAATCAGGTGATCCACTCATTAAATAGTCTACACCTGTATTTCCAGTCAGACCATTGGTCGTCCGTTCACTCCAATGGTGTGGCCCACCTGAACAACGACAGGCATGATGTCCACCATGAGACTTTACCTTCACATGGTGGGGACGAGAGAGTACCTGTTTTTTTGGGTTTGTATGGACAGAGTCGCAGTGTACATACTCGGCTACATGCAACCGGGCTCTCTCCACTCAAAACAAACGAGGACAAAAGTGTCTTTTCAATTCATGTTTCTGAGGTAGAGGAATGATTGAACAAATATTGAAAGTTAAGGTTTCTTTGAAAAATAAAAGAATATATATATATTTTTTTGGATAAAATCACTATATCTTATTTTCCGTGAGATTTTTCCAATAATATTGTATGAAAATATTAAAAAATCTGAAAATCAGCCAAGAAATTCTCAGTTCAGGAATTGAATGAGATTTGCCATCATAGACAGGATGAAGCAGTCTTTTTCTCAATCCAAGCAGTAGAAAATCACATAAAAAGGCTCTAAAATAGGGGGATATTTCATCAATGGATTATTATAAAAATAAAAATAAAATAAAAAAGTAAGCAGGGCTGTGAACGCGGTGGGTTTGGACTGGGTCAAGTTTAGTCCAAGCCAGACCCACATAGCAGGACTTACGTCCAATTCCAAGCCTAACCTTGTAACTTAAATATGAATTTATTTATATTTAATTACCACCTCTGGAATTTGAATAATCATCTAGGACCTTTATTAGTTGTTAATAGTAATCGTTTAGAGTTCTAATTGCTATTGAAATTAGAATTAGAATAGTCATATAGAAAAATATTAATTACTATTAATTAGTGTTGCGATTTGTGCTGCGAAATCACATAGATTTAGATTTAGGATAGCAATTCAATGGCACCAAGCAATCACAAGTGAACACAAAGATTTAATGTGGAAAACCCTTTCAGATAAAAACTACGGCACAAAGCGACAGAATTCCACTATGAAAATAGAAATTACAAAGAGAAAAGACTTACCCGATTCGAACAACCTCGAATCCCACCCTTGCTACACCCTTTAGAAACCCTAAAACCCTTTTAGGAACCCTTGGAATATCTTTAGGAAACCTTAGCATTTTTTAGAAAGATCCTATGGATCCCTATTTATAGTTTAAGAAACTCCACTTATGCACCTTTATAAAACCGTCTCAAATTTATGCAGTCCGTACAAAATCTGCACACTATCTGCACAACCCTCAACTAATCAAAGGAGGGCCTCGACTGGTCAAATGACCCCTTTGACCAGTCAAGCTTGACCCTCGACTGGTCGAACACCACGGAACTCTCAAATGCCCTGTTGCTGGACTTCGAGTCGAGCAGCGTGGAGAAAACAAGATTAGAGACATCTTTTTGCAACAATTAGTT
Organism: Magnolia changhungtana; assembly: GCA_030180095.1. Taxonomy (NCBI): domain Eukaryota; kingdom Viridiplantae; phylum Streptophyta; class Magnoliopsida; order Magnoliales; family Magnoliaceae; genus Magnolia; species Magnolia changhungtana. Next base: position 902,531 of record JASAUF010000441.1, on the reverse strand, counting down.
ATCTAATTTAAATTAGTTATTAAATTTAAAAATATATATACATTAAAACACAAGGAGAAAAAATACACTTAGAAACCATAAACGGTGCGCATTGGGCTAGACTCAGGCCAAGCTGAAGAAGCTTTATACACGTCCCAAGCTCAGCCTAATTAATAAATGGGCTTCATTTTTAAGCCCGAGCCTAGCCCTGCAGCCACCTATGCCAACCCAAAGCAGGGCTAAGCCCGAGAGCTTAACCCATTGACAGCTCCAAAATTGTGTGTGTGTGTGTGTGTGGAGAGAGAGAGAGAGAGAGAGAGAGAGAGTTTGTATGCATTATGTAAGAGAGGGCTAATCTTTCTAGCACTACAACTCTAAAAAGAAAATTTTTTAGCCAGACACTTTCTTAATTTAACTAAATCAAAAATATACTTAATAACTAACCTAGTTAATTTAGAACTTGACAATGATTTTCAGTATTCGCGACATGGTAGACTAAGAAATCATTCGAGAGACCTAGCGCGTGGACATAGACAACCCATTGTTAAAACTTTCAACTTAAAGATATGTTCCCAAATGTTGGACCGCAAATTAGATGGTACAAAAGGGTGGTATTTTCGGAAAGAAAAGTGAGAGAAAAGATGACCACTGGTGCTGGAAGTATGCCAACGGTTTAGACAGTTGATCCACGCTTCCATGTAACATGTTTTGAGTTGAGATCATAGTTCAAAAACTAGAAAATTTTACTCAATATCTAGTTGGTTTAACTCAATTCGAAGAGTCTTCGATATGATCAGGTCTTAATTTGACTAGACTAGACATTTAAATGATTAAATTTTGAAATATAGAAAGATAGATTTGAAATTTAAATTAGGATTATGAACACCTACACACACTCAAGGGGCGCCTGCTCCAATTCAGAACCTGCCACACATGGTTTCCAATGGTGGGAAAATGGATTTGTTTGGAATCACTCGGTTTTCTTGGTTTTGTGATACATTTCTCAAGATCAACGGAATGGTACATTCGAATGTTTTGAACATTTTGGAGTCACCACTAGTTAAAATAAGGCTTCATAATCTATGGTCACTTAGAGACCATAGAATCACCTAAAGATCAAGAAATTCATAGAGTTCTTGGTTCAAGTGACTCCTAATTTGATCCGCATCGTGGATTCTGAATAAGGGGTTACTGTTACGGAAAAAGATTGGGTTAGGGACTCTTTTCCACCCATGCAACTTATGGTATCTACTTTAGTGGGTTGTACTGTTTTTAAAAGGGAATCAATGGGCTTCAGTAACTTACGTAATTAAATAGTACTATATTGGCCTATAAGGCCTAACTAGGCAAGAATTTAAAGAATTAAAGCAAAGTAAATGTGCAATTAAAAGTAAACTAGAGACAAGTGAAATTCTGAATTTTTTATTGTTCATTTAAACCAAATTTTATGATACAATAGATCTCTAAAAGGGACAATTGTAGAGCATACTTCTCGTGTTGTCAAAACAAAGCCTACTAATAAAGGTGCACATAAGTTTTTTTTAAAAAAAATTATATAAAAGTGCAAGTGGGAGGTGAGCAGGGAATGTATGGAATGGAATGGGGTTTAACATGAGATGTCAGAGGGAACAGGAAAAATCAAACACCCTTTTATCAACAAAAAGGGTGGTCGGACGACCTGAGTTCCAAGTCTGCTCATTGACTTTTGCCTGATTTTGGCTTTTGATTTCTCAATTAAAAGAGACATAGACAGAACAAGGCAGAGAGCAGCTATTGAAAGTACGAAAATCCAATTGAAACCCTTGAAAAAGGGAAGACAGAAAGTCTGCAGAAAATTCTACAAAGCTTTTTGATTTTTCTTGCTGCTGCTGAAGCTCAGAGTAATTCAGTTACTCAACTTTGCCTCTGGCTCTTTCACTCTCTTTTTCACCGCCCTTTCCTTTCACTACGAGGACCCTTTAAATAGCCAGTGGGAGTGAGCCCAATGGCAGATCTTATCTCAACTTTGGTACGAAAGGATCAATCAGCAAATGTTCACCAGATCAGCTCAACAGTTGCCAGGTGTAGTGATTAGAATGGACTAGCACTGTAAAACCGGAAGCTATGGGGTGGCCGGTTCCCACATGCCCGGTTTTGCAAAGGTTTCACAAAACCTGGAGATGTGGAAAGCTGTTTTTCGAATTGTTTTTTTTTTTTTTTACTAGTGATACATGGGGTTTCATCCGAACCTTGATAGAAGTCGACAACCAGGGTTTCACTCTAATTATAGTAGGGTATCCGTAAGGATAAACAACTAAGGTTAAAAAGAGTTTTTACCCCAAAGATTTCTAAGAGCATATGATATTCCAGGGACATTCTTTGACTTTTTATACTTACTAAACATTCCTCTAACCATATAAGGGCGTGTTTGGATTCACGTTTTGGTTGTATTGTATTGTATCTAGTACTGTTTACGTATACAATGGACGATATTTAGAATACATCTAGCGGAGACGTGCCACTAACAAATGTTTGGATAGGACGTATTACTCTAGCATGTATACAATTTCATGCTAGATCAATGTTTGGAAACGATGGAATAATGGCACACGATATATATATATATATATATATATATATATATATATATATATATATATATATATATATATATGTGTGTGCGTGTGAGGAAGCCCATCTACGGCTGTCTCATGTGCAAAATGAGATATATGTGCGAGATCAAAGCCATCCATTAGATCAGTCCCGTCATATGGGTGCCTTTGAAAAAAAATCCAGGCCTGTCCAATGATCATTTGAGCTACAGTTTATGAAACCAATGGATGGCATAAAAGAAGAGTTATTCTAAGCCATGATCTTGTTTCTTGTATTCTAGATTGTTAGACAATGAAATAGGCTAATTTTGATTCAGGAGCATCTACATGGTAGTTCCCACCTGGTGGATGGCTTGGATCTCAAACAAATGCGACGTGCCTGCACATGGGGTGGCGTGTAGATGGGCAATCATATATGTGCGTGTCTGCTTCTCAAATACAAAAACTCCAACAGCGTCTTCACTGCGTCGGACATTTTTGTGTAGTGGGACCCACTCACTATTCCATTGAATGATCTGAGTCGTTCATTCACTTCAGAGGGTGGGCATTACCCTGACCTAGGTGTCCTTTCGTTTCTATACAAACTATTGCATAATCTCAACTGTTAAACATGAAATGGACGGCGGAGTAAACACCTTCATGGGCCACGCTGATTTCACTCCAAAAGCACTCCCTTCCAGATGGTTTTTCATCCTAAATCCAATGGACGGAGCGGATTTTCCAAGAAGCTTCAATAAGTGGGCCACCAAACTTCACAGAGTCGACATACGTCGACTCTGTTGCGAAACAGAGGTTCCATCTTTTCGTTGTGGGCCACCATCATGCAGTGAAAGATGAATCTAAACCGTTCATCAGGAAGAGAAAGAAAAACCCATCAAAAACATGTTGACCTTTCATGGCCATGTACTTCCTCATGATCGCTACAATGATCAAAAGAAGACTGTTCAGCAGCTGTTTCATCTTGATTGTCTCAGTGGGCCACATCATCGGATGATTAAAGCTCACCATTCATGGTTTAAATCTCGAGAGGAAGATGATGGACGGTGTGGATTTGTCAAAAGATGGTCATACTGGGCATTACTAGCAACACAGTGAAAGAAGAAAATGCTCGTGGTTCTCGAGACTGGATGCTAAATAGTCATCCGTAGGTATAATCCTATCGACGATGCAAAGTGGTTTTCGGACGTACTTGTGCGCGTGGAATGCGTCGCCCGCCGTTCGTTTCCAAATGAGGGATGTCCCATCAACCCCACTAATACAATACTATACACTCAAAACCATGAATCCAAACACGCCCTAAATAGATGATGAAAATTCTAATTTACCCTTGTAGATACGCATGCAAAACTGAAAACCCCATCTAGTGCATAAGGGAATTATATATACAAAAATGAAAAGCTATATGGGACCTAAGTAGATGTGTTTCTAAAATTTAATCTGATCTCCAATTTCATGACTCAATTTTAGGCATAAATTTCAAAAATCAGCCTCATCCGTTATTCGAGAAAACTAGATGATTGGAAATAGTGTACAGGGTTCCAAACTGTTTTCCTCAATGTGGCTGTTGAAGTGATAAAAGTCCCTTGATATACATTGATACACCACACTCTGACAGCTTGAGCTTTTGGAGTAAATGGTTATTTGACATGGTATCAGAGCAGTAGATCTTGTATTCGAATCTCGAGAGCAGCAAAAATATGCCTCTCTAAAAATATTATTCTCCCACGGGGGACCGGGAAATCAAGTCCGGATCCCGGAAAATCAAGCCTGACCTATTTATGGTGTGAGTGTCCCTCCACCCTCGTCAGTATGTTTCCGTGTGGAGTTCCCACCCCGCATGTGCGGGAGGGTGTTAAAGTGATAAAAGTCCCTTGATGTACATTGATACACCACACTCTGACAACTTAAGCTTTTGGAGTGAATGGTTGTTTGACAGTGACCCACCTAAATCATGAATTGTACTGTCCTGAGTTTTAGGTCCCAAGCTTGATTGTTTTCTTAGCATCTAATGATTCAAGTGGATTTCACGTAATCATTATGGTAGGGCTCCTGAAAAATCATTGGGTAGACATCTCTCTCCCAACCATCTCCTTTAATATTGTGGCCCATCTAAATCAAAGGTCAGCCTGACTTTTTGTCTATAGGCCTAATACACATCTAATGATTGGAGTGGACGTCAAGTGGGCTTGTGCCTGTGTCCCATAACTAATTTTTAATATAAATCAGACAGTTGAGAGAGGAACATCCCAGCTAATTTTTAGCAGGGCCACCATGATGTGCATGTGAAATTTCCATTCCAACCTTTAGAACTATAATCCTAGGATAGGCTCTAAGGCTTAAAAAACAGGCTAAACTGTGGTTCAAATGGACACACCAAAGAAAAACAATCGAGAGAGAGACATCAAACATTAATTTTTCACAATCCATGATTCAGGTGAGTCACACTGAGGAAAACAGTTTGGTAGATGGGTGTCACGTTATATATTATTTCCAATCGTGTAGTCCACCTCTCCATTTGGAATTCACTCCGAGAGAGAGAGAGAGAGAGAGAGAGAGCTCTTCTGACTTGTAACATTATTATAGAGCAACATGACGTTCTCTCCCACTCAGTCACGTTCTCTACCATCCTTCGAAATAGGTAGTTATAGCAAATTCGAATTCAAAGAAAAAAAAAAAATCATCATCAGAAAGAGTACAGACTAGAAGCCACTCATAGTCACTCAGTATACAATTATGACAGGGACTTCAATTTTGTATCAAAACTATATGAAACAACGTGTTCAAAAATCAGTGGCCGCTATTGGAATGAGTCCTCTTTTTCTTTCCTTCCGGATCATAACTTATTCTCAGCTCGGCAGCCTGAACAGGCAAGATGCTAATCATCTCCTGGAATTGTGGTTGTCCACCTGAATCACATATATAGCTGACTTTCTAGCCCTTCGCCTCAAAATGGGTCCCATACTTGATGCGTTTCGGAAACATTGTAAGGTGAGTCCCACACCTCCACACAAAAGCTTTTTATGAGTCTCGCCAGAAGGAGATTATTGGGTGGGGTAAAATGATCTTTTTACCCTCAGCTATCTAGTAAGCTATCAAGTAAGAAGCATGATTTTGTTAAATATACATTTTATGGTAAAATTAATATTTAAGAGAAATTTTCCAGTAAAAAGCCCAAGCTAGGTAAAGGATTTTCATGGCAAAATTTCTTATAAATTAGGACTTACCCAATAATGCTAGTGTGAATGGAAATATATGTGAGGGAAGTGCATTTTAAGTGCTGAAATAATCATAATGCCACTGAATACTTTTTCTTTTGGAAAGTGGTGAGTGGAGAATTGTGAGGCTCACATGATGTTTTTATGACATCGAACTCATCCAATGAATGTAATTCTCACTACATCATAAAATACACACACATCATTTGAAAACATCAAAATGTAGGTGCGGCCCATCTAGTGATTTAATCACAAAGATATTTGGTTTATGCTATTATCATGGTTGAGTAGATAGATACAATTGACAAGTTGAATGTCATACACATATCATGTAGTTCTAAAATATTTTTGACTTTATTACTTTTATATATATATATATATATATATATATATATATATGTGTGTGTGTGTGTGTGTGTGTGTGTGTGTGTGTGTGTGGGAAAAGGTACTATGCGCTCGACCTCACGAGTCCGTCCCATGAGGTCAAGCTGTGTGGGCCCCACCGTGATGCGTTTCGAACATCTACCCCATCAGTCAGATGCACCATTCCATCGTGGGCCTAGGTCTCAAAAATCAAGTCAATCCGTGACTTGTGTGGGCCACACCACATATATATAGTCAATCCGTGACTTGTGGGGGCCACACCACATATATATATATATATATATATATATATATATATGAGAACACTTTGATATTATAACACTTTGTTAACTCCCTTCAAAAAGCATGACCCAGGTATTTATGATCTTTTGGCGCAGGGCATATCAACAAGAATCCCACCTAAGAGTGGCCCGGATCTCACACCAACTTTCTTAGCACTTCTCATACAGGTCCTCACATCTATGCTTGTGTGTCTTTATAAAACTGGGGCACTAGCTCAGTGATCCAGACTGTGATGTGATAGCTAACGCAAAGGATGGACATACTACAAACAACACCATGGAATCTTCAGTCGTAGTTCTTCGTATGATGTACTGCAAATATTAGCCACTGAAATAGAGTGCATCTTAAAAATAAAATACAATAACAAAAAAAAAAGGCTATAAACATTAATTGGACGACCAAGTCTCACCAATGGAGTAGATTTCTTATGGGACTGGGTCGATCATCTGTAGAATCATTAGATTAAGGGACTAAAATACCAAACCATGGGGCTGACTTGTACCCAAGAATAAAATCGGGTTTAGAATCTTATAATTCCATCACAAAACTCTGTTAAATTTGGAATAAAAGCAAAGATAGTCTAAAGATGAAATCCAATAAATCAACCCGTTGAACTCAAGTCAATCAAACTGGACCACTCATATGACCAAGGGTATAGATTCTGCACACGTGTGTTAGTAGGATGCACGGGCATGCCAGAGTCTATCTCACTCCAGGGTGAATTGTTGGTGTCTCCTTCATCGAGACGGATAGATTGGAGAATAGGATCGGAAATCCAGAGTTCTCTCGGCCACCAATATTGTGCTCCGTTCAAGCGATTAATGAAAGGAAATGATGTTAATCCTTCCAAATGAGTTCTTTTTGCCTTGTGATAATAGATGTAAAGCCGTAAGAACTTGTTCTTTCACCAACACTTTTAAATTCAAAACAATTTTTAAATGAACAAAGATACACATTCAATTTAAATAAGGCAAAATGTTGCTAATTTCATTAAATATCGTAAAATAATGTTTATTACAATTAATAACTTGTGAGACAACCAAACAAATAAATGAAATGAAAATGGATAAATACCTTATACACCTATCAAAACAGAAGAATCACGGCAGTTGTGATCACCTAAATTAGAACTCAGATGATCACATTCTAGAATTTAATGTTGCAGAAAAGATTATCTTTGCTCCTAATGTACTGTAGTGGGAGCCACAAGGCAGTAGCTAAAATTAAACTAAGTTATGCTAGACAAGAAAGATAAATAAAAGATAACTTGATATGTTTGGCATAGGGTCATGAGTTCTTCTTTGATTGCTCCTTTTATACATTGTTGAGGCGGTGAAGCCCCCTGCTAGGGTTTTCTTGTGGCTTCTGGATCCTTTGCGCTCTCAACGTCATTCTAATATGGGAATCCCTTTGATTGCTCTGGATTTGGCAACTTAAATTGGGAAGCAGAACTCTGATTATATTCGAACTCCCTGACTTTTCATATTTAGATCCGTTGCAGGGTGTCTATGGCCCATCAGGGACCAGGCCTAGATCTGTCGAGATCCCTTTAATTAGAACAACCAGATATGGGGTTGAATCCTTATCAATCCTGACCACTCTGCACATTTGATGACATTCTGCTAAATGGATTCGGTTAGAGGTCACCAAGAGGTGTCAGATAGTCTGGATCAAGCCTCTTCTACTATTTTCATTATTCACTTTAGGATGGTTTTGGATGTTGGGAATGATAGATGGACATGATCCATCCTCCCCCCCCCCCTCGGGTTGTTGATCGAGGTGCAGTTCTAAGGGCATCTAAGTATTCTCTGTCTCTTCCTATCTCTAAACTGTCAGGTGGATTGGATCTTGCCTTCTCGTCCATCTCTCACATTGCCCATGTCCCAATCAGTGGACAACTCGGGATTATCCAATGAGAATCTCTCCCCTAAGTTAGGTTAGAACCCAAACCAAGTTGGTGCAGATGAAGGTTTGATCTCCCGATGTTCGAAACGTTCTCGATTGCTACTGTTCCTCCAAATGTCTCATGGGAAATCTCCCATTTTGGAAGGACTATGGGAGACAACCTCACTGTGGATATCATCGCCATATTTGTGATAAATCCATTCGGCGAATCTTTTATAAGCGTGACCGATGCGTTGCCTCATAAATGGGCACGTTGATTGTGGCCACATAGCCTGCGCTAATTTATCCTTTCAGAGGTCCACATTAATAGTGGAATCCGTAACGTTGAAGGAAAATCAACCGAAGATCTTTTCAGGTGCGAGTATGTTTCCAATGTGCACTAAACATGTAGTTGTTTCTTATTGGACCACATCAGGGTGCCAAAAATGAGTGTAAATAATGTCCATGTGTCCCTTCATATCGAGAGATACGTTGGGACGTATGATGATCAAGTTTTCGACTGCCATTTTGATTCTTGGCACACGGCAGGACGGAATTGGCGTCTAGCCGTTGCGGTTTTACCATAAACATAAAAATTAGTGCTCACAACGGACGGCGGCATAAGCTTGAATGCTTGGCTACTATTTGTTGTCTAAATAAGGACAGTAAATTACAATTTGATCGGCCTCGACATCGAGTACCACATTCTCACAAAGGTCGATGTTTAGTTATTATTTTATTCCTCTTTTGGGCCTACTTGGTCAATGGCTTATTCTTAACTCATGGATTCCCATAGAGTTGAATAGTACTTCTTCAAATATTGGTCATGTTTAGGTTTCCGCTTTCCCAACTGTTTATATCTTTAATTAAATAGGCGCCACCATGTAAGACTTTCTTCACTCTTAATGTCCATTCCCATGTTGCCTTCTACTTCCCGTATACATTATCCTTTACATTGATTGGAAGTTTTGTTTTCTATACAATCTCACCCTTGGTGAAACTCTTTTTTTCACCTTCTTGTTATAAGCCCTGGCCACTTTGAGCATGTGGACTTTGAAGTTATCCAAAGCCTGTAACCATACACTATTCAGCTCCTCTAGGTCCATGAGCATGGACTCGTTGAATTCTTCTAAGGTCAAGTTATGTTGATGTGCCACCCTCAAGGAGGAGATATTAACTTCCATGGGTAATATTGCGTCATGCCCATAGGTCAATATGAAATGTGTCATCTAGTAATTTTCATTTGTGAAGTTCTGTAAAACCATAGTACCTCAGACAACGTTATATGCCACGAACATGAATTGTCCTCAACCATACACTTAATGATGTTCTTTAGTATCTCATTGGTTGACTCGACCTAACCATTGGACTGGGTGTAGTAAGATGTTGAATACACGAATTTAAATTTGTACAAGGCTGTGAACTCTTACATCTGGGCTCCGGAGAAGGCAGCTCCTCCATCTACCGTAATTATCTCGGGAATATTGAAACAGCAGATGTTGTGCTCCTTTTTAATAAAGTCCATAATCTCTCCCTTCCTGGTCCCTTTCATCGGTCGTGCCTCTACCCATTTGGTGTAGTCGATGGCTACAATGATAAAGCTTTGCGATTTCGAGAAGGGTGGATATATCTGTCCAATAACGAATCTCCCTTCGGATCAGCCATTGCATCTTGAGGACTGCTTGGTGAGCACCACAAATGCCTTCGTGTACCTCCCCCATGACTACCATGGCCTCATTTCATCCTAGACATCTCATGAGAAGGCCATCTGCCCCTTTCCTATACAATTCATTGTCTAGGATTAGGTAATGGAGGGAGATTCGTCATATCGATCTCTCATTTCTCGTGTTTGGCCTCATTAAATAACACACAATTGGAAAACATCAATTGGCGACAGCAAGCTCCAATGATGCTACCCTCACAGTGAAAGGCCTTTGTTGCATTCAAGCAACGAGCGTTTCTGAACTGTGAGAAACATCTTTGATATTCCTTCGGAAACTTTAAGCCCTGGTGCAATATTCTACGCCATGTCGTTGGCATCTTCGTTCTGTTCTCTAGGGACGTGCATCAAAGTAACTTCGGTGAACTCATTTAATAACTATATAGCAGTCCCATAGTATGGTAACAATGCCTAGCTTATGCATTTTATATTTTCCTGGTAGTTGATTCAGGACCAGTGGCGAATCAAGACTGATTACAACGATTTTGGCCCCTAACTCCAGCAAGATATCTAGGCCAATAATAAGCAGCTCGTATTTGGTATTCAGCCTTATTTTTAGTACAATCGAACTCAAGCTGGAATGTATATTCCTCCCATATTTCAGTGGGGGAAACAATGATTATCCCTTCTCAAGAGGAATGCTCTATTCATGATCCATCAAATGTGTGTCTTCATGGAACCAGATGGATAGTACTTATCTCTAGTTCTTCTAATGTGATCTAATCATCGACCCTCATAGAGTGGTCAACCAAGAAATCTGCGAGTGTTTGTCCTTTTACTGCCTTCTGGTGGACAAAGTGGAAAAAGAACTCAGATAAAGCGAGGATCCATTTCCCAAACCTTGATCAGATCTGTCGACGAGATGACATAAACTATGCCGGTCATGAGATAATAACAAAGTTATGTCATAGCAAAATATAATGCCTAACCAAGCTTTTTAATGGCCAAATACCTACTTCTAACATTATGTAGCGTTTTGGATATGTAATATATGGATTGATCATTTTTGTCATTATTTTCTATGCAAGCAGCACTCCAACTGATTCTTCCATGGCCAAGATGTACAAACAGAATGACCTATCTTTTCTTGGGAAAATCAAAATAGGAGTCTTCATGAGATACTCCTTCAATTGGTCGATAGTGGCCTAATGCTCTGGTTGCGAAATAAATTTATGGTCAGCCTTCAACTTGATTAACTACAAGAAGGGATTAATCTTCCCTACTAAGTTTGGAATAAATTGGCGCAAAAAATTCACCCGGTCAATAAATCTTTGCAGTTCTTTCTTATTTTTAGGAGGCGTTGCCTCTAGGATAGCTCGTAGCTTATTCTAGTCAACCTTTATGCCTCATTGATGCACGAGAAACCCTGAGAAGTTACTTGTAGAGACTTTAAACGCACATTTCAAGGGATTCGTTTTTACCCGATGTCTCCTCATATGCTCGAAAGATCTTCTTAGATCGGCGAAGTGATCCCCAAGATCGACAGATTTTACCATGATGTCATCGATGTAAACCTCCATAAACTTCCCGATCATGTCATAAAAGATGACGGTCATGGCCCTCTGGTAAGTAGCACTTGCATTCTTGAGCCCAAACGCATCATGACCTAGCAGTAGGTCCTAATTGCTCCAAGGCATTGGAACGCCATTTTTAAAACATCTTTTTCAGCAATGAAAATCTTGTTGTAACCCGAATGGTCATCCAAGAATGACATGATCTTATGTCATGTGGCCCTATCAATTAACTAATTTCTATGGGCATAGCATATTCATTCTTTTGTGTCATAAGATTTAGGTTCCTAAAGTCAATGCAGATTCTCAACTTTCCATTCTTCTTGATCATCGGGACGATGTTTGAAATTCAATCACTATATTTAATCGATTCGATGAAGTCTGCCTTCAACAGTCTCTCAATTTCTTCTTTAATTTTCAGGGTCACCTCAGGGGTCATTCTTCTTACTAACTGTTTGAACATCTTAAACCATTCTTTAATTGGTAAACAATATTCTATCAATCTGATCTAACCCATGCATCTCATGGTAATCCCAAGCAAAGCAATCTGCATAACTACGGATGAGCGGAATCATCTCCATCTGTGCCTGTGGATCTAATTCTGCACTGATGAATGTCAAATGTGGATGATGACGCCTAAATATTGTATATTTATCCTCTCAATTGCATTAGATTTCCTAATATTTAAGTGTCAATTTAATATAATTATATGTATTCTCTTCATGCGAGGAGATTTTAGACCTAAGGATGAATATGTGCTTAAAATAAGGAATTAAAGTTCAAAAGAATTATCAATGGAGATTTGAAGATTTGGAGGATAGTAATGAAGAATTCAAGTGTCAAATATCCAAAGAAACCAAGTACAAAGGAAGAGCAAAGATTGAAAAAATTATGTAGTACATTAACAGAAATAACATATTGTTTGGTCTCACCTAAGGTTGGTTCAGTCTGAATGAAAGTACACAGAACAGTCCAGGGAGAAATAGTGATTTTAATATATATTCGGCTCGACACTTGGGTGCGACCGAAGTCATGTTCAATGCCACCAAAGGAGAGTTCAGTGCGACCTAAAAGAGACGTAGACTTCAGATATATTCAAATGAAATTCAGCTAAAGCTGAATGTATCTTCGACTGGTCTCAGTGCGACCAAAGGTGACTATCAGTGCAATCGAAGCGTAACAAAAGTGTATAAAATTGAAGTCAATTTCAAGTCAATGTAAGATTTTCCTATTTAAAAGGGTGTTCTGAGCCTTTCTAAGTACGAATTAGGGCTTGAGAGAAAGACCTATGGGTGGTGGAGCTTCCCTGGAGTCATCCTTCTTCTTCAATCTCTCAAATCTAGTTTGTTTTTTCAACTTTACTTTTATTTTTTCTTTCTAAGATGTAGTCATGTTAGGCTAATCTCTTAACTAAGGCTAAGGGGATGAAGCTTGTAGTTCAATTACAATATTTAGTTTATTTGATTCAATAACATTAGTTTAAATGATGATAATAGATTGATTTGGTTTGGATTTACTTTAAAATCTTTGATCTGTTTATTTCTAGATTTGTTGTGCACTACGGGTATAATGAATACTTTGATTTAACAATTATTTAACCTGAATTAGAGAAGGATTCAATCTTTGTTTTGCCTAAATTAGAGAATGATTCAATCTATACAATTGATTAATCTATTATCGCCTAAGGGTGCCTTATGCACTTTTAATTTTCTACGATTGAGATCCGAATGCTTCATGAGAAAATCGTTCAATCGAAATCATATTCTTATTCGTGTTAATGATTAGTTTAACAAAATTATCTTCCAATTGGATAGAATAGGACTTCAATTCCAATTAAGTTATACATTAAATCAATTAATGAGATATTGCGATTACTATGAGTGGATTCCTGGATCATTAATCTTTTATTCATTTATTTTAAAACCTTTTTTGCCTCACAAGATTAAAAAATCGGACCAATCTTTTACCATTATATTAGTTCTAGGTTGTGTTCCCTATTCCCTGAGGATTCAACTTTGGTCTTACCGAGTTGTTACTACATTAAAGCCCTGCACGTAGGTTTGTTAACCCTTGGGTTCGATCCGTGGATATCTTCTATTCCTAGATTTAACTCAATCAAGGTATCTTACATGTCATCTTTGGCGTCATCCATCTTGGCGGGAGCTAGCTCGAGCTCATGGAATATTATCCCGTCGTCCGTCACTATGTCCTCCTCTGTAAGACACTCAGCTATGTGGATGTAGCAACCATCTTGATTGTTCATAGTAGTGAGATACTCCTCAAGCTTGTTGATTATGGTCTTGATTTACTCAACTCATGGTGGCCTGATTGTACCTCCACTCACTTTGATAAGATGTCCCATGGATAGCTTCGGATTCTGGGGTCATGGTTATTACAAAGGTCGTTATGTGTCTACAAGTTGCTTCAGGAAGTTACCAGTCCAAATTGGTTGCTTGATTCCCTAGGTTCACCACTCGTATCTTGCTTCAGTTTAATTTTTACGCTTAATCAATGGGAAGTCTATGGTGTTTCTCTTCCTCTAGATCTTGGACTTTGTCGTTGTTCAGACCTCCATAATTGTATCTTGAGTGAGTGGTGGGGTATGGCCAGTTAGCTTGGCACCAAGTGTTACATACCATTTCTACCCTTTTATTAAGATGTGTGACCAGTTGATGGTGCTTCCATGGCCAGTGGAATCTTCCCGGGCTAGGATTAGGCAGGATCTTTCTGCGGTCTGCATGGAGTTAAAAGCGTTATTGTTTCAACCGCTATGAAGTCGATTGTGATGGTGTTAACTGGGGCTATCGATGGGAATGGATCCCGATCGACGCCTATCACTTCCTTTCAAGGAACTTCAAGAGACCTTTGTTAATGTTCTCCTAAACTAAGTTCCTGAACACGATACAATTCTTAGTGGAATGAGTTTTGGTTCCATGCTACTTACAATGTATTCCCTATTTTAGTTCTTTAGCCTAAGGGATCTTTAGGTGTTTGGGGACTTTGATAAAGTCGTGTTCGAGTAACGTATCAAATATCTCTTCAACCTTTAAGATACCGAAGATATACCAAGTTAAGAACCCGGTCATGCCATTCCTTGTGTTCATCATGGTCGAGGCTTTGCACTCAGCCTTTTTCAAGGCTGGACACTTACGCGATCGTGTCCCAACGATCTCGGCCACAGACACCTTGAAAGAAGCATCAAAGTCCTTGCCAAACCGTGCAAGTACGATGTCTTCCATGACCAACTCATAATTTGATCGCTTTTTGTGGATGCGCTCATTTGTTATTGCTCCTCCCAAAGAATTCATTCATACCTGATGGCTCTGGTCGATAACTCGAACAGGTCACCAAAGTAGACACCTTCAAACATCTTGTGAAGCTTGAAACACATACCATATAGGGCTAATTTAGTAAATTCAGCCTCGGGAAGGACCACTGGGCAACTGTTCTTTTTACCCTTGAATTAGGCAATGAATTGTCCGACTGACTCCACCAGTAGTTGTCTTAAACTAGAGAGGTTGTCCATAGATACTTCCGGCTCAGTATGATGGAATTGCATGTGAAATTTCTCTTCCATTTTGTCCCATGTCTAGACCAAGTTAGCCAATAGGTTGATGTACCAAGTGAAAGCAATTCTTATCAATGAATTCCCAAAAAGCCTGAGCTTTAGGAAATTATTATGGGATACATCACCACATTGCTTGGTGACGTGGCCAACGTATTCTATCATGGAGGTTTCGTTGTCCCCTGAAAATATGGTGAACTCTGAGAACTCAAACCTCTGGAGAATTCATAATTTCGATCGACCCATTAAGGATACGGTTTCATATAGGTCGGTTGTTTGGTTGCACACCGTACTCTTGGATGAGTCCAATAATATTATCCTAGTTGAGAGACCATGGAGGGCCTAACAGATCTTCTTGGTCAAGGCCTTTGTGTGACCATCCCATATTCGAGTTTACGACCATATTCGCAACAGCCATTGCGTAAGATGCGGCTAGGAGTTACCACTCGGGCATCTCTATCCTTTGGAAGTCATTATGTGCAAGAGGTACAGTCGAAGGTTACCCCCCAAGCGCTTGTCCTAAGTTGTCCTTAGTAAGGCAAGGCCACGATCGGTGGTTGCGGCCCCCAAGTGGCATGGCCCCTTGATAGTTATTATGATAAGGGTGCGCTGTCGAATGTTGACCCCCAGGTGCATCTATCCTTTGGTAAGCGGCCGATGCTATTTGGGGTTGCCCCCTTTGGTAATCAGTCGTTTGGGTCACATAATAATTGGTTAGGCCACTCCGAAGTTGGATCCCAAATGGATCGTACATATTACCATATGATGACGACTGGGTACCCAGTTGCCACCCTAAGTTACTCAGGCCGGCCGGGTATTGACTCTCGAAAGGATAATAACTTTGTCAGTCATTCGGGGTAATCTAGCTGACTATATAATCGACTGTCTCGATCTTTTCTAATCACCACAGGAAGTGGTAAAGGACAACCTTACGGTTCGATATGACTGGATCTGGTTGGGAGCTTAATAGGTTATTCCTCTTCGTGTCCAATGGGATGGAGTAGAGGAGAACATCTATCCATGACTTCGAGTCTTGCAATGAGACTCTAAGCTGATCTCTCGCTTACCTTAGCTATGATCTACACATAATGGTAACATGTTGCATACATCCTATAAATTACTCGAAGAATGTAGTAAAGATACCAGAGATCTTCGAGGAAGAAGTCCTTGCTTCAACTTCGATTATGAGCTCTTGTAGCTCCACATCGAGTTGTTCTTCAGCAGCATCGACCATAGAACTAGCCTTTTTTCAATTTGGGACGCATTTTATTCTTTTGAAAAATGTAACGAACTTTGTTGGGTTCCACCGGACATGCTAGAAGTAGTGTTGCACTCAATTCAATCAAACTAGACCACTCGTGTGACCGAGGGTCTAGATTATGCACACATGTGTGTGAGTAGGATGCACAGGCATGCCAAAGTCTGTCAATCTCAAGGGTTGATTAAATTGTTGGTGTCCTCTTTACCGAGATAGACAAATTGGAGATTGGGATTGTAGATCCGGAGTCCTCTCGGCCACCGATATTGCAATCCGTTCAAGCGATTAGTGAAAGAAAATGAGGCTAATCCTTTCAAATGAGTTCTCTTTGCCTTGTGACAATGGACGTAAGTCTACGACCGTAAAGACTTGTTCTTTCACCGACACTTTAGGTTCAAAACAATTCTCAAATGAACAAATATACACATTTAATTTAAATAAGGTAGGATATTGTCAATTTCATTAAATATTGTAAAATAATGTTTATTACAACCGATGACTTGTGAGACAACCAAACAAATAAATGAAATGAAAAGAGATAAATACCTGATATGCCTATCAAAACAAACGACTCGAGGTGGGTATGATCAACTAAATCGAAACTCAAATTATCATGTTCTACAACTTAAGGTTACGGAAAAGACTATCTCTACTCCTAAGGTATTGTAGCAGGAGCCACTGGGAAGTAGTTGTAAACTAAAATATGCTCGAAAAGAAAGATAAATAAAAGATAACTTGATGTGTTTGGCATAGGGCTCCGAGCTCTTCTTTAATTGCTCCTTTTATAAATTGCCAAGGCGGTGAAGCAACTAGCTAGGATTTTCTTGTAGCTTTTGAATCCTTCGTGCAATCGTCGTCATTCTATATACGAGTTAGTCTTTACGGTCGTAGACTTACGTTGCAAGGTGTTTGTGGTCCATCAGGGACTAGGGCTAGATCTGTCGAGATCCATTTGATTAGAACAACCAGATCTAGGGCTAGATCCATATCAATCCTGACCACTAGCACCTTTGATGACATTTTACAGAATGGATTTGAATAGAGGTCACCAAGAGGTGTTAGATAGTCTGGATGAGGCCTCCTCTAGGATTTTCACCATTCACTGTAGGGTGCTTTTGGATGCTTGGAACAATGAATGGATAAGATCCCTCTGCTTTAGAAAAGTGCATATGGGTTTGTGTCACCACATTAATAGCGGAATACAAAATACTAAGGGCCTGTTTGGTTTTCCAATTACCGTAGTAGTTGGATGTAAAGACATCATAATTACGTTTTTACAAGGATTATCAATGATTGGCATAATACCGGTATTCCGCTTTATCCTGCTTGTTTTTCGAAACGTTGTGGGTGTATTTACGATGGAATACAGTAATCGCATGTTTGGGTTGACACTGGAGTAGTCACATCAACGCATTTGAAATCTTATGGTGTCCACCATATTAGCTGTTCTACTGCAATCAGCTGTTTGTTTTTTTCAGCTGCGTTGATTAGCTATGATCGCAATCACCGTTGATTTTCTCCACCGCATTGAATATATACCATGCGGCAACGATCGCCCTCCGGTGGCCACGATCGCCCACCAGTGGGAATTATTCCAGGCATATTATGTTCTCCACATGACATTCCCCCATGTCTCAATTTGGGATATAGTAAATGATGATCTTTCTTCACTAACTTCAATGGTCCACAACATAAACCGATTTGCACCAATACGCATTCCAGCTCTCTGTGGTGGACATGTTGTAATCCGACGTCTGGATCAGTGTTTGCATATCAAACGCTGGAAACTAACTGGCCACTAGCCATCTAAGAAAAGCACCAACATAGGAGCTTAACTGTTCTCCCTAATATATCAATTGACCAGGGAAATGACAAGTCCAGCATTTAAAGACCAAAAAAGAAAAGTGTAATCAGTCCATGACACCACAAGGAAGTAAATCATTGTCCAAAAATGTATCCCAAAACGTCCAAAAAAAAGAGGCAAACACTGTCGTGTGGCTAACAGTCATATGATGCGACACGGGAAGAGATGAATGGCGAGGATAATAATCAAGTAACCGATTATCAGCCTCATCAACGCCTCCAGTGCACCAGGCGTTTCTTCGACACCATCTCCCTCTGTCACGTGCCTGGCACTGTTCTGACAGTTATATGATGATGATCTGGAGCTCCCTACAGGATCGTTGCTGCAACCGGCAAAATAACGCGGTCCATGCGCCGAGACCATGCTGTCATAATCCACTGCCACCTCGCAAACTCCTGTCTTCTGTTGAGCCGACACATCGCAGAAAGTGGTCCATTGAGTAAATGCCTCAATGGCGATTTGTAGCCACGGAATATCGCTGAAGAATATCCTTCAACCTGTTGACGGCACTCCTCCCACGTGTAATAGATTCCGGGCCGGCGACCTTTGAAGACAACGTACATCTTTTTACCCATCTGAAGTTAACGATATTTTATCACTATCAGTGAATCCATTTTCATAAATAATGTTGCAGATAAGCAGAGAGAATATGATATATATAAGCACATGAAATTAGTGCGGCTATATCGACGCTTAGAGCATACCTAAAGCGATGACTGAAAATGTTAAATCTGTCAATCTACACTACACACATTGCAAAAGTCTAGAACAGGATAGGCATAATTAATATGAAGTTAGCAGTACAGTTTAACTAGGTATTGCAAGTTAACAGGCATCGATGGAGATATCATTAAATACATATCATAATCAAAAAAAAAAACGTCCAAAAAAATATCATCCAAATTAACCCACAGTCATCCAGCTAGTGAACACAACTAGCATATGTAACCAGAAAAAGTTAAGTCCAAAAAATGATTGGCTGTCCAACCAATAAAAGCAACAACCATGACGATCATCATCAAGGGAATATGCTCAGTCGGATGACTGATCTGGAGCAAGCATCATCAACACAAACTCCAACCTTCTATGCTCAGGGAGAGAAAGGAATGAAGCAGACTGTTGTTCATCTTTCGATAGTATCTTTGTAGCACGTACAATCTCATGACCTGTAAGGCCCTCAATCTGCTCCAGAGCTGGTACCACCTGTGACATACGTACCATGTCCTTGCCTTGTTGTATGGTAACAGCCAGTGATTTCACGGCATCAGCAACTTCACTCATTCCTTTGCCGATAATATCACAAGGGCAATTCATCCTAGCTCGCTTCCTTGAACTGGTTGTGCTTCCTGTGTTGATGGAGTTGTTTCCATTCACAGACGGACTTCGGTGTGAAATGTGATTACCATCACGGCTTTCATACGACCAGTGGATGTTGTACGTATTGTCCCCTACATCATCACTGGATAACACAAGAGTATCGCCATTTAGATCAACCGACGGTGTCGGTGAAGTATCAACATCCTTGGGCCTTTTCGAAGGGAGAGTGTTACGCATGTTTCCTGTGGAAGCACACATTCCAGTCGCTTGGTCATTACCAAATATGTATGTTAAGTCGTCGTACCTTCGCACTGTTTTCCCGCGTACATGTTGTACGTACGGATGTGACTATTGATAACAACAAAGATAAATCAATATAAGTAAACAAACATTAGATGATACGTATAATTTAAGAATAAAAATATTGGCTGCAGTTATACAAAATTTAATTTCAAAGATTGTCTCACCCATATGTAATCCTCTCAAATATCGTCTGGAGCGGTTACTACCTTCAAGTCATCGTCCCAACCAAATCCACTAGCGTTTAGGGTATCCCGAACCTCGAAATACAACATTTTCATAGTGCGGAGGCGATTCACTGATATTCCTATTGCACTCCTCACGCTCTCCACGACCGTTTTATATGTCTCCTTCTTAAAACCATTCGCACTCTTGCGGCCATTTGCAACCACATCCATCAATGTATCAATCAGACAGTCATCCATTTCATCTGTCCATCGCATTGGGCCACTTGATGATCCACTTGCATCAGGTGATTTTAGTTTATATTTCCTCGGTGTCCTGCGGGGTGTAACACATGGTTCTTGGCCAGGTTCTTTTATAGGAGTTGATTGGTTGTTTCGGTTGGTAGGTGACATTTCACCTTCACAAACTTCAATTATCTACAAACAGTAATATGAAAAGATGTAATTAACAAATCATGGTTAATATAATTCATAACATTAATCCAAAAATTTTTATTAAGTTGAAGGAAGATACACATAATTTAAACATGATACAAAACTGAGATTATCTAAACACATGAATATCTCCTTTACTGTTACGATCAATCTAGACACATGCTTGTAGGTAACTGAGATTATCATGATATATTTCTATTACCTAATAATACAAAAGTACAATTTCATGCGGTAATCATACTATACGACTCACAGGAAGAGATTCATTCCACATCCTCTCTGCGATATTGTCTCGATATGTCGCTCATTCATCCTTTTCACGTTGTGTGACATTACCCTCACATGGTGATAAATCCACACTCTCCGTGACTTCCGTTGAGGCATCCTCCTCTTCCATTAAACCATCTCCCCCACATATACGGATAAAGTTGTGTAGCACACAACATGCGATAACTATCTTCACCTACGTGTTAAGGTTGTATGGTGGAGCTGATTTGAGGATCGGAAATCGCGCCTTTACTACTCCAAATATCTGCTCAATAACATTTCATAATTGAGCATGTCGATAGTTAAAAAGTTCTTTCTTATTCATAGGATTGCGGCCCGTGCGGTATTCATTGAGGTGGTACCGTACACCAAGATATGGAGCCATAAATCCAGGTGAATGGGCGTAGCCAGCATCAACTACATAGTATTTACCTACAATTAATTACGAGTATGT
Organism: Magnolia changhungtana; assembly: GCA_030180095.1. Lineage (NCBI taxonomy): Eukaryota > Viridiplantae > Streptophyta > Magnoliopsida > Magnoliales > Magnoliaceae > Magnolia > Magnolia changhungtana. The sequence goes on along the minus strand of JASAUF010000441.1, from coordinate 881,320 downwards.
GTCATGATAAATGAAAGAAAAAATCATCTTATGAAGATGTTCCATCATCTATTGATATCCAAAGTACCCTGGGGGATAGTAAAACGATCAGTGGTATGTGTCAATACACTCTGTAAGACGCATGCATCAGAGGCAGATCCTTCCCATCTGGCGAGCACATATACGAAGTTCATATCTAACCCACATGCAGCCATTACATTTTGAGAGAGGATCCCTTTCCTGTTACGGTAGGTTGCACTTTCCAATGCTGGCACATGGGCGGGTACATGGGTGCCATCAATTGCATCAATACAATCCGAAATTAAACATGTATTATCAGCAAAGAAATCGTAAAAAAAAAAAGTTTAGAGTATGAAGGGTTGTTGGAATTGGTGATGACAATTGAGCTTACCTAAAAATATGTGCTCCATTTTGGATTGGATCGAATCTCGGGAGGTGTTTCAGCACTTGGCAGTTTAACGAAATCGGGATATAGTCCGACAACAGCATCCAAAGCTTTCGAAAAGTAATGGCTAACCGTCTCTCCGGACCTTATAAACCAATTTTCAATTGCACGATTTCTCACATTATGGCCTACTGTATGAAGGAAAATGACCAGTTGTTCCTCCATAGAAACATGTTTCCTGTCAGGAAGCATATTTCTATCCTTGAGAATGGAGCAGAGGTTGAAGAATGTGACCTTGTTCATTCTAAGTTGAGCAAGACACACTTGCTCACCCTCTCTAATTATCCCATTTATTATCTTGTTTCTTTCATAGTCTCCAAATCTTGAGGGTGTCCTAAATAAATAATTGATGCAATATTCTCTCACTGCAATAGTTGTTGTTGCTTTGCGAAAGTGTAGTTCCAAAAGTAGCCATTTCCTCTTCTGTCCAGCCATGTCCCTCCATGATACGAATATTTCTTGTACAACACACCGAATGACAGTTAGTCAGCAACTATGACACAATATCAAATTCCAGTATCATATCGGTCCGTGATTTTGGTGAGCAAAAGAAGACATAAACAGTTACTTACTGCCAACAGTCATCTCCTAATTGATCATAATCAGCAACAGTCATCTCCTATTCTTACTACAGATATGAGAATAGAGGTTATCTATATGGAACCCTGAATATTTTATATTTACTTCAGTTTGCAGAAAATGACAAACCAGTTATTGCAAAGCTAGAGATATAAAAAACATGAGTTTTCTATATGGAACTCTAAAATTGTAATGTCCATCTCAGATTCAATAACATATCAAGCCAGTTTTCGCAGTAATGGACATATTAAATTCGAAATGAAATATATTGATATCTGCATTTCTAATATACAAGATTCTTTCAGACAATCTAGGTTCTGCAATACTAGAGATAGAAACTTCCAAACAAAAAAAAAAATGACAGAATCTTGTATATAATCTGGATGATGAAGTTGACAGAACTGTTTTACAATTTAGACAGCGAAACGCCACACACCAATCAAGTTTGCAGTTTCGTGTGTAATTGCAAACTGACAACGAAACCAATTATCATATGCACCACCGCAACATATGAACAGTGAGATAATGAGGCATATGAAGCTTGTCTTATCCAATTGCACCATCAGTTTGATGACAAGTATATATGAACACCCATCTTCTCAGCAGGAAACCACTTCATCATTCATATCATTCACACAACCAAAGCAGGGAAGGTAAGTTTGACAGGAGGAATGGACTTGAAATGTCCGTAGTCATCAGTCAACCCGTAAAACATTTCAATAATCGAATGAAATGTCATATGCTGGCTCTCATGTAGGAACAGTAAGCGAGCATAAACGCTTTTCTCATTAGGATCATATATAAATATATTTTTTTTCCAATGCATTTGAAATTAAAGGTATACCAGAACATTATTAAATCAACAACCACAGCAGCAAGGTTTACAAGACATTATTACTACAATTAATTTTACACCTATTGTGATCAGGATCATATGTAGAATAGCTGCGTTTATGTCAGCAACTGTAAAATGAAATTTATCAAGGCATGACCTTCTCACGGCCAGAGCAACAGCTACTATCACCAACTGTAAAAGAAACCAAAGCGTAGCAATTTTTTGAGAATCGTCTCATCGCTCAAATGGGTCCGCTTTCTTCAGTATCAGTGAGTTAAAAACGATCACAACATCATCTTCAAACGGCCACATGATCTTATGGTACAGGAAAATTTTTTAAAAAAAATGTGGGCAAAACGTTTTGTGGTGTTGGATCATATGTAACATATATCCATTTTCTGCCAGCACGATTTTTTTTTCAATATGTAAAGAAATTAAAGATAAAAACATATCTGCATACGGCGAGCAAACCAGTTGCTAGAGAAAATGGTATACAAAAAACCCAAGAGAAACAGTACAAAACAAATATCTTCGTTTTGGAATATATGGAAAAGCAGAGACCCATCCAACAAACAGGATTTCTGTTACGCCAAGGCTATCTCAGGGGTTTAGATATGGCATGGAATGAGTAGGGTCACACGCTTGTTTCTGAAGATGAGGGATATGGATGCCTACCTCTCGAGGAATATGCACAGGAGATGGAGAAGAAGTCCGGAACTGTTGCCTGAGCAGTCCGCTACAGGAAGATCAACACAAATATCAATATCGGAGATGGAGAAGAAATCCGGTGCATGCAAGACAGGACTTCCCAAGAACATGTAATCCCTGAATGATACAACAACATGCAAGTAGGTAAACATGCATAAACATGCAAGGCCACTGTAGAGATCAATTTTCCCTCCATACATACCTCTCAGTGTTTGGATATGGAGCGGCTGCGTTTGAAGATCTTCGGGAAGATCTGTTCCGAGGCCGATACCGGCGAATCATGGAGAAATGGAAGACCATGGTGTCAATGAAGGGAATAGCTCAAAAACAAAAGAGTTTGAGAAGGGGACGGTACAATGGGTGTCATCTTCTCACCGTGTAGGTTCACAAAATCGCAGCAGTCCGGATCAGTTTCTCCCTGCAAAGAACGACTGAGAGGCCATGAGAAGGTTTAAATGCTATCCTTGCGCGATCGGATTGCAACGCTGCACTCGCAGACCACTGTATGTACGAATGACCGGTCTACTGCGAGACTGTAATCGAGAGGATTACCTGCAGCGGATTTTAAAAGTCGGGCGGCTACTTTACATCCGCTTACCGCCAACTCATTTACTTCCTATTTACGTCTGAAACCAAACATGAGGCGAAAGTCATCATGACTTCTTTACTCTCAATTGCTAGTATATCGGAGAACCAAACAGGGCGCCCTAAAGGGAAACTAACTGAAGATCTCTCTTCATGTGCGAGTACATTTCCTCTATGCACTAAACACAGTGGTGCAAGTACATTTTGTGCGCTAAAGACAGCGGTGCAAGTACATTTCCAATGCGGGCGGATTGGGTACTACCCCCCGCCTCTTCCGAGCTCCGGACGGGCTGGGGCTCCGAGGGCCACTAAGGGGCCACCATTATGTATATACCAAAAATAAGGCAGATCCAAATTTCAAGTGGACCACACCATTGGAAGCAGCGATGCTAAGGATGCCCACCATTGAAACCTTTTTAGGGTCCCCACCGTGTTGTTTGGCCGTATGGAAGTGAAAAAAAAAAAAAAAAAAAAAAAATTTATCATCTTGATCCAATACTTTTGTGGCCCTCAAGAATTTTTCAACGGTAGGAATTTAATCTCCACTTTGTGGTCCATTTGAGCCTTTTATATTCTCTATTTTTGGGCTCATATACTAAAAATGATATGTAAAAATGGATGGACGGTGTGGATGAAATTCATACATCACGTTGGCCCCTCAGTGGCCTTCGGAGCCTCCGCCTGTCCCGAGCTCGGAAGAGGCGGGAGTCTCAGCCTCTGATTGGCTGCTATAAAAATAAAAAATAAATAGATAAATAAAAATTTGCCTCATTCGGACCATCCAAACCAGCTAATACACGAACGCTTTCCCACTGGACTGATCGTCCAAAGAGCGTGGTATTTTATTTTATTTTATTTTTTATAATCATCAAAGTGCGTAATTGTTTTATCATACTGCCCGCCGGCAATTGAACTGTCGCTACTCATCCATCTCTGGCCAATCTTTTTAGTGCTAAATACAACAATTCAAGAGAATATAGCTTCTGCACTCAAGATGACATCGTAGCATCACATATGCAAGCATGGCGTGTCAAACCAACTAATCAGGACGATGACACTGATCAACGGCTGGGCCGAAATTCAAGAAGATCAACACGCATAAGATGCACATGCACATTAAATAAAAGAGCGTTTGTCATTTTCTACGAACATCCATATTTTTCATTGCGGCGTGTTCCACCTAAATTCAGAGCAGTTAGATTTTGGCAAGGGCATGCTCACGCTGCAGCACCCAGTGGAGGATGCATTTGTAACAAGCACAGTGAGAGCCCTGCAACAGATTTCCGTAAACACGGTAAACAGGCCGCCTCACAACCCAGTGAGATACTTACCCTTTATTGGGATGGGAAGAGATCACTATGAACATAGCCGTGGTCCGAAAATTGGATGGTCCAGCACCAGGTGAGCCACCTGCACAACACATTAGGATGAAGAAAGACCATCAGTCAAATTCAACCACCAGATGAGCAAGCTATGCTCCCATGGGTCTTTTTGGTTAGAGCATGTTTGGCACTCCCCCCATCCAATGAATACACGAGTACCACACACGATCACATTGTTAGCAGGTGGAGCGGAACCCACCTCCATTGAGTCCTGTTTTGCACCCATGACCACATAATCCCTGTCAACAAGGAGAGGAGAACCATTCCGCAGAAACAGAGAAAGTGAAAATTGCAACCATCTATCCCCACTAACAACATAATTCTAGTGTTCGAAATGGAAACTCAAAAGAAGGTAGCCTAAATGGTCATTAACATTTCCAACAGTCCTGACAAAACCAGCCATCAACCTCAATAGCGTTCGTAGGAAGATGGGCGTCCTCCCCTGCTGGGGCGGTCATAGGGCCCTGGCCTCTCCCTGAAGCTTCCCCCATCATAACGTGCAGGCCCACCACTACCACCATACCTGTCACCACCACCTCTTGGGCCCCCTTCCCTGTCATAACTCCTGTCCTTACCATATCCATTCTGAGGGTACCGGTCTGATTGTCCATACCGGTCACCACCACCCTGAAAGCGGTCCCCACCAGGTGGGTACCTATCACCAGCATAACGATCTCGGCCCCCATACCCCCTGTCGCGGTTGTCAACTCGGTCTCTATCTCCATAGCGACCACCATCATACCGATCATCCGTGTAGCGATCACTGCCATAGCGGTCTCCTCCAAAGCGATCCCCTCCAAAGCGGTCCCCACCACGGCTGCCGCCACCAAACCTAGAGCGAGATGGGAATCTGCCCCCGCTGCCGCCACTGCCGCCGCCAGAAGAAGGACATTCTCGGGCCCAATGTCCTGGGCGGCCACACTTGAAGCACTCAGTGCGCCCTCCTGACCGATCTCGATCTCCTCCGCTGCCACCATAGCTCCCCCGCCCTCCTGTTGAGAAACCCCCACTGTATCCATAGCCGTGATCGTCCGAGCCATGCTTTGGCTGTGCCCTGTTCACCGAGATCATCCGACCTCCCAGCTCCCTGCCGTGCATATCACTGATGGCATTTTCCATTGCCCGTTGATCTGCGAAGGTCACAAATCCAAAACCACGAGGGCGGCCTGTATCCCTTTCCAGCATAATCTACACGAGTAAAGGCATTAAGAAGAGAGTTTTAAAAAATTAAAAAATAAAAATAAAAACCCAAACAATTCAACATCCAACCAGAGTCTTCATTCGACTCGACTCGGTATTTAATTGAGGATCTTTGGTTTTTGTTGGTTACATCCATGCTTGATTTTTTCAATAAATCTTTGTTATTCATCAACAAATATACTTAAAATACTCGGATTGAAGTGAAAAATCAGCTGATGGTGTGCTATCATCGTTTCGATTTCATAAAGGACCATAGATTGTGCTCCCAAATCGTTTCAATTTCATAAAGGACCATAGGTTGGACTCTTTAAGAACATGCATATTTTTATCAACAAAATAGTGATAACAACTAAACAGGGTGACACAGTTGGAATCAACCAACTCAGCAAGCTAACTCAATGAATCTCATTGAGATTCTGTCAAATCAGACACATGGCGAGTCTCCAAGAGACTATGCTCAAAACAATGCTGTCTCCAGTTGACTTGTCTAAGTCTTGAGTCTAGTAAGTTATAAAACTATGGTTAAGAAAAGAATTTTTTTTTTTTTTAAAACAACATGGATGATGAAGCAAAAAAAAAAAATGATAGTCTATTGATCATTCAAATGACAATGAATCAATAAATGTATGATTCATGCAGTGATATCAGCTGCTTGTTTCGACATTCTCCAGCTGGAGCGATTTACTACCGAGGAATTACATGATCCTTGACCTGTGGGTACAGTATACTTATTTTCAGCTTGTACAAGTGAGGCCCATGGTTTAGTAATTAAGAACATTGCTTGGTAGGGCTGACCTTAGATGTGACATACCCCAAAACCCTCCTAAATTGGAAGTCCTCGCCTATTATCTCAAGCCTTTTCTGTTGAATATGGACCATTGCTGTATTTCACTTCTCAACAATCCATTTTAAGGCCACAAATTGAACCATGGAACCACTTGACTGAAAACCCAACCCCCGTGTTTCACTATTGCTGCTACAACCATACAGGAGGGCTCTAGAGGCCACTGTAGCAGAAAAGAAAAGGTTGGACGATCATAGAGAAAGAAGAAATAACAAAAGAGCAGTGCAATGCCTTTCCACCAAAATAATTTTTTGCTTTGATACCCAATTTATTACATTAATCGGTTCTGCTGTTTGTTACCCCGAACCATATCTTTTGGGTATCTAAGACAAGAACTTGGAAACCTCAAGGTTGACACAGCATTATCCAATTGAACTGCAGGCACGGCCCATACTGATAAGGGAGATCTCTAGGAGTCGGAAGCAGGAATAAATTTGTACACACGGAGTTCTTTGTACTTTTCTTCTCATAATAAAATAAGCTGATTATCCATCAAAAAATAAATTAATAAAAGAACTGCAGGCTCAAGGCTTTAAGACTCCTACTCGTCTTAGTTAACTCAGACATCTGACAGACTCGACCCAGTTCGAAACCTTAACCCTGACTAGGCGAGTCCCAACTCCACTCAGGATCAAACCAGTCAGTCCCAAGTTGCTGCATTTTTTAACCATAACACTTGTACCTACCATATCATGGGATATGGTCCAAAGTGCTCTCATGACAACGAATAACATCTTGTAAATACACACTTATCGAAGCAGCCATGATGAATGAGACAGAATGCACCTTTCACTCGAGGAGATCCACAATGAAGGCCTTCAAGGAAAGTATTCCCAGCACTTGGTAAATGCATAATCATATTGAGACGGCTCAAAATATCTAAAGAGATCACTTTGAGCTGTAGGGAATATATTCAGTGGGGCAACAACCTCAATATGGCAAAGATCCACATAGATCTGGAGCAATCTATATGATGAGTTGTGGCTTGTGACTAATAAACATTCCAGTTGCAAACATTCAAGCACAGCACCACAGTCTTATGAATATGGAAATACTTAAATATCAGTGTTTAAGAGAGATTGTAGTATAAAAGAAAATTTTCTGTCAATCGGTGATCGAATGAAATCATATGCAAGAAGCTTCTGCACCCTAGACTAGAACGAAGTCTTCAGCTCTCATTGAAATTGAAATGTTTGATGCCATTTTGAAGAGACTCGAAGACAGAAGATCCCTCAGGTATACCAATTCTCAGAATCGTCTAATGTTCACTCACCCAGTGATTTGAGGTGCTTCCAAAACCCATCCTTGCTGGATCATTCCTAGATTTCTACACAATGGGTGAAGTTGACCCTGCAGAGGCTGATGATTAAGTCATCAGGGATACAGTAAGCAACCCCCAGAGAGCCTGATGATCAAATCATCAAGGATACAGTAAGTACAATCCAACTCCCAATCCCAATTGAAATTGGAGGTGTTTGCCCCAGAAAAACAAGGCCCATAAAGAACAGTGACATTTTGTACAATGACACTGTGATAGTATTGAATAGGCAGAGGATATAAATAACTAGTATCTGTCCAAAACTGCAATTGCAACTAGCAAGAGGGATCTATGAGTAAAAACTATGATAAGACTCCTCTCTAATGGTATGGTCGTGAAGCAAGTGATTCAAAATTCCCATGTCTTACTGTAGGTTCCACCTGAGCTAATCAAAATAAGTTCTGCCATTCTCAATGCAAATACCTGTCTTCAACACTTGACAACTTAGCAAATAAATTGTGTTTACGAATAGGTAAGGAATATAATATAGCTTACTACTTAATTGTGTTCATGTATTTATATTCGGACATATGGCCTAGTCAATGCTGTCAAAATCGTTACTGTATCGTAAAGTGTAATAGGGGTTGAATAAAACTCATCAATCATCCATTTACCATCAAAATGTACCAAAAAAGTAATACATATCATGATATTATCAATTGAGAAAATGTATATGGCATACATATCATGATAGTAAAGGATTCTAGTGTTTTTCCTTTATTTTCTTTTATTGTTTTCCGAAAAAAAAAATTTACATTAAAAGACATACAAGAGTCCTTTAAAAAATTTATTCTTTTGTAACTTTCTTGTGTAAAGTCATGTTAGAAAAAATGGCATTTGATTCCATTGTGAATAAAAAGATATCTTGATTTCTTTGTTTTGGGTTTTTGAATATCAAAATCCCCAAATCTCTCTCCTCTCTCTCTCTCTCTCTCTCTCTCTCTCTCTCTCTCTCTCTCTCTCTAGGAAAAATGAGGATATTTTTAATAGGGGAGAACCTTTTTCATATTTTATGAGAAAAATGATACAAAGAAAAAGAAAAGTTGAATAAAAAATTTTAAAAATAATAATAATTTTTAAAGTTTTTTGGGGCCCATTTACGCAGTCCACAATTATCATACAATTCATACGATTCGATACGATTATTGTATGATTCGTACAATAATCGTATGATTATTTAGGATTTTACGATTTGGGTGTACGATTCAAATCATATACCCATACGATACGATATGAATCGTACGATTTTGATGACATTGGGCCTAGTAAGTACTTCAAAATTCCAAAAACTTAAATGGGTTTTCTAAAGAGCAAAACGAGCAAGTTTTTCCACTTAGGATATCTAGTCCTATGGTTCACTCTATAATAAGAAGGAATTTTCCAAAAGGAACCAAGGATTACCTACAAAAGGAGAAATTGACCAAGTGAGATTCTTAAGTTCAACAACAATGACTATGAAGTTGAAAACTGACAGGGTTATTACATCTCCACTATACTCCATGTAGCGGATCTATTTGAGTTTCATAGCAATCACGAAAAGTGGAAGACAGGACCATGAAAACAACAAAAATAATTCTGAAGAAACATAAGGGTTCATATCAAATAAAGCTATCAGCATCAAGCTGACCAAAACATACAAGGGCCTGTTTGATTTTCCATGATGCATGTAAATTCCCGGTAAATAAGTAATTATTACTTTTCACTACTTTTCACTTGTTTGAAAATGGGTGAGTAATTCCATCAAAAAACTGGTCCAAAAATGTTGACTCAAATCCGTGGGCCCCACCGTAATTTATATGATATATATGTGTCGTCCATCTGTTTTATTAGAACATTTTAGGGCATGTGCCGAAAAATGAGGCAGATCGAATGCTCAATTGGCCCACATGAAAGGAAACAATGGCCTTAATTTGCCCACCATTGAAAGTTGGTTCTTTTACTGGGCCCACATTAGGGTTTATTCACCATCTAACCCGTTCATAGGGTCACATAGACATGGATAAGGGAAAAAACATAAATATAAGCTTGATCTAAAACTTCTAAGGGCCCCGAGAAGTTTTTAAGGGTAGGCATTTGATTCTCACAATTTCGTGTGGTGTGGTCCACTTGAGCTTTGGATCTGCCTCATTTTTTGGGCTCATGCCCTAAATTCAATTGGCATAATGAATGGGCAGTGTGGAGAAGCCACAAACATTATAGTCGGCCCCACATTTATTTTGCAAATTGCTCGATTTAAGTGTTTAAAAAGTAACTTGTCAAGTCAGCATTGGGAAATATGCAGTAATTACCTTGGTAAATAATGATTACTCATTTACGAGGAAATTACAGTTGAGCCAAAAAATCAAACAGGCCCTAAAGGAAGCTACTTGCACTCAGTGTTATCGGAATCAAACAATTCACATCATATCGTATGGGTGTATACAATTCAAATTGTAACACCCAAATAGCAAATCTTAAATAATCGTACAAATCGTACAATAAACGTAGAATTGCATAAATGAGCCCAAAATTCCATAAAAATAAAAAATAAAATTTCCATTTTTATTCATTTTTCTTCTTTCTTTTTATCCTTTGGCTTAGAAAACGTGAAAAAGGCCTTCCCCTATGCTTATTCGTTTTTTACTTCATTCTTTTTATCCATTTTTCTTCTTTTTCTTTTTACTCATTTTACGGTTAAACCACTGTACACATGATATATTGATAATATCATGATATAATATTAGTTTTCCCCGTGTATATTGATGGGAAATGGATTGTTGATGAATTTTTTTTATTTTTCTGGTTTATTTGTATTTTTTCAGATGTTTTTGGTTGTTTTAAGAAATCCAAAAAAAAAAAAAAATACACACACACCCCCACACACTCACGCCGTAGTGGGCTTTCACCACCTATGGATACTCGAACCCTTGACCGGGTGTTGAAACTCCCGAGAGTCTAGCACCCGAGCAAGAGCAAGGATCCGATATGATTCAAATGATTCGACCCATATTACAATACGTGATACAATAACGATTTTGAATTGTTGTTTACGCTAAGGTGATCATCTACAGAAAGTTCATGATTTTGAAAGAAGATCCACGTAGCTGGCGAACTGTATGAAGATTTTCATGCCAGCAACTGCAGAGTACATTTTCTCCAACCTAGGGATGAATACACACAAATGGGCTTGATTGACTGGACCAAGAATCACGTGAGCCATTCCCATGATGAGAAGGAAAGGAAGAATAATATAGAGGGAATAAGCCTGACAGTTAGGTACGGTATTTGACAATGCATGCCACAAGATTTCAGAATTTAACCTACAAGGATGAACACGTGTTGATCACCACGATTAATGCACTGAAAAAGTAGTAACAAGTGCTAGAGTATGGGCAATACATGCCAGAGGAACAAGGTTTGGGATGAGGGGGAATTGGCCCCCTTTTTTTGATTGGGAAAATCACCAGAACTTGCGCTTCTCTTCTTTATTTTAAACATGTATCCACAGATTGTCAGACCATTTTTTATATAAGAATGTTGTTTGTCAGCTTGGCCTCCAGAAAGTCAACCAAATAGGCCAACTCAAACAGAAATTTTCAAAATTGATGGTTTAATCCTTCTTCCATTTTTTTTCCCAAAATGATCCATTCTGCTTCAATTCATCAATACCACCTAAATCTTGTGTTTTGATCCCCAAAATAGCCTACATCTATCCTAAACAAAGATTCTAAGCTTCGTTAATGCTTGAAATGTAGAAAGAACAGAAACTGAAAAACAACAAAATTTTGGGAAATTTTTTAAAGGGGGCCATTATGGCCGATACCAGCCCATGGCAACTGTATCGGCCCTGATTCGACCTATATATATCAGCCGATGAGGGCAGATACACCCCCCTTGTCTTTCATTAGCCTGATTCACCCCTGTATTGCCTAATATGGTTAACCGATATAGTTACAATACGGACCATGCAAAGGAGAACAAGACATGCTATCCACTGAAAAGTTTTCTCATTCAGTTAATTATCCATATGATACCCATATGGATGGCTTTTATAACCATGAGCAACATGAGTTTGCTAGATTTGCTACTATCGGGCCTCCAAGTAAACCCTATTGGTTATTAATAAAATAAAATGAACCAAAGACTTCCTATTTAGCTAGTTTCCTCCATTAAAAATTAAATTTAAAATTTACAAATTTTTAAAAATAAATAAATAAATAAATAAGAACAAGTGGTAAAGAACCTTTATCCTAGAAATTCTCTATAAACCATCAAATGCAATAACTTGCGGTCTCTTATATATAAGAAACTACAATTTCATCAAGAGTACAGTTAACAAAAACTTCTAAACACCAGAAATAGAAGCCAGTTTCATCCCTAACTTAGCACCTACAAGGATACTCAAAGGAAGATAAAGGGTAACCAAAAAGTCATTGATGAAATAAATGGACTTACTGCCTTCAAACTTATAATGTCATTTAGAAATGACTAAAAAATTGCACCTGCCAACATAATTAGAAGTTCATTTCATGAGATACACAAAAAAACATTGCAAATCAGAGCACGATGGAGATGATCTGAATAAAAAATGAAGTAACTGATTATTATCATTTTTTTTACAATGGCAACTGATTCATTCTCATTTTCATTAATCCATAAATATAATATGAATACAAATTTGTTACTTCCGAATTTCTTAGTACCCATTTACACTTTTATGTCATAGAGGTGCAAAAAGGAGCAGCCTCATTTAAAAGAGAAATTACTTCTGTGGATTGAATAGGGATGTCAGACACCAACTAAATGCATGATAGTTCATTGAAATTGGTAAGAGTTCTTACTCAAAACAGGAGCATCCATGCAAGTTCCAAATCTATTCTCCTTCTAACGGAAAAGATGACCCCTGACCTCAGTCTGACAGCATCACAAGTTCATCACAGTACCATCACAACATAACCTCCCATATTACTACAGCACAGGCACCCAAACAAATTCCAAATCCCCCCAAGTCACTTCAGATGTAAACACAGCACCATGCAAAGAAACAAATCTCATATCCCCATTGTAACTTCAGAACTCAGATATTGCTACTGCATCTGATCTCCAAATCAAATCTAGCAATCATTTCCACCATGACGTGGGTTGCCACCAGTACTTTAGTGAATCTAGGAAACAAGATATTACTGAACCATTGGTTCATGTTGACCAAGCATCCATCACATAGTAGAGGTGCGATGCATGTAGACACGGTCATCTGCCTCTTACCAGTTACCAGTTCAGTCCCTCACAGCACCAAGCAAAGAAACAAATCATGTTGTACTTCAGAACTCAGATATTTATTCTGTACCTGATCCTCAAATCAAATCTACCCACATTTCCACTCACTATGGTTGTGGGTTGCTTCCAGTACTTTGTTGAATCTAGGAAACGAGTTATTGCTGTGGTTCATGTCGAGTGAGCATCCTTCACATCATAGTGCTGCGATGTAGGTAGATACGGTCATCTGCCTCTCACTAGTTCGGTCCTTCCATTTTCCAGTATGAAAATAAAAGCTACTTAGATTAACAGTTACTGGTAGAAACATTTTAAGTTGCATGGACTAACTGCTACTGCCACCTCAACTCCCATTAGAGAAGAAAGCTAAATCAACATGTTATTACTTTCTTCATATCCCACACAGTTCAATCTGTACGGTAACCAAAACAGATAGAAAAGGCAATCATGGTGGAAGTTTTCATGAAAGAATGTAATTTCCTTCATGGAAAATGGACTGATCATAAAAATAATTTCCTCCGCTTGATAAATCAGCTAGCAGACGGACTTGAAGACTGAATCGATATCTTCTGAAGTGCAGATCATCATTCCAAGGTAGCAAACGACATCACTGACGTAAGCTTCAATACCAAGGGCAAGTTCACATGGATTCCAACAGCTAAGCAGCCAATTTGGGCAATGAGATATTGCGTTGGATTCTTCTAATGATCAAAGCCCATAGACAAGAGAAAAGATAATAACTAAACATTGCAAGAAATCTGCATTCGGACTGCGCAAGCAAACTGAGTTCCACTGCTTCTGATATTGAAGTGATTAATTCTGCCTCCTCAAAAACCATTTACGAAAAAAGAACACCCCAGGAGCAACAAAAAACATCAGGACCAACACGGTGCAACAACGGTTCTGCTACTTGGGATCACATTTTTTTGAAATTTGAACTAAATCAATAGCTAGAAATAAACTGAGGTAAATGGACATCGACCTTCCACCGGATGTAGGAGCATGCAATGACAAGAACTAAGTTTGATTCTGCACTGAAATTGTGGCATCTGCATATTCTCATCTACTGTGATGTGACATGCAATTGCACCAACTTACATGGACGGAGCCACAACTCTCATAGAAATGCTCTGAAATTACTGAAACCCTTTCAGGTTGCAAACAGAAAAAGCTAAAACCCTTGCATTACTGTTGACCACAATCACTCCTGCAACAACAAGTGATCATCCCCAAAACCAAGTTCGCTGGCAACATTCAGCAATGTTAGTTTATGCTCTCTTACACACAAGCAGCCAGAAAAATCAAAAAACTTGGATGACCACTCAGGACCATGGCACCAGCTAAAAGGGAAGTCTTCCTTTGACAGGAACATTCACAATCACAGTATAGTGAAATTGCAAGACGAAAATAATGGGAGAAAGGCCTGCAAAATGGGAATAACGGCAGACAACGCCCAAAAAAAAATGACAAATTTTCCTCAACATGGGCACCAGTTGCCCAAGAAAGTTTTCCAGGGTGCATCGAACAAAGCCTAAAGCAATTACAGCAACCTACTACAGAAGTTCCCATCTTAGATGCAGCACATACCAAGCAGGAATTTTTGCATGCGTACTGAATGCAGGAACTTCAGTTGATATCAAGAACTGGTCAGGTCAGCAGATGAAGTTTCTGGGTAACTACTGGAGTGTTGCATAGCTTTAATTGCCATTCACGATCTGAGAGTTTTCCAGATCCTCCAATGCCAGCATATTTGTGTAAACTGTAACTGAACTTTCTGCTAAACTTTCAGAACATAGGCCAGATGAAATCTCTTGTAAATAACAAACATCTGACAGGAGCCTTTTATGCATGTCATGGGAACGGGCTTATCAGGCTTTAGCCACACGATATCTACCATGTGATTGGATGCAACCTAAAAAACAACTCATAAGGATGTAGCAGTGACTGAGAAGAACCCCTAGAATGAGCATCAAATGCCATTTTCACAACATTCGAATGGCAACTCCTTGACTGTGAGGGAAAGAGAGGGTAAGAAACATTTTCTAATCGATTCAAATCCATGGCATCAACAAACAACTGCCTATGATCAAGTAGGAGCATTTCTTTACCATTTCGGCCAGCCGAACTCATTTTTTTTTTTATGTTGCAGTGGGACCTAACAGCTGATCTATCACAGACGGTCATTCCAGTTTCTAGGCACAGGAAAAATGATGTCAGCAGAAGAAAGCAAGTTCCTTCCAAAAATGTCAGACAAGCAGGCTTCTAACCATTGCTGCATCCTGTTTACCCAGTGCTAACCATAGCTACAAATCATCTGATTTAGCTGTTTTCAAATTCCACCCAACTTGAAAATCTCAAGAAACAAACAACTCAACAAATGTATTCGCACAAATGAAATCGAGCTTCCACAACTCGATGCACACAATCCAACTGACATCTCTCAGAAAACCTCAGCAAAGGCATCTCAAGATATCATAACCAGCATACCGGAAAGAGAATCAAAACACAGAAAGGGCAACTGATAAGATAGTGAATCAAAAGGAAATAAATAAACAGGACAAAGGCTATAAAGAATCATAGAATAATCTGCTAAACTAAATTGCAGTAAGAAATATGAACAGATTAGTGTAAAAGATATAGCATATACCCAACTCAAAATTGTGAATCAAACAGTAAGCACATAAATCAACAAACAGTTCATTTCAAATTTTGGATTATTCATACATTAGTCATGTTTTACTAGATTCACATTTTAGAAGGATACCTTTTCGAGTGGTAATTGGCTCTCGGGCAATGAGACTGCCCAAGAACAAATCTGCAAAGGATGGCCAAATGAAGCACTGATGATTTTTTGCGCTTCAAAAAGAAGAAGAAAAAAAAAAAAAAAAAACTGATGATCTTTAGGCAACCCAATAAGACAAGATTTTTCCAGTGGCATGAGATAAGTTTATTTTTCAACATTTTAAAAATGTTTTAGGCAATGTTATTCCTTCTATGGAGCCATGTCACATAAGAATGTTGTTTTCCTCTTTCCAGCAGAGCAATTTAATGAAGCCAGAGAGATTAGTGCACCTACTTTTGTGGTTGGTTCTCGCTACCCTAATCAGACATTGCAAATGCACTCAGCAGCTAAAAAGTTTCAAAGGGAGATCTACAGCTGAATGAAGCATGAAGTGAAGCAACAATAGATTCGGGTGCAAGAGCAGAGAAGTGTTTGTTTACAAAATGCAAGCAAGTACAAACACCTACAACTACAAGGCAGGAGGGCAATTAGAAGCAGAAGCATGACCTATTCGGAAGGATCATGCGACTAAGGGAGATCTAGTCTGAAGGCTGCCAAATCCAAGGATCAAACCCAAAAGAGCACCTTTGGCTTGCTTCATGATGTGGGGTGGGACCTAGGGATGCTTCAGCATTCAAAATAAAAATTCACAAAACTAATAATTAGGAAACCATGAAGGGAGACTTTTAAAAGCATTTTACTACGATTCCCATCCCAATCAGCCAAAAACAATAGTAAAGATCTGATATTCTTCCTTACTATCCCAATTTAAAGTCTATTGTAGGAAAAACACAAACACTGAGCGTATTACAAAGGATTGACATTGTTGGAGTTTCAGAACAATTTAAGGGGCCTGTTTGATAAGTGGTATTCCATAGAAAAACAAAGAAATTCATAATCACTATTTCCCAAGGTACTTTTGAGGAATGAATTTCAAGTGATTCCATTTTAAATGAAATGTTTGATTTGCAACTGGAAAAATCCACTTTATCTCACAAGGTTCACCTTGGATTTTGTTTTTGAGAATTGTAGAAATGAAAAGGTTACATTCAGAATCCATGGTTGCCTTTGAAAATCAAACAAAAGAAAATAATAATGAATACACTTTTACTATATTTTTCTATTGATTCCCACTTGTCAAACAGGTGCTAAAGTCTATTGAAGGAAAAGCACAGAGGGATCTTTGGAGTTTATTTTGGAGGTTTGATGCAGTTGAAGTTTTTCACCAGTTTAAAGTATATTTTGGGGGTGGAATGGTTTTGTAGAATTTAGGCCCTGTTTGGTAGACACCTAAGAATGAATTCATTTATTTTAGTTAACAGTTAGGTCTCTGATACATAATTACTGTTAGCTAAAATGAGATTAACCCATTTTTAGGCATCTACCACAGGCCTTAATTTTAAATGAAGCTAATTCAGATTTATAATGGAAATAGATAGTTGGGTTTTAAATAGGGTTGCAACAAGACCAAGCCTGGCCAAAGAATTTGTTGGTCCATCCTACGAGCTAAGTACCTGCCTCCGAGCAAAGCCCAGCTCACAAATTAAGGAACTTCACCAGGGCCAGGCCAATGAACTGACCAAACACTCAGCCCAATAGTATCAAACAAGCCCGTCTTGGTCCGACCCCACTTGCCGAATGTTTAGGTTTGCTCAACCACAGCAAGGCCAACCAGTGATTGATCTAAAACTCAGGCCAGGACCAACCCACAATCCTCAGTGCTCAAGCTCAAACACCACTGAAAGCATGCCCGAGCCAGCCCAGCCAGTACAGACCCTAGTTTTAAATTTGTTTGGGCAGTCCAAGAACAAGGGGGGGTTTTCTGTGATTTACGAATTTTGATTGTTATTTTCAAACTTTTAAGCAATTCCTATATGAGTAGGTACATATTTTAGTGCAACAAGCACTACAATGCCCGAGTTCTAGTCGTGGATGAGTTCATTAAGGCTCTGCTCTGTCATATTATTTTGACATTATCCCCGCCACTTTTTCAACATCCAATGGTTGGATCTACAGAAAATTGGCCGATTACTGTGATCCAACGGTCAGATTTGTGTCAACCAAATAAAAAGGCTTCACATTCAGAGAAATAAAAAAACAAGACAATCTGAAATCTTAAAACCTCCAGTTTTCTGATAAACCCTAGATCTGATCCTTAAAAAGAACGATCTTAGGGTTCGCAGTTTCCTTTTCGCATTCTTCTTTCACCTAAATGTTCCAAATCAACAGACACAGATCTCCACGGAAGAATAATTTATAAAAAAACGATATTTTAAGGTTTTTGTTGTTTCCTTCTCACATTCTTCTTTCACCAAAATTCTACAAATCAAAAGACAGATTTCCACAGAAGAAGAAGTAGAAACCCTACCTGAGCCTCCAGAATCTTGCCGAAGCGGCTGAAGGCGTCTTCGAGCTGTCGATCCGTAGTATCCCACGACAAACCTCCGACGAAGATACGCATCTCTTCCTTACCAGACATCTCCAGAAAAACCTTCAACGGATGGAAAAAGGAGATGGTGATGAAAATGAAAGAGCGAAACGAATAAATAAAAGGTAGAGAAAACCCTAATACAGAAATCCCTTTCTTAAAGAAACCCCAAGGAGGAGAGGTGAGAATAGGAATACTAGAAATAGCCGACGTGCACTGGATTTTTGCCGCCTCAGAAACCCTAGAAAAGGAGAGAGTGCTTTTACTCTCTCACATACACTCCAAACGAGTCGAGGAGAGCAGAGGCGCGAGGGTGAGGTTCTGTGATGCTTTTATCTTTACCCGGCTCGTTTAACTCGGGTTAACGAGTGTAGAGTTCGTTTTGCAGGATTCCAAGTGCGTCCGGCCACTAGCGCCCACGTGCCGTTGTCAGGACCTCACCCATCGTGGTTAGGGTGGAAGCGGACGGCGGACTGAGTAAACTCTGTGGAGCCCGCAGGGATTTATGTATTTTATGCACTCTGTTCATCCAGTTTACCAGATAATTTTATGTCTTAATTCAAAAAATTAAAAATATCCAAAGCAAAAGTAGATCATACCACGGGAAATAGTGTGAATTAAATGTCTACTGTTGGAAATTTCTCAGGGCCATGGATGTTTTGAATCATGCGTTTTCCCTTCGTCGCGTATCTGTGATCTTATGAACAGGAACATTTTAATCGGTGGAAATCATTATTCCTACTGTTTGTTGTGTTGTGGTCCAATTGAGATTTAGACATGCTTCAATTTTGGGATCAAGCCCTTAAATGAGTTGGAAAACGGATGGACAATAGTGATAAACCACATACATTCTTGGTGAGCCTAATAAAGTTTACTCAGAATGATAAAAGCATACCTGGACAGGGAAAAACACCAACGTCCAAAACTTCCGTGCCTCCAAGACGTTTTTTACAGTGGCATTTAATTCCCAATGTTTTATGTAGTATGGTCTACTTGATCTTTGTGCTTACTTTAATTTTGTGCTCATACCTTAAATGAGGTGGAAAAACATATCAACGAAGTATCATCCTCAGCTCTTCCACCCGTTTATCAACACCATGCTATTGCGTGCGACCATCCAGCGGGAAGCTAGGTGGGGCCCACCGTGATGTTTGTTGAGAAATCCACCCAAGTCATCTATTTTCATCGGCTCATGTGAGGACATTATCCCAAAAAGAATTTTGAGGCAAATCCAGGACTCGAGTGGGCCACACGACATTAAAAGTGAGGAGGGAAATGACTACCGATGAAACCCATCTCAGTACATAGTGCATGTGGTGGGTGGTGAATCAATCGAGGCCATCCACCCACTCAGCCCTATCATGGATGGATTATATCTTCTAAAATAAAACCTATCATACAGTTCTATTCATTTTTCCCCTATTTACTCAATGAATATTTGGACTTTAACTATGGGCTGCGACGAACGTGATCAAACGGCATGGATTTGTCTACCAGGAGTTATTTTTTATACACGGTGGAGACTTGTGTGTGGGTATGGAACTAATGATCCATCCATTACAATCCATTACAGCCCCTGTATGTGGATGCAACTAATTGATACATCACCATGATGGGTGTACCGTTAAAAGAAGTGGCTGTGGTATTCAGCTATCATGTAAGTAAATTCAGACAGTAGCAATCGAAGATCTTTAAGTTTTATCCTCGTATATGCGCTATACGTTTATAATTTAAAATTAAAAAAAAAAAAAAAAAAAAAAAAACAACATAGTATAGTTATAATAATATTTTAAAATTCAAACCAATTTAAAATATGGAATGGATGATATCCAATAGGAAGATAAGGTGTTGATACATTAACATGCCACCACAAGCTAAGTGCTTGTTTAGATTCACGTATAGTATTGTACTATAATGTAAAACTGTCCCGTCATAATATTCATGACACGGTAGCTTGATAGCATCTGTATTATGATTATCACTCACATTGTTTGGGTTAGAGTGCATTTGTATACGTAAACACTGTGAATTCCCACGATCACTGTTTGGGAGTGGAGTCTTGATCGTGCTGCACTGACTGTAGTCATGAAGTACAGCAATCACGTGTTGTGTAATTAACCTCCACCTACCTCGAATTGGAAGTTCCTGAAAGAGATTCGGGGGCCCCACCATGATGTTCTTGTTACATCCATGCCGTTCAATTATTTTTTATAAATCATCTATGGTATCAGTTCGAAAATGAAGTATATGCAAACAGTATGATTGACCACATTACAGGAAGTGGTTGTGGTATTCAGCTATCATTCTATGTAAGAAAATTCAGAGAGTAGCAATCGAAGATCCTTAAGTTTTATCCCCATATATAAACTATACATTAAATTTTAAAAAAATAAAAATAATATATATATATAGTACAGTTATAACAATATTTTAAAATTCAAACCAATTTAAAATCTGGAATAGATGATATCCAATAGGAAGATACGGTGTTGATACATTAAAATGCTCTCACAAGCTAAGCAAGCATTTAACAACATGAAGCTTGGATTGTAAAAACCAAAACTATGCAGAATCCAACCCTTTGGTGAAAATATTCGATCAAAAGTATTGACAAATGGAACTGAAACATCCCCACAAGTTACCTTTTTGCAAATAAATTGGTAGTCCACTTTAACATGTTTTGTGTGGGCATGATAAATAGGATTTAATGCAAGAAATATAACACTTATATTGTTACAAAATATAATAAGAGAATCCTTGAGATATAGAGATAAGTCACGTAAAGGCATACGAACCTAAAGTAGTTTATGAGTAAGAGAGCGGTACTCAAATTTTGTGCTCAATCTTGAAATTGTGAGTTGTTTCTTAGCTTGCCAAGAAATAAGATTATCACCAAGAAAAATAATAAAATCTGATGTGAATTTGTGATCATCTGGATCACCAACCCATTTAGCATTAAAATATATAGGCCTGAAGAGTAAGGGAACATTTTCAAGATGAAGACCATGTGTTACAGTGCCTTTGAGGAAGTGAAGAATACGCTTAACTTCTAACCAATGGGTTGTTCGAGGAGCATGCATGAGTTGACACACCTTATTAACAAATGCAATATCTGGCCTAGTGATAGTTATATATTGTAAAGTTCCCACGGTGCTCTATATTTGTGAGGATTGAAAAAGGAAATCACCATAATAGTGGGAGAGCTTAGACCCAGACACCATAGGAAAGCATATATGGGTTTTGCTCCATCCATCATTGAGCGGTGCAAAAGGTCCAAGATATACTTGGACTAAGTGAGGTGTAAATCGATGGACGCCCGGTGTGCCTCAATACCAAGAAAATAATGGAGTGGGCCCAAATCCTTCATTGCAAAAAGTTGATGAATCAAAGAAAATAAACAGAAAGCACCACATTGTGATGTCAGTGACGACGATGTCATCAACATAGATAAGTAAGTTGGTTAACTCTCCTCAGCAATGGCGAATAAAAAGCATTGAATCCGCACTAGAGGCAACAAAGCTAAATCCTTGGAGATAAGTTGTGAGCCGAAGATGCTATGCATGAGGAGCTTGCTTCAACTCATAGAGAGTTTTATGAAGCTTACAAACATGAGTTGGGTGAGAAGGATTGATAAATCTTTGGGGTGGGCCATATGCACTTCTTATGCAAGAACCCCATGTAAAATGGTATTTTGTACATCAAGTTGCCCGAAGTATGAATCATAATGAAGGTTTCATCATAATCAATTCATGAGAGACTAGCCGGATCATAGAATACTTAACCACCAGACTGAAGGTTTCATCATAATCAATTCCTAGTTGTGGATGGAAACCTTTGGGCAGAAGGCGTGCTTTGTAGTGTTCGATAATGTCATCGGCATGTGGTTTGACCTTGTATACCCAACAAAATTCTACTTAGGCATGAGCAGAACCAAGGACCAAGTTTCTGACATTGAAGAGCTTTAAATTCAAGAGCCATATTAGCTCGTCATTCATAAGATTTGACAACTTAGTTATAATAGGTAGGCTAACTCGGGACAAAAGACAAATAAAGGGCCATGAGTAAGGAATATTTGGCGGCTGTCAGCACTTTCAATTTAAAAATACCATCATTTATCCTAATATACATACAATGAATAGAGGTAAAGGAAGGTGGAGGGGGAGGCGGTGGCAAAATATGAGGCGTAGGGATGTAGGTATAGGAGTAAGGGACGTGGACAAGGTAGGGGAGAGACTGGTAGAAACTACAGGTGTAGTAGCCATACGTGTAGGTGTAGATTCTAAAGTGGAAAGTGTGAAAAGCCGACCCAAATGTACTTGATTTGGAAACAAAATCATGATTGGATCATTTTCAAGAGGCGGAGGTTGGGCCTCATCAGTATGTGGAAATGGAAAAGTATTCTCATCAAACACCACATGGTGAGACATGTAAATTTTATTAGCGGCAAGATCAAAGCATTTACACCCTTTGTGGTTTCGACCATATACAAGAAAAACACAACGTGTGGTGTGAAAAGCTAGCTTACTATGCAAATATGGACGAAGATAAGGATAACATGTGGGACTTAATATATATGTAGAATAGGTCCACGGATCTATCTATGCAAGGGACATGGGGATTAAGGATTCAGATAGCGCACCTAGATAAGACGCCGCCATGGAAGCCGAATAAAAATACCAGAATACCAAAATTCCTGTAGAGCTTAGGATTTTCTCTCCTTCACACCCTTTCTGTAATTCACAAGATGAGACTAGAATTCTACCATGGTGTAGGATCAAGGACCCGGCGCTCTTATATAGAGACTGTGGAGGGGGAGTTTGAAACCCATCAAAACTCCCTCTCCCACACTCCACATTGTTGTGTCCTAGTTCAACTCAAATTATTGTCTGCGTAAACAGCTATAGCATTCCAGCCCTAATATGCACTGCTGCGCAATCATAGTTTGTAACGCCCTGAAAATCGAGGGTCGAGCAGAAGCTCGGCTCCCGAGTTCCAACGCATCACTTATGCAACATAGATAATGATGATTGTATGTTGTTCATATTAGTGCATTAAACATGAATGAGATTATACCAAAACAACAGATCATACTCCAGAGACAGTTAAATTATGCAAGCGGAAGACTGTGATAGATATATAAAATATATAAACTGTTGTAAGTTTCCAAAGTGTAAGCATGTTACCAGGTTAAATATATAACTGTATACTCCAAAAATAAACAAAATGGATATACAAGGGTGTTCCAAAAGTGCAAATTAACAAGTGAAATGGTATCTAATTAGCAACCCTGTAACCCCGTCGATCAGAACACGGCTCGCATGAACCCGCCTGAAAGCAGCATATAGGAGAAACTCTCCTCATCATCATAAAAGTCAAGCTCCGCTTCACGAGCATCGTCATCATCTGAAACTACAACTTGGTCTGGTTGGTGTGTACAACACCGTCCCGTAACGTGGGAGTGAGTAGCTAACTCAGTGGAACAATAAAGTACAGGTTAACATGTTATCAATTCAATCAAGCAGTAATGATAAAGCAGTAAATCACATATCCCTAAGTACTCTTGTTAATGTAAGAATGATATGTATGTATGATACATGCCCTCGCATGCGCTCCCTCAGCGACTCCTTCTTACGTTCGTGGTATGCCATACTCCCTCAGTGCTTGACCATCAACGCCAAACGCACATGTATGCGGTTCATGAACGTGATTACCAAGTTCTTTATTAGTCATTTTCATACAGCAGGATTAGAAAACTAAGGTACCTCTCTTATATCACTTCCCAAACAAGGATCCATTCTAGGGTCGTCAGTCCTAGTAAATCTCATACGATGATACGGTTTTAGGTCGCTGTAAAGGGCTCATCGCCTTATCAATGCAGGTCTAGTTATACTCTAGTTACTACGAAGAGGCTCGTCGCCTTAACGCAGGTTCAGAGTATGCTCGAGGTCACTACACCAATGCGTCATCCGGGGCTAACGCAATTGCAACACCCCTTCAGATATTGTCTAACTAACAGGTATCAGAGTGCGCAGCGGTGATTTTATTTGGCAATGGCCCACATGAGGCTCACGCACAACACATCTTCTGATCAGCGTAGGCCGACAGCTCGAATACAGTGTCCCATACCACCATATTCGGCTCATGAGTCTGGTTACTCATTGGTCACTACGGGGAGGATCGTCGCCACAGCGTAGGCCGACAGCTCGACCACGGTGTCCCATACCACCATGTCCGGCTCATGAGTCTTAGCGGATCACGGTACTAAGGTTAACAGGGATTTCACTGGTGAGTTTGGTACCCTAGGTTCAAGCAGTAATGTCCAAACATGGTTAACATACATCGGCCAATCGGGTTATTTGACGAGCTCGACTAGCACAAGCGTACATTGAATTGATCAACATGAAGTGCATAAGCACTCCGTGTGGCCTAACCACTGTTGTCAACCGATATATGACTCGGATTCGTCAGGCATGTCTCATGTGGCGAAACAACGTCAGCCACTAATTCAAGGCTTGGTACCGATTGCCTGGACTATACAATAGCCTCGAACACAATCAATCTCAACAAACCAGCATATGAGATAATCGAGCAGTAATGAATACATATTTCAAATCATACAATCAATTGAGCATGTGATGAAGTACAACATAAATATGAATTTGTACATATTCAATTCACAAACAAATGGATATTTAACCATCGCATAAATGGAGGAAAACATACACATCATTAGAGTAGTTGAGAATCCTATCTCAACACCCAATTAAAGAGCAGTCAACCAGTATTTACTCGTACAGACATTTTTACATACACTTAATCTACATATTACATCATACATGGTATGTAGTAGTTAGAGTACGTATTAGGACAAGTCCTTTCGTCAAAGGATTGTCACCTATATACCAATCACATACCCACGATGGTTACTCGTGGCATATGTTAATACATAGTCTATACTCACTTAGACATTTTCACAAACACTTAGGTTACACATCTGTACATACACGACGTATTTTAATATAACATGTATTAGGCTAATCCGTTCATCCAAAAGTTGATACACATGCATCTAGCATATATAGACAACAATTAATCATGGCAAGCACAAATCCGTATTTCATACGCGATATCGTAAGTCGATCCTTTTAGATTTGAGTCGGTATTTTCTACAAATACGAGAAAGACAAAGATATTCAACATAATTAACGTTATAATCAAAAGAAGAAACGGACATGACACTTTGTACATATGAAATAACATCCACGTCGAAGTCCCAATCTATCATTAAGCTCCATTTCCCCATCGTCCACCATCAAAGACATTGAAAGCCTTGAAAACTATAATATATACATTTAAAGTCCGCACCTTATGCCGTTAAATAAGTTTATAACTCGGTTGTATCTTAGGAGTCTTTATGGCATCTAAGAAAAACGGCTTTGAAGTTTGGGCGTACTATAGCATGAAATAGGTTAGTTATTTCATCACTTACGCTATTTGGAACTCTATAACAGGTTAGGTTTAGGTTTTCTTACCTAAGAATGGGATCGGTATCGCCGGAAGAGCGAGACGGTAGTCGTAGATTGACACGTAGTTTAGTGGGACTGAATCCCAAGAAGAAATCCCAAGTCTCTCTCTCCCTTTATCTCTCTTTCCTTCTCTCTCTCCCTCTTTTCTTTCTAGGGTTTAGGAAATTCATATGGGTTATGAAAGAAAGAGTTTAAGGTCCTTATATAGGCCCAGAACTTTCGAAAATAGGCCGAGGGCCAAGGTATACTTAGGTTATGTCCAAAGCCTATCTATTTCGGCTCAACGGAGCACTTCTGTAGTCCTCCCTTAAGCCAAAGGTCAGACTTAAGCTCTCTTATATTGGATCTAGGTCGACCTAAGTTTTCAGTCCGATCAGATTCGCAGATCGACCGCGGTGGGCCAATTTCAGTTCAACGGTCCACGATCATCGATCAGGGCCACAAGTACACTACCATGTGTATGAATTTTCCCCTGATCTGAGGGTGTAATTGGGTCAAATTCTGACGGTCTGAATCCTTATATTTGGCCCGCAAGCGACGCCTCTCAGATTACTTAAGTTTGATTTTTATTTATAAAGATATTTACGTTTCTCACACACTTTGCTCTGGGCTCAAGTTGTGCATTTCTGGACATTGTTAGGACTTGATTTCCGGGACACTCGCCAAGCCCAGCAAGGTGGTCATATTCGTATAACTTTATGGAAAATCAGACTTTCGACGTGCGGTCCAGGTCCGATACGGAGTTTCGGTACGCTCCCGAGAGCTACCGGGGATAGAGTTTGATCCTAAGTTTTAAGGTATTGTAGCGGTAAGGATTTTACACGTTTTAGGTCTGTAGATCGTATTTAAAGTGATCAGTGCAGATTTCAAAAGCAAACTTGTGTGGCACTAGTTAGAACTCGCCTAATTTCTAAAGGATTTCGCCCTAAATGATTTCTGGTTAAGGTGGTACTCGGATCTTTATAGTTTGTATAGAAGGTGATTCAAGCTATTAATACTTAATTAAATTACGCCCTAATGATGGCTGAATAAGTTCCTAGGGCAATCCTACGCCCAAGGACATCCATTGCCAAGCTAGGAAAAATCCGGGGTGTTACATAGTTGCGCAGCCAGTCCAACTGAATGATAATCCAAACCGTTGATCAGTAAGGCCCACTAAATAGAGTTCTTACATTCTCCCACTTAGGCCTCATTGAACAACGTCAATGATAGTCATATAGAATAATTTTGAAAACAAGTCTTGATCTTTTAATAAAATACCCAAATGGTTAACCAATGAAACAGTTAGACAGTATGAGTAATGCTATTCAATCTGGTCCATCAAGACAGTCAGTATCGAAACGCGGCAGTCATCACAACATTTAATTTAGGCGAAGTGAGTCTAAGCGCGATCACAAATGCTTTCAATCTTAACGACATAAATCAGGAACTAAGTAATGTGGTATAAGGATTACACACTTTAGTGTGATAATATGTGTCTATCCTTAAGAGGCCCTGGAGCTTTTACCTGTCTCTAACGAGACACGACTGGAGTCCTACTTAAAATTTGTGCATATATATAGAGAAGTAGAAATAAAGCTTTATATCAAAATCATCCAAACAAACCGTATAAAACGAGATCTCTAAGTGTCTGTGAAGATCAAAGTACGCTCAACTCCCACTAACTGAAAACATCTGTGGGATCAGTGACTCTCATGAATGTTACATGCTCCTAAAATGGCATGATAGGGAGCCCTTTAGTGAGCGGATCTACAATCATTTGCTTAGTAGTATGTGTTGTATATCTGCACCTTTGTCCAAACAGGCTGGACGTGGGCCCACCATGCTGTATATATTTCATCTGCGTCGTCCAATCCAGCTAGACGCAGACTCTACCTTGATGTATATCCACACCATCCATGGGATGTGGGGTCCACCATGATGTGTATTGTGTATCTACACCATCCAGTTAAGGCCCGTTGTGCAAGGCCACTTTGATGTATTTACATTGTTGCCCCTCTATTTTGGTTGGACCATGGGTTGCCTCATAAGGCCCATTTTATGGTGCAACATGCCCACCTTGATGTGTTGTATCTATGCCGTCCATACCCCTGGACGTGAGACCCATTTAATGTGTATTTTAATCTCATCCATCTAGCCCTTGGACCTCCAGATTGACTAGACTACTGCTGGGCCAAAAGCCCACTTCCTTGTATGATGTACACCACCAAGTTGAGCAAAATTTGGGCCCTTTGATGCCTTGTTAGGCCCACTTTTCATCTGAGTGCTTAAGGGTCAGATTGCTCAGATTTTCTAGATGTTTAATGGGCCGGATGGGCTGAATATCCAGCCTTAGAATTCCTATTAGTGAGGTGATATCCATCCATTATGGTGGACTTCATGGGTTGAGTTGTAAACCACTATATTGGGTATATTGTACACTTAGCCCAACTATATTTTTGGAGCCTATGGGCTACCCAAAGAGGCCCACCATGTTGGATGTACTAGATATAGCCTACCTTAGCATTTTTTCGGGCTTTGGGCTATCCCGTGTGGCCCATCTTGATGTACGTGTGCTATGGGCCCAAGAGGCCCAATATCGATGCATGAGACAATATAAGCAAAGTCCATTTTATTTCCATCCATTATGAGGGTTATGGGTTGTTTCCTTAAGACTTTGTGTGAGGCCCATTATGTTGTACATGAGGCTCTTGTGTGAGGCCATGAGCCCCACTATATGTTTAGCTCTATGTGGGCCACCCTTTGGGAGAAATGTTGGTTAAATATGATGGTTAAATGTCCACATTGTGACCTTCCCTTAAGCCCTTTGTTAGACCCATTCTTATCATCCTCTAAGTGGGTTGACCTAAATCATTGGGCCCCATTGATATTTACATGATCTATCTATTCACATTGGGCTAACCCAAAATGTTAAGCCTCCATTGGTTGCTAGTAGGATTATTTTAATCTTGAAGTCCATTTAAGACTTATTTGGGCCCCCTAGGGAATCTAGCGGGCTATATGATAGTATGGAGAAGGAAGCCCGTTCCAGATCCTTAGGAATATAGGTAGGTCACCAAGGCCCAACCTTGATATGAAGAGAGTATATCATTACTGTAGATGGTAGGATCTGCGATGTTAGATTTGGTATATCAATAGTTGAGGATCGATCTTTATGTTATGGTTTAGATCTGCTGTCCTTTTATAGACCCTGCCTTATGTATCGGCCGATTATCGATGCCGACTATGGGTACGTGCTAGTATAACATCATGATACAAGCCCATTATGTGATTATATGAGGCCCATGGGATTGTATGAGGTCCATTATGATTATGTGAGACTCATTGTGATGGAATGAGACCCATTGTGATTGTATGTGGCCCATTATTATGGTATAAAGTTCATTGTGATTGTGTGAGGCCCATTGAGATTGTGTGAGGCCCATTGGGATTGTATAGAGGCCCATTTGGATTATATGAGGCCCATTGTGATTATATGAGGCCCATTATTATGCTATGAGGTCCATTGTGATTGTGTGAGGCCCATTGGATTGTATGAGACCCATTGTGATTGTATGAAGGCCCATTAGGATTAAATGAGGCCTATTGTGCTTGTATGGGGCTCATTATTATGATATAAGGCTCATTGTAATTGTATGAGGTCCATTGTAATTGTATGAGACTCATTATGATTGTATGAGACCCATTGTGATGGTATGAGGTCCACTGTGATTGTATGAGGCCCATTGTGATTGTATGAGGCTCATTATGATTGTTTGAGACTCAATTGTGATTGTATGAGGCTCATTATGATTACATGTGATCCAATTGTGATTGTATGAGGCCCATTGTGATTGTATGAAGCTCATTATGATTGTATGAGATCCAATTATGATGTATAAGGCCCATCATATGTGTGAGGACCATTATATGTGTGGGGCTCATAGTACGTGTGAGGCCCAATTGTGATGGTGTGGGGCCCACCATGTGTAGGTGATTATGTGCACACCACCCATTCACTTATACAGGCTATGGGCCGTCTTTTACCAGCCCACCATGCTGTATGTGATTATAATCATGCTTGGAATACTTCATGATACATGCCCATACGCATCATCATCATGCTTGTTACAAGGAGTAATTGAGCATAACACATGTCATTGGGCTGATTGTGTATAGGACTCCCTGAGAGACGGAGTTGCCCCACATGAGTGTGCGGTGCACACAGGTTTGATGCATGACTGGATGATATGACTCATGCATTTCGTATTTTGTGATATGACCATCGTACGCCCTAATAACAATAGAGTCGTGACCTTCACAAGCATATCGTGGATAGCCAGATGGGACACCAGAAATATTTTGAGACATGGGGCGTCATAGATGTCCATGAGTGAAATTTCATAAACCCCTGAAGCCAGGGATGCTCCAACGTCTAGACCGAGTAAATATATATGAGCGCATGAGGGCCGTATACCCGTAGGTCGCGTCTCCCACTGTGTCATGGTCGGTTAGGAGGATGTATGGTCTTACCCGCCTGAGAGAGTAGGCAATGTTAGGCTGAGTCTGACCAGCTCATAAATGGGTTCGCTATCGACGAGCTGAGTCAATATTGGTAGGCGGATAGTGAAGTCTCTTCCGCTTACCCAGTTGTGCGCTTAATGGGGCAGCAAGCTAGCATAGAGTGTACTAAACCCCGATAATGATCTCAGAGATGTACGGTACTGATATGCGGAGTTACTGAGCAGGAGTTGCATACTTAGATTTTTACTCATTCATTCATTTATTTACTATCCACTCGTGCTGGTGGTACACAACTAATTTGTTATATGTACCTTTGCAATGGCCAGGATTTCTGTTGGGGTGCGCGACCAACCTGACATCAAGAGTTTACCACACTGAGTCTGGCTATCCAAAATTAGTTATGATACTGGTTTGGATAGAAGTCCCTTACGATGGACCCCATAGCCTGCGATACTACGTACTGGCATCCCGACTTCACACTCTAGCTTTGTCATTTCTTTCACACCGCATATTACATTGCATCCCCAGCACATAACATTTGGTTTGCCATGACCTCGCATGTCATAGCCGATCTGCATTGCATACTCTGATATTGTATGACTCATGGGCTTGTCAGTATTTCTGCTTACTTCGATATCATATGATTCATAAACTTGCCAGTATTTCCGACATTGTATGGTTTATGGAATTGTATTGTATACGTGGCACCTATGTTGCGCACACATGTTTACCACCCTCAGCTTTTTATAAGCTTATGCATGATAGATGCGTGTAGGTGATGATAGGAGCGTGCGGCTGAGCTTATGGCAATATTTCTGGAGACTTGTTATCTATATTGTATTTCCATCTATGCATTGTACTTAAGTTTTTGTTATAGTGGATATGTGGTGATGTTGTGGTTATTGTTTGTGGGTTATGCTTATAGTTATACTTCTTATGAAATAAATTTATACTGAAAATCCTTATTGTAGGATGTCAGGATCGGAATATGGCGTATGGGCGCTAGGAGCCGAGAATGGGGTACTACGAAGGCTATCGGCGCCGGATTCGGTGATCGAAAATTTTGTGAGCTTGATTTTCGAGTTCGGGGCGTGATACTAACTATGCATACTAGAAAGCGAGAATGAGGATTTTTCTAAAATCCTTAGATGAAAGCGTGTGACAAGCCACTATAACCAAATGGAAACCTCCTATGTCTGAAGTATTAGACAGTGATGGAACTAAATCTATGAGAGAAACTGCATTCTTCTTATGGACTGCAGCTCAGAAAAGTGAAAGCAGTGCTAATGTTGAGGCCTTAAATACCATAACTTGTGCTCTATCATCAGATGAATTCAAGAGAATTATTTCATATGATACAGCCAAACAAGCTTGGGATATTCTTGAAATGACACATGAAGGAACTACTATAGTCAAGAAATCAAAAGTTCAAATTCTCACTATTAGATTTGAGGAAATTTGTCTGGAAAAAAAAAGAAACTTTTATGGACTTCTATACGAAACTAAATGATATAGTAAATTCCATGTGGGGTCTAAGAGATGGAATCCCATAAAGCAAGGTCTGTGCAAAAATATTGCGATCTCTTCCTGAGAGATTCAATTCTAAAGTAACTGTCATTTAGGAAATAAGAGATACTGATTATATAAAGGCTGAGGAGTTAGTTGGCTCTCTTCAAACGTATGAGTTAAATTTTAAAGCTCTTAAAGGTAAGTCCATTGCTCTTAAATCGTCTAAATCTGTTTCAAAAGAAAATTGTGTTAATTCTGATTTTACAGAATTTTCAAAAATAAAAAAATATCATATTTTTAAAAACCATCTGATAAAAGAAAGGAAAATCTAAATCTTGGAAATCTTTAAAGGATAGTCAATGTTTCAACTGTCATGAATACGGACTCTTGGCTAATAAATGTCCTGAAAGGGATATGTAAAAAAGAAAGGGCATGATAGTTACTTAGGATGAATCATCCAGCTCTAAAAGTTCTTTTGAGTTTAATGAATCAGAACAAGAAAATATAAATGATGTAAAAGCCCTGATGACTATAGCTAAAGTCACCTTCTCAGATAGTTGTAACTTATCTAATTATGAAAATCTCAGGAGCAACCTGAAATTAAAAACGAAGATGATCTTCAAGACACTTATAGTGCCTTATACGGGGAAAGTTGTAAAATTGCTGTCAAACTAAAAATGAAAAGAGAAAAATATCTTAAGTTAAAAAAAGAACTTGAAAATAATATTTTAGAAAAATCTCATCTTTCAGATTGTTTTGAAAAAATAAAACTAGACTTAAATTTCAAAACCTCAGAGTTAGAAAAGCTCGAAACTGAAAATGAGAATCTAAAACTCAAAGTTTCTTCTCTTTTGAGATCTAAGGATACTTGGAGATATGCCCACGGAGACCAAAAACTGGAAAAACTGTTAAGCTCATCCAGAAAATGTGGTGACAAATCAGGTATGGGCTATATAAAAAATAATTCTCAGAAAAACAAGAATTCGTCTCCTATATTTGTAAACGGAGAATCCTCAAACTCTAAAAGTAAGAATTTGAGAAATTATGGTCGAAATGATTTCAAAAGTCCAAAACCTTTTCAAGTTTCTAGAATTAATTCTAATATCATCAACTATAGAAATCAAAGATATAACAAACTTCCTTTAGCCGAAAAAATAGTGAACTTACTCAAAGAACTTTTAAAATCCAACTCAGATGGAATTGGAGTTAATAGAAAGGAGAGAAATTCCAACACCTAGAAACAGAGAAAATCTAATGGAACTCCTAAACCCATAACCATAATGAAATGAGTTTCAAAGGTTACATGTCTTGTTGCCCACACAGCCTTCAAAGCCACTAGCCATTCAAAATGCATATGACAGGTGATAAAGCGATATTCACCAACTTCAAAGAAGTAAACAATAGCTCAATTACTTTCGGTGATGGAAGCAACTGCAGAATCATAGGCCAAGGTACTGTTCAACTCACTAATCTTCCTCCCTTTGAGAATGAAGTATATCTCAAATATGCAATAACAAACACAACGTAAAATTTACTAAGATTTCAAATGAGAAGGGAAGTGTGATATTAAATGGTCGTAAGACTTCTGAGAATTGCTACAGTAATTATTAATGACTCGTGCTCTTCTAACTATTCATGTTACATAATCCAAACAGACGAAATAGAACTTTGGCATAAATGTCTTGGACATGTTAACTTTAGAGACCTTTACAGATTGAGCAAGAGAGATCATATTCGTGGCTTACCCGAATTAAAAAAGATAGAAAAAATCTGTGGCAATGTCAGATTGGCAAACAAATTAGGAGTAGTCACAAGAAAGTGAACTCCTTAGCCACAGCCAAACCTCTTAAACTACTCCATATGGACTTGGTAGGACCAACAAGAATGGAGAGTAGAGGTGGAAAGAAGTATTTATTGGTTATTGTTGATGATTTTACCAGATATACTTGGATAGCCTTCTTGAGAGAAAAATCGGAAACTCTCGATGAAGTCAGAAGAATTCTAAAACAAATTCAGACTGAAAAGAAGTACTTGTGATCAAAATTAGAAGTGATCATGGTACTGAGTTTGAAAATAGCAATTTTGAGAAGTATTGTTCCGACCATGGTATATTACATGAGTTTTATGCTCCTAAAACACCTCAACAGAATGAGGTTGTTGAAAGAAAGAATAAATTGTTATAGGAAATGGCCAATGTAATGCTAAATAACATGAACTTATTGAAAAACTTATGAACTGAAGCTGTTAATACTGCTTGCTACATTATAAATTGTGTGTATGTTAGAAAAGTCAAAGATAAAACAACGTATGAGTTATGGTTCAATAAGCAGCCAACAGTCAAATACTTTCGAACTTTTGGAAGTAAATGTTTCATTTTACGTGACTGGAAAAATTTGGAAAAGTTTGAAGCCAAGAGTGATGAGGGAATATTCTTGAGTTATGACCTAAATAGTCGAGCATATCGTGTTCTTAACAAAAGAACATGAGTGATTCAAGAATCTATTAACGTTATAATTGACGATTACCTGATACACCCACACCAAGTCACGATGATAATGAAGTCAATATTATCAATCTGACTCTTTATCTAAATCAGATAATATTGAATTAAGATTAGTCAAAGACCATCCGACTAATCATATATTGGGTAACCCTCGTACTGGTGTCCAGACAGGAAAACAATTAGAAAATATCTGTAATGACATCTGCTTCACTTCTCAAATTGAACCGACAAATGTAAAAGAAGCAGCTTGCAGACATTATGACCAAACCGTTTGACAGGAATAAATATTCCAAATTAAAACATGATATTAGTTTGTATACTTTTAATTAATTAAATCATATTCTTTATGCATTTTTATTTATGTATGTTTATAATTTTTAGATGCAAAACATACAAATTTTAAATTTTAAATATAATTTTTTTTAGTTGCTTGATGGGTTGACTACATCCTCGACTAGTTGACCTTCGACGGGTCGAGGACCATACTCGACCAGTCGAGGTGTGCGGGTTTAATTACTCATTAAAAGGGGGAAAAACGCATTTTTTTTTTCCAATTTTCAAGTCATGGTTTCACTCATCGAACCCATTTCTAAATCTTCATTGTAAGTGGTCTATTTCCAATTTCCTTCTAGATTTGGATTCCTCTTTGCTAGATAATCTTCCATTTGTGGTTTATTTGTGATTTACATCCTTTCTTTAGTGGGTTTTAAGCAAAAATTTGATCTAAGCCAAATCCATCTATCCTCATTAATATTATCTTTTGCAATCTCTAAATGGAGCATCGCACTAAGAGGAAGGCTACTCGTAAGAGCCCTAGCAACTCTTCCTCCAGGTCGACTCCAGTTAGGGTGAGAACCCTAAGATCTCCCGAAGAAGATTCATAGCATGTTAAGGATTTTCGCATTAGGGAAATTATCATTGAAAGGACTATGAATGTAGACCACATTGCACCATTCCATCTCTTGCCTATCCTTATTACCATTGGTTAAGAAAATATTATTGGTTGTGGCGGAATGTGGGCCCCACCATGGGACCCACAGTGGTATATGTGTTTAATTCCACCGTCCACCTGGACGGTGGAGCCCACAGTAATGTAATTGTTTTATTCCCACCATCCCCTGGACGATAGGTGTGTGGGTGGGTACATGCGTGTGTGTGTGAGCGTGTATTATATTATATTATATATAATATTGTATATATATATATATTATATTGTATTATATATATATATATATATATATGGGAAAAGGTACTATACGCTCGAGCGTAAAGTGGTCGTTCGTGAGGTCGAGCTGTGTGGGCCCCACCGTGATGCCGTTTGAAGATCCACGCCGTCCACCAGATGCACGAGCCCAGGGTGGGCCCACACGGCCCAAAATCAGCCATCCACGTAACTCAGGTGAGCCATACCATCGGAAAACATAAGTATACATGCAAAAACATGTAAAAGCACTTGGTGGGCCCCACCTAAGTTGTGGAGACCACCTAAAACTTGGTCTGAAATTACATCCAAGTGGGACACACATGATGGACGGTGTTGATCATCAAAACATGTCTCGAAAGGTCCCCACAAATGGTTTTGAATGTTTCAATGGTGCACGACCCCTCTCAACTTCTGTACGTGGTGTGGCCCACAAAAGTCACGTATTGACTTAATTTTCAGCCGTGTGGGCCCCTCAGAATGGTGCATCCGACTGAGGGGGTAGATTTTCGAACGACATCACAGTGGGGCCCACATCAGCTCGACCTCACGGACGACCGCTTTACGCTCGAGCGCATAGTATCTTTTCCCTATATATATATGATGGTGGGCCCTTATAAGACCTACCATGATGCATGTGTTGCATCCAACCCGTCCATCCATTTTAAAAGCTCGTTTTATGAGTATGAGCTAAAGAATGAGTCAGATCCAGTGGACCCCACCTTGGTTTATATAAGGCCCAAGTGTTTAGGCCCCACCTTATCATATTTAGGGCCCATTGTTGAGGCCTACTTTGATGTGAATGTAAGGCCCATATTATGAGGCCCATTCGATGTAATTGTGGCCCGTGGTTGAGGCCCATTTTGACATATAAGGCCCATGTTACAATGCCCATTGTGATGTATTCCAAGGCCCATGTGATATGGCCCATTGCAATGTACATAAGGCCCCTTTAATGCGGCTCACCTGACTTATAAAGGCCCATATGGTGCGACCCATATGATGCGGCCCATTTGATGTATCTAAGGCCCATGGGTCGAGGCCCAACGGGTTGTCCTTAGGGTCCATTGCAATGTTTGATTTCTCCATGGCTTGTGGCAGGCCATGCCTTGGGAGCAATGTTGGTTTGACGTCCACATTGCAAGAATAATGTTGGTTAAATGTCCGTATTATGACTCTCCTTAGGGCCCATTGATAGGCCCATACTTGTTGTGGGTAGGCCGTCTAGGCCCATTTGCATTGTAAGGATAGTTCATTACTTTATAAAATGCTTAGTATAACTCCATGATTCATGCCCATACGCATCATATGTATGCTTGATATGAGGAATGTTTGATCATAGCATAAGCCGTTAGGCTGAGACATTTACGGGACTCCATATGAGACGGAGTGCTTGATATGAGCGGTGGTACGCGCGAGATTGCTGCACATTTGAAAGGTGTGACTCATGTATCTCAAATATGTGTGACTTGATCACTACATGCCCTAGCGACATCAGGGTCGTGGCCTCCACAGATACATCGTGGATGGTCATATCGGATACCGAAAATATTGGCTCTAGCATTGTGGGCACTTAGGATATCCTTGGGTGAAAATTCCAAAACCTTTTTGGTACCAGGAGTTGCTCCAACGTCTAGACCGAGTGGATACATGGGCACTCGAGTGTCAAATACCAGTAAGCCGCGTCCCACACTGTGTCGTGGTCAGTTGGGAGGGGGTGTGGCCTTATTTGCCTGAGTGAGGGGGCTATAAGCTAGGCTGAGTTTGACCAGCTCGCAATTGTGTCCGCTATCGACGAGCCTGATAGATATTGGCAGACTACTGGTCAGGTGAATAGTGTGATCTCTTCCACTTGCTTGACTGTGCAGCTAGGGAGGAGGCAGTCAGTGTGAGGTGTATTAGACCTCAGTGATATCCATAGAGGAAGTGTACTGATATGTGTACTGGCACGCTTGCTTTGTATCTCGCATATGACATTTAGCTACATAGGCCTCACATCGCATGGTCTTGGTATGGCTGATAGCATTCATGCATTGCATTACATAGTTTTGGTATAGCTGATAGCATTCACGGACTTACCCGCATACTTCTGCATTACTCTGATATTATATACTTGACACTTACCTTACACACACTTTCACCACCCTCTAAGCTTTTGTAAGCTTATGCACGATAGATGCGTGCAAGTGACGTTAGGTTGCAGCAGCGTTGAGCTCGGAGCGTGCAGCAGTCTTCTCGAGCTTTTGGAGTTTTCTTTGATATCTTCATATTGTATTTCCCTTTCTGTATTGTACTCGAAGTTTTTGTTATAATGGATATGTGGTGATGTTGTTTTGTGACTTGGTTATGCTTGTGGTTATGCTCTATTACAAAAAAAAAAATCATACTGAAAATCCTCCTTGTAGGATCCAAGGATCGAAATCTGGCGTATGGGCGCTGGGAGCCGAGAATGGGGTACTACGGAGGCTGTCGGCGCCGGATTCAGTGATCGAGAATTTTGTGAGCCCGATTTCCGAGTTTGGGGCGTGACAGAAGTTGGTATCAGAGCGAAATTTATTTTTCCTCAGCCTCTGGGTACGTGTGACCCTATCAACAGATTGGATGCCAAATAAACATTACAGTGGGACCCACAACGATGTATGTGTTTCATTCCACCGTCCGCCGTATGTGTTTCATTCCACCGTCTAGGCGGATGGTGGAGCCCATGGTGATGTATTTGTTATATCTCCACTGTCCAGGGGACGGTGGGTATATGTGTGTGCATGTGTGTGGTGCATGCGTGTGTATATATATATGTATGTATATGTGTGTGTGTGTGTATATATATATATATAATATTGTGTGTATATATATTATATTTTATAAATTACATTATAAATATACATATACCCAATGGTGGGCCTTCGTGGACCCTCACCCTTGATGCATGTGTTGCATCCAATCTGCTCAACCATTTCGAAAGCTTATTTTAGGGCTTGAGACCAAGAGCAAGACAGATCCAGGATTAGGTGGGCCACATTGTAGAAAGTAGTGGGTTTGAACGTCCACCATTAAAACCCTTGGGCCACCCATTTTGGACCAATATGATATTTGTTTTTCCCCTTTCAGGTCATTGTGACCTTATGATCAGATTAGATGGGAATAAATGTTATCGTGGGCCTTGGGATTTCAATGGTGGAAATCATTATCACCACTTATTTGGTTGTGACCCATTTGATGTACATATGGCGCCCAATTGGTGTAACCCATCTGATATACATAAGGCCCATGTAATGTAGGCCCTTCTTAATGTCTTTGTGGCCAATTTGATATACAAAAGGCCCATGGGATATGGCCCATTGCAATGTACATAAGGCCCCTTTAATGCGGCCCACTTAACTTATAAAGGCCCATATGGTGCGTCCCATTTGATGTATCTAAGGCCCATAGCTCGAGGCCCAACGAGTTGTCCTTAGGGTCCATTACAATGTGTGATTTCTCCATGGTTTGTGGCGAGCCATGCCTTGGGAGCAATGTTGGTTTGACGTCCACATTGCAAGAATAATGTTGGTTAAATATCCACATTATGACTCTCCTTAGGGCCCATTGATAGGCCCATACTTGTTGAGTATAGGCCGTTTAGGCCCATCTGCATTGTAAGAATAGTTCATTACTTTATAACCTGCTTAGTATAATTCCATGACTCATGCCATAAACATCATATGTATGCTTGATATGAGTAGTGACTAATCATTGCATACGCCATTGGGCAGACTATTTACGGGACTCCTTATGAGATGGAGTGCCTACATTATCACGCCGTATGCGCAGGATTGTTGCATGACTGGATAGTGTGACTCATGCATCTCGCATATATGTGGCTTGATCATTGTACGCCCTAGTGACATCAGGGTCGTGGCCTCTACAGGCACATCGTAGATGGCTAGATGGGACACCGAAAATATTTGGTTCTAGCACTATGGGCACTTAGGATGTCCTTGGGTGAAAATTTTAGAACCTCCGAGGCCAGGAGGAGCCCCAACGTCTAGGCCGAGTGGAACATGAGCGCCCAAGTGCCGAATACTAGTAAGTCGTGTCTCCCACTGTGTCGTGGTCAGTTGGGAGGGGGTGTGGCCTTATCCGCTCGAGTGAGGGGGCTATGAGCTAGGCTAAGTATGACCAGCTCGTAAATGAGTCCGCTATCGACGAGCCGGGTAGGTATTGATAGACTGCTGGTCAGGTGGATAGTGAGGTCTATTCCGATTGTTGGGCTGTGCGGCTAGGGAGGAGGCAGTCGGTGTCGAGTGTAATGGACCCCAGTGATTTCCCCAGATAGCAACTGTACTGATATGTGGACTTGTTGAGCAGGAATTGCATATCCATTCATTCATTCATTCATTCATTATCCACTTGGGCTGGTGGTGCGTAACTATTTGTTACGTGTACCTTCACATGGCCAGGATTTCGATTCAGTGCGCGACTAACCTGAGATCAGGAGTTTACTACATTGTGTTTAACTATCCAAATTTAGGTATGAGACTGGTTTGGATAGAAGTCCCTTGTGATGGACCCCATAGCCTGTGATACTTCGTATTATCATCCCGACTTCACATTCTAGCATGGACATTTTATTCGCACCCCGTATTACATTGCATTCGCAGTACTTGGTATTTGGATTACTATGTTTTTGCACTTATATGGCCTAGATGAGATTGATGGTATTCGTAGCTCGTCAATATTTGCATGTTGCATTGCATCCTCAACATCTGTTAGTGTCTTATTATGTTTTGCATCGCATAGCCTTGGTATGGCTGAAACACTCATGGACTTACCAGTATATATTTCCGCTTACTCTGATATCGTATGATTCATGATCTTGTCAGTATTTCCGCTTATTCCGATGATGTATGATCCGTGTACTTTATGGTATACTTGACGCTTATCTTATGCACACACTTTCACCACCCTCTAGGCTTTTGTAAGCTTATGCATGATAGATGCTGCAGGTGACGTTAGGTTGCAGCAGCGTTGAGCTTGGAGTGTGTAGCAGTCTTATGGAGTTTTGATTTTTGACATATGTATTTCCCTTTCAGCATTGTACTTAAAATTTTTGATATAGTGGATATCTGGTGATGTCGTTTTGTGACTTGGTTATGTTTGTGGTTATGCTCCATTACAAAAAAAAATCATACTGAAAATCCTCCTTGTAGGATCCCAGGATCAGAATTTGGCGTATGGGCGCTGGGAGCTGAGAATGGGGTACTACGGAGGCTGTCGGCACCGGATTCGGCGATCAAAAATTTTGTGAGCCCATTTTTCGAGTTTGGGGCATGACACGGAACGACTTACCACTCCATAACGCAAGGCATGTATGCTTCAATAAGCGATTTGTTCCTTGAAAATTTGACATTTTCTATTAATTTTAGAGAAGAGACAGTCTCTATTGATCATCACCTGATTCTAGGTTTGCTTGATGTAAATGTCAATGATGATGGCATACCTATTTTCACTCTTGTTGAGAAAATGACTGAAACTGAGTGACGGGCAATTACTCGCCAATTATGTCGATTTAATGCTGAATAGAGTTCTACAAATGCCCTCCGTGTCAACTAGATGCTTCCTAAATATAGAGTCTTACATCATATTTTCACGTCCAATGTGTATCCACGGTTTGGGAGTAAGTTTGAACTCACTCTCTTCATGACTCATGTCCTTCACGCTGTTATGTCTGGTAGTCCTATTTGTCTTCCCTCCTTGATGTGTTATTTGATTATCTAATTTCGTATCCATCCTGGTCATGGGTCGATACCTTTTGCCTATCTTATAATAAGCCTTGTTATTTATTGCAATGTTGTCATTTCATTGACCGAAACACCGAAGTTAGCTCTACTATTTGATAATACAAATATCCATAAAATGAACCTGTCCTTCCTTCCCAGCCAGATAGATGAAGAATAAGAAGACGTACCTTTACCAAAGGACACATCCATGGACGACATCTTTGCCGAACTTGAATCGGATGATGAAATTGATCCTGACTATTAACCTTCCCAGGTTGATGATAAGCTTAAGTCATTAGAAGAAAAAGTTGTTGAGTTGAAGGTATCCCAAGATAATTTGGCAGAAAGTCACAAATCATCTATGAAATATATATGAAAATATTTTCATCGCATTACAAAGGGATTTCAACAGATTGATCCTTTCATACCTCATTCATCTTCATTTGGATCCGATTAGGCTGCTTTACATTTATCTTTTGGTTGTATAACTTTAACTTTGCGTGTGCTTGCTGATAACTCTCAAATTTTACCCTCTTAATACTTCTTGATGACATTTTGATAACTTCTTTAATTGACATGTTTCTATGCATTTTCTTCTTATTATTCCACTGATTCTACTGTCGTTTATTAATTATAATCACCTGAATGATCTCCCCTTTGTCATTTTGTGACAAAAAGGGAGAGAGAATTGCTAATTATTAACTAAGTAGAATGAATGAAGATGCACAATTGTATATGAATGTTTTGCATTGGAATGGAAAATGTATATGTCATAATACAGGGAAATGCTCACATTGATGGGGAGCAGTAAAAAGTTATTCGTTAAAGCTGCACCTTCTACAACATGGAATTCAAGATGTCATTCTAGTTGTTATAATATTAAGTGTTTTATCACGAATTTTACAAAGGGAGAGACTGTAAGTGCTATATTGAATAAAACACACCTTTATTTATCAAATTTTGTTTAGACAAAACAGCTTATGAAGTGGCCCATCTAATGTGGAAAAAGATGGAAAGTTCATGACACTACGATGGAAAGTTCGAGACTTTACTTCAAGTCAAGAAAATTCGAAATCTACTAAGTTCAAGACTCTGCTGAAGTTCAAGTCAGGAAGTAGATCAAAATAGAAAGTTTAAGTTCTACTAAGTTCAAGATGACTGAGTTCAAGTTCTACCACACTTCGACTAAAAGATCAAGCTCCATCTTCAACTACAAACTCCATTGAAGAATCAAGTAGAAGAAAAAGTTTCATGAAGTTCAAGTATCCCTTCTACTTCAATGTTCAGTCTTTTCAGGTATAACAGACCCCAGAAAGACCTTAGGCTTAGGTTCTTTTAAGAAATAAAAAACTTAAATGGGTTTTTATACTTATGTTTGGCTAAATTTCGACTAGTTTAGGCTAAGGTTCGATTAGTCTAAGCTGTAGCTCGATTAGTCTAAGGAATCCTCGATCAGTCATAGTTTAAATTTCAGAAAAATAGATTTTTCCGTTACTTCTTCGGCCAGTTGAGCAGGTTGCTTGACCAGTTGAAGAGAGGCCTTCGACCAGTCGAGAGTTGCTCAACTCGAAGTTCAACAACTGAATTTTGTCACACTCAACCAGTCGAACAGGATCCTCGACCAGTCGAGCGGGACCTTCGACCAGTCGAAGTTTTGTTTTATCCGATTGCGCTCAAATTTGAAAATTTGTTGGAACGGAATCCGATCCTTCGACGAGTCGAAGCAACAACTTTTCTGCCTATAAATATAGGCATTTTCTTAATCCAAAATTATCAATTCAAGTTGATAAAAGTTTTTATCAAGAGAGAGAGAAGTTCCCATTATTGTCAAGCTATTGCATGTTATTTTAAATATTTTTTAATAGTTTTTTTTCTGTTTTAATTCTTTGATCCCCTATTTTATGAATTTTTTTTTATAAAGAGAGTAAATACTCTTCTTTGAGATCTTAAGGAATTCAAATAAGTATCATTTAGTTTGAATCTATTTAAAATCAATGTAGAACCTAGAACCCTTGTTTATATGACTGGACATTAAACAATCTAATACAAGAGAAGCGGTTCTATAGGCTACATCAATAGATACGTCTTTAAGGTGAAGATAAGTATATTTCGTTTTTGTTTTTTGTTTTATTGAGATAGCCATAAAATCTCATTTGTTGGTTTTTCCGAGATAGCTAAAAAATCTCATTGAGGGGTTTTTGTTTGTGATAGTCCTTTAAAATCACAACTGCATTAGGTTTTAAGGTAACCCCGTGAAAACCTTGTTTATAGTGAAAGCCAATATCACGTGGATAGTGATTATTGGAAGTGTAATAGGTGTGGCTATTTGAGAATAGTTGTTGTACACACCGAACCACTATAACTCTTGGTGTCATGGTAAATGTTTACTCTTTGCATTTGTGGAGAATATTTGTAATTCTATTTATGCAAAAGTGGTGAATGTTTGTAATAGATAGTTTTATTTTCTTTTGATTGGTTTGAGATTTTGATTCTTATAATCGTTTGTGAAATAAGGTTGTCCTACCTAAACTTTGTTTTGGGTGTAGGTTGTCATACGAATTAGTTTGAATTAATTTTTCAATGCTAGTGCGATTGAGTTTTCTGATTTATTTATTATTTCAGTACTTTAATTTTTATTTGGCATAGTCCTATTCACCCCTCCTCTAGGACTAGTAAGCTTGCATTTTTCATACAAAATTGCATTGATCTTATCTCAGAGCAAGTCTATCTAAGTATCCACATTATCACAAAGGATGTGGGATCTTGAAGACACAAGTGAAGGAATTGATTCGTACCGGTTACCGTTCGGACAGGGTAGGATACAATCTGCTTCCAAGTATTTCATCCACACTAGTAAAAACATTTTTCTATATCATTTTTTGGGTATGAGCAGAAGAACAGGTAGATCCAAGTCTCAAGTGAACAACATCATAGAAAACAACGTCCAATACTAGTAAAAACATTTTGAGGGCTACAAGCGTTTTGGATAAGTTGATATTTGTTTTTTCCTTCCTTCTAAACCTGTATGACCTGCTTAGTAGGTTGGATGTCAAATAAACATAACCATGGGCTATAACAGGCTTTTAAAGGTGGACATTCAACTAGTACCGTTTTCTGTTGTGTGATCCACTTGTGATATAGATCATCTCATTTTTTTGGATCAATTCCTGAAATGATCTAGAAAAATGAATGGATAAAATGAATGGATAGCGTGCATAAAACACATGAATCATGGTGGGATGCTCACCTGGCTAGCGGCAATGTCATTAGCCAAACTGCCTCCTACATAATATACTGAGTAAACTCCGTGACACCTACCGTTGATGCATGTTTTTTAATCCACGCCATCCTTACTTTT
Organism: Magnolia changhungtana; assembly: GCA_030180095.1. Lineage (NCBI taxonomy): Eukaryota > Viridiplantae > Streptophyta > Magnoliopsida > Magnoliales > Magnoliaceae > Magnolia > Magnolia changhungtana. The sequence goes on along the minus strand of JASAUF010000441.1, from coordinate 836,602 downwards.
ACAATATTATTTCAGAGCATAATCCTAGGATTGAAGTGTATTAAAAGCTCAAGTGGACGACACCACTGGAAACAGTGGGGACAATAACATCCACCGTTGATAGCTTCCAAGGGCCCGCAGTGACGTTTATTTTTCATCCAAACTGTTCTAACGTCACACGGACACGTCGATGGGAAACGGGAATCACAAATATCACCCATCCATGGGAAACAGAAATATCAGTACGATACAAAGCCTCTATGGCCCCAGTAAGTTTTCAACAGCAGGCGTTCAACTCACGCTTTTTCCTATGGTGTGGTCCACCTGAGCCTCGGATATGTTTAAATTTTGGGCTTGTGCCCAAAAATAAGATGGTAAAACGGATGGACGGCGTGGATAAGACACATAATTGCGGCGGGCCCCACAGAGTTCAGCGTACTGAGTTAATCAGCACGCAATCCGCTTCTCTGGAGCTTACGGTGGTACCGGTACCACTGGAGCGCTTTCCATAAGAATCTGTCTCCCTCCGACCTCCCCCCCCTCTCTTTCTCTAAAACCCTAAAAGCGCGGGGAAGAACGTTGAAGTCGACAGCGATTGCAGAATTGCTTCAAGCCAACAAAATCGAGGTTTGTCCCTCAAATTCGAGTTGTTCCTCTCATTTTTGTTTGTCGCATTTTAGCTCTTCCAAGTGGGGCCCGCACCATTCATTTGGTGGTCCACGAGCCATCATCTCCTGCATGGGGAAATCCCAACCGTTCGATGGTAGCAAACCAGGCTACTGTGTTTAAATGTTTTCCAAGATCACCATCTCATATAACGCATGACAGTAATACAAAAATGAGAAAAAAAAAATATGATCACATACCTATTCGTACGGTTAGGATTGAGTGAGGCGCTGATAAACTAAAAACCACTAGCTTGGACGTTCTAAATTCACAATTCGAAGCTGGAATGGGCGCCATTCCGGATGATTTGGGAGCGATGGGATCTCTCTTCCTCTCTATTGAAAAGAAATTGGTTAACAACCAATGTTCAGATCGATTCCACTATTGTGGCCTATGTGCACATCCGATCGATGTGATTTTTGATGCGGGCATGGACGTGGGATGCCGCAACTGATTTTCAGCTTGGATTATGAACACGTGTGATGAAATCACATGTGTGCGGCAGGCCCAAAATGATTTTCTGCCAAAATGCCCAAGGATTGTTCTTGCCACCATGACAGTCATTTTGCATCATGGTTTTAAGAATCTGACCAGGGTGTGTGACTTGTCTGGGTTGACTTGGAGTCGGCAGCCGCCTATCTGGACAAGTCACCCCTGGCTAGGGCGAGGCAGGCCTATTCAGTCCTGACTCCGGTGAGTCTCGACTTGATTCATGACTGAACGATTTGGTCCTTGGTCCAAGTCTTTTAACCATGTGTTGCATAAAAAAAAATAATTGGATGAAAATGGGGCCCTCCAAAACAAGGTATTTGTAATGGTAACAGTGGCCATAAGCCCCGTAACAGTTGCCACCATTACCATTGCAATATGGGCCGTAACATTACGGCATTAAAAAAAAACTGCATCAGCCATTACGGGTCGTTTTTTCTGTAACGGTTGTTACAACTCTGTAACAATGCATAATGGTTGCCACTGTTATTGTTACGTAATGGCCGTTACAGCTCACCATGAACACTTTTTGTCATATTGGAGAAAAAGCAGCAGCAAGAGAATGAACTGTTTTGCAGACTTAATTGCAATGCTAGATTTGAAATTTGGGACCCCAAAACGTGTAGCCAGCAACCCTTTAGCACGTGTTTAGAGTGTCAACAAACAGGTGCTAGACCCACATGGGGTTTGGGCAAATGGCTAGTGCCGGGGGTTTGCTACCCACATATGCAAGTTTGATTCCCCTCCTTGGGATTGCCTAATGCACGTGGTTTGCAGGTGATTGCGTGCATCCACAGGGATTAGTCTCGCCTTAAAAAGGGGCAGTGACACCCTGTTGTCATAAAAAAAAAAACAGGTGATAGTGAAATGGCCTGGTTCTCAATCTTCTCATTATTATATAACCATCACTGGAAGAAGTAAAATATACAACATCCATCATCCATCACATGTCCCAAGCCACAACAGTTGGGTGTCATGGACACTCTGAAAATCTTAACCACTGATCAAATGGTCCATGTAACGATCATGGCAAAACTAGTTCAAAGTTTCGATATTAACCCCATGATGGTCCCAATCCTAGAGTTGATTAATAACCATCTAATAGATGGTTAATTAAGAATTGTAGCGACACTCTACAGTTAATGGAGTAAAGGCCAGTGATTTGATGGCGCTGCAAACCCAAAATTCTGGATCGCTTAACATTAGATCTATCAAAAAGTTACTCCAAACAAAATAGATGACCAATCTAGATTTAACTAAACTGAGATTAGATGATCGTAACCTTTGCTTCCTTTGAGTTTGAAAATCATGGATTCATGTCAGAAAAAGAATAAGTTTGTACCCATGATTTGATGGAGATGATTGAGATGATGAAGTTGAAAGCTGTAGATGTCCTTGTTTGAGTGGACAAGATCCACTGTAGATGGCCTCCCTCTTCTTATCTGGGGATTCTTTTTATAAAAGTAGGTTAGAAACTGTGGCACTTTTGATTCCCCTCTTGATTAGGTTTTTGGGCTAAAATTAAACTTTAGCCTATCATCTCTCTTCTCTTATGAACATGCTGTATAGGCATGAATCAAGGGTCAAAAATAGTTTTATGACACCTTGACAGCCTACTGGCATTACTGTTCTAAAATGGAAGTGGCCGTTATGAAATGAAAGAAATGTGAAAAATGGAAAACAGAATGTTTAGGCCATGGGAAATAACAGCATCCTTTCCACACACGCAAAAAAGAAAGAAAGAAAAACATGGTAAATTGGTAACTCATAGCAGCTGTATATTTGAAAAAATGGTTAGTGCAAATAATGGTCACTATCGAGAAAACAATGGCTACCAGTTTTAAAATAACACCCGTTACTTAACAGGTGTTTCCATTGCAAAGTGCAACGTGCAATGAGCGTTCTTGCTGTGACAGCTGTTACATCTGGTGGTTTGACTTTCCCCCCCCCTTAAAACTGGTGCTCATGCAAGGGCTTGGTAATCTTCCCTTTGCTTCCGCAAATATTACGTTGTTTCTCATCCGTAATATTACATTGATTTTCATCCATTTGAAAACAAAAAATTCTACATTTACCACTCCCTTTCTATCTACTAGATGTGGGTTTATTTGTACGTCTCTATTGTTATTTTTTTTACATTCTCATCGAGTGTATGTTATATTATGTGCAATTTTATATGGCAATTGTTTAATGTGCTGAATCTCTCTGGAATTTGTTCAGGATATGTTTCTTTGCACCATTATGCCTTTAGATAAACAATGAATCTTCAGGAAAGGAGACAAGTCTGAAGCTAACCTAAAAACACATCCTTGTTGCAGTGGTGGATTACTTGAAGATGTAAGCTATTATTTTTCTTCATTCTATTCCTTCATCTCTGTTCTGAAATATCCTTGAGTATGTTTGAAAGTTATCATATTTTCATCATCTTCATTTTCAGTTGCTTGGGTACTTTTCCTTGTTGCAGGGGTATTATTAACTTGCCACTCCGTTGTCTCAAGAGCCTTCATGGGCTAACAACAGATCCTCAGCCAGACTGGGGTTGGGATGATATCATCTCAGAGCTAAATGTATTAGAACAAAAGCTCAGTGATTCTTCGGGCGGTCGCCCACTGTCAACAAGGACGGAGTTTCCGTAAGAAATTTTACTTCTGTCTCATTATTGTTTGTGCTTGACATAGAGTTTTTTAACCTTGAAAGAAAGCATTCTAAAGATGGAACTTCCTTGATGTGCTTGCTTCAAAATACCTTTATGACTTAGAAATCTGAGTGTTGGTAACATGTTATGAAAGCATGATCTATATTTTCAGTTTCTAACACTTCCATCATCATTTTGAATAAGCTATTTGCTTCTTGCAAATAGTTTCTATTGTAAATTCTCTTTGTGGCTTCTGGCTTAGTGCAAATTTGAATCCTGTGGATGGTCATAGGAGTCACAAGGCTTTTGTAATGCGTGTCTCGGATGATGAGATGGAGGATACTGAGAGCAGTGATGAAGATAGCCATAATCAAAGTTCAATGACTGGCAGACGATTTGCATGTGGTGAACTTGATTTGAGGTAGATAATTCTGTCATACTTATCTCTGTAAGTACACATGTATAAGAAACACAGAATCTATGGAGCTTACTAGTATTTGATGCAAATAAACATCTGGTACATTTTTATTTATTTGAAAAAGGGGAATCCACGTGCTTTATGCGTTGGATTAGCATTTCTTGTTTATACCTATTTGAGATCTTCTGTTGTATCTATTATTTTTTCTTCTGTTTGATCAAGTGATCCCTGGGTTCATGTAGTTATTTGTATTATCACATGTTTGTACAGTTTGTTGCTTGTTTCTCCAGCTCATAAACAACAGTATGTCTGGTGTGCAATTTGTTAAGTGCAGAATTGGTATGGTATGGATAGTCCAAATGTATTTTTTTTTGGGCCAAATGACATTATTTCTTTGAAAACTTCCAGGCTTTGCTTTTGCCCCTCTTAGTGCTCTAGATTCTTTGGGAAGTAAAAGAGGGTCAGCTTTTGGACAATTACTAATTAGTTGATGTAAGAACTGGATATAGAGCACACCATATAAATAACTTGTATTACCATCTAATCAAATTAATCCCAACACACCTGAATGGTAGTGATCATCATCATCTAAACCTTATCCCAACTAATTTAGGTCAGCTACATGAATCCTTTTCCGCCATTTCACTCTATCATTCAAAGGGCCTTTAGAGTGTCATATTGTCCGGATTCATAAAGATACGGCAAAAGTTTGATGCTGGCTGACTTGACGCAACTCTTCTTCTTCATCTGGGCTTTGGACTGGCAATGAGAGCACAAAACTCCCACAGGCTCCATGTAATAGGCTATTATGTAGGTTGATTACTATTAAACGCTATCTAATGATATATTGCATAGCTTGATTACAATCAATGAGTTAAAGGTAGTAATAACGTGTTTTTTTTTTTTTTTTTCTCTAACAGGAACTAAAAAGCAATGTGGTATTATACAATGCTCATACCAAAAGCTAGTACACTACTGCTGGGTTTCAGTTTGTTCAACTGGGCCCAATGATTTAGTGCTCCTAACTGTTGATATTATGGGCTCCACTGTGGATGGACCAAAACCCAAAATATCAACCCACCGTTCCACATCATGAATTCTATTGGTTGAAAAAGCCTCCCTTCTTTTGCACCCATGAGTTTTTGTAGATTCATCTAGGAAAACTTGGATGACTTTAAACTTTGTTGAAGGATGCCCCAAAGATTTGAGCTGATGCAATCAATGCAGTAAACAAATGGATGTTCTGCTCAGATTGTGCACCCCCCATTGTGCACTGTGCAGCACTGTTCAAACATGTACACTTTTCAGGCATATAGACACATTGTTTAGCACAATTATGATATCCTATTTTACTGCTGGCAGTTGCTGGTTTCCTTTGATTTAATTTCCTTTTGTTTAACAAACTTGGTTAGAAGTGGCCCATACACAGCTTATATCTACAGGCCATATGTATGGTTCTGGAGTAAAGTAGAGAAGAGGCCTGTACACAGCTTATATATTCAGGCCATACGCATGATTCTGGACATGTTACTTTCAATAAAATGAGCAATTCTTCTTTTTATTCCTAGTGGTATGATGCCCTAGGTGGCTGTTTGGAGGTCACTTCAACAGTCCCTTTTATCTAGTACTATTTTTTTTTCTTTTTAATTTTTGTAATATAGTGTTAACTTCTGCGTATGCATTGGATTTTTTGTTGTTGTTTTGAGTTCTTTTCTGTTACTTTTGCTACTCTCCTGGTACTTTCTCTACTTAAGCTGCTTCCTATTAAGTTGGAGTTGATATCTGCTTGGTGCTGGATCATGGGTGCCACTGTTCTTAAACTGATGCCAGTGCATAGAAATTGATGCACAACTACACAACTACACACTTGATTCTATAAATTGATGTTACTGAGGGGCATCATTTTCACATAGCATCCATTATTGAGCTATCCGTTGGCTATATACGAATGCCAGCTAATCTCTAACCAAAGAGATTGAGTTTCAGTTTCTTTATTGAGGCAGTGTTTATTCTGAAAGGATGATACCCTATGAATTTATCTCTAATAAGAACCTTTAGACTTGTCATATGGAATTTTATGTGAGGTAAATAGTAAGAGCCATTTGGTCATATTTTTGTTTTCATTTTTGTTCAAATGTATTTATTTAAAGATTTTTTTGGTCAGTGCATATATTGTATTTCATGCACCCATAGTTATTTCCTGAGAAACCTTTAGAGCTGGCTTGTTTGCTCTGGATTTGTCTGTAGCAATCATATGTCCATATAATTTCCTGGATAAATTTTTTCAAGGTCTTACTGTAGGTTTTTTTTTATACAATAGCTGCCTTGTAATAGTTGTAAATAGCTTTCTTCCCAGTGAGTCTTACTAGTGTGATGAGCATCTGATTGTAAATTGCTCAATGGATTTGATATATTGCAACTCTTCCATGCTAAGTCTTACTGATCCCTTGCTTTCAGTGATACTGATGGTTCTGAGGATGAGTTAGACCTTGAAACAACTGGAAATCGTTTAATGGATAAAACAGGGCTAGAAGAAGGCATTTTGATTGAATTAGAACGTGAGCACCAGCTACGAGTTAAGGTGTGTAATGTGTTATTAAATTTGATTTTTGTTATTGTTTCTCTTCCCATTAATTTCTTGGTTTATGGTTAGCATTTCATGGAGTTAATTGTATTTTCTCGATGACATTGAATAACATGCCTAATGTGGAACAATTGTTAAACTTAACCTTATAGCTTAATTTTTTTTTTTATTGTTATATGTTTACGAACAGATTATGCATTCACTTGAAAAGAAGAAAAAGAAGTACAATATACTAATAACAACCACAGGTTTGCATTTGTATTCAGATGTTTATGGTGGAGGTAGGATGAAGGTCAAGCATGTGTGTGGTCAGTGGTGTGCACCTATTTGGGGGTTTGGCTGGTGGTATGGCAAACAGGCATTGCTCATTTTATTGGTAGAAAGAGAAGGTAACTGTTGTGGTACGAAGAGTCGGTTGATCATCTCTTCATCAATTGTTTCTTTTCTAAAGGGGTACGGGACAGCTTCTTGCAAAATTTTGGAGTGACCTGGGTGATGCCAAAATCCATTATAGAAATTTTCAGGTCGTGTCATGGCGGGGGGATCAGGAAGAGGGCTAAAAAGGTTCGGAGAATGGCAATGCTTGCCATTTTATGGCCTTGCTTGCAAATTTATGAACCTCAAGATAGTTGTGACTGGTTAGCCTTGACCCAATGAGCCACATGACAAGATGGAAGGTACCAATACACTGTTTTCTATCTCTCCCCCAGTACAGAGTATCTATGATATCATTAGCACGAGATAAGCATGCTTTGAGCTGTGGCAAGAATACTCGTTTTGCACATTGAACTCTGAGACAGGGAGCGTAGAGCTGTGTCTTTGAAGACGAAATAAAAGTGAGTAACAGTAGGCTATCATGTCATGAACTGGATGTTCGGCTTATGGTGCTATCAAACAATTGCCTGAGCATCATAAATACTGTGCTGGAATAGGAAGTGTATAATAGGGTAAGAAAGGTATTGGCACTCCATTGATAGAGTCATGGTGAACATGAGCAAACACAGGGCGTGAACTGCATGAGGAACGTCACCCATGAAATGGGAATCCTTAGGATCTCTTCATCGAACAAGGCAAACAACTACACCACAAATTGATAGAGGATTGATGGGGAATGATGTGTTGCAACCTTAGCGCAGCCCTCAAAGCATATTGTGTGTCCGAGCCTCCGAGGTGATTGGTGCGCCAAGCCAACCTTGGTGATTGGTGCGGACACATTAAGCAGATCCTCAAAATACTTAAGTGATTGTGCTAGCAAGCTCCGACCTCAGCGTGGACACGCCAACAAGGAGATTGGGAAGGAAAATAATAGGATCAGAGTAAGGCTTTCGTGGATCTCAGAAGGAGAACTACAAAAATCAAAGATGCAAAGTATTGAGTGAGAACCCCCTCACTGTATTTATAGGCGAGATTTGAGGGTTTAATGGACACATGTCACCTTCGGATTGGTCTAACGGACACGACGTGACAGCTGTCATGCTCTAAGATAAAAAATGAACACATCAGAAGTTTACTTCACAATAACCAAAGCGCGTCTGCACCAATGGCCTAGAAGCCCTCGGGTGTAGTGCGTTCACACTAGTGGCCTAGTAGTCCTCGGATGTAGTGTGTTGCTCTAGCAGCCACCAAATGTTTGCGCATCCGCACCTTAGCCTTCATTCATTGCAAAGCAAAGCAAGCACCGGGGCATCCGTGCTGACCTTACATAAATTATGGGATTTTTTTTTTAAAAAAATAAAATAAAAATAAAAATCATGTCAACAGTGTGGTGTCTCGATTGGGCAATCGATGGTCAGTGGAGAGATATGGGAGGCATGGGTTACACGTGGCTTGACAGTTATAGGCAATGGTGAGGAGAGAGAGGCCATTAATACCAACAGTCCGAGAGGTGTCATGGAGGGTGCTTGAGAGAATGGTGGTATGATACGTCCTATACGGTGGTAGCTTCAAGATAGGTATGGCTTTTCTTGCATCAGTTCGGAACAGGTGGGACAAGTGGGGAGGTTCGAGAGACAAGTGGTGAGTTCGTGGGAAGGAATGAGATGGTAGTGTCTGTGACTAGAGCCACGTGGGAATGTCAGTGTGGTTTGGAGCTCCATGGGGGAGAGGAAGCAGTAGGATCACTACATGTGCCCCTTGGAGGTGACAACAATGTGTGTCTAGCATGTGCAAGCATGGCAACTTGTGAGTCTTTTGATGGCCTTCTTGTACGTGTGAATCTTATTAATAAGTTTGACTTGTGTGAGAAGGGTGGTTTTTATCTATTGAGGAAGGGGTTTGTTGTGCCTCTGGAAGGTTGGAATTAGAGGATGCGAGTTCGTGGGAGCTCAATATGGAATGTGCCGGGCTGCCTTCTCTGGCAAGTCTTGACGCTACAATGGCTGGCCTAGGGGGGAGTTTGGTCAACAACTTGTCATCTCCAACTAATCCTTGTTAGTGCTTGGGAAATTTATTGGCTTATATTACGATGGGAGGCAATGATTGGTTAGTTTGGGCTATTGTTCCACTATCCAACGAGGAGGTGATCGGTCAAGAAGGTTCGAGGAGGGTTCAGGAGGATAGTTGTTAGTTATCAGAGGCTTTGGACATTCCCCCATTGTGTTGCTGTAGGAGGTAGCAACGATGAGGTAAATTGTAGAACCATTTGGATTGTACATGTGCTTGTTTGTTGGGATAGGGAGGGGGAACATGTTTTTATGGCAAGGGGGATGAGGTGGATAAAAGATGCTATGGGGGACATGTTGGGAGAATGGTCATGGTAACTTCTGACAATTGCAATGAGGACTACATGCACTATTCCAATTTGTGGAGAAGGGAGGGATGCAAAAGTCTAGAAATGGTTGGCAAGGGAAGATCTAGAAGTCTCAAAATGTAGGAGAGCATTGATGAGCCTTGAATCCTCTACGAACTACCACAATGATGTAGCTTCCAGAGGTGAGGGGAAAGGAAGAGAGGTAAGAAAGGTGATCCAATGAAGTCACTAAGTTGGAATATTAGGGGGATGGGGTGTAAGTAGAAAAGAATGCAGATTAAAGATGTTTGTTATCATTCCAAGGCTTAGTTTAGTGGCTTTGAAGGAGACTAAGCTTGAGTCATGTGATGAGAAGATGCCTGATTCGGTTTAGGGAAGGAAAAATAGGGATTGGGTAGCCCTCGATTCTATTGGTTGTATGGGGGGCATTGTGATTATTTGATATTTGAATGTGTGGGCTAAAGAGGACTGGTGGAGGGGAGATTTTTCAATCTCGATGGTTTTAAGGGATGTGCCGTTGGGTTTCAAGTGGGTATTTACTCTAGTTTATGGGCCAAACCAACTGATGCAACAACCTATGATGTGGGTCGAATGAGTGGGGTTCGAGAAAAAATGGAAGTTGTTGTGGTGTCTGGGTGGAGATTTCAAAGTTGTCAGATACACTTTTGAAAAATCTAATGCAGGGTGAATTACCCGTAGTATGAGGAGCTTTTCTAATTGGGTGGATAGGCATAAGTTGGTGGATTTGCCTCTAGGTGGTGCAAAATTCATGTGGTCAAATGGGCAGGATAGAGCTATAATATTTGGGCTCGATAGATTTATGGTCTCCTCGGAGTGGGTGGAGAGGTTCCCCTCAGTGCAGTGCAAGAGCCTTCCGAAGTTGGTATCCGATCATGTTCATTGCCCAATATGCTTGGAGGTTGACAAAGAGAATTGGGGACCACAACTGTTTCGTTTTGAACTTTCATGGCTTGAAGTGGAAGGTTTTTCTTTGCTTGTGAATGCTTATTGGAAGACTTTCGAGGTGGAGGGATTTGTGGGGTTCATTTTGAGTTGAAATAAAAAATTTCTAAAAGAAAAGATCATTATTTGAAAGCGGGAAGTGTTAGGGAAGTGAGAGGTTGAGGTGGACAGTATGCTAATGAATATTCAAGATCTTGATTTGAAGGAAGAAGGTGGTGAGCTCTCAGCAGCCGACAAAGCATTGAGGGTCAAGCTTTCTCCGAGTACACGAACTGGCGACGAGGAGATTATGTAGAGGTAGAGGTCAAGAGCCATTTGGCTGAAAGAACAGGACAAAAATACGAAATTCTTTCATTGTATCACCAGCGCCCGAGCTAGGCATAATAAAATTCAAAGTGTGGTAGTTGATGGAAGAAGGGTAGAAGAAAAAAGCTAGGTATGTGAGTACATTGTTCAATTCTACAAGAATTTGTTAACGGGCGAAGGATGGGTGAGGTTGCGTTTGTATAATCTTCATTTCAACCAAATCTAGGATGTGGAAGCCTTGTCTCTAGTGAAACCTTTCTCGAAGGAGGAGGTGAAAGTGGCGGTCCAGTCCTTAGGTAGGACAGATTCCTAGGTCTAGACTGATTCCTTTTGGCATACTTTTTTTTTTTTTTTTTTTTTAAAGATAACGATTTTTGTATTAAGAAACAAGAAACAAAAAACAAAAATGGAGGGAGGATCCGCTGAGAAAGCAGACTCTACTAGACTCCAAGAAAAAGAAGGTCATAGTCCTTCAACAAATCTACATGAACAACCTATTCTATCATTAAACGCCTCTACGGAATTCGAAGTGTCCCTAAAGCATCTCCCATTTCTTTCTTCCCAAATAGACCACCAAACTGCAAGAATAGCCATCCTCCATAGCCGAGTCCTTTTCTTTCCTATGCTGACCCCATGCCATGCTTTTAGAAGTTTATCCGCCGAACCAGGGAGACACCAATTGATTTCCTTTGGCATTTTTCAGGTGTTCTGCTAAGATTTAAAAGCTGTCTAATGAATTTTTTTATCGGAGTTTTTTTAAAAGGGGCAGATTATTGGCAGCTATTAGTGCATCATTCATTGCCCTTATTCCGAAAGTGGAAGGTGTGGAGAATCTGGGTGTTTTCAGGCCTATTAGTATGGTGGGTAGGCCCATATAAGATATTAGAAGCTTTTTTGGCTTCAAGGCTGCTGGTGGTTCTTGCGAGTGTTATTGCAAAGGTCTAAGGTACATTTGTAGCAGGTAGATAGATCTTGGACATTGAGCTGGGCCCATGAGTTTATTGACTCAAGACATAGGGAAGGGAAGAAATGCATTGTGTGCAAAATGGATATTGAGAAAGCCTACGATAATGTTGACTGGGGTTTCCTCGACTATATTGGGGTGCGTCGGATGTGGTTCAAAGTGGAGGATGTCGGTTAAGGAGTGTGTCAATTCGACTAGGTTTTCGGTCCTTGTCGATGGCTCCACAAAAGTTTTTTGAAGGCATCAAGGGGTCTTTGGGAGGGTGACCTGATCTCTCCCTATTAGTTTGTTGTAATGGTAGAAATGCTAAGCAGAATGTTGGACAGAGGCTAGAGGTTGGTTTCCTCGAAGGGTTTAAAGTTGGGAGTGGGGGAATCCAGTGCTCTCATCTTCAGTTTCTGATGATACTTTGTTATTGTGCAAGCTAAAGAGGAAGTGATGGATATGATGAGGAAAATTGTGGGATGTTTCAAAGTTGTTTTGGGTATGAAGGCTAACATTCAGAAAAAACAATATTTTGGGATTCAAACGGCTGGGATTCAAATGGCTAGAGACGAGGTGGAGAGGGTGGTTGAGGTGTTTGGATGTGGGGTGGGCTCATTTCCTTCGACATATCTTGGTCTTCCCCTTTGTATTGGGAAACTGGTCGAGCGCCTTTGGGTAAAGTAATTGAAAGGTTGGTGAGGAAGTTGTCAAAATGGAAGACCAGGCATCTTTATTTGGTTGGGAGATCTACTCTTATCAAAGTGGCCTTGGCGAATCTCTCCTTATATTTTATGTCTGTCTTCAAGTGCCTGAAAGCTGTTTTAAATAGCGGCCGAGAAGAAAATTTTTGTGGCAAGGTGCTATGGAAAATCACAAGTTCCATCTTCTTGAAATGGGACAAGGTTTGTAGGCCGTACATTGAAGGAGGAGTTGGAATTAGAGATTTGGAGACTGTACCTCGCTCTCCTAGGGAAGTGGTTGTGGAGGTTTGGAGTGGAAGAATATAATTTTTGGAGAGGTGGTTGCTAAAAAATATGGGGTTTAAGAAGGTGGATGGTTGTTCAGATACTAGGGGATGTGGAAGGCGATTGGGACGTTGTAATCTAGATTCATGGAGCAGGTTGCCTTTGCTATTGGAGATGGTTCGAGGATTCGGTTTTGGGAGGACATATGGCTTAGGGAGATTGTGTTGCAGAGTGATTTCCTGATGTTAGCCAAGCTTGCTCTGAGTAAGAAGATTTCCATTGCACGTTGCTTTTCCATTTTGGGAGGTAATGTGGTGTGGACTCTATGTTGCAGTTTTTTGTTGGATGTGGAAGTAGATGATGTTGCTAGGCTTCTTGAGTGTTTGCAATTTTGTTTGTCTGGCTATGGGAGAGAGGGATTCGATGGTTTGGAGAGAGGATAAATCGGGCCAATTTACCGTGCAATCTTTCTTCAAACTGCTTTCAAGTAGCCAATTGGGATAATAACATGATCACACCGTTCACTTATGGTTCTATGGGGCCTCTCCCAAGATTGTGGAATTTGCTTGGTTGGTGGAAAGAAAAAGGGTGCTAACAATAGATAATTTGCAAAAAAAGGGTAGCTCTCATTCCCAATATTTGTTTTTGTGTATGCAGACTGTGGACTCAGTGGACCATTAGTTTATTTATTGTTCCTTTGCTTCGGGGCTATGGGTGAGGTTTTTGATTCTTCTTCACGTGCCTTGGGTCATGCAGGGATCTATTGAGGTGCTTCTTTTGGCTTGGCATGGAGGAGTGGTTGGGAAAGAAGGAAAGGCGGTTTGGAGATTTGTCTTGTTCGCAGTCTTGTCGGCTATATAAGGGGGAAAGAAATAGTTGATGTTTTCAGAATATTTGTGGTTTAGAGTTGGAGTTTTTTCAGAAAGGCATAGCTAGATTTTGGTGGGATGGGCCTCATGCCTTGAGCAATGTCTCTTACTTCCTTGATTAGGTCGTAATTGGTCCTTTGCACTTGGGTTCTAGTTGTAGCCATTTGGCATTTTGGTGATTAAAATCTCACAACTTTTCAAAAAAAAGAAGCGGAATGGACCATTTTGGGAAATATCAGAAGGGTCAAAACATCACCCCCTTTTTCATTTTTTTTTCATTTTTCCATCTTCCTTTAGTTGTATTTATATATAAAGGGCTCAAATCCACCAACTCATGCTTTTTGTGTTTGACCCAATAATAAAAAAGAAGAAAAAGAAAAGTAAAAAAAGAATACACATTTGGGATTCTCTTTGCCACTAATTTTCAAGACATTTTTCCAAAAAAAGGCCACTACAGGGCCTTACCGACCGATATGGCTTGTATCGATATGCTTGCTGATATTGTTATGTTATACCTTCATAGACTTCTTCGTCTCTATTACCTTCTTATCCTGTCTTTGGCTTCCTTAGCAACCTCAGTTGCCATATTTTTCATTTTCTGACCGGTCTTCTTTGATAGGTTCATCATGGTAGATGGGGTTCTTGGTAGGACACATTCATGTGAGATGTCCTTTATACTCACACTTGTAGTAAGAAAAAAAATTCCCACGATCTCTTTTCAAGGTTTCCCCTGTTTCATGAGTGCTCTTAGTGCTAGTAATGCATATAGCCCTGTGGCAGTCACCACTCACCATTGGTGGCAATAGGGCATTGTTGGGATTCTTGTAAATGCGGTGCAACAGTTGGGTTTGTCATCATGCTTTTGCTATTTTTCACTTTTCTCATCATTTGATATGCTTTACTCGCGCCATTCAAGGATAGGATGTGGCATCCTATTAATCATATTGGCTGCAATGAGTGCTTCTTCATCTCAATTAGTTATGACGTAGATATTCCTTGTCATTTTTTGAATCGATTTTTTTTTTTTTTTGGTAGTGCCAAATTGAGTGATGGCTATCGTACGGAATATTTTGATAATGGAACCTCTTCTCTACTTTTCATTAGATAGACCCATGTAAATTTAGAGTAATTATCAAGAAATGAAATGAAATATTTGTAAGAAAAAGAAAAGAAGATGTAATTTGGGTCAGCCCCGAAACATCAGAATGAACTAGATCAAAGTACAAAGAAGTTTGTTTTTGTTTAAACATAGGGGAAGGATGAGTTTGTCCTTTCTAGAGTGCCTTCCTTTAGAGGGTTGGGATCCACAACAAAAGCAGTTTCTCTGAAATAGTGGAGCCATAGCCACTAGTGGTAGCTCATGTCTGAAATAGTCCAGCCATATCCACTAGAGTACAATGAAGTTTGTCTCTGTTGTTAAACATGGGGGAAGGATGAGTTTGTCCTTTTCCATGATACCTCCCTATAGAGGGTTGGGATCCACAAGAAAAGCAGTCTCTCTGAAATTTTAGAGCTTTATTCACTAAAGCATAACAAGACTTCATATCTTGATTCAACCATTTATAAAAGTCTTGAGTCTTTTACATGCACGCATACTTTGCTGAAGAAAGACTCTAGTCTTTAATCTAATTGTAAGAACTCATTAATCCTAATTCCAGACTTATATTTCAATCAAATATTTACAACGACTAGAATACTTGCAAATCCCATTCCAACCACATATCCCTTGTAAAGCAGCCATAACACATTTAACATTGAAATTGCATAATCTTGAGCTCATTTGAAATCTAACGCAGTACTCCTACAAATGGGATCAACTTCATGTCATGATAAAGTTGTTGCTACCTAAAACGTAGCCAAAAAGAAGAAGAAGAAGAAGAAGAAGAAGAAGAAAGCGGAGGGAATAAGGGTACCACAAGTTGGCACTTTTGCTCTCTTCTTACTCCACTTTTCCTCTTAAATGCTTATGCTTTATATTGTTTTCCCTGTTTTGTTTTTATTTTATAACTCTTTTCTTTTGATTAGCAGGAGGAAATTAGGAACAGATTATATGCATTGGAGGCAGATATGAAGAATGAAAATGAGAGATCCGTGGCAGTGCGTAGTCGTGTTGAGAAGTACATTGAAGAAAAGCGGGAGATGGATAGAAGGCTAGATAAGCAGTATCAACGCAAAATGTGAGGTTGCTTTCATGATATCTTTCTTATAATACTTTTGGTTATTATTAGATAAAGCCAGTGGATGTGGACCCTTGCATTAGCTGCAAATGTACCCCTCTTACAATTGTATCTGGGTTGTCAACCTACAATTTCCCAACAATGCTTTCTATTCATGCCTGGTCTTTCCACAGTGTGTGCACTTCCAAATCATTTTTCTCCTTAGTAGGCTTCTTATCACCTCCCTTATTTGCCCTATGGAAACCAACACTCGATGCAAGGGCTGATTTCTCCATAGTCACATTATTATACTGTTGTGTTGAGGCCAACCTACTCTCTGTACTCTCGACGTGTGCATATGCTTGACTCGAAGAAGGCAACTAATCTCGTCCAAGTAACTGTGCTCTGATCAACTCGAGTTCTGGATTCAGACAAGCCAGAAAATCAATAATGCTATTCCTCTCTACCTCCTTATACATCATAGCATGGTCAGTGCACATTGGTTTATATGAATCATAGAAATCCAACTCTACCCAAATATGATTTAGAGTTGTAAAGTAGGCTGCCAAAGTTTTCTCCACCTGTCGAAGATGAGCAATGTCCTATCATTGTTTATAAATCTGAGCAAAGTTCTACTGATGAAAATAAGTTTGGGCTCTAGTATCGCAAATATCTTTGGCAGTCTTCAGAAACATAAACCCATCACTCACATTTGGCTCCATAAAATTGACCAAAAAAGGCCATAATTGACAAATTCTCTACTTCCCAATTATCATGAGAGGGATCGGTGATTGCTGGTTCCTTTGTTTTTCCTATCAGATATCCAAGTTTACCTCGTCCTCCAATAAACATCTTCACGGCCTGTGGCCATTGCAAATAATTGAGGCCACGCAACTTCACTGTCATCATTTGTATTCCCAAATTATCTATGGATGAACCTCCAGTGGAATGTGAGTTAACCTCGCTATTACTACTGTTTGACATCCCTGCAGATGAACAATGCCAATTCCAATTGACAAAAAAGGTTTCTTTATCTCAAATGATGCTTCTAGGCTCTTCTCAGGCTTATGTACACAACACAGCCATCAGTCCCCACAAATTACTCCGGAAGACAACTAAGGGGTGTTCACACAGCTAGATACTTCAAAAAACTGTCAAATTAATGTGGAGGTAGAGTAGACATGAATCTAATCAGTTCCATTCACCTCGAACAAAAAAAGCCCAAAAAATCCTAGGTGACATCACTCCTTAGGGTAGAGAAATTGTGATTTCTCTCTCCACGTTGATCCGATTAACATGGGACCACTTCTAATCAACTCTAATAAAAAAAATCTATCCAAACAGTACTAAAGTTGAATATGAAAATCACCTTGTACGATTGCAACCATCTGATTGGTTATGAAATCCATTTTTTTTTTTGTGTGTGTGTGTGTGTGTGTGTGTGTGGACTGCCTTGAAACACACCAACTGGCTTTAAAAAAATCACAAAAAATCATGATAAATCAAAACGATCCAGGCGGTGGTGGTTTTGTTACGATCTTACCACCCTGACCGTATGCTGTCGACATTAGCCGTACGGTTAGATGATGTGAACACCTACATAGAGCGCTTCGAATTGCCTTTGATCCTCCTCTGTTAAACTCCTATGAAGATCTTGATTCTCTGATACCAAGATGAAAGATCAAAATCTTTGAAAGAATGAATGGAAAGATAAGAAGAAGAAAAAAGCATACGGAAAGGGGAAATGGAAGAACGTGAATATTCTCTCACGTCTCCCCCATATTTTAGTAGAAAATCTTATCATAAGAAAATAATAGAAATACCATCACACACGTGTACACGTACTAATTTAAACAAATGCAGCAAAAATACCCTTACAACTCAATAGTGGGGTTTGTCGTTCTCTTAATACCAGGTTCAATGTAGGGTTTAGATTTATTTAAGATAGGGTTTTCTATAAATAGATCTTCTAGACCTTTGTGTGGGGATTTTGCTTTTTGTTTCTTTGTTCATTAAGTTTTGGATATCCTATTCTCGATGTTTTTAGAACCTTGACTCCCAAATTGTTCTAGTTGGTTAATATTGAATCTTTCTCTCTCACACACGCGCCCTCCCCCCCCTCCCCGGTCAACAAGCCGGTCTTGAGCTTCGAAAAGAGCTCATAGGTATGAGCCCATGGATAGGTGGTGTAGACCATACTCCAAGGATGTGATTGACCAAAGGGGTCAAGGCAAAAAAACCCGCTCAAACCACATCAGAAAACCGATACAAGCAAAAAGATTGAAAAACCATAATTCAATATATCCCTAAGTAGTTATACCAAGCCAGTATTGCTTTCAATACTGTTAGGTTGAAAAGTTTCAAGGTTATGGTTGAGGCAATAGGTCAATTTGGACCTGGGCTTAAGCCTCCTTCATATCATGAAATGAGGAAGACATGCCTCAAAACTGAGGTTGACTATGCACGAAGTTTCATAGCTGAATACACAGAATCGTGAAAAACCTATGATTGTACACTCATGGCCGATGGATAGACCGATAAAGCCAGTTGGACTCTTTAACTTTTTAGT
Source organism: Magnolia changhungtana (assembly GCA_030180095.1). Lineage (NCBI taxonomy): Eukaryota > Viridiplantae > Streptophyta > Magnoliopsida > Magnoliales > Magnoliaceae > Magnolia > Magnolia changhungtana. The sequence continues at coordinate 818,305 of JASAUF010000441.1, read as the reverse complement.
GAATTGCCCAGCTGGGACAATATTCATGAAGTCCGTGGATGCATCTGGCCATCCTTATATGGCAGCTTATTTGTTTAAATTATTAGATAGTGTAGCTGAGGAAGTGTACATGCAGGAGGGATTTTGAGGTGTCAGTCTAGTGTCTAGTCAGTTTGTACCGTCTATGCGGGTGGCTGTTTTGGTGTTTTGTTTTTCAGTTTGCCTCTCATCTCTTGATTAAATATTTTGTTTAGTCCTGAGATGAGAGTTCTCGTGTGTTTTCTTTTTTTGCTTTTGCTGTGTTCGTAGGTCGTGGTCTGTCATTGACTAGTGATTGCAGTTCCTTTTCTAGCATTTAGTTCTATTGTTATGTATTTTTTTGGTTTTAGTTTGGGTGTTTTACATTTCCAATCATCACTGCGTTCAAAGCTTTGGCAGTTTAAAACATCCTTTTATTTGTAATTCTTTTTCTGATTTTTTCTTTTCTTTTGGTGCCATTGTAGTGCAGAAGCACTCGAGAGTCACTTATCTGCTGTCCAAAGGGATCATCAACAGATATCCCTAATAGAAGAACGGAGAATAAGATCTGATGCGGAAGAGGCTAAAAGAAAGGAGACTGCTCTTCTTGAGGAAAAGGCACGCCAAGAAAGGGCTAAAGCAGAAGCAGAGGTTTGTCATCTTGTAGTTACTGTTTTTCAATCAGTAATCTTTGTAGCTATTGTTTCCTTGATGTGTCTTATTCTTAACTTTGCAACTCATTTTTGCTTTGGATATTGTGTCTTTTTGGGTGCAGAGATAAAAGGCCTTAGGTTTAGTCAACTGGAATATTCTCACGGCATTTGATATCATTTTACAATCACATTGAAAAGCAAATGACCTATTAAACTTTGTTGCTGATTTGGCAATCACTGCATTCTATTTAAACCTTGAACTTTCAGTGACAGTCTGCTCTTGTTTCTTTTTTAAAGGTTAATGTTGTAAATTGTTCCATGCTACCCATAGAACTGGGACAAAGCTGTGAATTGTGATGATGATAATATGCATAAGTTGTTCCAGGAGGGTGTACTTGGTATTTTTTAATTTATTTATATATATATATATATATATATATATATATATATATATATATATATATGATAAATAAAAAAGCAAAATTCACATTCTTCAAAATAAAAATCCCATTATGTGTCATATTCTCAACATCTCAAATTCTCATCTGAGGAAAACTCTAAAGGTCAATATCTAATAGGTCAATCGTTGTCATCCGCATTCACTTCGTCACCAAGTCTATTTTCATCATCGTGACATGTGTACATCATCCACACCATGAACACTGTTCCTATCTCCTTCCTCTCTTATAGGAGTAAGAAATCTTCCCATGGGACCACCTACACATTTAAAAAAAAAAAAAAGAGAGAGATTCATTGGTCTTTTACTTTCTTTGTTAAAAATGTTCATGTAACTTAGTCTATAACTATAAACACTTACTTAAAGTAGTTGCCTTCCTTTTCCTTGAGGAAGGTGTTCTATTAGATGTTGATGGTGCATTCTTTTGGGTTGTAATGGCACTAATATCAAAGGCCATATTTTGATCTTCGAGCCACGATGGATCAGCAGGGCCTTCTTTCAAGAATCCATTCATCATCCGATTCAATGTGGTCCACCAATATTGATCCATCATTCTCTTCATGTTTTTCTCTCGTTCATATTATACATCACATATACTAGAGAGTTGAGTTTTTGTTGCTCTAGCCGATTTCTCTTCTTTGTGTGGATCTGATCATGTGATGTTCTATGTCACTTATCAAAGACTTGCTAATCTACTAAATAAAAATTAGCTAATTTAGAATATTGAATGGTACAAAAGTCACCCGCTCAAAAGTACTCCAATTTCTCTCACAAAGAAGCTATCATGTAAGGCTTAAAACTCAGATCGCAAACTTCAGAAGTTGGAGTTCTATCTCCAAAGCTTCCCACCAATCACCTACATAAATTAGTTATAATTTATAAATTAATTAATACTTTTACCAATTATAAAAATATAATTTACATAACAATGAAAATATCAAAATATAAAATTATAAATTACACTGGGAACGCTTTGTCATGGTTTCGAGTGCAAGGCAGAGCAAAATCCCCTCTTCTCTTGTCATATTCATCCAGATGCTCTTCACGGGGATCATCCTATCCATGCACTCAAACAACCCCTTTTATCTCAGGGTGTGTAGAGAACTTATCTCAGTACCGTATTTGAGGATTCGGATAGTACACGCCACAGCAATTTATCATGTAGAGGACGATGAAGCCGAGGAGTCCATCTTTCATCTATTTTGTTCCAAATTGGAACATATCTCTTTTTTACATCATTAAAGCAATTAAATGCAATTTTCTCCTTATTTGAGTCCATCAATTCATAAATGAACCCCATTCTTGGCCTCTCTTCCGAATCTACTTCTCTTAAAAACGCTTACCAATGGCATGGTGCTCTTAACACATAAGGCAACATGAGGCCAAAACTTCGGATCAAACATTATAATAGCCGTTGCCTTTTTATTCCTTCAGACATCTTTCTAGCCCAAGAACAAGAGCACCATTTTTCCGATGCAAACATGGCTATAAGACCATTCTTTTGCTTAAATACTTCAAGGGTGAGGTATGATGTTGCAAAGCGTGTTCTTTGAATTCATGGTTATTCGTGAAGCTTCTCATCATGCTCAATTTCCATGCCCATAAATAAACTTCACACTCCCTTGCCTTTCAAGCGTTTGAAATATATTTTCATTTTTCCAATATCCTCCAACATCGGATCTATGCAATGTGAAACACACTGAGTCCAATATATCCTTCTCCTCTTATCCATCAACTTCTTCCCAAGACTACATAGCTTGAATGGTTATCCGTGATAACTGGACCACATTTTCTTCCCCAATTTCTTCCACAATTTCATCAAGATATTCGAATAACAAATTTTCTTTTATTGAATCAAGCATCAATAGACTTGTAAAACATTGTTCCGATCGGAGAATTAATCAAAAAATTAATGATGCTTTATTCTTTCCATCCGTCCAACCATCGGATAATTGAACATCCATAAGTTTTCCAGGAAGCTTTGTAATTAAACTATCAAGATATTAGCAACCTCCTCTTTTAGTATCCATGTTCTCATTCATGCATGGATGGTGGCTTCAATCCCGATCCAAACTTGCCAATAGCCTCACACATTCTTGAATGACAAAGCATTCCCAAAAAAAAAATCTTCCAATCACCCCCTCGCATACTTCTTTTCTTTCTTCCTTCTTCCACTTTGAATTCAATGTGGATTGACGTTGTACTAACAAATTGATCCATAGGACCCCTTGCTCTTGCCATTGGTTGATTACCAGAAGATCCACTACCAAGTTGGCTGCCAATGAAAGCATCATTACCCACACTAACGCTATCACTTGCAGAGCTGAAACCGAAAGATATGTCGATCCCCTCTCCCAATATCTTGAAACACCTCATTTCTTTTATTTTTTCCATCATGATATTCCTTTAAAGCCTTTCTACACTCCTCCTTGGCTTCTTCCGTCACTTTTGGGCACGGCTTTATCCCATTGTGGGTTCCGGCCAAATGATGCTTTAGGCGAGTCACGCCTCCCGTACATCTTTGACCGCAAAATTTGCATAGCACATAATTTCTATGAGATTGTCCAAGTGGATTATCAGCCACATATTTCCATGCAAAATCTTTCTCTCTCTCTTTTTCTTCAAACATTCTTCTCTCTTTAGTTCACTAAACCAAAAAAAAAAAAAAAAAAAAAAAAAAAAAAAAAAAACACATCACAGATAAATCAGTGAATCACAAAAATAAACATACGCACACTTACACTCATACGCACACCATAGTGGCCCACCATAGAAAATAATGCAAACCCACCCCTTCACGCACCTCAGTGGGCCCCAACACCATGAAAATAATGCACATCTCACCCCTTCACGCACCTTAGTTGTGCCACACCATAGAAAATAGTGCATATCCCACCCCTTCACGCACCTCGATGGGGCCCACGTGGGCCATACCACAGAAAAAAAAGGGTATAAAGAACAACAAATCGACTGTAAATAGTATTTTAAAAGGGGAAAAAATGAGGAAAAAATTGAAAATTCCAAGTTATTTTCATTGTACATCAAAAAAATTCAAAAAAAAGGAAGGAGCGTACCTGTTTTTGTCTCGAGATGAGGTCGGTTTGTGCCTGGTGGGGAGAGAAGCAGCGTCGGCAACGTCGGGTGGCCTCTCTGAGACGATTTTAGGTCTCCAACTCGATCAGAAGGGAGAGCAGCAGCGTCGGATGGCCTCCAAATCGATTGGAAGCGAGAGCAGCAGCGTCGGATGGCCTCCAAGCAGCGTCGGATGGCCTCCAAATCGATCGGAAGTGGAGCAGCAGCGTCGGATGGCCTCCAAGAAGCGTCGGATGGCCTCCAAGCAGCGTCGGATGGCCTCCAAATCGATCGGAAGTGGAGCAGCAGCGTCGGATGGCCTCCAAGAAGCGTCGGATGGCCTCCAAGCAGCGTCGGATGGCCTCCAAATCGATCGGAAGTGGAGCAGCAGCGTCGGATGGCCTCCAAGAAGCGTCGGATGGCCTCCAAGCAGCGTCGGATGGCCTCCAAACTAATCGGAAGGGAGAGAAGTTGCGTCGGCTGCTGCCGTTTGGGATCGGAAGCACTAGAGGATTAGGTTTTTTTTCTTTTTTACTTAACTTAAGCTTGTGGTGTGAGTTCACCACTGTTTTCCGAAAAAAAAAAAAATCCACATAGCGTGACGCTACTGCGCACACGCACATATCCGTAGCGTGCGCTCGATTGTGGCGCACGCTGACTGGGGGAAAACGCTATTTTTAGCGCTACGTAGCGATTTCGCTACGCTACGCTACGTAGCGTACGCTACCGCTACGCTACCAACGCTATTTGATACACTGGATAATATGCATAAGTTGTTCCAGGAGGGTGTACTTGGTATTGCATTTAATTTAAGGAATTAATTTGTGTCCTCAACCAATCTAAGGAAAAAAAGAAATATCTTGGAATCTTGCATCTGTCATTTTGTGAGTGTTATTCTTGTGGCCTACCGCCTACATATCATTCTTTGTATGGACTACTCTTTGCTTTTTAGCAATTTTATCTTTTTCTAGCATGTTCTATCAGTTACTGTTTTGGGGCCTACAAAATTTCAATGTGCTCAGGAGGGGATCATCATGGTTTGTAACAATTCAAATATGACTATGTCCACTATACCTTACAAAGACTATCATCTTGCATGGACACCTATTTCTTATGGTCAAACATTTAGGTTTTAAAACATTTATTCCAGATCTCCTTCAGATAAATTGCTCGGCTAGCATCAGGGTGTTATCCTAGCAATTTATCTCAAGGAGAAGCATGAACTAGCACTACTTATAGGAGCAGTTGCTGGACTTATCAGACTCACTTAAGATACGTGGGGCTTCAAAGCAAATTTCAAGATATATGTCTTGGTGGACATCTGATCAACCTCACATAAGTATGGGCTTTGAATTCAAGCCACCTATTTGCTCTCCCTCCCTCCCTCTTCGCCTAACTATTTTCTATTAGTATTAGTTGACGATGGAGAAGTTTTAGGAATCTTGGGCTGGTTTGGTACAGGTTTTATTAGTTAATTAGGTTGTCTTTAATTTTCGGATTATTGGCTTAAATTAAATATTTTATATGACTACAATTAAGCATGCCTTTCAGCATCTAAAAAAAAAGAAGAAAAGTAAATAAATAAAAGAATATAGATTAAAGCATGTTTGGTTTTGTCTTTAAACTATTCAACAGACTTATTTATTAGGGAAAAAAAAACTACTGGTATGCTTTCTTGTTATGGACATGGGGATGGAGTTTTATAGATGTTTGAAACCTTGAGTTGCAAGTTTATACTTCTGTAATGTATCTTGAATTACAGAGCACAAATTTTGGGTTTTGTAATGAGTTCTTTATTGCCTGAAATCTTTTTTTTTTTTTTTTTCCTTTTTCCATTGAGGTAACGAAGATTTTATTAAAAGAGAGAGAACAAGACGGATCCACACAAAAAAAAATGGTGATGAGAAATAGCCTTTTAGGGTAATGCCAAGCCTAATCTCCTCAATTGCATCGTGCTTCAGCTATGAAAGTCAGTGAGCCTGATGCAGGACATGAAATTTAAATATGATATGCGAAATTTCAGGCTTGGATCATACTAATTCAGAACAATTACATAATAATTCCACATCCCACACAAAAAGCTCAAACATTCAAGTAAAGGGGAATCTGCACGGGTACAGGCTTACACAAGATAGGATTGGATCAATAAAATTATGGACCAAATGATGCTCAAAGGGAAATAGAAATCGGCCACACATGCATAGTAATCAGTCCATAATCCAAGGGATTCCCCAATTTCAATTCAAGAAACCTTAGGGTGAGAAAATGGGCAAATAAATTAGAGATAATGCAATCTAGGGCTAGGGTTTATGAAAACTGGTATAAAAGAGAGAAAATAAGAAGGAAAACCTGAATCAGCAAACGTCCACGCGTGTGGACAGCGGCAGGGCCTGGTGCACGTGTGCACGAGCCTGGCCGCACGTGCGAGCGGGGGCCGTTTCCCAAAACAAACTCTTTGGCCTTGGTCGGCCAGGGGAGGTCTCCAAACCCTCCAAGTTTTGTGGCGATCTGACGTATGGTCGAGGCGCAGTGCTCCGTCGAAGTTTCGGCCCTCCTGCAGGGCCAGATTCTGGAAACTGGTTGTAGAGAGACGAATGACTGCAAAATAAGATGGAGGGGCGGATTGGGATAAATGTGGCTTCGCACCATGGTAATTATACATTCGAAAAGGGAGGCCTTCGCACCCACTTTAATTTAGCCATTCGAAAAGGGAGGGCTTCGCATCGACTTGAATTTTTCCACAACTTAGAAACTCAGAGAGCAGAAAAACACGCAAAATTTTTTATTCAACTTTAATGAATCAAAAGAACTACAAGGGGTGCCTATTTATAAGAAAACCCTATATCCAAAAACTCGCGTCATGTGCGCAACCTATTACTTGGCGATGAAGTAAACCAAAATAAAAACAAATCAATGAAATCTAAAGCGTTCATGATGTTCTAAATAACATAAATAAGCAAAACCTAAATTATGAACTTAATCTGACTAGTGAGCCCCGATCATGAGATCCCATGATGGGCTTTACTTGACTATCGGGCCCATTTCAATGAACCAAACTCCGTCTTCTAACTAGGAGGCGATCCAAATCGACGGGGGGGCCCTCCTAGCGTACGTGCATAGGGGGGTGGCGTACGTGCGCGCGCGCGTGATGTCCCCATCAGAGCCTCTATGCACAACTATCTATATGACCTTTGGCCATTCAAATTTGAGTGAAACTTGCTCAGCTCAGCTCAGCTCTGTTAGATTCCACACAATGTCCGATGTTCCACACCTTCCAAATTGACCGTAAACTCATAACCAAAGCAAGACACCCAAAGGACCTCCTGCTTTCCAACTAGATCCAGTGTTTGAAGTATTGATATCGCTACAAGTTTCGTTGGCCAGGGATATGGAAACAATATCGATATCGTGGATAATACCGCTTTTAACCGGAAATGCGGGGAAACATGAGAAAAATGGTGGAATTTTTAGCGAAATTTCAGGAGATGTTAAAATGTACATATTTGTATATTTAGAAAAAAAAAAAAATGTAAAAAGAATGCATACATAACAAGTTTTCATTTAATTCGTGCCTTAAAAGCATGTGTTGTAAGAAGTTAGTCCAACCATCCCATCCGGCCTATTTAACCATCCAACCTTCCATCCAAACATCCATCGATGTTGCAAAATATCAACAACACATGATATTTCACCAAGAAATCATCAACAATTGGAAAGGAAATGGAAGATTGTGGTCTCAATATCGCACGTGTTACGATATTGATACTATCGACATATTATCAATATTATCAATGACAAATTGAACACTACATACAACCATGTGCCCATGAAAAAAAATTGATTTTTTTTTAAAATTTTAATAATAAACAAAATTTTAATGATATCAATTCGTTGGCGATATTATCGAAATATCGTCGATACACTTAGGATACAAGCATTACCTAGAATTTACATAGTTGAAAATATTAGTGATACATTGGCCATATTGATGCATTAGTATTACAAGTGACACCTAGAATTTACATAGTTGAGAATATTGGCGATTACATTAGCAATACTGATATGTTGGCGATACTTAGCGGTACATTGCTAATACCTGGAATTTTTTATACTACCAACGTTATCGGTATCACTACCAGTGCTATAAGTAATGTTGAGTTGGAGATAAAGATAATATCGGAGATAATTCGAACACTGACTGGATCCCAAATAAATAAAAGAATCTCTGCCAGATTGCGCTTGAGAACTTATAGTGCAAGAAAAAGTGGTCTGCTGACATCTCATTCTGGGCACCTAATGTACAAACCTTAGGGCTTGTATTTTAATTTCTCTTGTGGTTAATTATTAGAACTTTATCCCTCCTATCAAGACAAGCAGAAGTAATCTCCTTTGGGGAGCTGGAATGCTTCTAAATATGTTGGAAATTGATATATGGTTGTTTATTTTTATTGTTTCTTTTGCAGCGCCTGAACTTGTGGAATTCTTTTAATATTGTTTTGGCTCTTAATTTACAGCAGTTTATTAGTCCCAAATTCACCCAAATTCACCTTTACACGTGTCACACTTGCCAACATGGCTACATTGTGGGACATCGGAGACCTGAGCATAAGGTGGTCCTCATTGGGCACAAGCTGGTTCACTCATTAAGTGGGCTGCTCCTATACAAAAACAGTGGACGGCTTAGAAAATAATGCCAATGGTCCATGTTCGATGTGTGACCTGCTAATTCATGTTGTGGCCTTATGGGCCACTTTATGCACGGTGAGATCTCCCACACATTCGCCAGGTTGGTACATTTTGTGTGGGAGGAGAGGTATGTGCTAGCATACATACCTCTAATTTACATGATCATTTGTATCATTATTGGTTGAGTATAATGACTGCTCGAGGATTCTTTTTTTCCTCCCTTCTACAGAGTACATCAGTAAGATATTGTGATTGTTTGATTCAGGCTAAACTAAAGGCTGCGAAGGTAGCTGAAGAAATGCAGAAGGCAGCATTGGATGCTGAGAGGAGAGCCAAAGAAGCTGCAGAAAAGGTTGCCAATGAAAAATCGAAAACAGTTGCTGCTGAAGAGGTACAGAGGGATGCAAATACAAAATCTCTAAGTGGAGTGAGGGGTGGAGATGGACACTCTAAGGAATTGGGATCTGATGCACCTGATAAAGTGCGGTCAGCAGGTACTGGATGTATTTTTCAAAGGAAGCATAATTTGTGTTCTAAGATAAATACATCCAATTTTTTTTTCACATTGATCGCCAAAGCTGGAATTATGCAAAATACAAAACAAAAGAATTTAGAACCCACCAACAATCCGGAAAACGAGCAATAACCTTTGATGCTAGTGCTCATTCCATTACAAAAGATTTAGCCGTACCAAATACCTCAGAAACCTGACTCTTGCAATTTCTAAAGCATCGATCTTTTCTCTCCAGCCATGTAACCCAAACGCCCACTAACAAACTTAAACACCAGATTTTTCTCCCAGTTTTCCCAATACCCCTGCCGTGTCACATTAAAAGAAAACGATCAACAGATTTTGGTTAAGACCCAAGAAACTCCAAACGGATTGAAAAAATTATTCCACAACCCTTTTGCAAACATGCAGTGCATGAAGAGATGATCCACCATTTCCTCATTTTGAAGGCATAGCAGACATGCATTCAGAAGAATAAAACTTCTTCTGCAAAGATTATCTATTGTTAACACCTTCCTCCCCACTAACCGTGTGAGCGCCACCACCTTTGGAGGAGCACCATAGCGCCAAACAAAGCTGTTGGATGAATCTCGCCACTAGAAGCAACTCTGCTAATACACATGTAGAAGGTTTTAACTAAAAACCTTCATGTGTTGATTCGAATGTGGCATCTTCAACTTGGGTCCATATTAGCTCCTCGATAGTAAAGATAGGTCCTCCGTCTTTACGAGCCACTCTTCTCTAAAAGAAGGCAAATAGTGGCTATGTATGAGGTTGTGTTGTCTATGTTTACCTGGACAACGTATTCCCCTCCTTCCTCAGCTACACAATCTAATAATTTAAACAAGTAATCTAGCTTATAAGGATAGCCAGATGCATCCACGGACTTCAAGAATATTGTCCCAGCTGGACGATTCACTAAAAAGTTTATTAGAGTCCAACTGGATTTATCGGTCTATCCATCGACCATGAGTGTACAATCATAGGTTTTTCATGATTCTTTATATTCGGCTATGAAACTTCGTGTATAGTCAACCTCGATTTTGAGGCATGTCTTCTTCATTTCGTGATATGAAGGAAGCTTAAGCCCAGGTCCAAATTGATCTATTGCCTCAACCATAACCTTGAAGCTTTTTAACCTAACAATGTTGAAAGCAATATTGGCTTGTTATAGCTATTTAGGGATATATTGAATTGTGGTTTTTCTATATTTTTGCTTGGATCGGCTTTCTAATGTGGTTTGAGCAGGTTTTTTGCCTTAACCCTTTTGGTCAATCACATCCTTGGAGTGTGGTCTACACCATCTATCCATGGGCTCATACCTATGAGCTCTTTTCGAAGCTCGAGACCGGCTTGTTGGGGGGGGGAATATTTCTTGTTCCATAAATTCCTCTCGAAATACGACACTGTTATTTTTTTCTTGTTTGTTTATCCATGTACTCCATTTTCTTTTGGATTTCCGGAGTAATATTGGGACATGCTCCAACATTTGATTCCGGCGTATGTGCAAGGTATTGCTTATGTGGTGCGTATGTCCATGTACAAACTCGTATAAGTCACACACCATGTGAGTCTTTTCGGTAACACGATGATAGCGCCCATACTTTTAACCCGAGTCATTCAACTTGGGTTTCAAAGAAGAAGATTAGGAAGAAGAAGACATGAGTAGTTGTACAGTTGTAAATATGAGAGAGAGAGAGAGAGAGAGAGAGAGAGAGAGAGAGAGAGAGAGAGAGAGAGAGAGAGAGAGAGAGTTATGCAAGTACAAATTCTTGATGCTTGTCTTGAGACTTGCTCGACTCTTGAGTCTTGAGTCTTGTTTCTTTAAGCCTATACTTGTAGATTTTTGAAGTTGAATATTGAATCTTGTAGTTGTAGCTTATAATCGACACTTGTACACTTAAAGTTGTAGACATTTGGTTTGTACATTTGTACACTTGAGTTAAAAAGAACACACATGAAAAGAGAAGGTAAGTGATAAATAATGTAGAGATTGGAGAATGAATGCAGAGAATGTAGAGAGAAAGAGAGAAGAATGTAGAGAAAGAGAGGATGAGAGATTAGAGAAATAGAATTTAAAAGAAAGAGGGAGAAATGTGGAGAATGAATGAAATGAAGAGAGAGAGAGAGAGAGAGAGAGAGAGAGAGAGAGAGAGAGAGAGAGAGAGAGAGAGAGAGAGAGTTTAGAATGAAAAATATTGCAAATTGGGGGGTGGGTACCTTTTTATAGCCAAAAAGTGACGGTCAGAAATGTGACCGTTGGCCACTATACGATCGCATATGCATGTGGATTGCATATGCCACCATGGCATATGAGATTTCCACATGCATATGTGATCATTTTTTTTGGGTTAGCTTGTTAGTACACACCCATGTCAGTACACACTCCATGTTAGCCATCCCCACTAGGGATCGATGCCAAGACCTCAAGTGTTGAAACGAGGTATATCCACTCAGTCTGCCGGTTGAGCTATGGATCTGGGTGTATATATGTGATCACACTTGACAGCATGGGCGAAATCCCCGCCAAGCATGGAACAAACTCAGTTAGCTTTTGACCCTCCATCCACCTATCCTTCCAAATTCTGATGTTCTTTCCAACCCATAATAAGAAGCCCACCCCTTCCCATACTCTATGTTTTATTGATGCGACAAACTTTTATAAATATGAGGCATTGTACAATGACTCCCTAGTCCACCATCCCATTTCCTCAACGCCATATTTCCAAATGATTACCTCTCCCCATTGAGACCCTACGTCTACCCCGAACCTCCAAATCCATTTTCCTAACAAAGCTATATTTATATCCTCCAACTTCCTAAACCCCGTTCCTCCTTGAGCCCAAGGCTTGTATACCTCCTCCTACTTCATAAGGTGGGAGTTCATGTTTGTCTTCCCCTCCCACAAAAAATCCTGCCTAAGCTTATCCAGTTCTATAATGTGAGGGTGTTGAGATGTAGTTAAGGAATAATATATTCATTGGATGAGTGTAGTCGAAATAAGGATGTTAAAATGGATGAGTGGCAAGGCGAGGAAGGGTAAAATTAGACAAGTGTGCATCCAGGGGAAATAAGGAGTAGCACCAATGGGGTAATAAGATGAGGAAAGTAGACGAGCAAGAGAAAGGTGTGAGAGAAGAAAGAGTATTGTGAGAAGCTTCTTTTGTGTGTTAGGGCAACAAAGCCCCCACACCTTTTATTATAAGGCTAAGAATATAGAAAACTTACTCCGTAGGAGCAATCAACACTATATATACACACTCACCCAAAAAGGGCTAAATATACACACAACTCTTTTTATTCTCCCTCTCAAGTTGGAGCATAGATATTGATCATGCCCAACTTGCTAGCGATACGAAGAAGAGCATCCCGACTAAGAGACCTGGTAAGAACATCGGCCAGCTGGTCTCCATTCCTAACAAATGGAGTCGCAATTTCCTTATTAGCCACTTTCTCTCGAATGAAGTGACAATCAATCTCAATGTACTTCGTGTGCTCATGGAACACTAGATTGCTAGCAATATAAATGACAGCTTGATTATCGCAATGCAAAGGAATGAGACTTGGGGGATTATAACCGAGTTCTTGTAGGAGGGTTTGAAGCCAAATAAGTTCACATGTTGCATGAACCATCACCTGATACTCAGCCTCAGCAAAAGATCGTTCCATGACAAATTGCTTCTTACTCTTTTAGGTGACAAGATTGACATCGACAAATGTGCAATACCTAGATGTAGATCACCGATCATGTAAACATCCAACACAATCAACATCAAAGTAACTAGATAGATGAAGGTGGCCCTGTTGTTGAAATAGTAAACCTTTGCTTAAGAAACCAAAGAATATGATATACCGTTGTCAGATGTGTGGTACGTGGAGCATGCATGAATTGACTTACAACACCCACAACATATGAAAGATTCGGTTGAGTAATAGTGAGATAAGTCATCCAACTAGTTGCTGATACATCCCAGGGTTAGAGAGGAGCTCACCGTCATCCAGATTAATTTTATGAATAACATCCATAGGTGTGGTAGGAGGCTTACATCCAAGCATCCCAGTTTCTGAGAGAAGATCAAGAGTATATTTCCATTGGGAAAGCACAATTCCAGACTTAGATTGGGCAACTTCAATGCTTAAGAAATACCGAAGGGCCCCAAGAACTTTGATTTTAAATCGAATCTTGAGAAAGGATTTAATGGGCACAATTCCCGCAGTATCATCTTCCAACAAAACAATGTCATCCGCATAAACAATCAACACTATGGATGACAGATGAATAGGGAATGATCAACTTGATTGCAAACAAATCTAAAGTCCAAAAGAGCCTGACTGAATTTATCGAACCAGGTGCATGGGGACTGTTTAAGAATGTAGATAAGCTTCTTAAGGTGGCACATAAGAGGAGAGTTAGAAGGCATAGAAAAACTAAGGGGTTGATTCATATAAACCTCCTTAGCAAGATCATCATGTAAAATGGCATTCTTCACATTGAGTTGAAACAGGGGCCAATACAAGTTTACCGCCAAAGAGATGACCACACGAACATAATTGATCTTGGCCATAGGGGAGAATGTCTCAAAGCAGTCCACATGATGCGGACGTGAGTGGTGCCCCCTTTAGAGTGTACCAGAGGAGGAGGCGTCACCGACAGAATACCGGAGTGGAGGAGTTGATGTGGATGGACATTGGGTCCATCGTACCCATTTTTTGACGCGTTACGAGTGCAGGAGCGGCATGACCGCACACTGACCATAGATTCATGGGTCGGATTTCACACCTTACCACACGGGTGTTTTATTTTTAGCCATTTTTGTTCTTTTTTCTTATTTTAGGGGCTTTATTGCACTTTCTTTATTTTTTCATCTTATTATTATTATTATTATTTTTTTTTTTGCAGGGGCTTTAGTGTACTTTTACTTTTTTCATAGCTTATATATACGTTATGAAAAACCCTATTTTCATTATTATTGAATGAATACAAATTCGTATCTTTTCTTCCTCTTTATTCAAGAGATGAGAGTTTCAGGATTGGCCCTTGGGTGTTGAGGATTCCACCCCGATTTCAAGTTCCATTTTTTCTAGATCTTCAAGGTGCAGGAAAAGGTAAGAATCATCCCCCTTATTTTCTTTTGATGACAAAAGGACCTTTACTTTCTTCATTTCGAACCCTTCGTTCTTCACCCCTTTCGTTCCTCTTTGGATATCCCCTTTCTAGTTTGAATGGAGAAGAGAGATGGTTAGTCAGTAGAATCAGATCCAAACTTGACCCTGAACTGACTTATGCTAAATCTGAGATATCTTCATATCCCTAGGTCCTCTCTTTTTACTTTTTACGTGATTTTATGCTAAGGGGCATGATCCTGACGGAATGACCTCATCTTTGTGTTGAGATTTTCCTAATCCCTTTGATTGGAAACGGTTAGTTAATTGGTGTATTTATTTGAACATTCTTTAACTTGATTATATATGCATTTAGGGTTAGGTCATCACATGTCCCTGCATCACCACGCCATATGTTTGAGTATAGCCCTTTGCAACTAATTGTGCTTTATGGTGATCGATTGAACCATTTGGAAGATATTTGATGGTATAAACCCATTGACATCCAACTGTTTGTTTGCCTGCAAGTAAGGGAACTAATTCCCACGTACTATTCTTCTCCAACGCCTGCATCTCTTCCATCATAGCCTTAGTCTAGTCAAGACTACTTATAGCTTCCTTCAAATTACGAGGGGTAACAAGGAGAATAAGAAAGTTGCAAAAGACTGGAAAGAAGGTGAAAGATGGTAATAAGAAACAAAATTGCTAATGGGATGGGATGCTTTGTTCATGAACATGGAGGTTTACCCAAGGCAATGGGAAGATCATCAGGAGAGAATTTATACTTGAACTGCTAGCTGGAGCATATGAAATGATGGACTGTTGATCGGTGGAGGATTTAGTTCGTCGATGATACACAAGGATAGGCTTTGAGACAAGCGGAGTGGAAGTATCATCTAGGTTGGATATTGGAAGGGGTATCAAGTTGGACTACACAAGCTCCCGTTAACTAGTGAGACGATTATATAGAAATTTCCCTTTATTAGAAAAATATAGAATGTATTCAAAGAAGGTCACATCAATGGATACAAAATTTTAGGGTTTATCATGTGGATGCAAAATTTTGAATGAAGACTTGTGTGATAATATTTGAGAGGGAATGCGGTTAATTAGAAACACAACAGTAAGCAATGCATCATCCCAAAAGCGTTTATGAAAATTCATATTGAGTAAGAGAGTGCGGTTGACTTGAAAAGGTGGTGGTTCTTTTGCCCAGCCACATCATTTTGTTAAGGAGTTCGTGGACATAAAGTATGGGGTAAAATCCCGTAGTCCTGCAAAAAGGATAGAAAGGCATGTGACGTGTACTCGCCCCCATTGTTAAAGTGTAAAATTTTGACGGGACATTGAAACTGGGTAACCACCTTATTATAAAATACCTTAAATATATCAAACACTTTCTACTTGGATTTTAGAAGACAAACCTATGTCATCCAAGTGCAATCATCAATAAAGGTAACAAAATATTTATATCCAAAAGTAGAGATAACAGGAGTAGGACCCCAAACATCAGAGTGAACTAGATCAAACGTTTTGCGTCTCCTCTCAGATGAACTAGGAGGAAAGACGGATCAATGATGTTTGAAGAACTCACTAGCGTCACAATATAAAGTTTGAGAAATAGAAATTGAAGGAAACAAAATGTTTTAACCTAGACAAGGATGGGTGCCCTAAGCAGCAATGGCATTGGGACACAAACTCCCTGTCTAAAGGACAAGGCACTAGAGTCTATCGCAGGTGCGACATCAAAGAAGTAAATTCCATCACGCTCATGGCCTCCACCAATCATCTGCTTCGTTTGGAGGTCTTGAAACACACAATGATAGGGAAAGAAGGTTACTGAACAATTCAAGGTTTTTGTAAGAGAACTAACAGATAATAGATTGAGGGGAAAACAAGGAATATGTAAAACAGATGACAACTATTGGAAGGAGAAAGCTTGACGGAACCAGTTCTAGATACCGGAGTTTGATTTTCATCAACAATTGTAACAAAATGTGACTGACTGGAAGAAAGATAATAACGAAACAGGTGAGACTTACCAGTCATATGGGAAGTAGCTCCGGAGTCAATGATCCAAGGAGAAGATAAAGACGACATGTGGAGAGCAGTACTTGATTGGGCTACAATGGCTTTGGAAGGCGTAGGAACCTCTTGTACATGAAGTCGCACCAATGCATTGTAAGCCTCATGGGACAAAAAAACAAACTCACCTATGGAAGACTTCTCTACTGCAGTCGTTTGTGGAGTTTGCTTGGAACTGGTGGAGGTACTGCTAATGACAGACATGCTGACCTAAGATGGAAGACCAACGAGATCCCAACATCTCTCAACATAGTGATTTGTGCCTCCACAATGTGTACAAGTATAGGTCCGACACGTCCACCACGGCCACGGCAACCACCCCCCCCCCCGGTTTATTATAAAGCTAAAAATACAAAAAAAATACTCTGTAAGAGCATACAACACTATACACCCACCCACCCAAAAAGGGACGAATATACGCACCACTCTTTTTATAGTTCAATGGTGACCAAGAACTGTGCCGGTTAGAGGGAGTGAGTTGGTACAAGTTGAAGTCTCTAAAAACATGAGGGAAGGTCCAAAAGGAAGTGGATGTAGTAAGAAAAGACCTAATGACTTATGGTCTACTGAAGACCTGATGACTCGTGGTCTAACTGAAGTTATGGACCTTGATAGAGTAGGCACATGATTCATGTAGCTGACCCCAATTAATTGGGATATGGCTTAGATGATGATGACGAGTTCTATGTTGTCAATAACTATCTTGCTCTTGACCAATCCAGGTGTACTTGATGTTTATGACTTAGAAGGAAGACACTGGCTTTCTTCTTTTATGTGGTTTCTTTTAAGATCTTAAATTCCCGGTGGAATTGTTGTTTTGGAAACCCATGACAGAAATATGCTGCGCTTCTAAAGTTGATAACAAAAATATCATTCCTTTCTAAAGTAAAAGTTTCTGCAGAGGTTGCATAAATTTGTCTGTCTTTGATGATTGACTACTCTTTTATGTAGGCCGAGGTGGTTGTTGATCTGTTTGAGGGCACAAGCCTGAGAAGAGGAAAAAGCTAATGGATCCCTCTTGTGCTATTAGGACTTGAAAGACTTATACTCATGGATGTGAAACCCTACATGCTGGTTCTGGCCCTCTGTCATGTCATTCTATTTGTCTACTGCTTTCCCTCATTCTAGAGTCGTAGATCCCATCATCATGTTTTGGAGTTATGGGGGAACCCCTTCACATTATGGTGTTCACATGGATTTTTGGCAAAAATAAGGTGCTCACGGTAGATCATTTGAGTGGGACGATGATAATTATTAATGGGTGCATCTTATGTCTCAGAGGTGCCGAGATTGTGGATCATCTATTCATTCATGGTTCCTTTGCTCAGCATATGTGGTGGGATTTCATATTCCTATTCGAGTAAGAATGGGTATTGCAAAGATTGATCGGAGATTTATATTGGGGTTGCATGGGGAAAGGAAGGGGATTAAAAGGGATCCTGTTTATAGCAACTTGCTCTACTTGATTCTATTTGGTTGATATGGCTTGAGCACGATAGTAGAATCTTCCAGGACAAGTAGCCGGGTGACGTCTTCTAAAAGGCTAGACGGGTTGTACTTGAAGGGCTAGAGCCTCCAAGGATTTTGTTGATAGGCCCATGAAGTCATTTGGGCCTATCATCCTTTGTATTCCTTATGTTGCTCTGTATTCCTTTTTCTTTCCGTTTAATTAAATTTGGGTTATCCCTCAAAGACAAGAAAGGCTTATATTCATGCATTCGTAAGTTTCTTGCATTTCATGGTGTTTTGGGGCTTTTTTCTTTTTTGGTGATGATGCATCATAGGGCCCCACATGGGTATTCAGGAAATGATATGATAGACTTGGCTTCAATCATAATATAATAGAGATCCACTCCAGCATACACATGGCAATAGAGATGATGGATTGGGACTATTTTGCGAAGTGGAACCCACCATAGGTGGCCTATGGTTAGTAAATAACAGAAATTGGGTGACTGTACACATCCAACTGGTCAAATGGACTAGGATAAACAAAGTTAGGTAATGGTTGGATAAGTGATATGTAGGATTTTCCCGTCCCTATGGTTTTAGAATCATTGGGTACCTTTGGTGGAGCCCACTGATGGTTCCGATCAGAACCAATGTTATGAAGTTCAGATTTGGGATTAATTTGGCAAGGCAATTAATTGCGATTTGGGAAATTTGAGAAGTATAAAATGAATTGTGGTATAAATAAAATATCCTTTTATTGGGTTTCTTTGGATTTTTTATTGAATAATTCAAATATCATTCACATATAAGTTGTGAATAATTTGTGAATTATTAAATCATTTATGTATCAGTGGGGATTTTTTCCGTTTCCTCAAAAAATTGCGAATACCAAGTGATTTCTTTTCTGCGGAAAGTAGGAGAATTTTGTAACTGAGATCATAACATTCCCTTTTTCTTAAGCCTAATAAGACTTGTTGCTCATGCATCATAGAATTTAAAGCCTAAGGGGCCTTTACGCAAGCTGTTTTGTGGGGTTTCACTTATGCTTTGGTGTTATAAAACGCTGAGTTTGATATGGGAAAAAAGGATTGTCTTAGGAGTGGGAATTTCCAATTTAGAGACTGTAAGGTGTCTTAAAGATGGAGAATCCATTGATGAGATGAGTCTATTGTTGATAGAAGGCAGTCATTGATTCGTGTAGGAACCTGTTGTTTCTCAATAGATTTTAGCCTTCTAGGACATGCTATAGTCGGAAACCTACAGAACAGGGATGGAGTGACAGTCTGTCAGAAGTTTGGGCCTTGACCCATTTGTGCAAGGTTAGTTTTCCTTTTCTTTGTGCTAGTGTCTTCTAATATAAAAGGTTAGTATGTGCAGATGAGGGTGTGAGACATTGTTTCATTATAAATAAACAATGGGTTTTGTTTTCTTATTTATCCCTGCACTAAGTCCTAATGAATCCGAAAGATGTGTTGGATTATTTAGAATTTAAAAGTGCTGAATGTGTGAACTCTCCTCTCTCCATCTCCATTGTTCGTATTTCATCTTCTTCATCATATTTCCCGCCATATTACATTTTGTTTGGTGCTGTCCTACTCGTATTAACTTCATACCGATTTACCTAATGTTGCTAGATTATTCCCTCTCACACTTGTAATCTTTAGATTAGCAGGAACCCTTTGGCTACTGTATCTAACTCAGTTCCGGCCACATACTTTATTGTGCCCTGTCGTCTGCATGGTTATTTGGTTAATGCATGGTCGCTTTTGCATATTCTTATATCGTCTTTCTAAGTTAAGATGGAAGTAATGCCAGACCTTGGCTGATGCTTAATGCAATTCTCTGGCATCTTTGTACATGGAAACATGGTGTTTCATGCTCTGTATGATATCATGTATTCTGTGTTGAGATATAGGTTTCCATTCATCATTTAAAGTTAGATTGCCTCAAATTGTACATGGCAGGGATCAACATTAAGGCTGCAGAAACTGCACTTAGACTGGAGGAAGAGAGACTTGGGAAGTACAAGGAAGTTGCTGAAATGAACAATAGGTTGAGATTGGGCTCTAATAAGGTAATCTTGGCACTTTATAAGATCAGATAACTGTTGTTTCTCAATGCTTTGTTTTTGCATTTTGACTTGCATATGTATTGTTTCTATAATACTTGTTTTGTGTGTTTGTTTCGCCTCCAAACTGAATAATGGATATATTATTTTGTAAATGTTAACAGACCCCAACTAATTGGCAAATGCTTATATGATGATATGTATATGATGATGTTTTCTATATGTTAGGTTTGTTAAAAATCCATCGTAGAATGAGAAGAAAAGAGAAGGTGAAGAGAAGTAGAGAGATGGGAGAAGAAAATCAAGTACTATTCCACCTCTGTAGCCATCTTGTTCATATTCCCTTAACCCTGCCCAAAATACTGACAGTATGGCATACCGCATGAGTATAGAAATGAAGTATAACACAATACAACCTAGTATAGAAATAAAGTATAACACAATACAACGTCTTACTCCCTACAACATGGAGCATAGATATCACACATGCTCATCTTGCCCATGGTGTTGTGGAGATGTAAACAATTGGAAGATTTGGTGAAGTTATCTTCTAATTGGTTGTCAGAAAAGACAATGGCATAGTAAACAATTTTGCTGTCAATATCTCCTTATGATACTAAACTTCAATGTGCTTTGTTCTCTCATGGAAGACTGGATTACTCGCAATGTGAATAGTTTCCTGATTATCACTGTGAAGGGGAATGGGAGTACCAACATCATATTCCATTTCCTAGTGGAGAGATTTAAACCACATGAGCTCAAGTGCAGTGTTTAAATTATCGGCGACAATATCGAATTGTTGCCGATAATATCTGTATCGCTAGGTAATCAAACAGATAACCCATTTTTTCGTTTCTCTGCTGGATATCGTCGATAATATCGTTTTTTTGATATTTTCTACAAAATCTCGTTGTTCCCACCAACTACCACCCTTTTTTCGATACAAGGTCGATGTTTTCGGCGATAAAATCGTCGAAATTTAAGAAAGACAAAAAATAGAAAAGAAAATACTTGTTTTTTCGCTGTTCATTGCAGATCGGCAACCGTTGTTCAAGACGTAAGAATAAACCCAAAAAAAAATAAAAAAAATCCTATTTTCCGTCGAAAAATCCTCTGGCGACTTCTCCGGAAAGAATCGGGGAGTGAAAAATCAGAGATCTTGTTGGAAAACATAGGATTTTTTTAATTTTTGGGATGAGGGGGAGGGATTTTCGGGTTGAAAATCGGGAGATAATGTTGGGAAAGAGAGGGTTTTCTGAAAATTTGGGACGAGGGAGAGGGAATTTCGGGTGTAGATGGGGATTTTGGTTTAAAATGGGGGTTTGGCTTTGATGCTGCCATGTCAGTGCTCCGTGGGCCCCACCATGCTGTCCAATCATTTTTAAAGATCATTTTAGAGCTTGATCCAAAAAATGAGGTAGATCTAAAACTCAGGTGGACCACACCACAGGAAAACAGTAGTGATTAAATGTCCACCATTAAAAATCTCCTAGGGCCCATTGTACTGTTTATTTGATATCCAAGCTGTTGATTAGGTCTTACATACCTGGGTGAAGGGGAAAAAGAAATATCAGTTTGATCTAAAACTTTTGTAGCCCGCAAGAAGTTTTTAATGGTAGACGTTCAATCAACATTGTATGGTCCACTTGAGATTTTGATCTACCTCATTTTTGGTCCGATATCATAAAATGATCTAAAAAAATGGACAGATGGAATGGATGAAACAAATGCATCGTGGTGGGACCACAGACCATGGACCACCAACGACAGCGTCACCAACCCATCTCGGGTGCGTATGTAGTACGGACGCAGTCTGGCTAGTGACGTTGATCGATGCTATGTGGGCCCATCATGATCTATGTGTTTTATCCACACCATCCATCTTTTTACACATCATTTTAATATTAAATCTCATAAAATAGGTGGATCACGATGTCAAGTGGACCACACCATGGGAAAACAGTAGTGATTGAATTTCTACATTAAAAACCTCTTAGGGCCCAATGTAATGTTTATTTGACATCCAACCTGTAGATTACGTCTTATAGACCTGGATGTAGTCAAAAAACAAATATCAAGCCAAATATTAGCTTGATCCAAAACTTTTGTAGCCCTAAGTTTTTAATGGTGAGAGTTCAATCAACATTGTGTGGCCCACTTGAGATTTTTATCTACTTTAGTTTTGTTTTCATACCATAAACTTATCTGGAAAAATAAATGGACGGCATGGATGAGACATATCATTTTGGGGCCCATTGACCATTGACCGGCAGGGTGAGTAGCCAATCGTTTCCAGGCAGTACCCTTGGCCGACATCATGTATGTGTCATATCCATGCCGTGCATCCATTTTTGCATACCATTTTAGGGCATGGTCCCAAAGTTCAAGAATATCCAGAGCTCGTGGACTACACTACAAAAAATAGTGTGAACTGAACATATACTGTTGAAAACTTCTCGGGTCCACAGAAGTTTTGGATGAACCTGATATTTATGTTTTCCCTTCATCCGTATCTTTTTTACCTTATTAACGGGTTGGATAACAGTAAACATCACTGTGGGCTTTAGGAAAATTTCAGTTGGGGATATCATTAACCCAACTGTTTACTGTGGTGTGGTCCACTTAAGCTTTTTTTATGCTTCAATTTTGGGCGGAACCCTTAAATCAGTGGAAAAAATGGTCCTTCCCTATGAGGTCCCACCCACTTCGGTGGATAGGGAGTCTCACCTAATCCAATTACTGGGGAAGTGGACTGCGTAGCGAGTAACTCACTACACTTAGTGTACTGAGTAAACTCTGTGAGGTCCGCCATGATTTATGTATTTTATCATCTCCGTCTATCCATTTTAACAGATAATTTTAGGGATTGAGACAAAAAACAAGGCATGTCCAATGTTCAAATGGACCACACCACTGGAAACAGTTCAATTGAATGTATACCGTTGAAGAATTCTTGGAGGCCACAAATGTTTTGGATCAAGCTTATATTTGTGTTTTAACTTCATCCATGTCTGCATGATGGTATGAATAGGTTGGATGACAAATAAATATTACTATTGGGCCTAGAAAGGTTTCGACGGTGGAAATCATTATCCCCATTGTTTCCAGTGGCATGATCCACTTGATCTTTCGACGTGCTTCAATTTTGGGCTAAACCCCTTAAATTAGATGGGAAAATGGATGGACGGCATGGATAGACTACATACATTCAAGGTATTAAACTTAGATGATAAGAGCGTCTTGGTAACTTAGTATGCAATTCGATTTCCTTTCTTAGGAAGTAGCTCATGGGATGTAAGGTGGGGTCCACCATGACCTTTTTCCCGATCATTTCATATCCAAAACTTAAGTGGGCCACACGAGAGGAAACTATAGAGATTCAGTGACCACCATTTAAACAAATGCGTATTTTTTTTGAATTCATTTGCTTTGCATGCCTTAATTATTGTAAGCTTGTATTTGTATTATATAGTTCCTATTTGAGTGATTTCTTACGACAACGCATGCCTTTTGGCCTCAATTAAATGAAAACTTTCTATTTAATGCATTTTTTTTTTTTTTTTTTTTTTGTAATTTTTTCATTCATGAATATGTAAATATGTGTACTTAGGCATGTCCTGAAGTTTCACTGAAAAATTCCACCATTTTCTCCATGTTTTCTCATTTTCCCTGCATTTCCGGTTATCGGCGATATTATCGGCGATAACGATATTATATCTTTATCTCTGGCTAGAGAAACTTGTAGCGATACCGACAACTCGAACACTGCTCACGTGTAGCATTTGCCGTTGCTTGATATTTGGGTACAACGGAGGACCAAGCAACAACACTTTATTTTTAGAAGGTCAGGTAACAATTTTCTTGCTCTTCCACATCACCAACCACATATTTACAATAACCACTGCTAGATCTCCTGTCATTAGATGATCCAGCCTAATCAACATCACAATACTTGCTCAAGTTGGGGCAAACAATTCCTAGGGAAGACTTAAGATAGTGAAGCCTGCAATAAACAAGTTCAAGATGACGAGAGCATGGAGCATGCATTAAATGGCTAACCATTCTAAGCATATGCGATATCAGGCTGAGTAATTGTCAAGTTAATTAGCATGCCCATCAGACGTTGATAGGATCCCAAATCCCTAAGAGCTTCAGATTATCAGTCATGGAGACGATGATTGATTTTAGTGGGAGGGTCTGCCAATCTTGCATGTTACATGTTGGTGTCAATAAGAAGATCAATGGTATGCTTCCTTTAGAATACAAAAATCCCTTGTTTTCACCTTGCCACTTCAATTCCATTCATTTGCTTTGAATTTCATGATATTTTGAATTTCCTCATCACCGTTCTTCCTAGTAAGAAGAATATAAGTAGCATATACCACCTGTAGTGATAGTTCTACAACTCCTTTTTGATGAAAACAAGATCTAACATACTTCTTTGTGAAAACTTCGATAAAAAGAGAGGAGGAAGAAAGAAGGGTGTTGCACGATTTCACATTGTAGGTGTATGCAAGTTTGTGTATACCAGAGGTGTAGCGCCTCAGGTGTACATAAATTTGTGTGCACTAGCACTCCCTCTCAAGCTAGCGAATGGATATCATTCATGTCGAGTTTGATACCGTACTTTTGACGTAGCTTTGGTGAAGACATATGCCAACTGATCTTTTGAACAAACAAATGGCGTATATAGAAGCTTGGCGGCTAATTTTTCCCGAATGAAGTGGTAGTTAACTTCAATGTGCTTTATGCATTAGTGGAAGACTAGGTTGGATGCAATATGGGTGACCACTTCATTATCGCAATGAATTAGAATTGGGATGTTGTGGATCCCATATCTTGAAGAATGGCTTTCACCCATAGTAGTTCAGAAGCTGAATGGGCCATTGCACGGTGCTCGGCCTTGGTAGAGGAGCGAGCGACAACTGATTGCTTCTTACTTTTCTAAGTAATTAAATTTCCTCCTACGAACGTGCAATACCTTGTAGTTGAGTGTCGATGAGAGGAGCCAGCCCAATCAGCATCACAGAAACTGCTGATATTTATGTACATGATTTGAGAGGTATGAGCCGGTGACTTAAGTGGTACTGGTAGACAGGTCATGTTTCAACATTGGAGTGTCGGGTTCGAGCGCAGCTTACATATAGAAAAGTAATAGTAAATAAATAATTTGATTTTTGGATTTTCATTCATAGAATGTTATCTGTGCGGTTTTCTTGCACCGTTCATATTCTGGGATGCTCGATTATGGTTCTCTGTTTTGCAGAAATTACTTTCAATGATCTTTCAGTAATGTGGTTACATTGTTGACAGAATATTCAAAGTTATGAGCGGCAGATTGCTAGGAGGGTGAAACAAATATCTGGGACCCAAGAGAATTTTAGGTGAGATCAATGCTTTTGGTAATCCAGACAATGTCTCAGTTGAATACACTATTTGAATGTTCACTTGTTGTCTGTGGCCTGCGTGCTTGTCTATCATATCATTACTCTGAAATTTCTGCCACTTGCTTTTGAACATGCCAATTAAATGATAGCTGCTTCTTTTATCAAGTGAATTAATTCTGTTTAGAAATAGAAGAATACATGAGAGACCAAAAGTTGCCATATCATGCCTTCGCTTTAGGTAATTATGATGCACCCCAAAGTTTACCAGCTTACCAGTCTTCAAAATTTTTAGATATGAAATTAATTGTGTGAAATATGATGATGGGATTGGGATTTAAATGGAAGATGTGCATCAAGAATGTTTTTATTTTAAGAAAGTTCTTATTGTGGAGGTCGTTCATCAATGGGATTGATTCTTCAGGTTTAGCAATTTAAATGGGTCATTGGGTTCAGGAATTACCTATTGTGAACTGCTTCATGCCAACTATCCATTAAGAAGAGGCTTTTAGACCATCGACTTAGAAGTTATGTAAAATGGGCTTTTTTTTTTTTTTTTTCATTCAAAGGTTGGAATTTTAATGGTGGATTAATAAGCAATTTTTTTCTTACATTCAACTGGCTAACACTCAAGGATGGGCAATTGGACAGAAGCTCGCTTTTCTAAATTGTTCTAATATGATTGATTATTATCCTTCTTGAGTTTAAATTGAGTTTTCTTAAATAAGATGCGGAAGTGTGGGAAACTAAATCTTGTGTCCGAAGGGGGAGGGTGGGAATTTTTCGGGAAAATATTGTGGGAAATATTAGCGCGTCACAAACCCAATTTTCCATTATTTCCAGCGATTTTGGCATTAAAAAAAATGACGGGAAAGAGGGTTCGCGAGAAACCCCCTTTCCTTTCCAAGACTTTTGATGAATCCAACCAGGGCCAGCTTTAGGTTAGATTACTCATGCCTTATTGGACATTATAGATGTGATGGTGCTATTTTGCTTGCACTAAGTTGATTTATTTGCATGCTCTTCATAATCATCTGTTGTTTTTGGCTCAGAGAAAAAGCAAGTGATCTGGTTAAAATTGTCAATGATCCCCTTTGCCCTCAGTCCATCTCGATTGCAATGTTCGCAAAACAGGTAATGTGCTTTTTCTGGTCAGTGGACATATTTTGCTCTTTGACAACACTGCTTTTTGATTCTTGATGAGTAGGTTGATGTAATTTCTCTTGATTTTCTTTGTACTTGTGTTGAAATATGTTTCTATGTTCTCTCAAAAAAAAAAAGGTTACCAAGTTAAACATGTTTTAAAATCAAAGTTCTATTAACTGTGCACCATGAGAATAAAATGGGTTCAACAAATTTGAGAATGATTCCCTTTGTATAAGTCCCATGCAGATTCTTTCCATTTATTTTGCTGTAGCAATACTTCCATCATGGTGAAGTTCTCTTTGTTATGTTTCTTATCATGCAATGTATTCTGAGATATTTTACTCCACCAGTGAAACTGTTGAAAGAAAGTCTGTAGCACTGATTAGAATATTCATATGAGATACTTCTGTGCAGATTTTCTGTCCATGAAGAATATTCATATGAGATACTTCCATGAAAGAAAAGTTTGTAGCAGTGATTAGAATATCTATATGAGCTTGTAATCAGCCATCTGCAACAGCCGTAAATAGTTGCTGGGTATTTACTTGCACAATCCTTCTAACTGGGTGCCACATGTGTTTTTATTCGAGCTTTAGACTCGTGCTCCCACTCCCTCTTCCCATCTGTTTACACTTGAAAACATTTTGAAACATAGACTTCCCCACTCTCACACCTGAATTTGTCGCCACTTCTTTCATGCTTTGTGCAACTATTTATTGGAGGACATGTTGTTAACATCGCATGTGCATAGAAGTATATGAATTAGCGATAACAATAAGTAGCATCTATAAGATAAACATGACATATGCACATACTTCTTATGTCAAGATACATTAGTCTGATGTGTTATACATGCTGTTTTCCACAGTATGCATCTATAAATCCTAGACATGTCATGTTAGCCAATGTCTCAGTTTATGGCATGCATAAAATCATGTTTGGAACCTTGAGATTGGAAAGAAACTAGTTAAGTAAAAGGTTAGTAAACAATACCTGTAATCAATGTTCGTGGTATCGGTATCAATGCATGTATCATTCGCACCCTTTGGATATGGAAACATATAGGTTCAGCAAGGGAAATATTGCATGTACTTGAGAATGTATCATTGTCCGAGTGAAACATTGGCAAAATGATGTAATTTTTTAATGAAACTTAAGGAGATGTTAAAAGAGACATGATTACTCACTTCGAACTTGGAACATCACAGAAAACTAGTGTACATAAGAAGCTTCCTTTGTGTAGGATCCTAAACAGTGTGTTGTCTGATAGATGTCTAACATAGAACTGATGCAATTACATGCAATTGAAAAGAAGCCAAAATACATTTGTGCCCATTGTCCACTACATCTTTGCCTCAGACCCACATAAATTACAAGGTGGCTCGAAGCCATCACCTCCCTCTCTACTAGGGTGGTCATAGTACTTTGCTCTATGTATCAGCAATATTGTGGCCAGGTCATGGTATAATGGTGTACCAACTCACGAGTTGATACAAACTGGGTTTGTATGTGGCTCCCGGATGTCTATGTAGTCATATCATGGACATCCCTGCCCCAACCATCCGTATCCATGTGGAGCATAACCATATTCGTTTACTAGAGTTGCTTGGTCTTATATCTATGAGTGTAACCATATCCATACAATCCTTATACATTTTCATATTGTGGCGTAGAACTAGAGCTTCCATGCCCACCATTGGTTTCCATGGACCCAATGCTGCTTGCTGGAGACTCCTTAGTGCAGCTCAACTGCTGCTTCTTGCCACATTCATACTTATTTTTTGACTGAGAAGCTCTGTTATAGGACAATAACCAGTCTTTCTCCTATGTGGCATGATCAAACTCCTACCCAGTGAATGGGCTAAGAAGCTTCTGACCTTGACTTGGATCATCGCTATTGCTTTGCTGCCTTCGCCGCCTCTGTTGTTGCCATTGCCATTGCCACCAATACTGTTACCTCAGTCTTTGTGTCGGACATAGTGTCATTAAGAGTTTGACCACCATGTGTGCCATGCAATCCTAATGACTGGATGTCTCCCCTCGTCAATGAGTCAAAAGAATCACAATCCTGGGGTTATGCCTTTCTTTAAAATGGCATTTACATTGATGCCTTTCGATGTTGCTTTATTAGCTATCCTCGGATCAGGACCTCCATCGGCATCATCTAGGTCAAATGACATAACCCACTCATAAAGTGGGTCCTCTAGCTGCTCCCCATCAAGATGTGTGTGGTCGCAGATCATTATCAAGTTGAGCAGGTTCCTATGTGCAATTCCCTCATTATAGCACATAGCTGCCTCTCTTGCAGCTTCATGCTGTTGTAGCCGAAAACTATGTTGTGGAGCCTCTCATTCCCAAGCTTGTTCAGCCTATTATGTGAATGAGCAAGAACATGCTCCTGTTCCACTGAAATGGTGATAATGACACCTTCTGTACAAGTACATTGACCGCTAAGCATTGCAGGGTTGGGCAGTCACTCTTGTAAAAGGACCACCAGTCACTTGCAAATAGATTGTGAGTCTGTGAATGTCTATTAGCTCCATAGAAATGTGATGTGCCTCCTAGATAGTTTAAAAACATGAAAACTAATCACACACTACAACTTGTCGTCCTGAACCTGATTGTAGGTCAAAAACAAAATAATTTAGGAAATGTTCTTCTGGGAAAAGTGTTCAGATTGCCCCTTCTTCCATAGCTCTTACACCAAAATATTCCATCAGGGATGTTGTTTTAATTGCCTACAAGTGATTTCCTTGACCCTAGCTCTACTAGATGACAGTGTGACTCTAATTCCAAAATTTTCCCCTTAGGAAGGTGTTTGGATTGTCCTTTTAACCGTGACACTTGCATATTTACTTTTTGGGAGGTCTTTTGATTGCCGCAAACCCCTTTTGAGGTTCTTCTACCTCATGCTTCCTCTACGAGAGGTATTTAGGTTACCACACACACACACACACACACAAATCCCTCTACTGAAGTAAGTAGTTGCAAAAGTTTGTAATCCTTCAGGATTTGCTATGTTAGGGAGCTCCTTGGTGAGTTGGAGGAGTTCTTTTTCAATGTACATGTGCAAGATGTAATTAACGACTACATTACATTGGAAGTGTATGCCACTAGAAAATAAATAAAACACCTTTTGAAGGGAAATTTGATTCCCATGAATTTTGTGTGTGCTTCCAATCATGTACCTAAAATTTTGTTGTGGACAAAGCTCTTCTTTTTGCGAATTTTTAGTCGAATTTGAACCTTCTGTATTCAATTGTTGAAAATTTGAGGTTATCTAGGCGTAAGTTTTTTTTTTGGTGTATCAAATGGTATTAACGAACAATTGTATTTCACTATATGAAACATACTACAATATTAAAGGACTTGGAAAGGCTGGAAATGGTCTGGAAAAAGACTTCTCAAGCTGAAAATTTTCTCTCATTGGACTCTCGTGTTGGAGGGAGGGAGGGAGGGAGGGAGAGCTCTGTCCTTTTATAGAGCACCAGTGATAGGGAGGGAGGGAGGGAGAGCTCTGTCCTTTTATAGAGCACCAGTGATAGGGAGGGAGGGAGGGAGGGAGGGAGAGCTCTGTCCTTTTATAGAGCACCAGTGATAGGGAGGGAGGGAGGGAGAGCTTTGTCCTTTCATAGACTACCAGTGATCTTCCAACACCATCTCTGATGGGGACATCATGCGCACACGTACGTCTCCCACCCTACGCATGTACTCAAGGAGGAGGAAGACCCCACTATCGATCTGGATTGACGACGACATCTACGCAGGACCTCTTAGCTAGGAGGCCGTGCTATGGATCATTAGAGTGGACCCGATCATCATGTGGATCCCACCATTGGATCTCATGATTGGGGCCCACTACCCTAGATGATCTAGGATTTTGAGTTTTGGTTATTATTGTTATTGGAAATATCATGAATGGTTTTGATTGCATTGATTAGTTGTTATTTTTGTTACTTCGTCTCTAAGTCTTGGTATGCGCACATGGCGCGGCTTTTGGGGTTTAAGGTTTTCTTATAAATAGGCAACCCCATGTAGGTATTTTTTAATTGAAGCTTATGAATAAAATTCTGCGTTTTTTCTTCTCTATCCCTCTGAGTTGAAGAAGCTAATTGGGTGTGAAACCCTCTCTTTCTTAAAGGGCTAACTACCGCGATGTGAAGCCACAACTATCTCAAATTATCCCCATGTCTTCCACCCCACATCCATTATCTTCCACAACCCTCCCATTTTCAGATTTATCCTTTTTTTTTTTTTTTTGTGCTCAAGTTCTCCACTACGGTAGATTTCCAGATTCAGGCCCACTAGAGGGGCTGAAACTTCGGTGGAGCACCACACACACCAGAAGGTGGATCGTTGCGAAACTTGGTGTGAGAGTGGGCCTCTCCTGGCCGACCAAGCCCCAGCTAGCCTTTTTCAGTTTCGTGTGCCACACACGTGCGGCCAGACAACCACACACGTGCCCCCAGATGGGCCTGCTGTCCACACGCCGAATCCTTCTCTGGTTCTTCTCTCCTCTATTTCTCTCCTCTCTCGTCTTAAATCCCAAACCCTAACCCTAGAAAATCCCAGATTCTAAGTATTTCCAACTTTTGCAAACCCTAGGTTTTCCCCTATTTGAAACATGGTGAATCTCTTGAATTGGGGAACAGTCCTTTGCAGGATTGGATGAATCTACATTCCATTGGGTATTGTTTGGTTTATAATTTTACTTGATCCAGCCTTAACCTTGTAGATTCCCCTCGTTGAATGTTTGAACGTATGTAGGACGAGATTTTTTTTTTTTTTTTTTTGTGATTGTTTAGAAATTAGTATGATCTAAAGCTTGAAATCTTGCACCTCATATTTAATTTCATGTTCTGCATCAAATTTGGTATCAGAGCCTAAATTTTTCATAGGGGAATGCATTGCATGTTTAGGGTTTAGTCTACTCATGTCTACTTTGCATCAAGTCTCATCATATAGGGCTGTTTAGGACCCATCATTCACAACATGGACTACTGAATTTTTTGTTGTCAGAAATTCCCTAATTTTCATGGCCAAATTTTCTGTTAACAAACTATTTGGGCAGTTATGTTGCTGGAATTTTAGTAGCGTTGTGTAGTTTCCCTCATATAGAGTCCTATAGGATCATTTAGTTCCATTTAGATGCATATAGTTGCACTAGAGGGTTTTTGAGTTGAGTCAGTGGTTGTATGTTCACACATACTGGTCGTGATTTTGGTTTGCACCCTACACTAAATATGAAGCAATTATAAGAGTCAATGGACAACATAATCCGACAGTTTGAGTCTTTGGGTAAGCGCTTGGAACAATGTATTGACCAACGCTTGGATCAAATCAATGTGCGCATTACCTAACTAGAGACCTCCGCTCGGGCAAACCCCGCCATGGGGGAAGATGCCCAATCTCAGGCAGGTGGTAAGGAGGACTGACAAAGGAATGAGGGTGGCCAAAGGAATGGTCATGGGTGAACACCCGTGCACCCACACATGATGATCATTATGACCCAGATGCGCAACTCCTCAAGGGAGTTAGAGTAGAGGCCCCTACGTTTAATGGTCACTTGGACCCTAAAGTTTTTCTAGATTGGTTGGCGGATATGGACCACTGTTTTGAGTCGTATGACATGTCGGATTCTCGTCGAGTCTGATTTGCCAAGATGAAGCTTGTGGGTCAAGCAAAGAGGTTTTGGGCTACTGTGGAACGAAAGAAAAAAAGGTCGAGAGAGCCCCCAATAGTCTATTGGAGAGAAATTAAAGAAACTCTTAAGGAAAAGTACCTCCCTTTCTCTTATCACTTGAGGTTGATTGAAGAATGACAGTCTGTTTGACAAGGTTCCATGAGTGTGACTGAATACATTGAGAAGTTCGAAGAGTACTTGTCCCGATGTGAAGTTGAAGAGGATCCCGTACTCACTCTTGCTCGATGTAAGACGGGCATTTGTTCTGATATTAGGAGAAAATTGCTCGCCAAGGACATAGACACTCTTGAACAAATGTATCAAGTAGTGTTGGAGGTCGAGCAATACCTCTAAGCATCTATGGGAAGGCGGTTTGAGTCTCGTGATTTTGGTGCTAAGGCCAACCCTTCTGGGGATAAACTTGGCACTGGATATCAGTACAATCCTTCCAGTAGTTCTCAGTCTAGGCCCAAGGATGATAAGGGTAAAGAAGTTATCAGATCTAACTCGCGCAGAAGCGATGCGACTTGGTGTTTTAGATGTCAGGGGTTTGATCACTTTGCCCACCAGTGTGACACGAAAGAGGGCACCAAGGTGTTCCTTATTGAGGGGCAAGTAGAAGTAGTGCCCCCAGAAAGTGACGGTAAGGAGGAAGAATATGAGCCAGCAGAAACCCCTAGTGATGAGGAAGAGGGAGCGCAAGAGTCCGCGACCCTTGCAGTTGTGCGTTGCGCCTTTCCACAAGCAAAGAATACTGACGATTGGCGTTGCAACACGATCTTCGATACTTACACAAAATGTGGTGATAAGAGCTGCAAGATGATCGTCAATTGCGATAGTTGTGCCAATGTGGCATCAACTGACACTGTGAACCGTCTGGGCTTGAAGCTTGAAGCCCATCCTCAACCCCATAGAGTGTCTTGGGTTGATGAAACTTACATTCCAGTCTCACACCGTTGTCTTGTTCCTATTCAGTTTGGATCATATAAAGACACTTTGGTGTGATGTTGTTCCTATTCAGTTTGGGACATATAAAACTAGGAAGCCTACTGATCTTGTCCCTATGTCCGTCCCATAGGCCATCAGAGTCTGCAGAGTCCTTTGCACATCACATTCATTCATTGCATCAAGAAATCAGGCAAAAGATCAATGCAAGTAATGAACATTACAAAATTTCTGCAGACCAACATACGATTCAAGGAATTCAATGTAGGGGACTCTGTGATGGTCCGTATCAGGCCAGAGCGGTACCCTCAGGGAGCCGTTCGTAAATTACATGGGCGTAGCGCTGGACCATTCAAAATTATAAAATGAAACGGTCTCAATGCGTATGTGGTAGATCTTCCACATTCCATGGGAATTAGTTCCACATTCAATGTGGATGATCTATTTACTTTTCAGGGGACCACCAATACATTGTCCAGCCTTTCACCGAACCAACCAGATTCCCCAGACCTTTCCTTTGATCCATGGCCTCTTCTCGACCCATCTTCCCAGCCTCTACCTCCCATGCCTACCCTTCTCACACCCAGAGAGGAGATAGAAGATATTTTGGACCATTAGATAGTATCGACGTTGGACAACGGGTTTCAAAAGTTCCTGGTCAAGTGGAAGTTTCGCCCAGCTTCAGACAGTACGTGGCTCACTGAGGAGGTGTTTCAGAGACTTGATCTTGACATTTTGGAGCAGTTTAAGAGTTTTATTTCGGTAGTGGCAAAACTTTTGCAGCCGGGGAGAGTTGATGAGGACATCATGTGCACATGCACGCCCCCCCCACCTTACGCACGTACTCAAGGAGGAAGAAGGCCCCACTATCGATTTGGATCGACGACGACATCTATGGAGGACCTCTTAGCTAGGAGGCTGTGCTATAGATCACTGGAGTGGACCCGATCATCATGTGGATCCCACTATTGGATCTCATGATTGGGGCCCACTACCCTAGATGATATAGGATTTTGAGTTTTGGTTATTATTGCTATTAGAAACATTATGAACGGTTTTGATTGCGTTGATTAGTTATTATTTTTGTTACTTCATCTTTAAGTCTTAGTGTGCGCACATGGTGCGACTTTTGAGGTTTAAGGTTTTCTTATAAATACGCAACCCTATGTAGGTTTTTATTATTATTGATGCTTATGAATAAAATTCTGCGTTTTTTCTTCTCTATCCCTCTGAATTGAAGAAGCTAATTGGGTGCGAAACCCTCCCTTCTCTGGTGGGCTTGCTGTCCACGCCCAGAATCCTTCTCTAGTTTTTCTCTCTCCTCTATTTCTCTCCTCTCTCGCCTTAAATCCCAAACCCTAACCCTAGAAAATCCCAGATTCTAAGTATTTCCAACTTTTGCAAACCCTAGGTTTTCCTCTATTTGAAACATGGTGAATCTCTTGAATTGGGGAACAGTCCTTTGCAGGATTGGATGAATCTACACTCCATTGGGTATTGTTTGGTTTATAATTTTACTTGATCTAGTCCTAAACGTGTGTAGGCTTGGATCCCCGTAGATTCCCCTTGATGAATGTTTGAACGTATGTGGGATGTGATTTTTTTTTTTTTTTTGTGATTGTTTAGAAATTGGTATGATCTAAAGCTTGAAATATTGCACCTCATATTTAATTTCATGTTCTGCATCAATCTCCCACCCCACTTTTAATTGGAATTGCTCATGTGGAATCTGATTTATCCATGATGGTTCAAGTTGCAAAGCCATGCACCAAACAAAGAGAGAAAACAAGAAAATTCAAGTTCCCATCTATCCAAAATAAATCTGCATAGTTTGCTCTACAAAACATTTCCTAAATGCCAACCTCAATTGCATGTAAATGAATGTTTGACACACATGCATCGATTCCTACCCCACCAAAAATGACTTGGAAAATCCAAATGAAGAAACTTCAAAATACCCCCAATTACAAAAAGCCCTTACCATGAGAAAAACTAAAGCATGCAAAATGAAAACAAATTGAGAAACAAGTATGTTTTAACCTTTAACATGTGGGGTCAATTTGAGCCTCTGCCATGGCTAGTTTTAATAGCATGGAGAAAAGAAGGTCGACCAGGTTTTGAATAACAATATCCACAGGCGTATCATCCAGGCCTGAAAATGATACGATACAGGGCACAGCTGACTGTATCGGACAATACAGGCCCCTCTTGGCCAAATTGTTTCGACCCAAAAAATCTTGAAAAATTATTGAGCAAATAGGAAAAAATGTAATAAATAAATAAATAAAAATCCCGGAATCATCTTTTTGTAATTTTAACATTCATTCAATTGTGAATCAGACCACTATTTGATAAGAATGTTGTCTATTGGCTGGACCTACTGAAAGTCAACCAGTCAGGCCCTAATCAAACAACAATCAAGCATGATTTAGTCAGTTATGGCCCATTTCATTGAAAAACAACAAAAAGAATATGAAAAACGTAAAAGCTAATGGTTTATCCCTTTCCCATTGCCCAAAATGGTTCATTCCACTTTATTCATCTACCTCTAGGGTTGTAACAATGAAAAAAGTTAAAAAAAGAAGAAGATAAGAGACAAAAAAGAACAAAAGAGAGCCCTTGTGGCTATATCGGCCCCATATACTTGTGGATATGGCCCATATTAGATGTATCGGCTGATAAGGCCCCTTTTTTCCAACAAGTCAATGCACCCCTATATTGTGTATTGGAGGAGACTAATACAGTTAGAATACGGTTGATAAGGTCATATCGTAACCGGTTTTTTTTTTCTTTATAAACCATGAAGGTTGATGTTGGTGGG
Organism: Magnolia changhungtana; assembly: GCA_030180095.1. Taxonomy (NCBI): domain Eukaryota; kingdom Viridiplantae; phylum Streptophyta; class Magnoliopsida; order Magnoliales; family Magnoliaceae; genus Magnolia; species Magnolia changhungtana. The sequence goes on along the minus strand of JASAUF010000441.1, from coordinate 782,242 downwards.
CTGCCTTGATATGGTTTGACATTTCTTGTTTCTTTGGGTATGATCCTGAACAAACATGATTCTCTATTTGCATCATGTATCAGTCGTGAAAGGTTTCGCTGGATGAATTAATCTAGTTTCTTATATGTTTTCATTTGTTGAATATTGATTGTACACAAATAATGCATATCATTTGTTACTCACAAACTTTCCTTTCTATACAAGATACAGCGTCAGCCATTCTCATTCCTCATTTTGATATTTTAGGTTGTCTCCCTATGCGAAGTAAGCATTGGTGCTACTGCTTTTGCTTGTGCCCGTATCATCGTTATCGTCACTTCACAGGTTTTTTTTTTTTTGTATTCATTCCTCAAGTGTATCATGTTTCCAATAATATGTATCTTTTTCATTTATTTTATTTGGAGGTATTATTTCTGCATAACAGCTGATATTATCATTTCCCAGTTTGCGAGGTATTATTTTTGCATAACAGCTAATATTATCATTTTTCCCAGATTGGGAGGTATTATTTCTGCATCAGCTGATATTATCATTTTGAAGATTGGTTTAAAATCCAGATATTGCTTTGCTTCCATAGATCAATTAAATATGCCCTTTTAACTTTCATTAAACAGGCATATTTTGTCGGGCCACGGGGAAGAAACTTACTGTCATTATTGGATATCTATCTATTTTTCACACTAATTTTTCTTTTGACTTGGTTTTTTACTTCCCGGCAACACACAATTATAATTGGATTGTTGCAAGTACTTGAATATTTTTTTGGATAATGATAGGATTTCCCTTGAGATTGAACTCTGCATCTACCTATGTGTTGAACTGTATGACTAGTTATTTTGGATTTAGAGTGAACTGTCTCTATTGGTGAATAAGGCAATTCGTGCTTGTGTATGCTCGGAATTTGTATTTTAGTGGCATACTCGGCACTTGTATCAGTGTACTGATAGCATTGGCTACCCCCAGCCAATTGGCCCTCACTTGGACTACTTTGACAAACACCACTATTTTAGCATTGTGCCCCTCCCCCAAACCCAACAGCCACCGCCATCTAGGAGCTGGCTCATTGATTGGCCCCGTAAATTCAAGTGTCTTTGCTTTTTTGCACACTTGCACTATGTTATATGTATGCCATCATGCTGGTATATGCATCTGGCTGCTCCCAGAAGTGTATTCTTCTTAATTGGGAATAGATTTGTTCCTGCAATCTTAATAAGAGAACCCAACCTTTTGGGGTTCCCTTCAGGGAGTTTGAATACCTTTTTTTTTTTCTTCGAGGGGCTGGGGAGTGCCTTCATTGCTTCCTAATGTGCATAATCTTAGGCTGTCTACTCCAGTTGTAATTGTTTGTGCCTTCATTGCAAAATGTGTCTATAATTAACCAGAAATTACTTGATGCTGAGGAAGTTATTGCCATGGCATTTTTCTTCGTGCGCATTGCCTGCCCACACACTTCTTCCCTTATGTTGCAAGATTTTCATATGGTCAGTGATTACTGCCGAACATGTCACAAGAATGAGAGACATGAAGGCAAGTGATATCGCTAGTTAAAATGTTCATTTAGTTACTCTAGCCAACCTTCAAAAAAGGGATTGGGCCCTGGCAAACATATGTATCATGTACTGAAAGAAAGCAGAATCCATGGATAATAATTTTATACACTGGTTTGGAATATATGGTCAGCCTTCTTTAGCCTCTTTGAAGTGTAATGGGTCCACGGTTCTGAATATTGATTTCAGGGGTCATATCCCCTCCAAAAACCAATACGATACAGGCTGTGACAGCCTGTTATGTCCCCTTATTGGCCCCGATTTTTTCTTTGCTTAAAATGTTGTATTTGGTTTATCAAACTATTCTTTGCTAATAATATTCCCTGTTAGTGTGACCTGCTGATAGTCAACCAAATAGGCCCTAGTTGCACAAGTGAAGCAATGATTTGGTTGATTATGGCCCATTACATCGAAGTATGAAAAAAGAAAAAAATGGTCTATTATGCTATGATTTGTCAAATTCCATTCAGAGCCTTGTGTTTCAGTCCCCAAAATAGGTCTAGATCCAGTCTAAATGAATTTCTAAGGGTCATAGGGTTGAAATGAAGAAAGGGGTGGAGAAAATGAGAGAAAAGAAAACTAAAAGGGGACCTCTGTAGTTGTATCGGCGAATACATCCCTATGTGTGCACTTCTTTTTGTTGTTCTTTTTTTTTTTTTAAAAAAAAAAAAAAAAAAAAAACCATGAATGGATCTTGTCCATAGAAAAACATCAAACAAAAAAAAAAGGTACAGGGTAGTAGTTGTTGGAGCCTAGCGAGCGAGAGGAGAGCGTATTTTCGGGCATACTGCGCTACGAGCTGAAGCCACGCGCTCAAGCTGTGACTCCTCTACAATAGATTCAGATAGGCGGGATTCACGGATCGCCCGCGCTGACAGAGCGCAGAAGCCAGAGCCGATGTTAAGCTGTTGCCAGCCGTTGACATTGCTTGTTTACTTCAAAACTAAAGCACGTTAGCGCGTTTTACTATAGTCTTTTAAGTCGTTGCTTGCTTGTTGGGACCTTCAGATGAGCAGACACTGCCGGAAGGAAGACTCGCTCTAAATTCCAGCCTTTGTACATTCTGCACTCCCGCAAGGGAGGAAGTTAACAGGTGTACCTCGGGTTTCTCAGGTGTCTACAGCAGATCTGATCAGTCTTGTGATGAATAGAAGTCTTATCCAATCTTCCACTGACGAAAGGTAGCCTCTGCATAATCCCGTTTAGGGCTGGGATACTGGGCGAAGTACCGGCTCCGGACTGGTTCTTCGTCACTACGAGTCACTCATTGATTGAGGGAAGAAGAGGCAGAGCGAGCTACGGGTAGAATCATTAGTTGGGCCAGTGAGATCCAATTTCTCTGTCGGTGCCTCGGCTTTCTCCACCCCCGCTACTGGCGGGCTAAACATAGCCCTATTACCCGGTTTCTGTTATTGGGTTTCGATCTCCACTCCGGATCAATCGGCATTTTCGGGACAACGAGTGAGTTGCGCCCTGTCAAGGCGGAAGTTGCGGGTTCGAGCCCCATCAGTTTAATTCAATCTCTATCATAAACAAAGAAAAAAGAAAAAGAAATACGGTAAAAAGGGTCAAAAAATAGAAATGCAAAAAATTTAGAGAACGAAAAGGTCATTTTTAATAGGGATTGGACTAAAAATACAGAGTGAGAGAAACGACTATATACGTTCATATTATATATGAATGAGGTTAAGATAGAAAATTTTAATCATAATTGTTGACGTAGAAATCTAGTCGTGCCTGTTAGACTTGTTTGGTACCTGCAAGAACTAATCAATGGGGGACCCTTCGATGCTGAAGTTAGAAGAGCGGATCAGGGTCTAGATGAGTTAGGTTTTTATTATTTATTTTTTTAGCGTACCTCCCAACTGCAGATGGGGTCTCTATTTATAGTTTTGATTGTGTAGATGGGAAACGTTCCTACGTAGTAGGTGTATCATAGAATGGATTTTCTCCTTGGTATGTCGCCACTTTCCCCGAGTCCTTAGGTGAGGATCTCGGGGAAATCTTATCTTATCACTCCCAAGTGGTCAGCCTCCAAGGAGTTCAAGATTGATGACCGAGTCCGACCTCATAGGTAGGGTGGTCGGGGTTCTTGGTCAATATATGTAGTCGGTCTTCGGTGGCCAAGGGTGCCCTTGCAGTCGAGTCGATAGTCGTTCGTTGGTTGCGATAGCGGGGTGTCAGCTAGACACCCCCTTACGATTGGTCCTTGAGTTTATCATGGAGCTAATGGTCGACATCAGAGACCGAGCTGATCTCTTCCATGCTTTACGTTTCTTTCATCTTGACTGATGCTCGACTCCGATAAGAGTTTAGTCTGTGGCAGGGGGCCGAGCTCTCACCCGACCTCCATCACTTGCGCTATGCACTCTTTTACTTTGGACGTTCTGGTCTATCCATCTTTACCCGTAACAGTAGCTCCCTTACTTCCGAGCACTCGTTAAAGTGGTCGGAGGTTGGAAGGTTTCGGAAAGTATATGTTGCAAGTCACTTGAGTGCAGGAGCTCGTGCGCAAGTGGTCGGAGGTTGGAAGGTTTCGCCATCATAGTAGATGATGGAGAGGTGGTAGGCACGGGAATCTAAGCAGATCCACTAATGATAGTGGAGTAGCTCGAGGCGGCGCGTATGGCGGCGTCCTTTCATCTTCGAGCGTGTAATGAGGTGACACCTGTCTTTGCCTCAGTGCTCGGACCCGCCTATAAATTGGAGGTTGCCACGTGGCCCACAGGCTGCGCTGGCGTGCGTCGCATCACCTCCTCGGGTCCTGTCATTGATTGATAGTCATTAATGCCTCGACCAGAATATCGGTTTAAAAGGAGGGTGGGGCACCCTTACCTCATTTGCTCCCTGCCTTCCCTTGCTGCTCTGCCTCTCCACCGAACCAGATGATTTCCGGTAAGTTGGAAATCCCTCTGCCCTAACCTTTCCGATCTGTTCTTCTTCTTTTCCGGCTTGTCCTTCTTCTTTTCTGGCTAGTTCTTCTTATTCGTATTTTGCTCGGGATGTCGGATCTCTCAGACAGGTGGTCAGTGTTGGGAGCATTTCACGGTGAATCCATTCCCCCCACTGACTCTCAACCGAATATACCCTCCCCTCCTTCCTCCAGTACCGGAGGGTGAGGAGGCGGAAGTTCCTCTCCCGCCAACTAGACTGGACATCCCGCCAGCTGTAGGGCCCCAGGGAGTTGGGACCTTTGGGTCGTTCTTTAAGGGATGCCGACCTGATTAGGGTCAGGTCGGAATATCGTATCCCCGAATTGGTGGTGCTTTGGGCGCCCGATCTAGGGGAATTTCCAGGTAATCCTTGCGAGGGTGTGTGGTCTCCGGCTCCCTCTACATCTCATAGTACAGGGAGTCACCGCTACTCTGAAGTTGGCCCCAAGCCAGTTGATTCCAAATGCTTGGAGGGCATTATTCGGGACATATGTCCTCTGGCCACAGTTCGGACATCCCAAGCTGTCCGTGGACGAGTTCCTGTACTTGTACAGGGTGAAGGCCAGCCCTACAAATTTAGGCTGGTATTACTTTTCAGCTTGGGCAAATCAGGGCCAGGCTCTCGTCATCGGCAACCCTTCTTCCAATAAAGGGTGGAAGAATAAGTGGTTCTTTGCATCGGGGGAGTGGGCAGCCCTAGCGAGTAGTGTGGGTAGGCCGCATCCTCAGACCCCCACCAGGTTTGCGAATCCAGGTCGGGAGTTGTTGAGTTTTACAAGATTAGTCGTAACATGTGTTTTTTTTCGCTGATCGGCGTTTATCTACATGCAGACCTTCCTCGCTCACAGCTCGGGCTTTCTTCGCGTCAACTCCATCAGATTGCATGTGTGAGGCTACAAAGCGCTGTTGAGAGGAGCTGGAAGAGACTGATCACTCCTCAGTCTCTTTATTAGACCGACCTTTCTCCTGTCGCTCCTCGATCAGCTGGTATAATACTTTCATATTTGGAAGTTTCATCACGTATCTGACCTGTCCTCCCCCCCCCCCCGGTCGTAGATATGTCTAATCGTCCTCGCCTCGCGACGAAGGTGAGGCTCCTTTCCCTAGCCAAGATGGAATGGCTGAAGAATACCATAAAGAAGGGGGGTACCTCCTCTGTCCGCCGAGGGGGGACATCTGGTGGTGTGACGGGTAGGGCTGCGCTTATTGGAGTCCCGACCACTGACGAACAATTTGTGGCGGCTATTGATGAGGCGGTGCTCGAGGCCTTTGTACGCGTTCTCCCCTCCACCAGCAGCGGCTAAGGAGGTGGTTGACCTGGAGTGTTCCTCGGTTCGGGGCGAGGCTCTAGTGAAATGGGTCTCTACTGCCCCTGCCGCTTCTACTCTGGGTGCCGCTCATGAGACGGAGGAAAAGGCCCAGAACATCCAAAGTAGAAGAGTGCACAACGCAAGTGAAGGAGGACGGGTGAGAGCTCGACCCCCTGCCACAGACTGAACTCTTATCCGAGTCGAGTATCGACCAAGATGAAAGAAACGTAAAGTATGGAAGAGATCAGCTCGGTCTCTTATGTCGAGCATTACCTCCGTGATTGACCCAAGGACCAACCGTGAGGGGCGTCTAGCACACCCTGCTAACGTGACCAACGAACGACTATCGACTCGACTGCAAGGGCACCCTTGGCCACCGAAGACCTACTACATATATCGACTAAGGACCCCGACCACCCTGCTTATGAGGTTGAACTCGGTCATCAATCTTGAACTCCTCGGAGGCTAACCACTTGGGAGTGATAAGATAAGATTTCTCCAAGATCTTCGCCTAAGGACTTGGGGAAAGTGGTGACATACCAAGGAGAAAATCTGTTATATGATACGCACCTATTAAGTAGGAATGTTCCCCATCTACGCAATTGAAACTATAAATAGAGACCCCATCTACAGTGAGAGGTATGCAAAAAAAAAAAGAAAAAAAAAAAACCTAACTCGACTAGACCCTGATCCACTCCTCTAACTTTAGCGTTGGAGGGTCCCCCTGCCATAGTCAGGGTCCCCCATTGATTGGTTCTTGCAGGCAGTGTTCGAATTATCTCCGATATTATCAAAATATCTCCGATATTATCTTTATCTCCAGCTCAGCGATACTGATAACACTGGTAGCGATACCGATAATGCTGGTAGTATCAGAAATTCTAGGTATTAGCAATGTATCGCTAAGTATTGCCAATGTATCAATATCGTTAATATAATTGTCAATATTTTCAACTATGTAAATTCTAGGTGTCGCTTGTATTACCAATGCATCAAAATAGCCAATGTATGACCAATATTTTCGACTATGTAAATTCTAGGTAATACTTGTATCATAAGTGTATCGATGATATTTCAATAATATCACAACAAATTGATATCATCAAATTTTTGTTTATTAGAAAAAAATTTATTTCAATTTATTTTTTCATGGGCACATGGTTGTATGTAGTGTTTAATTTGTCATTGATAATATTGATAATATCTCGATATTTATCGATATCACAACGTGCACGATATTGAAACCACAATCTTCTGTTTCCTTTCCAATTGTTGATGATTTCTTGGTGAAATATCGTGTTGTTGATATTTTGCAACATCGATGGACGTTTGGATGGTAGGTTGGATAGTTAAATAGGCCGAATGGGATGGTTGGACTAATTTCTTACAACAAAACATGCTTTTAAGGCCCCCATTAAATGGAAACTTGTTATGTATGCATTCTTTTTGCAATTTTTTTACCCCTAAATAAGCAAATATGCACATTTTAACATCTCTTGAAGTTTTGCTGAAAATTCCACTGTTTTCCCCATGTTTCCCTGCATTTCCGGTTATTAGCAATATTATCGGCGATATCGATATTGTTTTCATATCCTTGGCTAGCGAAACTTGTAGCGATACCGATACTTCGAACACTGCAGTGTTCAAATTATCTCCGATATTATTTTTATTTCCAGCTCAGCGATACCGATAACACTGGTAGCGATATTGATAACGCCGGTAGTATCAGAAATTCTAGGTATTTTCAATGTATCGCCAGCGTATCAATATCACTAATGTAATCGTGAATATTTTCAACTATGTAAATTTTAAGTGTTGCTTATATTGCTAATACATCAATATCGCCAATGTATCGCCAATATTTTTTACTATGTAAATTCTAGGTAATGCTTGTATCATAAGTGTGTTGACGATATATCAATAATATCGCCAACGTATTGATATCATCAATTAAAATTTTTTTTTCTTTCATGGGTACATGGTTGTATGTAGTGTTTAATTTGTCATTGATAATATCTCGATATTATCGATATCGCAACTTGCGAGATATTGAGACCACAATCTTTCATTTTCTTTCCAATTGTTGATGATTCTTGGTAAAATATCATGTGTTGTTGACATTTTACAATATCGATGGATGTTTGGATGGAAGGTTGGATGGTTAAATAGGCTGGAGGGGATGGTTGGACTGATTTCTTATAACAACACATGCTTTTAAGGCCCCATTAAATGGAAACTTGTTATGTATGCATTCATTTTGCTTTTTTTATTTTATTTTATTTTATTTTAAATTTCTAAATGTGCTAATATGTACATTTTAATATCTCTTGAAGTTTCGCTGAAAATTCCACCGTTTTTCTCATGTTTCCCCGCATTTTCAGTTTTCGGTGATATTGATATTGTTTCCGTATCCCTGACCAACGAAACTTGTAGCGATATCGATGCTTCGAACACTACTAGCACCAATATCAGGCTCATGTTCCTCTACATCACAATTGCCCTCGACATCCTCATCTGTCTCATCTATCATAAGAGTTGCCTCATCTATTATAAGAGCTTTACCTTTTTCTTTGTTCAGGTATTCCTTTGCGAGGTGACCATAACCATTGCAACAGAAACATTGCATGTGCTCACTTTTATTCAAACTAGTGCTAGCTAGACCTTTACCTTTAACATCTCTGTTATAGGTGGGAGCACCAGTTGGGGCTTTAGTCTGGCTCCCAGGGTTAGGTTTGACTCCCTGAGGAGTAACCCTGCAACCGGAATCACGAGACCCAAACTACTTCATGGTCGGTTGCACTAGGTATCATTCTAGCTCATCTACCTTAAGGTAGGCCTCCTCTAGTGTACCAACATCAAGATGGATGAGCTCACGCCATGAGGCAGGGTCACAGCAGGGGACATGTCGACATCACATCACATCATGTATTCCTCAAATCTATCGATGTAATCTAATACAGGCATTGACCCTTGCCTCAAGGCCTGCCGCTGATCCAAAAGGCGATCACAGTAGGAGAGCGGGACGAATTTTTCTCTAAGTTCTTTCATTTCAACCGACGATGTAATGGATTAATCTCCACGCCGCTCTGTCTTTCGCTCTTTATTGGTTTAGAATAGCTTGGCTTGACCCGTCAACTTTATCTTATCGAACCTCGCTCGAAAGTGATCTGACATGTTATGCCACTCGAAGAAGTGGTCCATGTCAGCTAGCCAGACAAGGAAATGCTTCGAATTCAAGTGACCATCAAAATTGGGAGCATCGACTTTGACACTCTTCATAACCCATTCCTTAAGGTCACAATGATCTCGTGACTCTTTATGGGGCATGAGGGCGTGTAGTCCTACATGACCCACTCACTGACCAAAGTTCCTATTACCACTCCTAATGGGTTTTACTGGGATTGGACCCTGTTCAACTGGATCCTCATCCCCTGGCTCTCCTGCCCGAGACCGGTGGTCTTTCCCGGTGATGGGGGTACCATGAGAGGTAGCCACTAGCCGCTTGATACACTGGTTGTTGGCAGTCAATTGTGCGGCAGTGGTCCTATTATGCGTCTCAATGGGTGTCAGGCGGCGATTAATATTTTCGAGAGCCTTAGCAATTTGATTCGGGTTCATGGTGGGGAATAGACCAAAACCACAACCTGTTCGCTTTTGCATACACTAAACGACCCTAATGAAAGGTAACCTACTTGTATGTGTACTATATGATGAATGCGATGCAAAATTCAGATTTGATGCTACTCAATGTAATACTATATGATGCACCTGTACTTTATGTATGATGACCCTAAGTACCTTAAATCCTATGGACAATCCTAGAATGATTCTAATAAGGCCAAAACAAAAAATTCAACAATTAGGTGTCTTAAAATTATTAAGTTTGAAAATTTCAGTAATATAGGACTTTTAAAATACCCAGGCAGAAAATTCAGCAAGCCAAATCAGAAATTCAGCAAGTTATATGCGATTTATATGCTCTACTATTGGTTTAGGAATTTCGTAGAATACCTACCCTATGCTAGACCTAGGCTCTAATACTAAATTCGATGTAGGATGAGTGAAACTAACCTAGGATGTAAGATATGAGATCAAATACGCATCAATTTCAGCGTTTTTCAACATATAAAATCAAACGCATCCACATAATAAATTCAGATTAGCAACGCAAAGGGCCTAGGCTATCACATACGCGGTACACGAAGATATAAAATATTACGAGACTAGCCCACTTGGAAGTATGGACTTCCAATCTAGCGCGGGTAGTGCAACATCCACGTAAGAAAACAAAGACACTAATAAAATCATATTTGGGGAATGGGTTTATTTTATTTTTTTTAAATCAGATTTTCGTTAGGGGTTTTGAGGTTAAGAGATTGAGGTTTGGGGATTAAAGGAATTAGGGATTAAGGGATTAGGGCTTCGTTATATGTAGGGTTTGGAGGGGACTCAAGGAAGTTAAAGTACCAAAAGGGGGGCCCACCCCGTATGGACGTGTGCGCATGTTCACGTGTGGATGGGTAGTGGGAAAGAGAAAGGATATGGATTGAGTTGGGTTTTGATGGGTTTAGAGGAGTTGGAAGGGAAGGCAAGGAAGAAAAGTGAAGAAATGGTGTACCTTATTGGAGGAGAGAGGAAGAAAGACACCTTGGAGGAGTCCACCACCAAGCAATCTTCTACCATTCTACAATTCGATTGGAAAGGAGGGTTTTCTCTCAAACCCTAAAGGAAGAGGAAGGACACCTTTTTCAAAAGGAAGACTTTTTTCTTCTCTCAAGCTTTCCAGTAGGGTTGGACCCCTTCGCTTTTATGTTAAACCTTTCAAAAAAAAATTACAAACATGCTAGTCACTTAAGTGACATGGCCCATAATCCAAAATAAGCAAACTAAAACACTCACCATCAATCTTAACTGTCAAATAAATCCTAAAAATAACCAAAAACATAAATTAAATAAGATCAGGGTCCAAGTGGCCCATATTTGAAAGATCTGGTGCCCCTATGGTCTGATTGACAAGATCCAACGGTCAGATCGAGAAAATAAATAAATCCTATAAGTAAAATTGTTTCCTAAATAGCCCACATGCATCATCCCTAAGTGGGGTATCCCCAAAGAGAGTTGCGCTGATGTGGGTGGTCGCCTCCATCTCTGGTACACCCGAGTAAGTCCTCTGATGTCCCCATCATTTATAGGAAAACTTTTCTTGTGTTGCTGATAAAACATGTTTATTCAATTACTATTCTCATTAAGGACATTGGTGCAATATTTTATGGTTAGATTGTTACAGATGGTGGTGTAAACATGAACAATTATATGGTGCTCTATTGCAAACTGAACAATTTAGCAATTGAAAAATGATCTACCGTGATAAAACTGGCTTAGACTTTGGAAGGGACTGGGAATCATAAAGCTTTTATATGAATGATGTCACCTGATTTCCATTTTCAGGTCGACTGTGGTCTGTGGCTATTGATTTTGTTTTCCATGTTACATAAATGGATTTTGGTTACTGCATTGTAATGTCCTCCTTTCCCATTACTAGTCTGTTATGTTTGCATGTGTTTGAACTTTTAACTGATAGTCTGATACTGATAAGGTATTATTGATACTGTAAGGTATTACTGATACTGCAAGGGATTACTGATACTGCTTGATTCAATGGTTTTATGTAATTGTTGGTTTTATGTAATTGTTTTTTGTAATTTAGGTCCCAGTTGCAATGGATATTGTTCTTGCTGAATTCCATAAAGCTTGCATCTACACTGTTCCGAAACATATACGATACTCAGAAGTGAGTTATCATTTTCATCACTTGGCCCTGGGACATTATTTCTCTAGTACTTATGGTGATGGACTGTCCTTGATAGAAAGAATATAGATTCATATGGAAGAGATCCAACAAATGTGCCGACATACCTAACAACTGCTGACAGACCTGCCACATAAGAAGAGATTCATCTTTTCTTGTGCATTCCCCTAATTATTGCTGGGGGAAAATTATCAGCTCGTAGCTGATTATTTTTCTCATGCGATAATGCGGGAAAAAGAACACGTGACAACAAGAACTTCCCTACGTTGGTCTCAGAAGATGTTCCCATGTAGGGACACTTGAAGCAATGTTTTGGAATTTCTTTCCTAGTTTGAATCTGTTAATGTCAACCTTTACATTGTATTTAGAAAATTAGGCAAACACTCTCTTGAGCTGCAAGTTGTTGCCTAAAAGCACACAGTATAGTAAATGCAATTTTCATTAAGACTGCTTCTAGCTTAAAAGGAAAAATAAAAATAAATCTTGGTCTTGTGTTCTCACATAGGAAGAGAGCGAGAGTTGATGCAAAACAGAAAATCAGAATTCTTTAAATCATGAAAGGGGTGCACTCAAGCGGAACTGGTACCACCATAAGCTACAGTGGTACTGGTCAAATGTGGGGCTCAAATGATGCATGCATAGAATCCAACACGTCCATCGTATGCATCAGCACATGTTACCCCCAGAGTCCTAAAGTCAGGCTGATCCGTGCATCAGGTGGACCACACCATAGACAATTTGGGAGGGAACATCCACCCTTGATTTGTGTGGAGGGCCCACTGTATTGTACATATGAAATCCAGGTCACTCAGATGATTAATCAGGTCTGGATCAAGGGTCAGCCCGAAAATCACGCTGTTTCAAATTTCAGGTGGGCCCACCTATCAGATTGTTACCTATGCTGAGGCCCAGTTGAGAGTTGGATTAGGCTGATTTCCATTACTTGGGAGTAATATGTGGTGATGTGTTGAATGGAAGGTTGGATGGCCGTCATACATCACGTGGGCTCCACATCTGCCACTGCCACCACAAGCTTACGGTGATACTGGTACTACCACTCAAGCGTGCCTCATCATGAAAATCTAGCAGATGGTCAAGTTGCGTCTACACTTGCTCATTTGCTAGTGACATGGATTCTAAAACGAGCTTGATTAATTGAAATTTGTTTCAGTCAGCGTTTAAAACCAAAGAAGCGTACTACAAAGCGATTGGCTATCAGGAAAAGCAAGGGAAGATTGAAAGCACAACCTCTTATTTGCAAAGGGTGGAAGCCTATATGACACTCTATGCTGCACTGGTCCAGGTTCATTGTCATCATCCTATAGATCCGAGTGCTCTACTTTTTTCTGTTACCAATTGAAGAATCTCAAGACCAGTTTTTTGAGACTTTCTAAATCTCTGTCTATTGGACTGAGTTTTGATGCACTATTCAATTGTTCAATAAATTGACAAATTTGCAGTTTGCTTATTTACTCTCCGTTGCTGCAATTGGATTTTTAAGTGCATCCAAATTCCAAAAGCAACCTTGAAACTGAGATGTTCAGTGTTCTGAAAAAAACTCTATACATTTGAAGTTCTTCATTAATAGAGACAAATGGACGGTTTACTTCTGGGGGATTTTCAGCTTTCCTGCCCATAAATAGCCACCCATGAGTCACATGAGAATTCAATGTATTCTACTGTATCTACTGAAGAAAAGTAGCATAATTCAATCTAGTGGAAAGAACGATGGTATATCTTAATAGTTTTGATTATCCCATGATTTTTTTAAGCGGAATTCTATTGTCCTTGAGCTGAGGATATGCATGGGATACTTGTGTTTTCAATTTGTAGATGATGCCCATGGTTCAGTGGTCCAGAGGGTGTGTGCTAGTGCCAATTTATCCTTGGTCGGTTATGTAATGGTAATGGTGGGACCCATTACACAATGCAGGGTTGTAATGCCCGATCTGGAAAAAAGGCCTGCAACGTGCCTGTAATGGCCGCAACAGGCCGATATGGCGCTCATACGTTGTCTCCTTTAAAAAACCTTAAACCTTATAATGACCCGTAACAGCTGTTATGGCCCATATCATACATTCATATGGCTGTCCATTTGATGGGTCGTTACTGTTATTGAATACCTTGAATATGCCCCAAATATCTCCTTGACAGAGCAATCCTAACCTTTCAATTTGTAGCCTGCAAATAGACAGTTAAGAAGAACAATAACACCGGTTTGTAGCCTGCAAATAGACAGTTAAGAAGAACAATAACACGGGTGGAGTGTGTGTACTGACACGGGTGGAGATACCTCGTTTCAACACTTGAGGTCTTGGTATCGATCCCTAGTGGAGGTGGCTAATGGTGGAGTGTGTGTACTGACATGGGTGTATACTAACAAGCTTACTCCCCCCCCCCCCCCAAAATAAAAAAAAAAAAAAATAAAAAGAAGAAGAACAATAACACGGGTTTCTGTATCCTCTGAAAAACAGCCCAAGATCTGTGGCTAGGATCTTCTCGTCTGAGATTTTCAGGGCATGGTCTGGATAATTGAGCCATGGGCACCACTTTTACAAACTGCAAACCCCTAGTGCATATTCTCGGGTGGAGGATCATTTAATACCTCATTCTGAAAGTACTGTTCCAGGAATTTCAGTGGCTTTTTCTAACTGCTTATTTCATTGTCCATATGTTATAATCGTACATGTAATATGCTGTTCGTTTATCCCCGCAGACAGAGATCAATGGTTTCAGAAACCTTCATGGACTGAAAGAAGGTTGGGCATGGCTTGCCAGATTTTTGAACACTCTCCCAGTTGAGCCATCCACTGCGGTCGCACTGCTCGCCTTCCTCAGGGTACATTCTATATGCATTCCTTTTTTACTTCACTAGGGGGTGTGGCATGTGTAATGCACGTGGAGAGAGGTCAGGGATAGGGAGGGTTGGCACTAGAGTTTTTTTATTTTATTTTATTTTATTTTATTTTATTTTATTTTTTTTATTTTAGCACACCCCACACACTCATGCTGGTGGAATTTCACCACCTATGGGTACTCGAACCCTTGACCGGGAGTTGAAACTCCTGAGAGGTCAGGGATAGGGAGGGTCGGCACTAGAGTTTTGGTAGAGGAAAGAGGAATTACATGATACTCTAGCTACACATAATGCTTGATATGCAGGCACTCAAATAAAACCGACTAAATTGTGGAACCATAATGCAGGAGCATTTACACATTGGGCTCGAGTGGGGTCGCTTGTGGGATGCAGGGGCACACTCGGGGTGGGTGCGGCCCACGGAGGTCTTGTGTTCGAGACTCCTCACCATGGGTGATTAATGCGCATTTCACACCGGGCTCGAGTGGGTTAGCCCACGGGATGCGGGGACACACTCGGGGTGTGCGACCCATGTGATTTGGGGCCCACGAAGGGGGTTCGGCCGAGGTCTTAACCCATGAGATGTGGGGCCTGGGCTATGAGATAAAGGGATTAATTCGCCATACTCTAACAGTTTGAGCTTTTAGAGCAAGTGGTAAATTGTCCTGCATCAAATTGGTATCAGAGCGGGAGGTCTCGGGTTCGAGACTCCTCACCGGGGGTGATTAATGCAGGAGCATTTTTACACTGGGCTCGAGTGGGGTCGCTTGTGGGATGCAGGGGCACACTCGGGGTGGGTGCGGCCTACGGAGGAGGTCTCGTGTTCGAGACTCCTCACCAGGGGTGATTAATGCGCATTTCACACCGGGCTCGAGTGTGGTAGCCCGTGGGATGCGGGGACACACTTGGGGGCCCACAAAGGGGGTTCGGCCGAGGTCTTAACCCATGAGATGTGGGGACTGGGCTATGAGATAAAGGGATTAATTCGCCATACTCTAACAGTTCGAGCTTTTAGAGTAAGTGGTAAATTGTCCTGCATCAAACCAACTGTAGCTAAGTTAAAAGAGTCCGAGAATCATATTGTTTGGAAAATCCTAATTTGTGGATGCTTGGTTTTTTGAAGTAAGACAGTTGGATATTTTCATTTGACTGTCCAATAAATGTCCTGCAATCTAATAATTAAATTACCAAATAAAAGTAGATTTTGGTTCATGGTACGTCTAAAAGCTGTTAACCATAGTTTGGATGGTTTATTTTGAACTACTTGTATGCCACATGCAAATTTTCAGTAATTTCTAGCTGCCTGTGTATCATCTATAACACTCTGCCTGAGTATGAAAGTATTTCTTGACAGAAAAAGTAGGCATTTGAGAGATTTTTTGCAGGTAAATGCAACCCATTGCCTGGCTTTTGCAAGTGAAATCTTAGCCGTCAGAGGGATGCAAGCGACAATTTTAAAAGTTCCTAAAATACTCATAAATTTAGTTAAAAGGTGTTCATATACTTTGAATTT
The DNA here is from genome assembly GCA_030180095.1 of Magnolia changhungtana. Taxonomy (NCBI): domain Eukaryota; kingdom Viridiplantae; phylum Streptophyta; class Magnoliopsida; order Magnoliales; family Magnoliaceae; genus Magnolia; species Magnolia changhungtana. The sequence continues at coordinate 766,273 of JASAUF010000441.1, read as the reverse complement.
TCAATGTTTGGCACTCTCCAAAAACTGTTTTGTGAGTAAAAAAAATGTCCAAACGCTATTCTCATTATATATAGTGTAGATGAGCAGAGGCTTCCAGAGTAATTTTCATTCATTTATTATCTCTCACAGATGGCGGGTTTCATGCTGTTCCGGAGATACAAATCCCAGTTTAAGAAGATCTTGAACATTGTATCCCGTGAGTTCCTGGCCTCGCTGAAAAATCTACGAGATCCGCAGGCGAATCAAGTCATAGAACAGATTGAGTGTTATATTGAATCCAACCAGTATCTCCAAGAACCACAAGGTTGGCACCTCCAGACGTCTTTGCAATCAAAGGCATATTGAAAGTGCCCAGATCACTGTCCTGTTTGAATTTGTCAGTGATATGTAAGTGTGTATGGCTCTGATCTAAATGGGTCTTGTAACAACTAATGTACAGCATTAGTATTCATAGTTCAAATATTCAATTGGCTCTGCTTGATGTTCAGCCAGGTTGGGTTTACATGAAGACTTGCACAGAGCCTTAGAGGCGTCAGCCCTTAGTGTCTCAGATTCAAACCCGAGTCATGCTTATTTCTTTCTATAAAGACACGCTTTTGACTAGGTTTGGGTTGCATCTAGTTGACTCTATGACTCAGGCTGACTCGAGACCAGGTGACTCACACAGTCAAGTTTCATGGTGACTCAGCTAAAAAAGTAATTGATTTGGGTTGACTCATCTGAGTTCCGAGTCGAGTCACTGAGTTTTAGAACTGTTGATATCATGATTGTATTTAGTTGAACGAGTTGTTGAGTTGACAAAATGACTCATGCCAAGTCAAGACCAGGTCGCTCTTGTAATCAAGTTGCGTAATGACTTGGCTCAGACTCTCGTCCAGTTGAATTGGCTCGGATGGGTTCTGAGTCGATGAACAGTTAACTCAGCCAAGTTGCATCTGGACATGATCCTCGTGACTCTTTGGAAAGGGATTGCCTGCATCTAATGCATGGAGAGATGGTAGTATGTAATTCAATTTCAGGCTCCAATTTGAACAGTGATTCAATATCTCAATTTCATTACATTCAATATGCTGGTGATGGGCTAGACCGAGCTTTGAGTGGTCATTGGGGCCCAAATGTAGAGCCCAGGATGAGTCTATTTGTGCATTTCAGCATTAAGGGAGCTACCTCTACCTTGGGCTCCATCTAAGCTTAATAGAAATTTTGCCAAAACTTGGCTATTACCCAATCTGTTTCTGACCGGATTCGGCAAATCAGGGACCTAATTGATAGGCCCAAGCTCGAGCCAAACTTGTGTCCGTGCTAGACCCAAGGGCTTCTCTGTCATGGGCCTGTTCCTCATCTACTAACTATGTACTCTTACCATTTTGGCCAATGATTCTAAGTTTGTCAACCATACAAGAGATCAGCTCGATTACAAGAGTCTTAAATGGGTGGGCTCAGCTAGGTGGGCCTGCCGTAAGGGCTAAGTACCCCACCCCAGGCTCTCCCCAATACATTGTTTAAGCAGCTAGACACGAGCCTCAGCCGACCACTTGTACCCAGCCCAATATCGTTAACTAAATTCAGGAGAACACCACTTAGCTGCGACCCTAACAGTGGGGCCCGCATCGTTGTCCATCTGTTTTGCCGGTTTATTTCAGGGCATGGTCCAAAACATGAAGCAGATACAAGTGACCATTGAAAACTGCTTGAGGGCCACAAAAGTTTTGGGTCAAACTGATATTTGTGTTTTCCCTTCATCCAAGTCTCTCGTGACCTTATCAACAAGTTGGATGACAAATAAACATTACGGTGGACCGTAGGAAGTTTTTAATGGTGGGCATTCAATGAGCACTGTTTCCTGTGGTGTGGTCCACCTGAGATTTGTACCTGCTTCATTTTTGTGACAATGCCCTAAAATAAGCTGGCAAAACGAATGGACGGTGTGGATATTCAATGCATACATCTAGATGGGCCCCACCCACATTGCTGGTTACGGTCGCAGCTAAGGAGCTTCCCAGAAAGGGACTCCTGTGGGACCCTTATACATGGTTAAGCCAAGATCTTTCCGAAATTGTTGCTGGGCGCAAAATCTCAACGCGGATTTGTGGATCCATTGAAGATGACAAGCCCGTAGTGGTGATGAGAATACGATGGGGGAAGGGATTGACTCATCCGTACAAATTGCTGATCCTATTGTGGATGGAGCACAGCCAAACGATCGCATCTTTCCTCTCTAGATCTGGACCACTCGATATTTTCTTTTAACCATCTATTTTGATAGCCACTAAATGGTTGATTAGATTACTTTATCAGTATGATTTTAAAGACATGTTCCATCAACAATGGGACCCATGATTTGGACGGTCTGGATAGATTTACATCTGTGAAACATTTCAGAATAAGCCACCACCATTTTCAATATGCTAATACGGTAGTGGAAGCGGATTTCCTGCAAAAGCCTTGCGCAGGAAGGTAGTGCGCTGGGATGCTAGGTGGGGCCCACCGGGATGTTTGTGAAAAATCCACCCCGTCCCCATCGCCTTTGGGATATCATTTTAGGACATCGGGCCGAAAATGAGTGGGATACAAAACCCAAGTGGGCCATATGAGAGGGAAAACTGGGGAAAGAGTTTCCTACTGTTGAACCTTCCTGGGCTCCACTTTGATGTTTATATTCCATCCAAACCGTTTATAAAGTCATTTCTACTGGGATGAAGTGAAAACACGGAAAAATTAATTTCATACGAAACTTTTGTGACCATAAAAATGTTTCAACGATACTCACTAAATCCCCACTATTTCCTCTCGATGCGGCCCACTTCAGTGTTGGATCCACTTCATTTTCGGTCACATGTCCTAAAATGATCTCTCAAAGCGGATGGACGGGGTGGATATCTCACAAACATCACGGTGGCCCCACCTAGCATCCCAGGCAGGAACTTCCTGCAAAAGCCTTTCGGCGGGAAATCCCCGTCCCACGGTAGTGTAGCCCGAAGAGAGATAGATCCTACCGTTTGAGAACGGATTGGCTACTTCCCCCTGCGACCAGCCAATGGCTGATGGTTCGGTGCTCTGTGGGCCCCACCATGATGTATGTGTTTCATCCACGACGTTCATCTATTTTTATAAATCATTTTATGGTATGAAACTAAAATGAGATATATCACAATCTCAAGTGAACCACATTACAGGAAACAGTTTGTGTTTTTACCTCCACGTGGCTATATTTTTATGGGAAGCGGATTGCCTGCGGAACCCGCCACAGCGATATCCCTGTGCAGGACGTGGTCCAGGCCCTGTGGGCCACTATGATGTATGTGTTTTAAGCACTCTGTCCATCCGTTTTTAACCTCATTCCAGGGCATGAGACCAAAAATGACGTGGATTCAAGGCTCAAGTGGACCAGGAAACCGTGGTACGATTAGGCCCACCGTTGAAACCTTCCTAGGCCTATTATTATGTTTTATTTGTCATCTTACCTGTTCATAGGGTCACAAGGACCCGCATGAAGGTAAAACATAATTTAAGCTTGTCGTGCCCCTGAGAAGTTTCATAAGTGGGCGTTTAATCCCCACTTTTTTTCTTTTTAATTTTTTTTTTTTTTTTTAATGGTAAGGTCCACTTGAGCTTTGTATCTACGTCATTTTTTGGCTCATGCCCTAAAATGAGGCGGAAAAAATAAATGAACAGTGTGGATAAAACACATATATCATGGTAGGCCCCATGGAACCTGGCCACGTCGTGCCACATGATATCCCTGTGGCAGGTGCTGCATGCAATCCATTGCTTCCATTTTTAGGGCCTGTTTGGCCAGGCAGGGTGGATTGTATTAGATTGTATTTAGGTGGATTGGAAGGAGCAATCCCGGGATTTGGCCGGGCGTGCCAAACAGGCAGTTGGATATAGCAATCCCAGCAATCCACTGACATCACCATCATTATCTTGAAATCCCAATCCCTCCTAATCCCATCTATTTTGCCTGGGACATGTTTGGTTAGACAGAGCAATCCCAGGATTGGCCAGTGTAATCCCGGGATTGGCCAGGCGAGCCAAACATACTCGGTGGTGAGCTCCCTGGATATAGCAATCCCATTGGATTGGCACCAATCCACTGACAGAGCCATCATTACTTGCCATCCACCCTAATACAATCCAATCCCATGGGATTGGCCCGTCCAAACACGCCCTTTATGGTAATATAGATTTTCTAAACCACTACTCAGCTTTGGACGGAGAATACGGTTTTTTCATTGAGAATATAATATTAACTTTCTGATTTTCTCCCTTCAAATTTGGACCATTCATTATTTGACTCTTAAAGAACCATTTAATAGCCATTAATTAAATGGTTAGGATTCATTTGTCATTATAATTTTAGAGATATGCTCCATCCACAATGTGACCCACAGTTTGGGAAGATGACTGCCTGGTAACTTAGTACACTAACCCTACTAAGTAAACTCCGTTGGGTCCACCGTCATTCATGCATTTTATCCACTCCGTCCATCCATTTTATAAGATAACTTCAGTGCTCGAAAATGAAGTATAGACAAAGCTGAAGTGAACCACACCATGGAAACAGTGCGAATTGAACGTCTATCATTGAAAAGATTTTAGAGGCCACGGTAGTTTTAGATCAAGCTGATATTTGTATTTTCCCTTCATCTTTTGTGTGATCTTATGAACTGGTTGGATGACAAATAAACAACATTGTGGGGCCTAGCAAGGTTTTAATAGTGGAAATCATTATTCCCATTGTTTCTCGTGGTACGGTCCACTTGAGCTTTGTATATGCTTCGATTTTGGTATCTACCCCTTAAATGAGCTCGAAACGTGGATAAACCACATACATTCACAGTGGGCCCAACAGATTTTACTCAGTACGATAAGAGCGTCCTGACCAATTTCCACAGTTTGGATGGTCTGGATAGATGTACATCAGTGCCATATGCAAAAAAGGATAAGTTGTGTAAAACTAACATAGGAATATGCTGGCTCCCTCCTTTCCATTGAAGTTATATCCATTCGCCTATTGAAGGGCTAAAATACAATTCTGGCAGCCAATTAGCTAATAATTCTAGTGACTCATCACGTGATCCAAACCATTCATTTGATTCGCTGCATGTAAATTATTGATCCTCACCATCCATCGGATGACCATGCCATTAGATCTTCCGGATGAAAAATAGAAAAGTTAACGCTTCAGATGGGCTGGAGTACGCAACAAATGGACAGCTAGAACATTTTTTAAAAAAGAATTGTTCATTTGTTTTGTACGTTGTGGTCCATCTTACAAGTGAACTGACCTCATTTTTGGACCATTGGATTTAAAGTGCGTGTCCCATCTGATGAACAGCTCAGATATTTCACGTGTGCTTTTATCAGCACTTGTGGTGTCCATTTGAATGCACGTAAAGAAACTTTTCATAGCATCATCTGATGGCTACGATCATCCAATCAAAGTGATTTTTTGAGAGGGATTGTCATTCAAAGGTGAGCAGACATGACCGACAATCCAGATTAATGATTTAACCTCCTCCATTATAAACAATATAGACCAGCTAGTCTCCAGTTGCTGATCAGATGGTTAGGATTATTAGATTAGAGTGTTCTTTGAAAGGGATGGACAACCAAAGGTGGCCCCACTTGATGGAGCATCCTAATCATTGATTAAACATTCTTTATTGTAATGAATATGGACTATACATTTTTAGCCACTGAACAGATGGTAAGTTCAAGTGTCTTCTTTTAAGAGGGACGGATAAACAAAGATGGTCCCACATGATCCATGGTCTAGATCATTGGTGTACCTTCTTTATTATCACCAGTAAGGATTATCTAATTTCTTAACCATTGATTTGATTATTACGATTATAATATTACAATTTCTTTAAAGAGGGGATGGAAAATCGAAAATGGGCCCCACATGATGGACGGTCCATATCGCTAATCAAATCTTCTTTACTATTATCAGTGTAAGCTATCCATTTAAATAGTCATTAAGGGATGGTTTGGAGCATCTTATCAAAGTTATTTTTATAAGCGGTGATTAAAGGTGAGCTTCTCATTATAGATGGTGTACATCATTTATCTGACCTTCTACATTATAATCAATATGGACCATTTGTTTTCCATTATTGTTTAAATAGTTGGAATTGTTGAGGTCAAAATCTGGACCACCCTCCACTCAATGCTGCGAACCTCAAATGGACCCGGGTTCTGCATAGAAAGGTGAGCAAAGGAGACCTAGACTTAAACAGGGGACCCTCCGATGCCTAAGTCAGGCTAGGGAATCTGGGTCTAAGTCGCATAATGTAGAGAGAGGGTGCGTACCTGTTGCAATGGGGTCCCTTAGTATTTATACCTGTGGGTCGGGCGGATCGTGTCCGTCTATCTCGGCATGATCTCCTTAATCAAGCGGATATTGCAATCGTGGAGATACTCCACAATCTTTGCATCATATAACGCATCGTGTCTTAATGGAGCGTATCTACAGGCGTGATCTTCGACCACGCCCACATTCTGACTGGTTTTCCAGTTCGGTACTCGGAGTATCTTCATTTGGGCTTGGACCTAGTCCTATCCGAGTCCGCGACTAAGTATCTGTAGTCGGAATTCATAGTTGAGTCATCGTGGTCGGAGTCTATTAGGTGTGTTTAGTCAGGGCTTAGCTCTCGGCCTCTAGGTCAAGGATGAGTCGATCGATCTGAGACTGTAGCTTTTTGGATGAAGACGAGGATGAGGACAAGGACGAGAGCTCGGCTCGGCCAACCTTCTTTGGATGAGGATAAGGATGAGAACAAGGACGAGAGCTCGTCTTGCCTAGCCTAGGGTCGTATTCTAGAGGTCCTCTTGATATTCTCCTTCCGAGACCTTATTAATTGGTTCAGATGGCTCGAGCCAACCCTGTTTGACCCTATCCAGATTTCCCCATAACAGGAATCATTATATCAAAATAAATTTTATGGGTGATGGTAATCAAAGGCAGGTCTCATTTGAAAGCGACAATAAACCAATAAATAAAGTGAAATTATATCTTAAATGGTGGATGTATGAACATATGATGAACATTGGCTTTCTTTCATTCAAAAAAATATATTTACCAAACTATGTTCATTTTAATATACACACACACATACACACACTAGTTTTTAACTAAGGTAAAATTATACTTATATCCAAGCAGTTGTCATGTTGGTGTATTTTTCTTATGAAAATCATTTTTCTACATTTATTCATGCTATGATGTATAAGTATAAAAATTCTTTCATTCTAATTTTTGACATGGCAACCTTTTTAACACACATCATATAGAGATATGATTCCCTGTATGTATCCTGCCACGTGTAAATGAACCTCACGACACGTTATAACATGCATAGGATTTATTGTATGTGTCTAAAAATGAGCATGAAGGGGTGATGAATGGTAATGAAAATGGATGATCCATATTTATTATACTTGTAGAGGTTAAATCAATGGATCATTTATCATACGGAGCACAACATTAATGCACATCCATCTTAAATCACTTAAATCAAATGATCTTAAGTATCTAATTAATGGCTATAGAAATTAATGCTCCCTATTGATAAAACTAGAAAAGATGTGATCATCATATGGACCATCCATTGCTTTGTTAATGGATGTCTTAAATATGTAATTCAATAATCTGTTAATGACATGTTTGATGTCATCGAGCAGGCTTCGATGTCATCAAGATTTTTCGAAATTCCTTCAGTTGGTTACTGGACATATTGGGTGCTTTTTCGATGACATCAAGGAGGGTTCGATGACATCGAAAATCAAAGTTCGATGCCATCGACGATGGTTCGATGCAATCGAGAAAATCTAATTTTTATGTTTGGTCGCTAGAATGTTTTGGTATTAGTTCAAACCCATCGAAGTGGCTTCAATGTCATCAAAGGTTAAATTTCGATGTCATCGAATAGTTTCGCGTAGATTTACACAAAGTTGCGAATTTGCGAGATTTGTTTCCTATTTCGATTATGATTCCTCCAAAGGCTATATATTTGGGTGTAATTGGGATTGAGAGGTATCTAAGGCTTTTTAATTCATTCATAGGGTTTCAAGGGCTTGTAAGGGAGATTCTAAGCTTGTTCGAATCAAGTATTTTCTCTATCTCTTATAATTTTATGCTTTATAGTGTTTACTGTTGCTTTGTGCCATTGTTTTTTCCCGATTTTTCCACGTTAAATTCGGTGCGTTTGCGTTGTGCTTACTTGGAGTGATTGGATTACTCCACTTAATTCATCTTTGTGTGCTTTTACGGTACCCCAACAAGTGCTATTAGAGATAATGTTGGGGCGCAGGCTCGAATCTGAAAGTGAGTAACAATGATTGTCAATCTTAAGTTTGATGTTGAGAAATACTCTGAGAAAAATAATTTTGAATTATGGAAGGTCAAGATGATTGGTTTATTTGTTCAACAAGGATTAGATGAGGTCCTTAGAAGCGACCTGAATCTATGGATGATGATGAATAAAAGAAATTGGATAAGAAAGAAAAATCATCAATCCAATTGTGTTTAACGGATAAGGTTCTCTACAATGTCATGAGGGAGAAAACCGCAACAGATTTGTGGGCGAAGTTAGAGGACATCTATGTGAAGAAGTCCCTTGAAATTCATCCACACTTAAAGTTGTAGCTGTTCAACTTCAAGATGGCAGAGGGACGTGATGTTGAGACCCACATCAACAATTTTAACAAGATGATATGCAAATTGCTGGATATGAAGGAAGTGATTAAGGATGAAGATCAGACTTGTATTTTATTGAATTCTCTCCCAGCTTCATATGAGTCTTTTAAAGACACTTTGTGCACTGGTAACCTGTCCCTTAGTGTCGATACCGTCATCTCAACCCTTCAAGGAAAGGCAATGAGAAAGAAAACATAAGCATTGGGGCCTCCACCGATGCATTGTTTAGGAGGGGTCGAAATTCTGAGCGGGACATATGATCTTCTCGATCAAGATCCAAATCCAAGGCCAAGGGCAATGGAAAGTCAAAGTCCTGAAATTGTGGGATGTCATGTTACATGAAGAAGGATTGTACAAATCCTAAAGTGAAGAAAGAGAAAATAGAGGCTTCTTCCAGAGAGGCCAACATCGCTACATCTGATGAAGAAATAAGCAGAAGTGATGTGTTGTCAGTGTCTATGATCAGACGCTTATACAATGATTATAGAAACAAGTGGATTCTGGACACAGGGGTTTCATATCACATGACTCTTCATCGGAGTTGATTGACCAGCTATATGGAGTGTGATGGTGGACAATGATAATACCTGTAATGTTGTGGTTATTGGATCAGTGCGCATAAAAATATTTGATGGGATGGACCGTACCTTGATTGAGGTGATGCATGTTCTTAACATGAAGAAGAGTTTGATATCTCTAGGTGTACTCAAGGCTATTAAGTGCATATTCACCAGTTTCAATGGTGTTTTTAAGGTTTCAAAAGGGGCACTCGTGGTCATGAAAGCATAGAGGAGCGGGAATCTTTATAGGCTAATTGGGAGCACTTCAACAGGTGGAGCTACAACAATTGTAGCGGATTCCATATCTGCACTTATGTGGCATGCACGTCTGGGCCACATAAGTGAGCAGGGTATGAAGATACTTTCTGATCAATGTTTAATTCCAATTTTTAAAAGCATTGATTTTAATATATGTGAGCATTATATATATGGTAAACATTCAAGATTATCTTTTAAATCTGGTAAATATGTATGTAAAGGAGTACTTAATTATGTGCATTCTGACGTATGGGGGACGTTGCTCGTGGTTTTCCCTGGAAGGTCGTCATGGTTTGTTACATTCATTGAGGACTACTCCTAGAAAGCTTAGATGTATTTCATGAAACATAAATCTAAGGTTTTCACCAATTTCAAACAATGGAAGGCAATAGTGGAAAAACAAATAGGGTGAAAGCTAAAAGTTTTAAGGACTGATAATGGTGGTGAATTTACTTCTACTGAATTTAATCAACTTAGTAAGAATGAATGAATAATAAGGCACAACACAATGCACCACACACCTGAGCAAAATGGTGTGACTGAACGGATGAATTAAACTCTCTTGAAGAGGGCCCAATGCATGATTAGTAATGCTGGGTTGGGCAAGGACCTATGGACTAAGTCCGTTAACATAACTTGCTATTTGGTGAATCGGTCCCATTCTACGACTAATGAATGTAAAATTCCATAGGAAGTATGAAGTGATAAAAAAATAGACTACTTAGGATTGCGTATATTTGGTTGCGAGGCTTACTCTCATGTATCAACAGTTGAGAGAGATAAGCTAGACCGAAGGCCAAAAAGTACATCTTTGTTGGCTATAGTGGTGGCGTGAAGGGCTACAGGTTGTATGATCAGGTCATACAAAAGATCATCATTAGTAGGGACATTAGATTTGACAAAGGTTCCCTATTTTATAAGAATGATAAGGAAGAGCAAAAGGAACCGAAAAGGTTAGTTGTGGACGTTCAGGTTGACATTGGTGACACTCAGGTTAAGACATACGCAAACGGAGGTACAAGAGCAGGTGGAGCAATCACCCGTGAAAAAGAATCTGCTGAGAGATCGCAAGTTATCGGCAAGATACAAGGACGACTCTGATATCGTATAGGCCCTTATTACAGATGAAAGGGATCCGTCTACTCTTCAAGATGCTCTTGATGAGCCTGATATAGAAAAGTAGAAGGCAATAATAGATGATGAGATGAACTCCTTGTACAAGAACAGCACAGAGAGCTAGTGAAACTTCCAGTGGGCCTGAAAACAATTGGGTGCAAGTGAATATTTAAGAAGAAACAAGATAGATACAAGGCATGGTTGGTAGTAAAGGGTTATGATTAAAGAGAAGGAATCGACGTCACAGATATATTCATGCCAGTTGTAAGTAAGTATCTATTATATTCGTGTTGATATTGGTTGCCCAATACAATATCGAGCAATAAAAGAGATGGACGTGAAGACTGCATTAATGCACAGGGAATTGAAAGAGCATATCTAAATAAAGCAACCAGATGGTTATGAATTTAAAGGGACAGAGAACAAAATTTGTAAGGTAATGATATTGTTATACGGCTTGAAACAGTTGCTTAAGCAGTAGTATAAAAAGTTTGATTATTTCATGATGAGTCAAAAAATCACTATGAATAAATATGATAACTATGTCTATTACAAGATATTAAGTGATAGAAAATTCATTATCCTAGTATTGTATGTTGATGACATGTTGATCACTAGTCATTACATGTCTGAAATCGATGTACTGAAAACTCAGTTATTAGAGATATTCAAAATAAAATATTTGAAGGCTGCAAAAAGGGTTCTCGACACATATATTCATAAAGATAGGAAGAGGAACATGCTCTGGTTATCTCAGGCAAAATACCTTGAGAAGGTGTTGATCAAATATGGGATGGACAAGGCAAAGCCGGTTAGCGTTCCCCACGCGGATTACTTCAAGTTTTCATAAGAATAATGTCTTAAATCAAATGAGGAAAAACAGAATGTCTTGTGAGCCTTATTCGAATGTTGTGGGCAGTTTAATGTATGTCATAATTTATACGAGACCAGATATTTCACAGGCAATTGGTATTGAGGGTGGATACGTGTCAAACCCCGACAAGCAACATTGGGAAGCGGTGAAATTGCTATTTTGATACATTCGAGGTACAAAAAACTACATCTTAACTTTTGAGAAGATAATAACCAAATTAGTTGTATATGTGGATTCATATTACGCAGGGAGTGTAGATTTCAGAAAGTCGACTTCACGTTACTCGTTTGTACTAGCAGGTGGAGTAATCAATTGGATGTCAAAGCTTCAATCTGTGGTGACTCTTTCCACAATCGAAACAGAGTATATAATAGTAACAGAAGCATTCAAGGAAAGTGTTTGGTTGAGAGGCATGATAAATCGGTTGGGGCTTCAGCAGGAGGCCATGCCGGTTAATTACGACATCGAAAATACTATTAATCTGGCTAAGAATTTTGTTTATCACTCTTGTACTAAATACATTGATGTTCATCACCATTTTATTCGACAGGTGCTTAAGGAAGAAGGCGTGACTTTGAAAAATATTCATATGAGCGTGAATCCAATGGATTGCATATTAGACCCCAAATATTACTTGGTTTTATGAACATGATAATGCTTAATGTTCTATTTTAATTATGTTTGTGTTACAAGGTGAATTTAAGAGCTTGGATTGAAAATGATATTAAAAGCATGGAATTAATGCTCAAAAATCACCAAAGACAAGAGTGGATTTGATGAAACTAAGAATGAAGAATACACATACTGAAGATCCAAGAAAACCAAGTCAAGAATAAAGAAAATCAAAATTTTAAAGTGAAATTTGGTGATCCTCCACTAGTCCTGGCTCCGGCTCGACCACTCTTGCGTACGCTTAACTAATCCTGGACTTTGCTCGACCAGTTGAGGCTCGACCGGTCGAAGGTGTCTCCACTCGGACTCCAGCAACTAAATACTTAAAAATCCAATCATCCTCGACCAGTCGAAGGAAACCCTTGACCGGTCGAAGGTCACCCTCGACCAGTCTAGGGATGTCCTTAACTAGTCCTGGGTTACGCGGCCAGCACACGAAGTGTGAAAATTTGAAGCAGTTTCTGAAAATTTCAAACTCGGTGCGAAACTCTAAGGCTTAAAACTATAAATGGGGTCCTTAGGGCATCCCTAAGCATCTTCTAAGGTTTGGGAAGTGAAGCAAAAGGGTGTAGCGATCATCCGGGAGTTCTTCTTCTTCCTTTTTAGTTGGTCTTTTTATTTTGTTTAAGAGTTTTTAGTTTAATCATATCTATGGTTTCCTAAACCTCTTAGCTAGGGGTAAGAGGTGAAGCTTGTAGCGTGATTAGGATGTTTGCTTCGTTTTGATTCATGTTTTGTTGAACTCTCTTGAATTTTAATTTGATTATGAAGGAATATTTTTAGTTTTTAATGGTTTGTTGTAACTCAAATTACAATAGATCTGCGATAGCTTGAGATATCTTCTTTTCTCTAAATTGAGATTGTGAAATTAGGAAATCCTGTTGTTCATCATCATCCCATGGGCATGGTAGGGTGATGGAATCTTCCCTAACTTTCATAATTCTCTTATGATTGGTTGTGGGTTTGGTAAATTATTGTTGTTTGCCTTGTCTCATGGGCATGGTTTTGTGACGGAATCGCTTCCAAAATCTTCACCACTCTCATCCATTGATGATTAGATCCATGAGAAGTTCAGAGATATGACAAATCTCTTTTTACCAACTAAATAAGATAGGACTCTGATTCTAATTGTGTCCTTGCATCATACAGGGTAGCTTCCCAATTGCTACAAGTGGATCCTTGGCACCCTAGCTCCTATCTTTAATTTCATTAGTTTTAATTACTTTAATCACAATTACTCTCTCAAATATTTTATATTTAGGTTTTCATCTTTTTTTAGTTCTACTTCTAGTTACTTTCATAAGACACACAAGTTCAGTCCCTGCGGATTTGACCTTGGTCTCACCAAGATTATTACTACATCGTAGCCCTACACTTGGGGTTGTGAACAATGAACATACTCCCTAATGTGTTTTCTGCAGAGAGGTTCAAGTTCTGCGCGACTTCTCTCGACTTGGCGAAGTCGTAAAAGAAGAACGGAGTGTGCACAAGAAGTGATGATGAAACTATGACATAACGCAGGATTAGAGAAAGAGGAAAATAAGCTTTGAAGGACAACGATTGAATACATTGTGGAGATTGTTGATGAATGTCTTAAATTTATAATTCAACAATCTTTTGATGACAGGTTCGATGTCATCCAAGTCAGCTAGATGTCATCAAGATTTTTCAAAATTCCTTCAGTTGGTTGCTGGACATATTGGGTGTTTTTCCGATGACATCGAGGAGGGTTCGATGCCATCGACGATGGTTCGATGCAATCGAGAAAATTCGATTTTCATATTTGGTCACTGGAATATTTTGGTATTAGTTCGATGCCATCGAAGTGGCTTCACTTGATTCATTTCTGTGTGCTTCCGTGGTCCCCCAACATGCTTATGACCCACATGATCATCCCTCTCAAATCACTTTTGGTTAGATGATTCTAAGCACTAGATGATTGGCTGTAAAAATAGATGATTTATATTAATTATACTAGAAAAGGTCTAAGTAGATATGGACCATCCATAGTGTAGGGCAAACCTCACTTTTATTGGATGATCTTAATCATATTACCAACTTGTTGATTGTAATTAGTCTATGTATTAGACTATTAAATAGCAATTGATTGTAATTAACCTATATAATGGTCTAGTACATTAAATTTTGGGCTCTCATTGTCAGTCTCTAATTCAAGTAAAGAAGGGTTGCATCAAGTTGGCAGCTAGCAACAAATTTTTGCCAAAACTTCCAAGATGAATCCGAACAATAAGAGGACACATTAGCATAAGGATATTTATGAGGGAGCTGCAACAAACATGAAGACTACTAGTGAGTTTTCAATTACCATAGGCCTATATTGGGAGTTTGCTTTAAGCTGATGCCTTTTCGCACTAGTTGTGGGCAACTTAACAACGCATTTGTAGGAAGAGAAACTATGGTTTTTTTTTTTTTTTTTTTTTTTTTTTTTTTTTTTTTTTTTGCAAATAACATAATATTAATTGATCAAACAAGGAAGGGAGGTAAACACAAAGCTATATTTATGAAGAAGTAATTTAGAATTTAAAGGTTTTAAAATTAGTTGGACTAAAATAGAGTAGTACAATTTTAGTAACAAGGGAAGTAAGAACAAGAAATTAGTAAAAATTGCTGACTAGGAAGTTTTCTAAAATAATCATTTTTGATATTTCAGGTTGATAAATTATGAAAGTTAAGAGATTGAGAAGGATATTGCTCACAAAATTTGAACAATAGAAGAAATAGAGACAAGCCTCAAGAGTTTTATGCGATCATCATGTACCATTCAAATAAAAAATGAAAATTTTGTATGAATACTCTAAGACCAACCATGCTTTATTAGACAAAAAGTTAGTCAATTAAGGAACAACATGTTTATGAAATGAGGATATTGATATGGAGGAGTGGAAAGATGAGGAATGAAAGAATTAAAAATGAACGCATGCAAGGGAATTTAGTAGTAAAACCAATTGATAACAAGATGGGAGACATTAAACTTAGATGATTTAACCATGTGCAATGAAGATGAAGAAATTATGCTCCTTAGAAGTGAGTTTGTACAAGTTGAAAGCTTTAAAAGGGTAAGGGAAGACCTAAAATAATATGACTGGAGCTAGTAAGAAAATACTTAATGACCTATAGTACAACTGAAGTATATAACTTTGACAAATGGCCGAAGGATTCACGTATCTAACCCTAATTAGTTAGGATAATGCTTAAATGATGATAATGTTTATCCTAATCATATGATCAATGGATGATCTATATCCATATGGACCCTCCATTGGCTGGGTCACAACATAAATGGCACGTCCTTTTCAAGTCAGTATGATCCTAACCATCCAGTAATAGCTAGGAAAATGGACAATCCATATAGATTACACTCAGAAAGATTTAATCATTGACATGTATTGTATATCATGTGGGGTCCACACTGAATTGATAAATCATCTCAAATTATTTCGATAAGATGATTTCAAGCATTCATCTAGTGGTTAAGAAGCTTGATGGTCTATATTGAGTATACTAGAGAAATTTTAGTATTGATACCAACCATTTATCATGTGAGCCCACCTTTGGTTTCCATCCATATCAAATCACTTTGATTGGACGATCCAAACCAAACCATTTGAACAGTGAGTTGGGAAACAAACAGAGCATATATAATATACTGGAGAGCTCCCAGCATTGATGTGGACTGTCCATATCATGTAGCTTGACCTTGATTTCTTACTCCCCTCAAATCACTTTAGGTTGATGATCATAACAATCCAATTTATGGTTTGGAAAATGGATGGTCCATATTAATTATACCATAGAGGTCTAAGCATTGATATGGTCCATCTATCATGTATGGCCCGCTTTGGTTGTGCATCATTTCAAATCAATTAAACTAGATGATCTTAACCATCCGTTTGGTAGTTTAGAAAATGGATAGTCTATATTGAGTATGCTAAGCAAGATGTGTCATGCCTTTGATTAGATGACCTAAAAATATAATTAGTGGTTTTGGAAATGGACAATCAATGTTAAATGTGCTAAAGATGTGTAAGCATTAATGTCGACCATCCACTACATGAGAACCATCTCTGATTGCCCATCCCTCTCAAATCACTTTAGTTGGATGGTCCTAACCATATAAGTAGTTTGTTTGGAAATAGATGGTTTGCAGTGAATATATAAGAAAGGTCTTAGCATTCATGTCAACCGTTCATCTTGTGGGGCTTGCCTTTAATTGCTTATCGCTTCAAAATTACTTGGATGGATGAGTCACACATACTGAAGTCATGCATATCTAAATGGAGGGCTTTTGCATGATGGTACAATTAATAAAATCATTTCGTATATGAAAATATTTCTTTATGGGGACTTAGAAATAAAACATTGTACGGTAAATTTGACAAGTGAAAACTTCCTGGGCTCACTGCAATATTTGTTTGCCATCCAATTATTATAATATATCTAGAGTGGACTCCATGATTTGGACGGTCTAATTTGATTTACATGTATTTCGCAAGTAAAGCTGTTGGGTGCATGCGTATGAAGCATCGACACACAGTCAGAGTATCAAACAACTCCCCTCAAGTAAAACACATGCAAACAAGACATGATCCGAATCGACACCCACATGATATGGTTGTCATCGTCACTCATCCAATCACCCCAAATCTCATCCAACCCAACCCAATCCAAATAAGAAAGAGGACATGGAGTCCAATCCAAGAGAGGAAATATGTGTAATGGTTCATTAATGACCGTTCGAAACTGGGCCCCACGGCTGGACGGTTTGGATGGGCATATAGATGAACTTTATGATACACAATACAGTATATTTGTGTTTTGAGTTCTGATAAATGGGGTCCATGGTTCAGACCATTGGTCTAAGTTGAATGATCACAGCGACCCAAATCAGGACTCTTTTTTTTATTTTTTTATTTTTTTTTAAACGTTGAATGTGGACCGTTGGTGTGTTTCTCTTGAACTGTCTATCTGTAGGCCGCAGTGCCAATGGTTAGGATTGTACTATCGAGGAGACTCTTTGGAATGCTGTCCATCAACTGTGGGACACAACAGACCAATTGTCTGGATTACCAATCCAAGGACCCACTTTTCAAATTTAAAGACACGTGTATACCGTGTGGAGACGTGGGCCATCGTATCACATATCTTCTCTTGATACGCAGAGCATGCGGATTGCCTGTGCTCCAATCACAGCAACTTCATGTAGTTGGAAGCTGTATGGGCCCACAGACATTTCCGTGATAAATTCACTCCATCCATCAATTTTTCAAGATCACAATCGTATACAATCGTAAGTATGTATAAAAATAAGTGAGATCCAGAACTCATGTGGGCCACACCACACGAAACAGTGGGAACAGAAACATCCACCGTTGAAACCTACTTCGAGTCGACCATGATGTTTATATGATATCTAAACCGTTCATAAGGTTATAATCACTCAGATAAACTGTAGGCAAAAATATCATCAGGATACAAAACTTCTGTAGCCTCCAAAAAGTTTCCAATGGTAGATGTTCAATCCCTACTGTTTTGTGTGGTATGGCCCACATTAGTTTTAGATATGCCTGATTTTCTAAAATTCTATCCTATCGTGGTCTTCCAAAACTTATGGACGGAGCCGATTTGTGACGGGTATCTTTGTGGGCCCCACACAGCTTCCGACTACAAACTTTCTGTGCCCGGGGCACAGGCAATCCGCGTTCGTATGCAGAGCGGATATTCGTATCAAATATAACTACTCCAGGCGGGGATTGGCTACTCCCCCTGCCACCAGCCAACGGCTGATGGTCGGTGCTCTGTGGGCCCCACAATGATGTATGCGTTACATCCATGCGATCCATATATTTTTCTAGATCATCTTATAACATACGAACAAAAATTAGGTACTCCCAGTCTCAAGTGGACCACATTACAGGAAACAGTGTTGAATGAACTTCAACCATTAAAAACTTTTTGGGGGCCATATAAGTTCTGAATCAAGTTGATCTTTGTTTTTTCCCATAATCTGGGTCTGTAGGACCTAATCAACAGATTAGATGTAAATAAACAGTACAGTGTTCCTTAAGAGGATTTTAATGGTGGATATCCAATCACTATTGTTTTCCTGTGGTGTGGTCCACCTGAGATTTATATTCCTATAATTTATGGTATAGAGCCCTAAAATGATACGTGAAATTGGATGAATCACATACGTCATGGTGGGGCCACAGGGTACCGAACACCAGCCACGGGGCAGGTGTCAGGGGAGTAGCCAATCCGTTCCCCTCCAGGCTCCAGCGACTGCGAGGGAAGAAGGCGAAAACATTGATACTCCGGTTGAGCGACTATCTATACGCATTCACACATTTAATTTACACGTGGCACAAATGTAGCTCAATCTAGACCTTCCAAATAGTGGGAACAAATCTATGTGGTGTATATGCAAGAAATCAGATTTTTTCATTATAATCTAACTTCCAATTACTAGACCTTTATTTTTTGAATTTAGACCGTTGACTCTCTCATTTCAGAAGTTTTTTTAATGGCCATAAAATGGGCTTATAATCTCATATTTTGAAGTTATTTTTGGTATGTAATCCATCCAAAGTGGAATCCACCATTTGGACGGTTTTGATTGAAGTACCTGCATGCGGTTTGTGGTTGTATTTATGCTTTATCAATCCTCTTACAATTTCTAGCCTACGAAAGAACTTTTCTAAGTTGAGACGCGGATTGCGTCTATCCCCGCCCGGACGGTAATCCTTCCGGGCAGGGCTCCGTGGGCCCACCGTGATGTAAGTGTTTTATTCACTTCATTCCTCTGTTTTTCTCATATCATTTTAGGATATGAGCCAAATGAGGCAGGTTAAAAGCTCCCACACACACAAAAGGAAGCTGCAGTGGTAATATCACTCATTATTGAAACCTTTCCAAGGGCCACTTTAATGTTTTTTTTACCATCCAACATGTTAATAAGGTCATGTATACGTGGATTAAGGAAAAACTAAATATCAAATTCATCCTCCGAAGAAGTTTTTAATGGTGGACGTTCAATCCCTAAGGCCCTGTTTGGGCAACAGGATTAGAAGGGATTAGGTGGGATTGGATTCATCTGGTTCCGTGCCAATTCCACTCCATGTTTGGCAAAGCTTGGAATTAGATCGGATGGAATTACATTGGGTCCCGTGCCAATTTCACTCAATGCTAGCAAGTTGTGTAGGTCCCACCCTGATGTGTGGACTATATCCACACCGTCCACCCATTTTTTGAGATTATTTTAGAGCATGGGCCAAAAATCAGGTAATTCTAAAGCTCAAGTGCACCCACCACTGAAAGCAATGGGGATTGAATACTTACCGTTGAAAACTTCTTTGGGGCCACATAAGTTTTGGATCTCCCTCATTTTTCGGCCCATACCATAAAATGAGGTTACAAAACAAATGAACGGTTTAGATATAATACATATGTGTTATTCTGGTAATTTCAAATGATGGTGGGTATATCCATTCAATGTACTACCGTATTACCAACAAAGCAGAGCATTAATCTAGAGCATTAATCTAATCCCATGGAATCAGGGGACAATCCCTGCCACGGGTAATAATGATGTTTTTTTGAATACAATCCCACCTAATCCCTTCTAATCCAGTTGCCCAAACAGGGCCTAATTTGTGTTCAACTTAAGCCTTTTTCCTGCTTTTTTTTTTTTTTTTTTTTTTGGGTTTATACCTTAAAATAATCTGATAAAAACTATGAACGGCGTGGATACAAGGTGCCCCCACAGCGGGGTAGGACGCAATCCGCGTCCTTCAAGTTGGAATCACCAGTCCTGCACACGTGTCACGAACGAGGGCCTCGCACGTATGCGAGCATGTGGACCAGTCACCGTAAAATCACCCTGTTCAAAAACAAATCAAGCCAATGTATTCATCAGGTGGGCCTCAGATGTATGAGAAATAAGGACAGTTGGAAAACAAGAACCAATGGTCCACATTCAAATCACACTTCCCAATGAAGAACCTAATGACCTAATTTTGGGTCACAAACACGTTCAACATAGACTCTAGTTTTAAACACGGTCTGGATCTCTCACGCATATTTTCCACGTCAGTACGTGTGCGAAGAATCCCATCCATCTCACTCGCGCAAATGCTGTCTATTTATATCCAGAAATGGAAAACCGTAGTGATGGACACCAGGAAGGTCAGTGGTCCGTGGCAAGAGGCGTTCATTGTGGTTGAGATTTCGCTGCAGAAGAAACAGAGAAATCCCATACGTTATAGTACATTCATTTCTCCACAGCATATATGGAAATCCAATGCACAAATCTGAGCCGTTCATCTAGTTTTCAGAAACACAGGTCATTCATATTTCAAAACCAAACCAATCAGATATTCCTATCCATCAGTTTACTTAAATTTCCCACACCAACAGTTATTTTAAACCGTTACATTGCATCCCAAAAATCAGACAGCTGAAATCATCCAATGTACATATAATTCAAAAATATATCTTACCTATACTAAATAAAACTAGATCAACGGTCAGAAATGATAATTAAGTATGCCACGTGGAAAATAGGAGTATGAAAATTAGTTTCTACATATTCTACCGTATAAGCCGCAGAGAAGGAGAGAGAGAGTCCGGTAGAGAGAGAGGGGTGACGTGGCAGGGGACTGGGTCACCCTTTTCCCAACCATATGATGATACCCCCTTCCAAAACTCCCGCTCCTCTTCCACCCAAATCCTCTCTCTCTCTCTTCCCTCTCTCTGCTCTCTCCCCAATCCAAACCCTAGAAATACAGCAGCTCTCTCTCCTTCTTTCCTTCCTTTTCAGCAGCTGCAGCAGCATATCTCTGCTTCTTTCTTCTTCTTTCTTCTTATCTATTTCATACATAGTCGCTCTGTATATATAGATATATCTTTCTAGTTTTTTATTTTTCTGTGAGGATATCGTACGGTAACAGTAATGGCGGTCCCACCACCACCACCGACGGTCCCCGCCCACGCTTCGCTCTACGTGGGAGACCTCCACCCGGACGTGACGGACGGTAATCTGGTGGACGCCTTCTCCGGGACCGGGAATCTTGCATCCGTCCGCGTTTGCCGCGACTCCATCACCGGACGTTCGCTTGGCTATGGCTACGTCAACTACATTACACCTGAGGACGGTATATTGCCTATCTTCATTCTTTCTGCATTATGTTCTTTCGATATGCGGTGGATTGGAAATCTCGTTCTGGTGCTCTGTTTTCCAGTTTATTTTATTTATTTGAATTCTTGAGTTCGTTTTATTGAATAATCTCTTTTTACGTAGAATTATATGATTCTTGAGCCGACCTTGATTGTTGAGTTTACACAAGTGGGGCCCCGATTGGATGATCCAGGACGTTGATATGATTGGTTGCAGTGTGGATATGAGATTCCTAAAAAAATCTCCGTGAGGGAACTAGCCTAATCTTAAGGACGGTGGCATCCAATGGGAGTCGTTAAGAAGGAAGTACAGGAAGTGTTCTTATTATATGAGAGAAGGCCAGAGATTCGATATCTATGACATTCGAATCTGGATGATTTTTAGGAAATTCACCATCCACGTTGGGGTAGATCAAGTTGATGGTCTGGATTACCTGGCCAACTACCCCACTTCCATGAAGTCAAAGGTCAAGGATACTGTGCATATCCATCACTGGAGGATCATACAATTTCTTTTGTATCAGGTTTATTTGTGGAGGAATTGTTTAATCATTTGTCTGAGAACAGTCTCCTTAGGCACAGTGTTTGTATGAAGGGGCCCATGTTTTCCTATCTGTTCTGTTTTTTATTGATCTGGTGAGCCGACCATCCCTGATCGGATGATCCTATCCTTTAATCAGTGGGGGCTGCAGATAGCAATCGATGAAAAAAAAAACTTGAGATATTGGATGGCTCATTTAATCAATGATCTTGAATATCGATCCAATAGGCCCCACTTTTAAAGACTTGGTTTCCTTAGATATTTTACACGTCCTCTGATTGCATAATGCATCTTGGATTGTTGGATTCAGTCGATTGTTGTGATGCAATGAAATCCCATTATGGGTTTCTTAATTATTGAATCTCTCCATCTCTCTAACTTTCTTTGTTGTCTTTTTTTTTTCCCCCATTCAAATAGCAACCCGTGCTATGGAAAAGTTGAATCACACTCCATTGAATGGGCAACTGATACGAATCATGTGGTCTCATCGAGATCCGGATGCAAGAAAGAGTGGGATCGGGAATCTGTTTGTGAAGGTATACTCATAACAAAACAACAATGGAGATATTTAGGAGTTATTGTACCATTGGTTTTCATTTTCTTCTTCTATAGTGTGGGATGTTCCATTGAAAAGAAAAGAAAAGTTTGGGATGTTTCTGTCTGAATGGTGATATGCGTTTTGGGTATTTTGTGCAGAACTTGAATGAATCAATAAATAACATAAAGCTTCATGATATGTTTTCCAAGTTTGGAAAAATTTTGTCTTGCAAAGTCGTTATGACTCAGGATGGGAAGAGTAGAGGGTATGGATTTGTCCAGTTTGAATCTGACGAATCCGCAAATGCCGCCATTGAGAATGTTAATGGCTCCATGGTTGAAGGCAAGCAAATGTACGTGTAGTTACTTCTTGCCCCCCCCAAATCCCTTTCTGTTTTCTGCTTTTTGTTCTGTGATTTGTTTTTCTTGTTTCTATAGCTATCATGAATGCATATTCTTTACCCATTTCCTCCAATTAGTTACTTGTCTGTAGTGTTTGTCTTGGTCAACCTAGTAGCTCTTTGATACTTTGTGAGTGGTTCAATTATTCTTGAAACTTGAAAGAGGCCACACCTATGGCACTCCTGGTGGCATTTAGTAAATGGTGTTGCCCCTGTTAGTAAATAATTGACACTAATGGATCAATGTGGACTGACCAGTTGATACGCCCCCTCATGGATGGCCAATGTCCAAAAATTGCAATGATCAAGAATTCTCACCAATTTTGCCAATAGACTTTGTTGTAGATTGTTGCTATAAAACGTTTGATCTGATGGTTAAAATTCCAATCGGTGCAACTCGAGCCATGGCTCATCCAAGAGGTAGCCCACTGATTGTGCAGTCCAGATCCATTGCCATGTGCACCATTTAATGGTTTTTAAGAATGATATCATCTAATCTATAGTACTGTAAAGAGGTAAGTATTCTGTGTGTGTGTGTGTGTGTGCGTGCGCACGTGTGTGTGTGTGTGTATCATATTTTACATGACAAGTCTACTACCCGTAGACTATAGTAAGGTATCTCAAAATGGTTACTTAATGGCCGTAATGTAATGGTAACAGTGGACACCGAAGTGTTACGTGTTACGGAGTTGTAATGGCCTAGGTGTTCCATAACTGTTAAGTCATGTTTTTCTAATTAAATTATTTTATCATAATTACCAAATTACTTATATAATTCACACATTTGGTTTCTATTTGGATATGATTTGAGCTTTTTAAGAATAAATTATACATTTTTTATAAGATTTAATCACAGAGTAGAGCAACCCATGCATACCAATGTGTGCAAGATTTGGGATGTTTATCAAGTGGAACTCTTGCAAACCTTCCTTTTCTAAAAAACTAGTTGAGTCCATAGCCATTCATAGGTCCTTTTCGATTGTTGAGTCAATGGTTGTGCATCGTTTCTCATTCGATTGCTTGAATCGAGACTGTAGTCATCACTGGAGTTGTGAGCCCCTATTTGAGAAAAGGATAGTATGAGAAATGAAAATGATAGAAGAATTCTAACTAAAGAAGCATTTTTTGTCGTCTTAAAATATTATATGATCTTTATATTTCAATAGTTATAACAGAATATTGATATCGTTGCATCATACATGTTAGGTAAATTCCATGCACCTTTTTAACGACCAACACAGCACAACATGAGTTGGGGAGTTTATTTTTACTCAGCTGAGTCACCTAGTCATGAAAAAACTTGGAAAAACTTGTCAGTCACATCGATTTTGTATCCTTACCAAGTCTACACTTTTTCTTCTTTTTTCTCAGCTGAGTTTATTTTAACTCAGCTGAGTAACCTAGTCATGAAAAAACTTGGAAAAACTTGTCAGTCACATCGATTTTGTATCCTTACCAAGTCTACACTTTTTCTTCTTTTTGCTTGGTATCAAAACAGAGTTTACTCAGGCAAGTCATGGGTTGACTCTCTGACTTGGCTAACCTTGATGCTGATTCCATGGTTGCTTAGATGTCAGCCCCACACATACAAACAGGGCACAGACACAAAACCCCAGACCGTCCATCAGTTGTGCCCCATCCATCAGTAGGTGCGATCACATGCATTAATTCGTGGGTCAACTTTCTTTTGACCACAGGATGCTTTTAACCATTTGTTATCCCCAATTCACCATTAAACATCCATTTCAGGGCCACCAAATGGATGATTAGGATCATTCAATTATTTTCATTTTATGTATATGTTGCATCCATCATGTGGACCATAGTTTGAATGGAATGCATACAGTGGAGGGCATAAATTGGACTTTATGGATTAACTAAGTTTCTTAATGTATGTGTTTGCTGATACGTGTTTCAGTGAGGATGTTTTCAACTTTTCCCTGTTTGCCTATTAGGTGCCTTGCCGTTAATAATTTTGTTCTATTTGATTATTAATGGTTGGATCATCCAATCATAGCCCTATTGTGCATGGGGCATAACTCAAAAATCGCATTCATTGGACAATCCTAATCATTTGATGTTGCTCATTGAATCTAGACTGTTTAAGGTTTTCTTTTTTGCCATCCATCTTGATGGCCACCAATTGGATGGTCTAGATCATTTATTTAGTCAAGTTTGGTGATATGCTCTAGCCATTGCGGAGCATCTTAATTTGGATGATGTGGATTCAATGGTTGAAAATGTGCATGGTAATCTAGCATCATCATTTGTTATTTGTTTATTTCTTACTTTGCCTTTAACACTAATTACTTTTCAGATAATCAATAGTTTATTAGTTTCTTTATGTCCTACATCGAATGTGCATTTTTACTACTAAATCAAAAGCGTTCCACCTCCCAAACCTCCTCGAAATTAGACCCTTTCACATTTACCTTGCATGTTTGTCCTGCTTCTTTTGTAATCATTTATCCCTTTGTATTTACTTTACTCTTGTATGGTGTAGTTATGTAGGTCACTTTGTCAAAAAGAGTGAACGCATGTTACCCAGCCCTGATGCTAAATATACCAATTTGTATATGAAGAATCTTGATCTAGATATTACAGAAGAACTTCTCCGAGAGAAGTTCTCCGAATTTGGGAAAATTACTAATCTTGTTATAGCAAAGGACAATAGCGGAAACTCAAGGGGATTTGGATTTGTAAATTTTGATGGCCCTGACGATGCCAAACGGGCAATGGAGACGATGAATGGAGTGCAACTTGGTAAGCCTCAGTGTTGCAAAACGACCTTCTTGTTTTCCTTTGTTTTGCAAAATACTGTGATGGTCCTCAAAACCTGAGTTTGTATTTCTCCGTGGCTTGCACCAAATAGGTACTAAGACTATATATGTAGCAAGGGCCCAAAAAAAAGCAGAGCGGGAGCAAATTCTCCGTCGTCAATTTGAGGAAAAGCGCAATGAGCAGATGCTCAAATATAAGGTAGTGTTTTTTAGTACTGTGACTCTTGGATTTTGATACTCTTCTCTTACATTATCTACTTCTGCTGTGTAATGATCATTTACTAGTTTTTGCCCATTTCCAGGGCTCAAATGTCTATGTAAAGAACATAGATGATGACGTTGATGATGATGAACTGCGAGAACATTTCAGTCAGTGTGGCGCAATCACTTCCGCCAAACTAATGCGCAATGATAAGGGAATAAGTAAGGGGTTTGGATTTGTGTGCTTTTCTACACCTGAAGAAGCTAGCAAAGCTGTGAACACTTTTCATGGTAACTCCAATTCCATTTGCAGATTACTGAAATGTGTAATCATGTTTAGCCCTTCAACTTGAAAGCTTATCCTATGCTTGGATGTCTTACAGGATACATGTTCCATGGAAAACCTTTATATGTGGCTATCGCCCAACGGAAAGAGGATAGGCGTGCTCAGTTGCAGCTGCAGTATGTGCAGCGTATGGCAGCATTAGCAGGACCCTCAGCTGCTGTCATCCCTGCCGGGTATCCTCCTCTTTACTATACTCCACCTCCTGGTGTTGTTCCACAAATTCCACCAAGGCAGGGGATTATGTATCAACACTTGGGTCTGAGACCCGAATGGAGGGCCAGTGGATTTTCACCGTCAACAAGACCGCCTTTCCAACCCATGCCACTTCCTGCGGTAAGGTTCTTGTTTCTGTCATAAATAATAATGAAATTCATTGACAATAATGCAATTCCCCATTTTATTCTGCTTGTATTTTAAAACTTCTCCACAGATTCCAAATACTCCAAGACAGCATAGACAAAATAGGGGCCGGATGAATGGACATATGCTTCCCCAGGCTGGTCAATCTATACAATTTATTCCACAAACAACTCAGTCAATGAATATTTTGAAAGATGCAGGCAATCAGCAGGTATGGCCTCGTCATTCTACACAGTTCAAGCTTTCTCTTGGATCTTTTGTAGATCTCCCTCCTAGTTTCTTGTGCTATTTGTATTATGCAGTGCTAAACAGTATCTATTATATGCATGCATTATGTAACATATACGATTTCCAGCATTCTCGTAAAGCATTAGTGACATTGCAGTATTTTGATACAAAGATGCGTTTTTATGAAAAGCCGACAACTTGGAGTGTAAAATTGGATAAAGATAAAAGGGTACACCTCACATCTAGAGAGAGGTGCTTCTGATTTTGATGTCAAAGCTGTTGAAATTATGCAGCTTATGAGGATATTGTTTAAACATGCTGGGTCGTTTGGTGCATAGATCGCAGAAAGCCAAGATGTACCCTAAAAACAAGATTTCACTTAAAGGTA
The DNA here is from genome assembly GCA_030180095.1 of Magnolia changhungtana. Lineage (NCBI taxonomy): Eukaryota > Viridiplantae > Streptophyta > Magnoliopsida > Magnoliales > Magnoliaceae > Magnolia > Magnolia changhungtana. The sequence continues at coordinate 739,115 of JASAUF010000441.1, read as the reverse complement.
GAGCTAGATTTTTCTACAAAGCCAATAGGCTGTGTAGACAAAGTGAAGTCTGAAACTTGTATGTGGTTGTTGCTCTAAGCTAGAATGGTTATATATATATATATATATATATATATATATATATATATATATATATATATATATATATAATTATTAATAAGGTCTTAAAACTTGTTAAATGGCATCACTGCATGACTCGACTAAGTTGTATCAGATGACCTTATGAGGAAAATTCCGAAACAATCTAGAATAATATGCAAGAATGGTAAATCAATTGAAATAGAAAGACATGCTATCCACCTTTTATGTACCTGAATTTGAATAGATTCAGCCGAACGTTATGATTGTTGATGTATCATGTTATTACATATATCTACAAAGTATAAATTCGTGTAATGAATTTCAAGAAATTCAATTAATGAAGATGTTGCGGGGGAATCTTGACGCGACTCCAAGGATGCACTGTATCTATACAATGGGGGTGGGGTGGCCTGCAAGGTGGGGCCTGTGAGATGTAGGATGGCCACGAGGCGGGACCTATTGTGGGACCGTGTGATTTGGGGACCCGTGCGATGCGGGAGTTGCTCACAGGGAGGACTCGCCTGGGTTTGCTTGGGAGAGCCAGAATATAGGGATAAATCAATGCTCCCCCAACAACCCTGGAGCTTTTGGTGCGTTAGCTGGTTGTCCGCTATCAAAGTGGTATCGGAGTGGGAGCTCAGGGATCTTGTCTCCTCACCAGTGTAGGTGGATGATGCGAGGGCATCTTGGTGCGACTCCAATGATGCACTGTATCTCCACACTAGGCTTGGGGTGGTCCATGAGGTGGGGCTTTTGAGATGTAGGATGGCCATGAGGTGGGACCCGTGCACAGGATGGTTGTGAGGTGGGACCCATTGTGGGACCATGCAATTCGGGGACCCATGTGATGCGGGAGTTGCCCACAGGGAGGACTCGCCCGGGTTTGCCTGGGAGAGCCAGATTATAGGGATAAATCGATGCTACCCCAATAGCTCTGGAGCTTTTGGTGCGTTGGCCGGTTGTCCGCTATCAAAAGTACCTACAGACTATCATTTGCCCAACATCTCCGTAGCTTGATTTACCTGCTCTTTTTAATGTATTCTTAATTTCTTATTTTATAAAAAAATAGAATCATGTACGCATTAATGTAACTTGGACACAAATGTGTGATGTCAACATGGAGTGCATAGAAGAGGGACCCCGAACCAACACTGCAGCACGTCCATTCATGTATAATGAATTTGAAAGTGTATTATTATATAAATTTTAGTTGACAAAAGCATTAGATATAGAAAAATGTACTCGCGTGACTACAAATTCGATATAGGAAAATGTACTTGCATCACTACAAATTCATTAGAAGCATATAAATATGGTATTATGCTAAAATACTAGAATAAAATATAATTTTAGGTTATTTCCTAATAGTTGTTAAGTATGTGTTCTAAAGTGTGTCTGATATGTTATGTTAGACATGGTTTTTAGAAAATGGATTGTACTTGTTAGTTGTTACAATGTAGATGTCTACTGGTTCAACATACTAACAAATACTGCAATAAAACGAAGTCAATAAAACACACAATGCAACACTCAACTAGAAGTTTACAATAGTTCTGCAATGAGTACTCAAAAGTTATCAAGTCCCAATATCGGTAACGACGGTGGGTTATACATATTTCTCATTATGGAATTGTATAGGACTTACTGGATGCTATTAAATGGCAGACAAGATGTGTTAGGCAGATATGGGTCACCTGTTGCACTGGCAACTTACGTCACTGACCACTGACACCTAAGTTGCAGTGACTAGAGAAAATCAAACTTGTTGTTCATTGGTGATAATGAGTTGTCTTAATATAAATCAACTTTCCTATTTTAAAACTAATAAATAAACAACCTGTTTGGATTATGAACTTGACTAGGAAGAGAGCTAATTGATATCAAAGAGTTTAAAGTTTAAACCCTAAAACGGGGAGGTTCCAAACCCTCTCTTTATGCTTGAAGTTCTTAAAGATAAAAAAGATCCTCCAATTTTCTCTGTGACACAGTCCTATTGCATACCGTTCTCTTTTAAATCAATTTCAATATGGTACGACTGGTCTGGCATGCACCAGGAGACTGCAGGAACTCAACATGAACCATCTCCAATGCTTCACGAGGTATCCAGCGCTAATCTATTGCCACCCTGCGTCCCTAGTGGATGGATAACAATTGTGCTTAGGGAATGTGATCTAGATGGAAGTGAGTACAACTATGGTGATTTTGAAGCATTACAATCATTTTTATGAGCTTTCCATTAGTTTCATTAGTAATTATTAATGAATGATGATGCAACTTTGTTTGATGAACTTATTGGTGAACTTGATCCCATGTAAAGCTGGCAATGGCCCATCGGCAACCAACCTGTCCCACTTAAAAGCAGGGTTTGGCTTTAGTTTTTAGTGATTCAGGTCAGGCTTGGTTCAGAAAACATGGCCCATTTCGGCAAACAGGTTGGGTTTGGGTTGACTTTGGCCAGAACCAATCTGTCTGCATATAGTATTATATAAAAATAAGTAAATAATGTTTGTCAATTGTACACTTTTAGTTGTTAGAGATGTGGGTAAACTTGCAAAAAGTCTTGGGATCGAGCCCTTCCAATGTAATTTTTTGTTAGTGGCTGGTGACTGGGCTAGGATTCTTCTCATTGGTTGGTTGTTGGTCTCATCTTGGGTCACAGGTTATGGCCAAACCTTACTTCGTTGCAACTCTTAATCCCATGGGAGTTTGTAACCCAAGGAATGCATATACCTCATGGTATATCAAAGGCGGTAAAACATCCCTCTCAGGGATTCCTGAAATGCTCCATTTTCTTCTGTAAAAACTGTGCAACCCCGAGAAGGCTTGGTTGCTTTCTTTATAGACATCACATGTAAAGAGAAACAAACTTCCACCTCTCTTCCAAAAACAGTCAAAAGGAATTCGCTGAACCCAGACCTTGTGAAACATGAAGTAAAACATTCTTTGTATAATTGTATGTGCATTTAATAGCTGGGAATGTGCAAATTAATTTGGGACTACTTGCAGAGCTGCACTAGATCCAAGAAACAGTAGTGGCTTTGGTGACTTACCAGGATTCTCATGAATAAACAGCGAAGCAACAGGAATTATTCTCTCTTAGATTCTGCATCCTTTGCAGGCTTAACGGCTAGATATTTCCCATCTTTCTCTCAGTTGGTTGACCAAAATGGCTCTTCGGATTCTTCTCACTGTCTTGGCTCTTTCTTGGGGTGGCTCTGAAAATGTTTCTAATGTATAGACCTTTTACTATTTTTCCATAATCATTTACTGATACTACTGCTAATAATGTTTGTTTCCTGAGGTCATTCTTGATCTTACTAGTCTGGACTCCACATTCATTTGACAACCAAAAGATTTGATGGTCAAGCCAATTCAGATAGGATAAGAATCATAGATGGAAATGACAAATACAGACTTCCATAAAGAAAAAAATTTATTTGGTTCCGTTAATTTCCTGTGTGAATTCCTTTCAGATGAAGCGCTTTCTTTGATATGGCAAACACGACCAACTGATGTACTTCACTACATCATTATGTTTGTGTGTGATTGTTGATACAACTTTATCAATCTTGTAGTATCTGATGAATCCATGTTATTACTCCTTATGTCATATATTTTCTCCTCTCTTCTTTTTTCTTTCTTTCTTTCTTTCTTTCATTTTTTTTTTTTTTTTTTTTTTTTTTTTTTTTTTTTTTTTTGAGGAATTTTGTTAGGACACATGCATTGATTTGCCATCTGATGTGGTTCATATTTGGCAGCGGGCTGGACAAACTAAATACGTGCCCAGTGGAAGGCAGCGAGAGATGAACAACGGAACTGCAGTTCCATCTCCAGCTTCTAACTCTGTCGGAGCAGGAGCCTCCCAGGGGACAGAGATGTTGAGTAGCATGCTTGCGGCTGCACCTCCTCACCACCAAAAGCAGATACTTGGAGAGCGTCTCTTCCCCCTTGTCAAGAAACACAAGGTGAAACAAGGACCATGAGCTGGACCCTTCCTTTTCTCATTTTCATATGGGACATGTATGTTGAATTGATCTGTGGGAGACATTTTGATTTGCAGTTTGAGCTTGCTGCAAAGATTACTGGAATGCTCTTGGAGATGGACAATTCTGAACTGCTGCTACTATTGGAGTCGCCAGAGTCGTTGGCTGCCAAAGTTGAAGAAGCGGTACAGGTACTCAAACTCTCGAAGGCCAAAGTTAATGGTGGTCAAGACTCTATTCATCCCAATTACTTGTCAGCTGAGGTTGCCGTCAACTAAAACTAAAAAGGGTGACAGTGACGGAAACTACCTATCTCTCTCTCTCTCTCTCTCTCTCTGTCTCTCTCTCTCTCTCTCTCTTCTTTCTTTTTCTTTAGTAGAGGTTCTGTTTTGCAGTCTAGGATTGAGAGTTCGTTACCGAAATGAATTTTGTTGACCACTGGTTTTCATAAACTTTTTCTTTTAATGCTTTTTCATAGTTTTTACCCAATTTTTTTTTTTTTTTTTTGGTGATGTTCCAAGAGTTCCAATGATTCTTTGATTCTGGATCTTTTAATGCAATGAACAATTAGAGATAAGGGCTTTTAGAGACTTGCAAAATCAAATAGATATTTTCTATCCTTTTTTCCCCTGTTCCCTCTTTTATCATGTGCATGTGAGTCTGAATAAATGCATGCATACCAAATCAATACATATTCTGATATAGGTTAAGAATAGCAGTATTCAAAATCATGATTCATTGAATTACTTGTCGTGAATGTATCACTTATAAAAATTCAGCAGTACAATACTAAAATTCTTATCACCATGGATTGAATGTATCACCTGTTGCACCATTAAAGTCAAATATCGGTTCGTATTAACATGATATAGCTCATTTTTTTCCGCCTTTGAATGTTAAGATAGAGTAATCCATAAATGGGGTCCTTACTCTTACCCGGGTTGTAGACTCCCTGGAGTTTCAACACCGGGTCAAGGGTTCAAGTATCCACGGTGTGCGTGTGTGGGGTGTCTGTGCGTGTGGCGTGAGTGGTGTGGGGGTGTGTGTGCGTGTGTACAAAAAAAAAAAAAAGAGTAATCCATAAATGGAAGAACCTGTAACTCTTCTGAAAAAGAAAAAATAAAATCTGAAAATATGGAGAGATAGAAGTGGGATAAACCCAAACCACAGAAATGAAGGATGGATATAAAAAAATCAATCTTAATATGAGCACACTTTTTTTTTTTTTTGGTTAATCTTACACACACACGCACACACACACACACACCCCACATGGGCAGTCGAAGCCATGATCTTAGTGTCTACCACTAAGCCATGGGTTGGATCCCATCTTAATGAGTGTTTGGTTGCATCAAATATCATCAAATTTCATGATATTTTGCACTGAATTAGACTGATTAATCATGAGATATCATGCTATTTCTAGACAATTGGTGGGAAATTTAGAAAAATAAATTTATCAGAAATTCTTTATTCAAGAACTAATCTTCTATTATAAAATTAGTCATCATTCCATAAATAAATAAATAAGCTATTCCACTATTCAAGATTTCCTAAAACATATTACCATTGTGAATTATTTACCAAAACAAACTTCCTTAGTTCCCTCTCTTCTCTTGTGGGGAGTTTGCCTTACTAGCCTTTGATGAATAATTCCCACCGAATGTTTGCTGAGCCTACTTAGCTTTTATTCTGTGTCAACATGCCATATATCCATAGCACATCCGTGCGATTGAAAAGGTTGGCCTCATCAACAAGATACGATGTGTTCTTTATGGGAAGAAAAATTGTACGGCTTGGATATCCGGCACATGTTATGAATGTTGAGCGTTGAGTATTTGGCCTCTTATTTTTGTTTATTGCTATTTTTTAATTTCCTATTTAGGAGACTTTTGGTTCACAGGTGGGCCAGCAACAGTGTTGTCCACAATATCAACCATCTCGTCTGAGCCACAGCTCTGTGTGCACTTATTAAACCTACATTATGGGACATGCTCTTGGTCATACACCAAGAGGTTCTTTAACCGGACAGGCTTCTGAGAATGGTGACTGTCCACATGCAAGCACATGTGCAAATGTTAAAACATGCGTGAGATTTGAGTTTTCTATGAGATGGGCTACAACACTTAAAAAAATAATAATCTTATAGCATGAATATGAGGCCATTTTACATCCCAGATACGCCACGACGCATAAAACAAATGGACAGCCAGATATATATATATATATATATATATATATATATATATATATATATATATATATACATATATATATATATATATATATATATATATATAGATATATATATATGTATATATGTATATCTATATATATATATATATATATATATATATATATATATATATATATATATATATATATATATATATATATATATATATATATATATATATATATATATATATAAAAAAAAAAAAGAGGGTTTTATACATATATATATATATATATATATATATATATATATATATATATATATATATATATATATATATATATATATATATAAAAAAAAAAAAGAGGGTTTTAAGTTTACTTTGGATACTGAGACAACAAGTTAAACCGTCAGATTCTTCAGCACAAGATCTAAGCAATGTTTCCAACTAAATAGGAAGCTCGGATCTTCCGCAGGTGGTCCATTGTAGCTTGTCTTCGGCCATGTAAGATCTATTATAGGTATTGATAGTTTCTTTTTGGGAGGAGAGAAGATTAGAGAATCCCAAATGATTTGGGAGGCTGGTTCCTCTGCAACTTGTGGTATAATTGGTCCATCATGTTATCTTTGGATACCAAAAATCAGACCCACCTTAAAACTCAGGCTGGCCACACCATGTAAAATCATGCCTTGGTCGGCCTAACCATGTAAAAAAAGAAGCATTATTAATCCTGGTGGGGTGGATCTTTTGAATGGATTGAATGGCATGTAGAAAACATGTTGTAACTCGAATGCAATCTGAAAGCTTTTAACGGTGGGCAGCGTAGCATGACCCACCCATTGTTCAGATTGGTCTGAACTTTTGAGTACATGGTGAACATGAAGGGCAAACCTTATGGTCGGATTGGAGGTGAATCCAACACACAAAAGTTGTAGAGGAACCGGCCTCATAATTTGGAATGCTTTGGATCTTTTCTCCTACTCTAAGATGTGTTCTCACAGAGAATAGCCACCTTCACTTTAGGATTACAATCCAATTCCATTGGATCTGAGGTTATATTCACAAATCCAAACTAATTTTAGCAGACACCGCAGATGGTGGCTGCCTAAAATCATTGCTGTCTTAAGTCGTCATAATTGAAAAGTACTGAATTTCAAATCCATGGCTCACAAAGCAATGGTTAAGAAGGTGGTCCATATTCAACGAAAGAGAGTTAAATGATCGAAGTGTTGATATAGTCTATTGTGAGAGTTATTTTGGGTGTCTGCAGTTCACTGTGAAGCCAGCCTCTGATAATTGGCTGAGTCACATAATGAATAGATGTGGACACCTCACCCAACATAGCAATGACCGATTGGACCAGATCACAAGTGCTGCTTCTCACATGGCATCCGTTGAATCCAACCTAAACCCATAGCCATTAGGACACCCAAACTACCCGAATCGAGGTCCCTGCTAACAATAGCAGGGATGGAGATTAAAAAGCAAGGACCATAATCCAATTTCCATCCCTACTAGGTATCTCAGGTATCATAAATAAGTCAAAGATTAAATGCAGAAATTAGATTTTCAATTTTGATGATGACCCTCTGAGCCTGTTTGGATTCAACAAAAGCGTATGAAAGGAAAGTGTTTTATGAGAAACACTATATATATTTTCAAGAAATTATGGGAAAGGAAATATTGTTTTACTTGTTTATTTTATAACAAAATTTTCAAAGAAATTTAGGATTAATTTTCAAATTTGTTGTTTGATAATAATTGAAAAAAAACATTTAAACGGTCACTAGCATGTGTCGAATTAGCACATGTGGTACATGTAGGATGCTTGAAGATGGATACTAGCACATTTAGCATATACGGCATATGTTAAGCGCTTGATGTTGAATTGTGGTACATGCGATACATGTGAGGTGTTCGGAGTTGTACATTAGCACATGTGGTATAAGATATGCATTAATTGCCACGTTTGACACATTAGCACTTGAAACTAGGTGGCAACACATCCATATTGGCACCATTAGTACATGTAGCATATTTGGAGTCATTTAAAATAGATGATGGCACATGTGGAGTGCTTCACACAAGTGGGGCTCAAGAGAAGATTAATGGTGGTATGTGACACATTATCACATGTAGGGCACAAGAGAAGATGAATGATGTCACATGTGGCACACCAGCACATGTGGGACACTTTATGCATGGGGCGTAAGAGATGCCGGATGGTGTCAAATGTGGCGCATTAGCATGTGGGATGCAATATGTGGGATGCAAGAGAAGATCGATGGGGACACATTAGCATAAGTGGCATAGTGACACATGTGGGGTATAATCGAAGATTGACAATAGCTCATTTGGCACTTTGACACATTTGAGACATGTGAGGTGATTAAAGATGGACAGTAGTTAATTTGGGCATAATCCCTTGAGAAATATATTTTCCTTTGATTGTCGAAAAATGCTTTTTTATTAATGAAGGTGGGAAAATAAATTTATTTATTTTCTAACAAAGAAAGTAGAAAATTATATTTCTTATAAATTCCCACAAAGAAAGAGTTGACAAGCAACAGAAAGTAAGTTTCATGGGAAACAATGTTTCTTTTCCTTTCCTTTTCAAAAATCCAAGTAGGCCCTAATATAATATCATTTTTCAACTTTTCATTTTCTAATCAATCGCTTATCGTGGGCATTTTTTAAACGTTTAAAAATCTTTTAAAGAATTCATTTTTTACACATTTACCCTTTAATAAAATTATAAGTCTTAACACCCTAATCATCTGATGAGAAGATACCCGTTTAATCGCTTCCAAAAGTCAATCACAATAAGCTATGTGGCATTTGCCCTTTATTTATACACTAATAACCAAAATTCCTTCACCCTCATCTATAAATACTCATACTCCATTCTTATCTCACACCCACAAGCCCTGGTGGAAGAAAGCCTTAAAGAATAAGCTGAGAGACTCATTTTTCTCTGAAGTCTTGCCCAAGTTTTAGATAAGTGTGCCTTAAAGAGTAGGGTGAGAGTATCCCATCTACCATGGTCTTTACATGAGCAATCATCTTAAGTTATAGGTGAGGAAGCCCTAAAGAGTAGGGTGATAGCCTCCTCTCTCTGAGGTATTTTCTGTCCCCAAACTTCATGTGAGAGTGTTTTAAGAGTAAAGTGGATCAAAGAACTCAAATTTTTTTCTTGAATAAAAAAATACTAGTGTTCTTCCTTCTCCAATTGAAGATTTTGTAGAGTTGGAGATCTAAGAGATCCGATCATCTCTTCTTTTAGAGGAGTGACAAAGTTATTTCCTTTCTCCTCACATCTCTAGGCCCTCTGTTAATCCGAGCAACTCATTTACTACTTTTTTTAATTGTACTTACTGTGCTGCGACATTTCTCTTCTCATACACTCCTCTATTATAGTTTTACTTTATTTTATAATTTGTTTTCAAGCAATATTGTAGAGCTAAAATCCTAGTAATTTCAAATCTCATTAAGTGGAGACCATACCTTTATGTGAGCAAGGAAGGGTGTCTCACACCTTTTCTGTAAGCGAGGCCTTTGAAATATGTAGTCATGACGTGGTGGAGTAATTTAAATCAAAACTACACATGCATATTAATGTTTGGGTCTATGTTGTCTAGCCTGTTGTAAATTTCGAAAGTTTTGGCTAAGTAATGACTCCATAAACATATTTCATTTTTTCGGCCGCATTCATCTGCTGAGTAACTCCAATCTATTCCGTAGTAGAATAATTTGATTATTGGGTTAGGTGAACTTCTACCAACCTTTTTATTGGTCAACTGTAGCATTGACATAAAACATTATCGAGAATAAAAGCGTTGCACATTAAGCACATGCTAAGTAGATGTTGTATGTGAAAGCTCAATATGTTGTGTAGGTGTTCTACATGAAAGCCTAATGGAGCAAGGAGTGTTAGCAATTGCATTTTTCTATATTTCTCAAAGAACCCAACATCCTTCCGAAGAGTTCTAGTAGCAGAGTAGACTTTGGACACAGAACTTTAAAATGAATCTGTTTCGATAAATTTTTCCTACGTTTAACTCTAGGTATGTTAGATTTTAGTTTTAAATTTTTTTTTTTTCTTTACTATAGTAGCCCCTCAAACAAGTCATGCTCATGATGGAAAGAGAATTTAAAGCATATTTTAAACCAACATTCCCATGGAAATTAACGGAAACGGGGAAGATTTTCATTGATGTGACATTTGAGATACTTGGATGATCAAGACAAAGTAAAAGTTTCACAAAGCAATCATTACATTTTTCACGATTTAGATTCACTATGCAAGAAATTAAATGATTGTTGTAAAAAAGAAAAAAGAAATAGAAATCGAAAAAAAGGAGAGAATCTCAAATGCTATCTAAAGATGACCTTCTAAAAATGGAATCTATCTTTTGATAATGTTTATGAAAATAGTCATTGTTTAATTATTGCCTTTTTTCTTTGTTCTCGGAATGCAATATTGAGATATGCATAGGCGTGCTTGGATAATCTTTTCTGAGGTGTTTCGAAATGATATTTGACAAAATTCAATTATGGTTCCTTTTAATGGTCCAAATCAATTTTTTGAAAAGCATGTTTTTCACCTCAAAATATATATATTTATGTAAATCAAACTAGATTTTGAGCACATAAAATGAAAGAGATGTGATGGCTACCATTGAAATAGTCATTGTGAATCCTACTCTCCCCCTATGTGGCTCAAGAATCAAATTCCATTATTCATCATGTGGGCCCCACATGTATGAAGAAAGTGGATCATCCTGAAAATTAACCAATGGTCCAAGTTTAATAGTCTCTGATCTAGCCTAACAAATATTCAAATTTCAATAAAATCAAACAAGGATTACGGAAGATTCAGTGAGAAAGTCTATGAAAATAAAATAAAGAGGTTTTTACATATACCATCTTCACTTTTAGCTCAAAGACAAATAACACTTTAGGCAATTTTCCAAATAACAATTTCATTTTTCAAATATGGTTAAAGACCACCCTCTCCTTAATTTTTTAGATGGAAAAACTAACTATAATTCAGTTAGTAAAATCTTTAAGAAAAATGCCAAGATTAGCCTTCTCACAATCCTCACTCAGACCCTGCCTCTCTTTTCCAAACCCAAATTTAACCTCTCTTTTGCCAACAAATGTCAACCACAACGTGGTTTTTTTTTTAAAAAAAAAAAAAACCAAAAATGGAAAAATGAGAGGGGCAATATGGGAAAATTCATAAAAGAGGGTTTTATTCATCTTTGGGCCAGGAGGGTACCACATGCTAAAACCCTTAAAATAAGATAAAATAGGACAAATGTTGACAAAGGGGTGGTTTTTTTTTTATACTGAAAATGGAAAATGAGAGGAATTATTTGGATATATATTTGGATATATATATATATATATATATATATATATATATATATATATATATATATATATATATATATATATATATATAAAGAGGGTATGATTTGTCTATGGGACAAAAGGAAGGTGTTATATGTCAAAAGCCCAAAGTACAGAAAAATTGTAAAAATAATAAAAGTATGGTGATTGTACTCATGGTAAAGTATGTAGATCATACTAATGAACTTTCTTAGGGCCCATTTGGATACCATCAAATAAGTTACTTTTTTCTTACTTACAACAGTGGATACGTAACTTATTTGAGATAAGTAAGTTTGGTTTAAGATCAATTAAAGTTAACTTTCTTACTTAAAGTAACTTCATTACTTTAACTTAATAAGTGGAAACCAATATAAGCTATTTGAGACATAAGTATCTTGAGTAACGATCAATATCCAAATGCCCCCTTAACGTGACCGTAGTTTTTATTTTTCTTTTTACAACCTTTTCTCATCCTTCTTTATGTCATTTACCTCTTTTTTTCCCCGATGGTATGTAGGCACTTTGAAATTGCACATGTAACATACAACTCATCCAAATTAAATTGTCTAAATTATGGGTCCCCCAGTTTAGACTTATCATGAACAACAATTTACGCTTATTTGATAAGACTATTTGGTTGGTGGACATTTAGCGCATGTTTGGATACTTTCCAATAAGTAATTTTTTTAACTTATAAAGTTGATAAGTTATTTTTAACTTAAGTTAGTTTGGTAAGTGACATTATAAAAGTAACTTGTGTAATGAAAGTTATTTATTTCCTCCAAGTATATTTTTTTTACTTCGCTCTTTAACTTTAAACTTTTTGGTTTATCTCTCTCGCTTTTGTCTCTTCATGTGATAGATGGTCCAAATTAAAGGAGGCCCCACAAAATAGATGATCCACATTGAGGTGGGTCCACACGACGGTCCACATCAATAGTTGGCCCACATGATGGATGACCTATATGAATATGGGCCCGCATAATAGATAGACCACATCAAAGGTTGGCCCTAATGATTAATGGCATGCATCTAAGGCAAGCTCCACATGATTGATGACCCACATTGAAGGTGGGGCTCACAAAATAGGCAGTCCATATCAAAGGTGGGCTCCATGTGATGAGCCGAAGGTGGGCCCCATGTGATGGATGGACCACATCAAGGTGGGCCCCATATGATGGATGGACCACATTAAGGTGGGCCCCATATAACAGATGGTTCACATCAAAGGTTGGCCCTTAATGATGAATGGTCCACATCCAAGATGGCCCCGTATGATGGATGACCCACACTAAAGGTGGGCCCCACACAATGACGGTCCATATCAAAGGTGAGTCCAACATGATGGGAGGTGGATATTGAAAGTCGGCCCCACATTATAATGAAATCTAACATTGATGGTGGACCCCACATGATGAATATTGATCAATATTAAGATGGATTTACCCTCCTTTGGACATTGTCCATAGTGTAAAAGGAACACTGGATAATCAACCTTTAGGATACCCTTGATTGTTGTATTGTTACACCGGTGCACTCGATGTACAAAGACTCAAACCAACACTATATGCATGTCTAATCCAAAGATAAACCTAAATGAACCAAAGAAAAAACAATTTCGTACTTGCAGAAATTTAGAGTGCAAAGACAATTGAATGTATATGAAAATTGGTACCAAAGAAGTCCTTTTATAGATTTCAAAGGTTACCATGAAAGGGTGTGTAAGCACCCCTGCCAACAGATCTAGTTGTCGGGTTTTTGAATGAGATGACAATTATTTATGTTTAAAAATTTAAAAGGTGATTGTTCTAGTTAACCATTGCAAAGTTTGAAATTTTAAAAAAACTAACATTTTTTTTAATTTATAGCTTTAAGCAAGTATACTCACGCATGCATGCACGCACCATACCACACTGTGCCACGCCATGTCCACGACCACTGGTCGGCTAAGTGCGCACATGTGGTTCATATCATAAAATGGGACGTTGGCATAGCCTCCCAAACCCCCGAACAATCAAGTTCACATGCCCCTTGAAATGGGCGCAAGCCTTATGCAAAATCATCATCTTATAAACTTAAAATTTTCTCATTGCCTATTCAATGTGGGACTAAACCCATAACACTTCAAGACAAAAAAGCCATGTTGCTTTTCAAAATAATTTCTAGAGAGAATTTCTATAGCATTTTTAAAATGATTTTTATTTATTTTAAAACATGAAAATATAACAATCTTTCACATATTTCAAAATAATTACTTTCGGCTTAGACATGAATAATTGTGTATTATATCAATGTCCAAAAGACTTCAATCAATACTTAGAATAAAAAATGTAGGTTTACAGAAGTCAGGTGACAAACGGTCTTGACCCAGACCTTTATTTGTATAAAACAGTTACACATGCCACTCACGTAATTTTTCTATCACAGATGGTTCTGTAGTCTGATGCTTTTTGGCTATACATAGTTACTTGAATTTCACTAGTGCTCTAAAAAATTTATCCAAATTATTATAGTAAACAGCCTCACCACCAAACTCTTATAAGTGAATTCCATCAAGTGTATGCAAAAACTGAATACACCACCAATATATATGACATATGAATTCATTGAGAGTTCAAGATTCAACCTTATTAATTATTACTTACAATCCCTACACCATAAAAGGAGCTTACTTATAACAGTGTTTAAATGTCTCCTAGTGTCTTATATATTATTTACCCATTAAAAACCTATCACATGAGATCTCTATTTGTAAAAGTTGTGTTGCCAACACCAGTAGCTCATGGTATTGTACTCAACCCCATTTCCTTCGATGTATTAAGGACTAATTGTTTACTAGTTAGAGAATCTGCTATGTGCTTCTTCGATCTCACAAATCAATGGTTACTACATCATGTAGTGTCTTACTATGTTATTGAAAACGAGAGCTTAAAATGTCATAGAATGGGGATGAATAGGACAATAACAAATAATCGAAACAAGTGCTAAATATGTAAATGATACAAAGATTTTAATTACTTGAGTATTGAAACCTTGATTCCAAATAATTCGTAGGACAACCTTCACCTAAAGTTTTAGATAGGACAACCTTATTTCACGAATTTCTTTAAAATCAAAACTTCAAACTTGCAAGAGTAAATTAAAGAATTACAACATTCACCACTCAACTGAAATTAAATACATTGAATCCACCACAAATAAAAATAAAGCATTTGTTATATGGCATAAAGAATTATAACGGTTCGGTGCTTTAAAAACAAACACACCTATTCCACTCCCAAAATTACTTTCCTTGTAATTTTGGCTTTCACTATAAAAAGGTTTTCTCAGGGTCACCTTAATAACCTTATACAATTCTTACGATTTTCACGGGCTATCATAATAAAAACCCAAACTGAGATTTTATCAAGCTGTTTTAGACAAAACCTTAACTGAGATTTTCACAAGAGATCTCAGAAAAACCTAAAAAGAATTTAAAGAAAGTATACTTATCTTCACAGTAGAAAACGTAGAAGAAACTTGTAGCAAAAGGACCTCTTTCATGAATGTAAATGGTTCCGTATTCAATCAGATAGAAATGGTCTAGGGTTTTATTGATTTTAATTATGTTAAACTCAAAAGCTACTTAAATCAATTCTCTTAGATCTCAGAAGAAGAGTATTGTTTACTATCTTAGATTAAACTTAAAATATCTAAGATAAAAGGGAATTGAAAAAGTTATTTAAAATAAATTATAAATACTGTCCAATAGCTTGCTAATAACTTGAGCTTTTTTATCTCTTGTAGAAGAGTTCTGACAATTAACTTGTATAATTCGAAATGAGAGAAGAATTCAATTTATAGGCAAAAAAGTTAGAATTTCGGCTAGGCCAATATAAGCTTTGACTAGCCTAAGTTTAGCGGATTCAGTTCAACGGATTTCAAATTGCTCGAGATATAAATTATCCAAAATTCGGCTGGCCGAACAGCACAATTCGGCTAGCTGAATTTGCCCTTCTACGGGCCGAATTCCTCTGAATTTCAAAAGTAGATGCTACTGGAATTTGACTCAAACTTTCCTGGGCTATCCGAATTTATAACAAAAGTTGTTATTTACTTCAGGCTTGAAGTTGTGCTGGCCAAGGAAGCTTTTGAGT
Source organism: Magnolia changhungtana (assembly GCA_030180095.1). Classification (NCBI taxonomy): domain Eukaryota; kingdom Viridiplantae; phylum Streptophyta; class Magnoliopsida; order Magnoliales; family Magnoliaceae; genus Magnolia; species Magnolia changhungtana. The sequence goes on along the minus strand of JASAUF010000441.1, from coordinate 723,341 downwards.
TAGGCTAGTTAATACAAAAGTTAGGCTGACCGAATTTCAGGCAAAAACAAGTAAAAAACCAATGATTAAACAATTTTGAAAGCACTTAGTCCTAAGGTCTTTCTAGGGTTTTATATCACCTAAGATATATCAAATATCTGATTCTTCTTTGGCTTAAACTTAGTTTCGGACTTCATCCTGAATTTGAGCTTGATCTTTTCTTGAACAGTAATCGATCTTGAGCTTGATCTTTTCTTGAACATATACCAATTGATCTTTTCTTGAACATATACCGATCTTGAGCTTAATTTTTTCTGAACATAAACTGTTCTTAAGCTTGATCTTCTCTTGAATATAGACCGATCTTTTGAAGATATACTCTGAAGTGGTTTTGTCTTTATGAAATTTGACAACTTATGTGTGCTCAACATCTTAGTACTTACAATCTCCCCCTTTGTCAATTTCGTGACAAAATACTTAACATTACTAATATACAATTACACACATTTTTTGAAGTCTTATGATCTGAAGTCTTGTAATCTTCAACTCACCAACAGATGATGCTCAACTGACACTCTCCCTGTGAAATAGACATATAACATTCCATACACATAACCTCCATGCATTCATTTCATACATTCCATACACATAACATCCACGTATTCGTTTCATACATTCCATACACATAGCATCCATGCCATTTATTCCCTACATTCTCTCCCCCACACTATAATATTGCAAATTAATCATATTACTAGCATTGGTATCATCTCTCCTCCCTTTTGTCACAAGTTGACAAAGGAAGAATAGAAGAAATAAGATGAATAAAAGGAGCATGTAGTAAGAGAATAAGGGTAAGCATATGAAATTTCCAACCATATGAAATAATAAAGGTACACATATGAAATCTTTTAAGGTTTAAGGGTAAGTAAGTGTCAGCAAAAGTATTCAAAGTACCAAGACAAACACAAAATAAGGTTTAAGTATATAACCAACATAAGTCTGAAAAATAAAGAGAATCTAACTCAATTCGACCTAGAGGAAGGAGCAGACATCGATGGATCATTTAGCCGCAAACTCCGGTTGATGCGATGGACATACTTTTTCATGCACTTTATTATAGACTCTTGGGTTTGGGCCAATGAAGCCTGCGATACATGTAAAGACTCCGCTTTCTCCTCCAGAGCAGTAAATCTCTCATCAAACTCAGAGGGATGGTAGTCGGAATCAGTTGGATCATCTGAATCGTCCAACTCATTAAATATGTCGTCTATGGTTATTTTTATTAATATTTTATTTTCATTTCATGCATTTCATCATTAAAAATAAACATAAACATAAATAAATAAAAAGAAATAAAATAATTATTTAACGATACATAATCAAATATCATGCTTCAAGCTTGAAATTTTAATTTTGTCAAGCGGCTTAGTCAGTATATCTGCAAACTACTTCTCAGTTTGAATGTATTCCGGCATGATAGATTTGTCTTCAATTAATTCTCAAATATAATGGTTTTGTATGTCGATATGCTTTGTATGAGAATGTTGAATTAGATTTTTAGAGATATTAATTGCGCTTGAATTATCGCAATATAAAGTCATCATATCTTGCGTAATTTCATAGTCAGCTAACATTTTTTTCATCCATATTAGCTGAGTGCAAGCATTTCCTATTACAATATATTTAGTTTCAGCAGTAAAGTGAGATATGAAATTTCGTTTCTTATTGAGCCAAGATACTAAGCAGTTTTCAACATTAAAACATCCATCGCTAGTAGGCTTTTTATCATCAACATTTCCTACCTAGTCTGCATCTGTATAACCAGCAATTTGTATAGATGTATCATGTGGATACCATCGACCTAAGTTCGCAGAACTTGCGATATATCTGATTATCCGTTTAACAACAGTTAAGTGCAATTCTTTAGGATTAGATGAATATCTAGCACATATTCCAACACTAAATGCAATATTAGGTCTACTAGCAGTTAAGTACAGATGACTACCAATCATACTTCGGTATAGTCGAGAGTCTATACTTTTACCTGATTAATCTTTTAAGAGTTTAAGAGTAGTACTCATTGGAGTATTGAAATTTTTACCATTCTCAAAGTCAAACCTTTTTATAAGATTTAATGCATATTTGGTCCTTGAGATGAACATTTCATCTTTAAGTTATTTAACTTGTAATCTAAGAAAATAGTTTAGTTCGTTGACCATAATCATTTTAAACTTGGATTTCATTAGATCTGTAAACTCAATAGATAGGTTAGTACACATAGATCCATAAATAATATTGTCAACATAGATATGAACTATCAGGATATGGTCATTATATTTCTTGACGAATAGAGTTTTATCAACACTATCCATTACAAAATTATGACTAAGAATTTAGTCAATTTTTCATACCATGCTCTGGGAGCTTGTTTCAATCCATAAAGAACATTTTTAAGATGGTAAACATGATTTGAAAGTTTGAAATTTTCAAAACCCTTTAGTTGTTTAATATATACTTCCTTATTCAAATCACTGTTTAAAAACGTATTTTTGACATCCATTTGATAAATTTTGAATTTTTTATGGCATGCAATGGAAATAAATAATCTGATTGATTTAAGGCGCGTAACTGGTGCAAAGGTTTCATCGTAATTAATACATTCTATTTGAGTATACTCTTGTACAACCAGTCGTGCCTTATTTCTAATAATGTTTTCCATTTTATCAGTTTTATTATTAAAAATTCACTTGGTTCCAATCACATTTTTGTCAGTTGGTCTGGAAACCAAATATCATACATAATTTCTAATGAATTAATTTAATTCTTGCATGACATTAATCCAACTTTCATCAGCGAGTGTTTCATTTATATTACCCCGTTCAATTTGGGAAGTAAAACATACATGATTACATATATTTTCTAGTTGTCTTCTTGTCTAAACGTCAATGCGAGGGTTATCAAGTGTTTGATTACTCGGATGGTCCTTGACTAACCTGAAATCAGTATTTTCTAAATTAAATGAAGAGTCAGATATATTAATTAAATAGACATCATCATCATCATTTTGATTAAGACTGGGTGTGATCTGTTGATCATCTATCACAACATTTATAGATTCTTGTATCACCTCAATTCTTTTGTTAAGAACACCGTATGCCCGACTATTTAGAGCATAACCTATAAATACTCCTTCATCGCTCTTGGCTTCAAAATTTTTTAAATTTTGTCGATCACGTAGTATAAAACATTTTCTTCCAAAAGTTTGAAAATATTTAACTGTGGACTTTTTATTAAACCATAATTTATAAGCAGTTTTGTTTTTAACTTTTCTAATGTAAACACGATTTATTATATAGCATGCAGTACTAACAACTTCAGCCCATAAATTTTTTAGTAGGTTTAGGCTATTTAGCATTACACTAGCCATCTCTTGAAGAATTCTATTTTTTCTTTCAACAATTCAATTTTGTTGAGGTGTTTTTGGAGTAGAGAATTCATATGATATGCCATGATCATTACAGTATTTTTCAAAATTGTTATTTTCAAATTCGGTACCATGATCACTTCTGATTTTGACCACAGATAACTCTTTTTTAGTCTGGATACGTTTTAAAAATTTTCTAACTTCATCAAGAGTATCTGATTTTTATCTTGGAAAGGCTACCCAAGTATATGTAGTGTAGTCATCAACTATAATCAGAAAATATTTTTTTCTGCCTCTACTCTCCGTTTTAGTTGGTCCGACTAAATCCATATGGAGAAGTTCAAGAGGTCTAGCCGTAGCTAAGGAGTTCACTTTCTTATGACTACTCCTAATTTGTTTGCCTATTTGACATGCGCCACAAACTTTTTCAATTTTGGTAGGCCACGTAAGTTATCTCTTTTGCTCAATTTATATAGATCTCTATAATTTACATGTCCAAGACGTTTATGTTATAGTTCAGTTTCATCTGTTTGGACCATGTAACATGAATGGTTTGTTGAGCAAGAGTTATAAATTATATAACAATTTTCTGATGTTCTGCGACCATTTAATATTACACTTCCTTTCTCATTTATAATCTCACATCCATGATTTGAAAATTTTACGCTATACTTATTATCACAGATTTGTGATATGTTCAGAAGATTATATTTTAATCCTTCAACATATAAAATATTTTCGAAGAGAGGTAAGTTAGGAAGTTGTACATTACCTTGGCCAATTATCTTACAGTTGCTTCCATTTTCAAATGTAAATAAGCCACCATTTACTTCATTGATGTTTGAGAATATAGCTTTATCACCTGTCATGTGTCTCGACCATCCACTATCCAGGTACCATCTTGAATGACTAATAGCTTTGAAAGCTGTGTGGGCAACACGACATTTAACCTTTGGAACTCATTTCATTATGGTTCTAAGTTTAGGAGGATCTCTTGTTTTTCGCTGTGTTTGGGAGTTAGGAATTCTCTTTTTTCTATATGCTTCAATCATATCCGAGTTGGATTTCAATAGCTCTTTAAGCAAGTCCACAATTTTTTCAGCTAAAGGAGGTTTATTATTCCTATGATGTTTATAAATATTGGTATTATTTTTTTAAAGATTTGAAAAAGTTTTGAGTTTTTTAAGTCATTCCTTTTATATTTTGAATTTCTTAGAGTGTTAGCTTTAGAGTTCGAGGATTTTCCTTTTACAAAGGTAGGAGTAGAATCCTTAGATTTTAAAGAGCTATTTTTAATATAACCCAGACCAGACTTGTCACTACATCGCCTCGATGAAGTTAACAAATTTTCAAGTTTTTGGTCACCAAGGGCATATTTTCAAGTATCATTTAAACTCTGAAGGGAAGAAACTTCAAGTTCTAATTTTTCATTTTTGGTTTTAAGTTTTTGCAATTAATGAGACTTAAAACTCAAATCTAATTTTGTTTTTTCAAAACAATCGAAAAAATGAGATTTTTCTAAAAACTTTTTCAAGTTCTAATCTTAGTTTAGTATATATATATTTTTTGAATTTTCAATTTGACAACAATTTTACAACTTTCTCTGTATAGGGCATTATAAGCATCTTGAAAATCTTCTTCATTTTCAGGGTCACTTCTTAGAGTTTCGTAGTCAGACATATTACAACTATCTGAAGAAGTGACTCTGGCTATCGTCATAAAGACTTTCAAATTGTTTGCATTTTCTTATTCTGATTCATCAGATTCAGAATTAGTTTCAGACTCTGATGATTCATCCCAAGTAGTTATCATGACTTCTTTTTTTTTTTTTTTTTAAAGATTTATCCTTTTTAGTACATTTAGAAGCCCAATGCACATATTCATAACAGTTGAAACATTGACTGTCTTTTGTTTTAGATTTCCAAAATTTTAATTTTCCTTTTCTTTTATCAGATGGTTTTTGAAAATATATTCTTTTCTTATTTTCGAAAATTCTATAAAATTTCTTTGTTAACATTGTCATATCATCTTCATTTTCTTCAAAATCAGAATTTGCATTAGTTTCTTTTGAATTAGATTTAAAAGATTTAAGAGCAATCGATTTAACTTTATGAGTTTTGAAATTCAGCTCAAAAGTTTGAAGAGAACCAACTAACTCATCAACTTTCATAACATCTGTATCCCTTAATTCCTATATAGCAGTAACCTTTGAATTAAACCTATCGGGTAGTGATCTGAACATTTTTGCGCAAACCTTGCTTTCAAGAATTCTATCTCCAAGACCCCATATGGAATTTATTATGTCATTTAATTTCATATAGAAGTCCATAAAATGACTCATTTTCTTCTATACTAATCTCCTAAATTTGGTTGTGAGGATTTGAATTTTAGATTTTTTTTTAAAAATATAGTAATTTTTCATGTGTCGTTTCGAGAATATCTCATGCTTGTTTAGCTGTATCGTAAGAAATAATTCTTTTAAATTAATTAGGCGATAGAGCACAAGTTATAACATTTAAGGTTTTTGCATTTATACTGCTTTCACTTTTCTGAACCATAGTCGAAAAAGCAAATGCGGTTTCTTTAATTGATATGGTCTCATTATCGACTATTATTCCATCATAGGAGATATTCATTTAGATACAGTGGCTTATCACACACTTTCTTCTAAGGATTTGAGGAAAATCCTCATCTTGGCTTTCCAGTATGAATAATTAGAGTCATCAAAGAGAGGTGCCCTGGTAATGGACAAGCTTTTAAAATTTGACATGTTAAAGCTCTGGATCTAGCTAAAAGAGGTAAATTAAAAAAAATAAAAAGAGCAACCCTCTTTGATACCACTTGAAAATGAGAGCTTAAGATGTCCTAGACGGGGGGTTGAATAGGACTGTCAAATAATCGAAACCGGTGCTAAATATGTAAATAATACAAAGATCTCAATTACTTGAGTATTGAAACCTTGATTCCAAATAATTCGTAGAACAACCTTTACCTAAAGCTTTAGTCAGACAACCTTATTTCACGGATTTCTTTAAAATCAAAATCTTAAACTTGCAAGAGTAAATTAAAGAATTACAACATTCACCACTAAATTGAAATTAAATACATTCAATCCATCACAAATAAAAATAAAGCATTTACCACATCGCATAAAGAATTATAGTGGATCGGTGCTTTAAACACAGCCACACTTACTCCATTCCCAAAATTACTTCCCTTGTAATTTTGGCTTTCACTATGAAAATGTTTTCTCAGGGTCACCTTAATAACCTTATACAATTCTTATGATTTTCACGAGTTATCACAATAAAAACCCAAACTGAGATTTTATCAGGCTATCTCAGACAAAACCTTAACTGATATTTTCACAGGAGATCTCAGAAAAACTTAAAAAAAGTTCAAAGAAAGTATACTTATTTTCACCGTAGAAGATGTAGTTGAAACTTGTAGCAGAAGGACCTCTTTCTTGAATGTATATGGTTCCGTGTTCAGTCAGATAGAAAGGGTCTAGGGTTCTATTGATTTTAATTATGTTAAACTGAAAAGCTACTTAAATCAATTCTCTTAGATCTCAAAAGAGGAGTATAGTTTACTCTCTTAGATTAAACTTGAAAGATCTGAAATAAAGGAGAATCAAAATAAATTATAAATATCGTCCAATAGCTTGCTAGTAACTTGAACTTCTTTTTCTCTTGTAGAAGAATTCTCATAATTAACTTATGTCATTCGGAATGAGAGAAGAACTCAATTTATAGGGAAAAAAAAAATTAGAACTTCGGCTAGCCTGAGATAAGCTTCGATTAGCCTAAGTTCAGCGGATTCAATTCAACGGATTTCGGATTGCATGGGATAAAGATTATCCAAAATTCGGCTGACCCGAGGTCAACTTCGGCTGGCCGAACAGCACAATTCGACTAGTCGAGTTTTTCCTTTGGCTGGCCGAATTCTTTCGAATTTCAAAAGTAGATGCCGCTGGAATTTGACCCGAATTTTCTCGGGCTGGCCGAATTTCAAGCTCGAGCTAGCAGAACCAAAACTCGGGCTAACCGAATTTACAACAAAAGTTGTTATTTACTTCGGGCTTGAAGTTGGGTTGGCCGAAGAAGCTTAGGCTAGTCGAACCAAAACTTAGGCTGACCGAATTCTAAACAAAAACAAGTAAAAAATTCATGATTAAACAATTTTGAAAGTATCTAGTCCTAAGGTCTTTCTAGGGTTTTATACCACCTAAGATATATCAAATATCTGATTCTTCTTTGGCTTGAAATTAGTTTTGGACTTCATTTTAAAGTTGAGCTTGATTTTTTCTTGAATATTAACTAATTTTGAGCTTGATCTTTTCTTGAACATAAACCGATCTTGAGCTTGAGCTCTTCTCTTAAACATATACCGATCTTTTAAGATCTACTTTGAAGTGGTTTTGTCTTTACGAACTTTGACAACTTATGTATGCTCAACATTCTAGCACTTACAGTTATGTTAGAGTCGAATATGCCTACTTTTGCCATTATAGATCTTGCAATTGGCCCTTGTTATAACAACTTAACAATCATAATGCAAAGATATAACTGAAACAAGTTTTGGCCACAAAGGTATATCAGTCAATAAATTTCTAATCCATTATGTTTCTATTTCTGTTTTTTCTAAACCAACAAAATTAGATTTCAAAGTAAATAATCAGTTATCTAAATTCAACAAATGATCGTTTGATTAATCAAAATTTTAATCTATACACTATATATAATGGAGGTCAGGTTTGGACGTTTGGGATTGGTATTTATTGCTTGACTATAAGTTCACTTAATGAATTGCGATGTCTTGCTCATTAGTAAATGTATAATTTTCTAATTAGCATACTTTCATATCAGTGGGACCTATTGTTCGACCTCCATATTCAACTATCAAATCCCATTAACTATATTGAATTCTAATCACTTGTCAACTAATCAGCTAGCCTATTATGTGTCAAGGACATAATAATGTAATAATGTTAAATTGTGGTGCATACAATTATATAAAGATCATACTCCATTCTAGTTTTCATAAGTGTACTTAACTTTTATATTACATATATAATATTCATGCCTAGCTTTGTGGCATGTTGGCTGAATGGTAAGGATGTATTCAGGGCTAGTGAAGTTGGTTGAATAATAAGAGTATATTCAGGGTTGGTGGTACAACAACTATTAAAATAAAAATAATGGATAGTAACAACAATGAGATATTTATTACATAATGGAGTCATATTTGTTGTCTCTATGAGAATAAAAAATAAAAGTAACTATCAGAATAAAAGTGATGAAAGTAAGATATTTGTTGCATAATAAAGTCATAAATGTTGACTCTTGAGGTTAGAAAAGAATCTGGCAAAACCTTTAATCAAATTCAACTTAAAGGGGAGTAAATCTGATTTCAAGCTGAGTAATTTATGCCATGCTTTGACATCTATAAACTAATAAATTTTCTCTTTTTTCTTATTTTAATTTTGGATGTAATAAAAAATTAAGAATAAAAGAAAATTAAAATGGATGGAAGAAATTTGAGTTAGGAAAGTAAATTTATTGGAATCGAGGTATGATAAATCACTTAGCTTGAAGTTGATTTGCCCTCCTTTGGAGGTTATCCATAGTATAACAAGAATATTGGACAATAAACCTCCAAGTTACCCTCGATTATTGTCTCGTCATGCCGACGCACTTAATATACGAAGACTCGAACTACCGCCATATGTCTAACCCGAAGACAGATCCAAACGAACCAAAGAGAAAATAATTTCGTACTTGCAAAATTTTGGAGTGTAAAGTGTCACGCCCCAAATCCGGAAATCGGATTCACAAGAATTCCGATCGCCAAATCCGGTGCCGACAGCCTCCGTAGTACCCCATTCTCGGCTCCTAGCGTCATACGCCAGATTTCTGATCCTGGGATCCTACAAGGAGGAATTTTATTTTTTTTTGATGTACATTTAACTCGTAATAAGCATAATCATAAGATTACCCAATTCACAAAGGCAATATCATCATCACATATCCACTAATATAATTATTTCAGTACAGTGCTGAAAGGGAAATACATATATCAAAATCAAAGCTCCAGAAGATGGCTGCGTACTCCAAGCTCGACGCTGCAGCAACTTAACATTACCTGCACGCATCTATCGTGCATAAGCTTATAGAAAGCTTAGAGGGTGGTGTAAGTGTGTGCACAAGGTAAGTGCCAAGTATACAATGCAATGCCTTAATCATACAATGTCGGAAACACTGGTAATCCATAAATCGTACAATGTCAGAATCAGCAGAAACACTGACAAGAGCAGGAGTTTATCAGAGTAAACAGAAATACTGACAAGATCATAAATCATACGATAACAGAGTAAGCGAAAATACGGACAAGCCCATGAGTCAATCAATATCAGAATACGCAATGTAGGACAGCTATGCAAATGAGGAGTCATGAATAATCAAACATCGGATGCCAAAAATATAATGCAATATTCAATTCAGAAGAGCTAACGAATACCATCACTCTCATATAAGTCACAGGAATACAGAAACATAACAACCCAAAATGCCATATGCCGAGGGTGTAATGCAATATGCAATATGTGGTGCCAATGGAATGACCATGCTAGAGTGTGAAGTCGGGATGATAGTACGTAGTATCGCAGGCTACGGGATCCACCACAAGGGACTTTTATCCAAACCAGTCCCATACCTAAATTTGGATAGCTAGACTCAATGTGGTAAACTCCTGATCTCAGGTTAGTCGCGCGCCCCAACTGAAATCCTTGCCATAATGAAGGCACACAACAATTAGTTGCGCACCACCAGCCCGAGTGGATAGTGAATGAATGAATGAATGAACATGCAACTCCTACTCAATAAGTTCACATATCAGTACAGTTCATCTTTGGGATCATCACCGGGGTTTAGTACACTCTAAATGGCACTGTCACTCTCCTAGGAGCACAGTCCAAGTGAGCGTAAGAAACCACACTATCCGCCTGGCCAATAGTCTGCCAATACCTATCCGACACGTCGATAGCGGACCCATTTCTTGAGCTGGTCAGACTCAGCCTAACAATGCCTCCTACGCTCGGGCGGGTAAGGCCACACCCCCTCCCAACCGACCACGACACAGTGGGAGACGCGGCCTCCTAGTATTCGACACTCGGGCCCTCATGTATCCACTCGGTCTCGACGTTGGGGCGTCTCCTGGCCACGGAGGTTTAGCGATTTTCACCCAGGGACATCTATGACGCCTGTATGCTAGAACCAAATATTTCCAGTGTCCCCTCTGGCCATCCACGATATGCCTGTGGAGGCTACGGCCCTGATGTCGTTAGGGCATATAGTAATCACAACATACAATGCAAGATGCATGAGTCATACAATTCAGTCATGCATCAATCCTGCGCATACCATGCACTCATGTGAGATGACCTCCGCCTATCAGGGAGTCTCATAACAACACGCTCAATGACATATGCAATGATCAACCACATCTCATAACCAACATGCAGATGATGCGTATGGGCATGTATCATGATGCTATGCTGTCACATACTCATAATCGGTATTAATAACAGCCTCAATAATCGGCATCGACAATGTGGACATTTAACCAACATTGTCCACAAGGAATGGCTACATAGAGTCAAACATATAATGGGCCCACGGCCTCGTACAAAGGCCTAGTATACAACACAATGGGCCTTACTCAAGGGCCACATATACACAATAGGCGGACCCTGCTCATGGGCCTAATACATATCACAATGGGCCTTGCCCATAGGCCATGAATACATTACAATGGGCCTTGCCCATGAGCCTCAAATACATGACATGTGGGGCCTACACATGGGTCTTGAATACATCAACTGGGCCATGCATCATGAGCCTAATACGTGTCACAATGGGCCTCAACTACAGTTCGCATGTTCATCATATAGGTCACGATAATCGGCCTTGGCAATCGAAATCGGCCTCGACAATCGAGGTCGGCCTCAATAATTGGGATCGACACTCGAATTCGGCCTCGATACTCGGCCTCGACAATCGGAATCGGAGTCGGAGTTAACAATCGGCATCGACATCGATAATCGGCCTCGTCAATCGGAATCGACAAATCAGCCAAGTTAATCGGAATCAGCAATCGGCCACAACAATCGGGATCGGTTAATAATCGGAATCGGCAAATCGGTCACGTCAATCGGTCATGATAAACGGCCTCGATCGCTAATCGGCAATCGACCACGACAATCGAGATCGATCAATATTCAGAATCGACAAATCGGTCACGTCAATCGGAATTGGCAATCGGTCACGTCAATCGGGATCGGCAATCGGTCATGATAAACGGCCTCGATCGCTAATCGGCAATCGACCACGACAATCGAGACGGTCAATATTCAGAATCAACAAATCGGTCACGTCAATCGGAATCGGCAATCGGTCATGATAAACGGCCTCGATCGCTAATCGGCAATCGACCACGACAATCGAGATCGATCAATATTCAGAATCGACAAATCGGTCACGTCAATCGAAATTGGCAATCGGTCATGATAAACAACCTCGATCGCTAATCGGCAATTGGCCACGACAATCGAGATCGGTCAATATTCAAAATCGACAAATCGGTCACGTCAATCGGAATCGGCAATCGGACATGATAAACGGCCACACATACATCACATCAAGCCTCGAATACACAACAGGTGGGCCCTACACATGGGTCTTGAATACATCTAATGGGCCACGTATCTGGGTCTCGAATACATTAAATGGGTCACGCGTCATAGGCCTAATACACGTCACAATGGGCCGCATCAATGGGCCGCATCACGTGGGCCTCGAATACATCATATGGGCCTCAAACATGGGCCATGAATACATCTCATGTGTATGCGGGTTTCCACCTGTCCACAAATTGACCGTGGAAGAACAGATGCATCAAAGCAGGTCCCATAGCTGTCGGACGTAAGTCCAGCAGCGTCCAAATAAATGGACGATGGGAGTATTACATATATACACGATGGGTCCCACATGGTGCCCCACCAGCTGGAAGGATCCAGCTAATATTAGTGTTTTCTCTTCGTTCAGATGGACAGCGTCGATGAAACACATGCAATTCACCGTCCACGTATTGGAGGGTGGGATGTAACAAATACATCAGTGGGTCCCACCTAGTGGGATGTTGTGGATAAAGTAATGCGATCAGGCGGGTTCCATGTAGGTGGGCCATAAGTATATCAAAGTGGGCCTCAAGTGGGAATTTTGAATTACATCTGGAATCATTTCAACAGTTGCTGGTGCAACATGTGTATCACTGTACATTATCATTCCATGGGCACATGACACTCCAATGATGATCAGCACAGCCCAAACATTGTCCAGGTAAATCAGCACCATCGAAACATTTCCCATGTAAATCAGCGCTGTCCAAACATGGTCCATATAAATCAGTGCTGTCCAAGCATTGTCCAGCACTGTCAGCACCTGTCCAACTGCTGGACGGCGTGTACAATACACGTATATCATGGTCAGGCCCACACAAATGTGCGGTGTGGATCAAAACATACATCACATGGGTCCCACTGTCCAAATCATTGTACGGTATGGATAACACATACAACACGTGTGGGTCCACGCGAAATGCTGGCGTGAATACAACACAAGCTCCATGGTCAGACCCATGGAATTTGCTGACGTCTTCAACAGGGAGGCCCACCGTCTAAAAAAACGGACGGAAGGAGGGTCCATCCCACACGTGTAACACGTGTGGGTGGGCCCACACGGGTGCTGGATGGTTGATGTGGATACAATAAATACTTCAAGGTGTGGCCCACCGTCCAGACCTGCTGGACGGTGCAGATACACCACGTACATAAGGTGTGGCCACCAGAACTTGCTGACTTCAATCACACCAGCTGCCTGCTGGTGTGAGGTACGTCAGCCAACCTGCTTCCACTTAACAGGTGGGTCCCACGTGGGGGCCAGCAGCGTGGATAAAACGCTTAGATCACGGTGGATCCCACGTCCTCAGATGGACGGTGAGATGCAACGCATGCATCATGGCGGGGTCCACATGCGTGGCCCACCAACTGAATGGATGGGGAGGATGAGGATGCCATGTAGGACCCACGTACGGACGGTTTGGATGTGCAATGCACACAAGGTGGGCTCCCACACAGATGGACAGTGGATGAAATACATTCATCCAGTCGTCCAGCACCGTCCCACTGCTGGACGGTCTGGTTAAAACACATGCATCACTGTGGGTCCCATGTGGGGCCCACCCTAATGTTTAGGGTCCGTCCAAACCGTTCACAAGGTAACACGTACCTGGATTGAAGGGAAAAAATAAATTTCATATTGATTCAAAACTTCTGTAAACCCAAAAATGAGTTTTAATGGTAGCCATTCAATCACCGTTTTTCCTATGATGTGGGCCACCTGATCCACGTATACAGATGAAATTTGGAGGGTGGCCCACAATCATAAGATCATATGAAATGGACGGTGTGGATGCTCCACATGCATCCCGATGGAGACCTGAGGTGGGGCCCTTCTCCCTGCCCGTTTAATACAAACAGCAATACGCTGCTGCTGTCAGCGTCCTCTGGACGCTGCAGCAACCAGTGTCAACCCCTTTTTTTTTTTTTTTTTTTAACGGTAGTTTTTCATAGGTGGGGTTCACATCCGGACGATCTAGTCCGTCGGTTTAATTCTCAAGCTCGTGACATACCCAACAAGATCAATATTCAAAATATTTGAGGCCTAGAAATATCACAGCAATCCGTAACAGTTTTGACAGTAAATTTGCTGTTTTTACTAGCGTGGCCTACTAAAGTTTCCAATTGACTTCAAATTTCGGTTCAACACTTGAAATGATCTTGGAAATGTGATGGATGGCGCGGATTGAATACATACATCCAAGTGGAGCCTATAGTAGTGGCCCACCCAAAGCTTGTTACATTTATTTATTTATTTTTGTTTTTGTTAGCTTGTCAGCGCACCACACTGTCATCGACACTTCACCGTTCCACGTCCCGACGTGAATATATATCAAAGTGGGTCCCATGTAGACGTGGCCCACCTAGATCTATATGATATTTGTGTTTTTCCATTGCCATAATGTAGGGCCCACATGATTTGGGTGGTCATGGGGTCCATTTAAGTGGGCCACACAGCCATATCATAACAGGAAAAAGAGAATGAAAGAGAGAAGGAGAAAGATAGAAAAAGAAGCACCCACTTTAGGATTTTATCTTCTTCTTCCGCCTATAGCCTCTAGAGCTCCAATGAATGGACTTCAACGGTTGAGATCGATTATGGAGGGTGGGATTGAATGGTAGGAAGGTGGGCCACACTAGTTTCTCTTCCATGGAATGCCATGGACAATTCTTGCTTAGAAAAAATTAGAGAGAGAGAGAGAGAATGAGAGAGAGAGAGATGATGAGAGAGAAGTGATGGGAGAGAGAATGGTGAGGTGATGGGATAGTTGACTTTTGGGGATGGGTAGTTGTACTTGACTTGATGTGTGATGTGAACTTGATTGATGGGACATCTCGTAGAGATTTCCTCATAATTCGCAAGAACAGTGTCTTCTTCAAATTGAACGCAGGCCTACATCTTCTACCCTGGGTATCGGTTCGATGCGTGAGTCGCGGCGTTGAAACCGCGGCGACGGCACGGTCTCCATGGTACGAGTTTCGGATCGAGTCGCCTTCGGTAGGCAAGACTCGGCTTAAGATCGCACGCAACGTCGGATACGAGTTGAGAATTACCGGAATTCGACCGGAAGGACCGCGGGAGTTGACGGAACAGTAGAAAGTAAGATACGGGTCTTACACAAAGATAAGTGAATGCAATATGAAAATTGAAATCAAAGAAGTCCTTTCATAGACTTCAAATGTTTACATGAAAGAGTGTGTAAGTACCACTGCCAACAGACATGGATGATGGGTCTTCGAAGCAGATGACAATTGGATTTTCATTTCAATGACCATTCTAGTCAACCATTACAAAATTTAGGATTAAATATTTAAATATATATATTTTTTAAAAAAAAGCAACAATTTTTTTAGGCTTTTAGCAAATATACTCGCGTGTGTGCACTACACCATCCCATGTCCATGGTCCAACACACGTGTGGTTCATGGCATAGATTTGGACTGTTGGCATAGCTCTCAAACAACTAGATACAAATGCATCCTAAAAGGAGCTCAAGCCTTACGAAAAATCCTCTTCTTAAAAACTTAAAAGTTCTCTTTGCCTATTCTACGTGGGACTAAATTCACCACACTACAAAACAAAATGCCATGTTGCCTTTTGAAATAATTTTTGGAGGGAATTTCCAAAGCCTTTAAAAATAATTTTTATTTATTTTGAACACAAAATACAACAATAACCCTTTTAAAAGGAGAAGATTCAAGAATTGTTTACGACTGGAAAATATTAGCATTAAAAAATGTCCTATAGATAAATGGTTCATATTAAATAGAGCACAGTCCATGTTACAAGAAAAATAGGACAATGATCAGGGATCTGGGATGTTCCATTGCTAGAGATCCCTGCACAACATGCCCATCTTCAACATGATCCATATCAATGGTCTTAGATCAACCTAACATGTTAGAAGATATTGGTTATATGTTTAGCTGTACCTGACATTCCCGACTTCTAAGCCGGTCAGGTAAACACATGGTAATATCACTTACCCAACCACCGAAGGGCACTGTCATATAATTTATTCAACCAACAGTAGTTTTTGCTCAAATTTTAAATCCTACACTACACTAAAAATCAATTCAGGAACGAAACGAGATTTTCGTTCTGAAACGGTTTAACGTTTTAAGCCATTCCAGATTTGGAACCGTACCACAACAAAAATAAAATAAAATAAAGAATATTCCAGCTCTCTCTCCTGTTCCCTCACCCCTCTCTCTCTCCCCTTCACTCCCGATCTCTCTCTCGCTCCCTCACTCCCTCGCTCTCAATCTCTATCCCTCTCTCTCTCCCGCTCCCTCATGCCTGATTTCCCTCTCTCTCCCTCTCTCTCTCCCGCTCCCTCACAGCTGATTTCCCTCTCTCTCTCTCTCTCTCTCTCTAAATCTCCTTCATTTTCCCTTTCCTTCATCAATCTCCACCATCGATTCTCCAACCTGATCCTCCTCCATGGCCTCACAAATCCCCAATTCGACTCATCTCAAACCCCATTTTCGATTACCTGCCATGGCCTCGTTGACCCCAGATTCAGCTCATACGAAACAACATTTCCGATCCCGCCCCCATCGGAAGGTCCGAATCGTAGCAAAAATCAGGAGTTTTCTTGATCCAGAGATCGAATCCTCTGACAGGATTTCTGGGCCTCGGATTTCTGTCCAGAAACACAATGTAGAATCATTGGACAGCGTAACGATTTTACTCGGTGATCAAATGGAAAGGTAAGCATTCCTGAAAGAATTAGGGTTTGCATTTTCTCTTGAAAAATCTTTTCCCCCTACATAGGTGTATGGAATGGTACAGAACGGATTAGTCAAGATTCTAGGTTAATCTTCCTCATCTTTTGTTGGGATCTAGTTTTGGGTTTTAGAAGTGTTATAGCAGATTCAGTGAGGAGAGATTGGACAAGGTGCGATATCCAGGCCATTGATCAGGTGGGTCCACCTTGTTCATGTTTTGGTACAAAAATCTGGCCATTTCTCTGATCAAGTGGGCCACACATGTGTGAGAAAAGGGATGCTTGTAAAGGGACCAACAACTATATTCAATGTACTTGTGTGGCCTACCTGACAAGTGTTGGGTTTTTAGGGCTTGAGAACTGGTAAAGGAAATTCACATGAGGAGAGTTGGACACAGTGTTACATCTGGGCCATTGATCAGGTGTAGTCCACCATTTGAATGCCTTACTCCAAAAAATTTGGCCATCTGCTGATCAAGTGGGCCCCACTAGTATGAGAAAATGGGTGGTTGAAAAGTAGGACCGACGGTTATACTCAATGTACATGCGTGGCCCACCTTACAAGTGGACTCCCTTGATTTTCGGACTGGGAATTCGAATGCTTGCAGTTGGGCACATCTTAGTTATGATTGGCTCCTGTCTTGCACGTGTGCATTATTGGCATGTATTCAATGAATGGCCTGCTCAATATCCCTTCGTTCAAGTTGCTTCAACATTTTTCTTTGGGTTTTGGATTTGATATTGAGAAGAACTCTTTTCACCTCCATAGTTGTTTAGAATCTACAGACTACATTACTGCTAGGAAAAAAAAAATAAATCTGTATTCTTTCTTTGATGGTTTCATTGTGAAGGGCTTTGAGTTTTAGGTGAAGACGAACCTTTTTGTGTGTGTGTCTTGAAGTCTTGTATAGAATCTTACAAGCTACAACAAGGTTCAAAACTTAAGTAACAGTGGATTAATGAAACGTCTCATAAAACAATATGATGACTCGTCAGTAAAACCATGATTTTCCCCCAATTTGTGCACATAACAATGATCTATGCAATGGGACTCATCTTATGCATGGGTCAGCTGTCCCACATACATGCAATGTTGAAGGTGACCAAAACTGAGCAAGTTGGCCTATTATTTTTAAGCAAACACATTTTAGTAAATATTTGGTCCTTGTCATGTCTTATATGATTTTAGATTTAAATTTTTTTCATCGGGTTATGAAGACAAAAATCGGAGGATGAGTAGTGGCAGCCCTCATACTGATGAAAGTGTTAGGATTAACAAGTCTTTATACTCCTTCCAGAAAGTTGTTTACTCTTTGAATGCCAATGACAGTCACATCCCATATCGAGAGACCAAACTCACTCACATGTTGCAAGATTCCATAGGCGGAACAAGCCAAACTTTGTTGATTGCTTGTTTGGTGAGAGTTTTTGTTATTGTATTATTAGGATTTTCTGATTTTTCTTAAATTCTTTCTGTACCTTATTGTTTTCAATTCAAATTGGGGAGTGGATATGACAGTTGAACACTTATATCTTGGTTATGAAGCACTCCATCTCTTTGCACGTGTGACACGCATGCACAAATCCAAGCCGTTCATTTATTAGATTACCATGATTTACAACAACTGGATGACTTTAGTTACTAATAAGGATGTTCTTTCTTACCTGTCGGATCCTGATGTTGGTTAAATTTCCTTTAAAACATCCATTTTTAATAATTGAAATTCCTCCAACCAGTGTGGCTAAATCCAACTAATTTATTATTTAAAAAAAAAAATTGATACAATCTGTCACTTGCAACTACAAGCATGTGTGGGCTCAGCAAACCTCACCAAAGCTTATTCTCTGGTCCAAGAATCGGGCCAGTCACATATCAGATTTCTCGTATGCACAATATAAGAGCAAGTGCCAGCTGAAGGAAGAACCGAGCAAGGATTTCACAAGACCTTCGCATGCCCCAAAAAAAAATCAGCCATAGAATACATTGCTTTTGAGGACCATTCCTGGCTTGAATGAACTTGTCAAGGCTTTATTAGGTAGATGATCTAAAATTTCCACAACAGGTTCTTCATGTCTAAGCATTATGAATTTATTTTTTTACAATAATCTGTAGTTCTGTTGTGTTTTTATATAGTGCTAGCCTGCTACTAAAACTTTAGATTTAAGAGAAGTAGTTCATTCATTATTAGATTTTATGTTTTTATTTTATAAAAAAAATTAGGTTTGCTTTTTTCAGGAAGTGGAGAATGGCTTAATGGAGGGCGGTCTAGGAAAAATAGAGGATTTTCCAGGACATCGCTTTGTAGCTTCAACACCAGAAAAGGATTGTCTTCAGAAAGAGAGTTCAACAAATTCACAACCAAGGACAGACTACTCTTCTAGGTATTACACTGTCTTAGTATGTATTTGGGTTAAATTACAAAATACTGTGGAATGACTTTATAGATTTCCTTATTTTTATATTACTGGTCTCATTTGTGGGCTAGAAGGAGACTAGTGAGTGCCTCAGCTATGCTGAACTTGTTTAGTCCATGGAGATCTGGCGGCAACAATGACAAGGTTTGGTCTACCGGACTTTCCACTTCAATTGCCATTAGCGCCATATTTCATTACTGAAGTCATGCCTTTGACTTGCAGGTTGAACTAACTGTTGTGGAACTAGAATCTCTTCATTCAGAAATTGTTGCCGCAGAAGAGAGAGAAGTTCATTTGAAAGCCCAGTAAGATCAACTGGATGGGTTGTTTTCTGTTTCTTCCATTTATCCATCTTTTACTGTTGGTTTTATGCTCTCTGTCGTGCATATATGGTTCTTATGAGGAATCTGAATGTATGTTTAGTCATGCTATACTAATATGTTAAAGGAGGTTTCAAAATGGAACGAAAAGGAAGCTGGGAGAATACTTTTCTAGCTTGTCTGTTTTCTGACTTTTGTTATCAGGCTGTCGTAATTGGTGGTTGCCATGTGTGAGCCAGTTTGCTGCTGGTTGGTATTAGCCTTCTACATTTAAGTAATTGTGACTAGGATGAACTATATATTGTATGTGTTGTGTCTTCACGCGGTATACATGGGTTTCTAATTCTTGCAAGTGGGGCCCATGGTTCGGTAATCCAGGCCATCAGTCTGCCGATTCCCACCTTGGATGGACCATACCCCAAAATCTCCAAGATTAGAAGATCCCAATGATTAATCTTGGGACTTATTGAGGAGGAATAATGCATCCATGGTGGGATCCAACATACTAATGGTCTAGATTAGTGGACAATATCCCCTGCTCTTAAGAACTGAATACCCACATTTTTGTGGTTTAATTGATATGGAAAATAAAAGTAAAAGCCTTATTTTTTAGATTATTTCAATCAATTTTAATGTATGGTTTTACTTCTCAAAATTTTTGCAGATTAGAAAAACAACAATGACAAGGTTTGATTCTTCTACAAGTCTTTTACCAGTAATCTTATTTTATAATTGATTTATCTACATGTTGTAGTCAGAATTTCGATTCTCAAATTTCTATCAACCTTTTTTTTTTTGGGTGGACCAATGGGCAGGCCTGATTTTGTTGCCTATAAAACGGATTCTGCATGATTGCATGTATGCAGATCTCGACTTCTTTTTTTTTTTTTTTTTTTGGGGGGGGGGGGGGGGGGGTGAGTGGATTGCATTTTATGGAAATGGAGTTGAATTCTATAGAAAACGAATTCTGCTGCTTTAGAATCATCAATTCTCATACAGATTATCAAAATCAATCATGTGAATATTTACATATTGAAAGGTTTCAAAGCTTGTTTGTAATCTATGACTTTTCATCATTCCTCATCACCATCATTGTTTCGATTTTTCTTTCCTGCTAACTCGCTTAATCAATTAACAGCTTTGTTGGGTATCTCTCGTACATGAAACAGTTATTCAACTTGGATAACCTTGTTTATGACATGGGTGGTTCAGTTAGAAGGAATTAGAGGGTCCACAAATGTGAAGTTTGCTAAGGCTTTCACTTTTGTATGTGGACAAAGACTGCACTTTTGATCCGTGGCAACCCTCCATTGATAGTGTGAGAGATGCAGATCTCTACGATTTCATGAATTCTGAAAAAAAGCAGAGTTACCAAGGAAATTGTTGTGAAGATGACTGAAATAACCAAGCAGCTCACGGTAAGGGATTTTATTATTAAATCTTAAACGATATTGCATTTATCTGGAATTCTTACTGAAATCACTCCAAATCATTTGGTTTTTAGGTCTTTCCTTATCTCTTAAGAATTCAAATTGCAGAAATTCTCAATTCTAGGAGCTATAAATCCCCATTTTTGATTGACAGGAATCCAAGAAGCCCATTTGTCATTACTGGCACACTAAAAAAATGGATTACTTGTTGGAAGAAGTTTTGGGTAATTCTACCTTACCTAGTTAATTCCCTGTTGTTTATGAAGTTTTAGCCGCTTGAGTCCAATCGAACTCATGTCACAGTAACATCTTGCTTGGAGTTCTGTCACTCTTTGTTTCTTTTCTTGCTTCTTCTTTTTCTTTATTTATTATATATTATTTTCAAGTGAAAACTGAAGCCTCATTGTGGAAAACAGTATTAAATATAGAAGAAAATCAAGAAAATCTTAGAAACTCAACAAACAAAAACAGGAAGGAGACTGTTCTGGAGTTTATTATATCGCAGTTCATATATTCCTTTGTTCTCTCTAATTTTGGTTTTTCTTTATTCATTTAATCAAACCAAATGGTAATCTTCTTTGTAATCTTACGGTATATAAGTTAAATGCGGATATGTAGTCAGTATTAGGGAAGCCGAATGTTGGAAAGAGTACACTATCAAACCAGATGATAGGCCGAAGCTTTCAATTGTTACAGATAAACCTCAAACTACGTGCCATCGAATCCTTGGTATTTGTTCGCCCCGAGTATCGTGTACAATGCTTTTCATAGTATCGCTCTCTCTTTATAATTTTCCTTCTCGGTAATCTCAAATGTTGTTGTTTAAGATAACAAATGGGTAATAATCACTTGAAAATCAAGTGTAAGTTTAAGGAGCTTGTCCGTATATTTATCTGAGTAATCGTTAGTTTGCGATGATACTATGATACACCCGGTGTTATTGAGAAGAAAATGCACAAGTTGGATTCTATTGTGATGAAAAATGTCCATGATCGCTATATTAATGTTGACTGTGTTCTGGTATTTGTTGATGCATGCAAGGTACCCCAACAGGTACGAATTTATTTATTTCTATATTTATTTATTTATTTATTGTGAGAAGGAATCTGTGGAATAAAATGCACAAGTAAGGGCCTGTTTGGGAGCTTGGGAAATATTTATGCAGAAAATACTTTCCAAGAAACGAGATTTTTCCCCTTATTGGGAGTTTACTTTGAAAGAAAATGTTACTTTCACCTTTTATTTTCCAAGCTCCCAAACACCACCTAGTGGGATTGGGTTTCTCCACCTCAAATCAACATCTGTTATGTTTCGGACAAGATGTCGACCATTCATCATCCGGAAAACAACAGATATTGATTTGGGCATGGAAGGATTCTCATGCTCCGCCTCGCCTTCTGGTGAATCAAACCGAATATTGGATTTGACTTGGGTCAAGAACCCCGCGAATTCTGAACTGGGAACCAAACATGAGCTGACTAAACGACCAAGAGGGCAACTGTTTGATTCTCTGAGTCTCTGTTTTCCTCTGGTGCTTGTTTTCAGTATTTAGGCTGCATTTGGATGCACAAGCAAATTGAATCTCAAACATTTAGTTTAATGAAGAGGTAATGGCAAAATTTAGTGATGTCTACTAGTATACTCACAACGATGAAGTAGCCCTGTTTTCCTTCCGAGTCCAATCGTAGTAACGTAATTGCCTTCACTGTACACATTTATATGTACATATGTACGTATGCAAGAGGGGAGGGGAGGCATGAAACACCAACACAAGAAACATGTTTACATCCACATCTTCAACATGATCTTTCATGCTACGATGGTGGCTGTAAATTATAGAAGATGGAAACATCCCTTACCCCGATGGAATCATTGTCACTGTAATCTGTAGCATGGGCAGTTTAGTCGGCGTTTTAACACCTAGTATCTATAATACTTGTCGCTTGTAGATACTTGAGTCCGCATTGCAGGTCACTGGTATTAAAATGTCAGGTTTACTCATGTGTCCTATGTAAAACCATGGTCTGTGATACTGTGCTAGTGGGTTCTAGAATCCTGATATTATCAATCTCTTTGTACGTGGGTGATGTTCTTTCCGTCCAAATGGACTATTATTTTTGTAATGACCCTTTTCACCTTATGTTGTTTTATGTGTTAACTTTAAAGGCCTGAATGTTTGGTTTTTTGTTTTAGGCTTTGCATATTCTAGCAATCGTTGTCTCTAATTCAATTCTAAAAACTCTTATTTTGTTCATGTTTTCTAGCGCGGTATTCATAATTTTCAGGTTGTTATTCTGTTCTCTGTAGAAACAAAAGGATGTTTCTGGTTTGGTTCATTGCTAAAGGTGTTCAAGATCAATCAACTAGCACTGCTTGTTGAAGAGTGACAACAGAATTTTGGGTTTCATTGAATCCTAGGTACAACTGTTTCTTTCTTATGGTGTGATGCGATGCCATGAAAATCCCCATTGGAGTGATTCCATGTGATTATCCCTTTAATAGATCAATGGTCTAGACAACTGAAACTTCTACTTTCATGATTTCACTGAATTTGAATTTGATACCTTTTTATTTTTCATGTACACCACCAGTTCATGTGTCCCAAATGGCCAGGAAATCAGGCAGCTCTGCTAGCCATGTGGGGCCACAATGATAATCAGGTGGGATAGCTTGACTATACATGCCTAAAGTTCCTCTTCAAATGAATTTTTACCATTATTATTACTGTTTGTGCATGACACAATGACTTTTACTTAAAATACCTTGTTTCAAATTGAACTTCTACCTCAAGGTGACCATTTCAAATTGAACAAACGACGACTTTTAATACCTGAGCCAGTTGCACTCCAAAATCTAGTTTTAATTCCTTGTTTGGGAATTACGTTTTTCCTCTGCTTTTTCTGCAGCTAAACCTCAACCAGAAGTATGTAGTTGAATACTGATTTATGGTTTTGATAATATTCTAACAAAAGAAACATACAACCATGTGTGTTTAGCTTGAAACTAAAATCACCCAACTGAGAGAGATGCAACTGGAATTAGATTCTTGGCACCTCCAAACATAACCAATGTAGTTTGAGGAGTGATTGATCTGAATTGTTGAAATTGTAGTTCAATTTTGCTGGAAGGAATGATCTGGTGAAATTCATCAAGACTGTGTGGAAGCAAGGCTTGTAATATGTGACTCTCAGGATCGGTCCCTTCATTGAGGTTGAATGGAACTTTGGGTATCCAATATTTTCCTTCTAATCATATGATTGTTTTCTCTTCATATTGTCGGATGCACACCAGAGGATTCCCTTACTGGCTACAAGAGGTTGAGAACATTATGTTCCGTACTGATAATCCACCATTCAAGGTAGTTTTCTTCCTCATGATTCTTCTTTTCCATTATTGATATGAAATGAATACATAAGTTTACATGCACATTCAGTGACCTCTTACTGAAAATTTTCAATATTCAGTATCATATGGAGAAGTTTACAAAGATGATCGTGAACATGATGAAGAGAGAGAAGTTATATGCATCTCAGGGAGTGCCATGGGTGATGTGTAAGCAAAGAGATGCCCCTGATCCAGTGATCAACTCATGCAATGGAAGGAACTGTGGAGATACTTTTGTTGGCCCGAATTGACCATACAAGCCTGTGTTATGGACTGAGAACTGGACTGCTCAGTACAGAGTGTTTGGTGACCCACCATCTCAGAGATCAGTTGAAGATCTTGCATTCTCAGTTGCTCGCTTCTTCTCCGATTGGTGGATGCACGGGTAAATGAATTGTGGTCAACAGTACAAATTCAGGTAGATATCAGATGGCTAAACTCTATTGACCATTGTGATTTTCTAGAATGTTACGATTGGTCTAGAATTTAATAGATATGTGCCACATGTACGGTGGATGAGCCGTCCTTGTTTTTCTAAATGGTTGGGAACTTTTGGTGTAAATTGAATATTTGTGGAAACTTCTTTTAAGCATGTAGTTGTATGAATGAATGTGACTGTAAATCAGTAGTGGGCCTGTGGATGAATGAATATCTTTAATTCTCAAAATTATAATGATAATATATATATATATATATATATATATATATATATATATATATATATATATATATATATATATATATATATGCTTCTATGCGGTAGACCTCATGGGAACTTCCCATGAGGTTGGGTTGTGTGGCCTCACCATGATGTGTTGAACATCAACATCCAGTTGGGTTTCCTTTAAATAATGGGATATCCCAAAAATTAGCCAAATACAGGCATGCCATTAAAAATTCCATCATAAAATCTGACCGTTGGCAACATTAATATGCATTCAAAACCGTTTATAAAATTGTGCCTAAAATGCGACTGTTGTCATCAGAACGGTTTAAAACCGTTCCAAAAATTTCGTTTTCTAAAAAACTGAAAACGGTACCCAAAACGGTTCTGAACCGTTCTTGTTTTTTGCCTCATTTAGGAACGGTTTAAAACCGTTCCTAAATGACGATTTTGGTGTACTACTCATATATGATTATATTAAATTCTACGGTATTAATGATATAGACATTGATAAGTTTAAGTTGGTAATTTTTTTAGATGCTTTTATGATTTGTAGCTTGATATTGGTTAATTATTTTATTAAAATAATTTTTTACTTGTAAATACTTTTGTTAATTTTATTATGTAACTTATTATTTTTTCTTAATTTTTAACCTGTTATTGGCTGGACATCCATTAATTTCTAACTTTTTTTCTATTTCTTTGGATAAGACTCATATTCAACTTCTTTAAACAATCCATATATAGGATTGTTAATAGGCCGACGGCCTGTCAAGCTCTCAGGCTTAGCCTGCTTAAGGTTAGACTTGGGCTGCCATATGTAACCTGAAGACTAAGCCCAAGTTTAAAAGTGAAATGTCATTTATTTAACCTGGTCCTAACTCTTGCTCGGGTGGTAGACTCTCAGGGGTTTCAACGCCCGGTCAAGGGTTCGAGTACTCATAGGTGGTGAAATTCCACCCGTGTGAGTGTGTGGGGTGTCTGTAAAAAAAAGTTTACAAGTGAAATGTCATTTATTTACCGGGCTATGCACAAAGGCTCATCAACCAAGCCTAAGTCTAAACCAGTTCAACTTGTTTATGGTTTCGAAGAATATATTGAAGGGGTTTTAACCCCAAAATTCCTTGACAATATTGCCGAATTTACAACAAAGTACCTTTAGCTTTCAAATTTTCCAAAGCATGCTTCCAAACCTAATAATAAAGTTTTAAAAGACTAATTTATCCTTGTTTTAATAATGGTGTGGGGACGCAAATTCCTGTAACGGTTTGTTTGGATTTGCAGAAAGAGTGGGAAAGGAAATTATATTTCTCAAGAAAACCTTATTTCCATGAAAGTGTGGAATTTTATTTTATTTTTGTTTCTCATATTTGTTTATTAACAACTTTTTTCTTTTTTCTTTTTTTTTGAGAAAATCGAAGTTTATTTTCAAATCTTATTTTGGTAAAATAAATATTTCTTGGGTTTTTATTTGTTACAATTTTTAGTATCAAAGATTTAGGAAGCAATTCGAGCCTCACTCTAAGGGTACTTGATCAACAGCTTAGATGGAATATATGGTATCCACGTACAAAACTATGTTCATCCTATCCATGTAGATTCTTGTAAATAGGCCAACATAAGTTATGCATCATGTTAATTCTTGTAAATAGGCTAACTTAAGTTGTGCATCATGTTATTTTATTTATTTTTTTCATGGTGCCTAACATTAAAGGACAATCCTCATGTATGGAGAGGATTTGACATAAAGAACATGGTTGGGACCATAATGATGGAAGAAGTGGCTTTTTTTTTTTTGGTTACACACACCCACAGACGCCATAGTAGGTTTTCACCATCCATGGGTACCGAACCCAAGACCTTGTGTTGAAACTCCTCGGAGTCTACCACCTATTGGTATTGAACCCAAGAAGTGGCTTTGACACAGAGACCATGACAGGGCTGTACGAAACTTATTTAACAAATAGCACCCAAGTCCTCACACAAGATTATTGCGGGCCACCTTATTTATGTATTTTACATCCACGTCATTCATCCATTTTGCTAGATCATTTTAGAGCATGAATACAAAATTTATTATCATCTAAACCTCATATAGAGCATACCATACGAAATAGTGGTGGATGACAATTAAAAACTATGTGTGCAATAAGTTTTGGATAGAGATGATATATGTTTTTTTCCCAGGTTTATTTGACGTCACGGAGGTTGGAAAATAAACATTATGGAAAAGCCCTAGGAAGTTTTTAATGATGGGGCATTTGATCACCATGTTTCCCATAGTATGGTTCACTGGATATTTGGATTTACTTTATTTTTGTGCTCATGCCTTAAAATTATATGAGAATATTGATGGACAGCGTGGATGTAGAAGACATAAATCAAGGTGGGGTAAAGTCGCCCCCGTCTTGGCTGAGGCCCGAGAATCACCTAATTTGCTCCATATTTCAGAGGGATAGGGCAGCATCCCCTTCAGTTTCATGTTTGTACTGAAAAAGATGAGGGCCCAACCATGATATATGTGTTTTATCCATGCCATCCATCCATTTTGTTAGCTCATTTCAGAGCATTAGAACAAAAATGAAGTATATCCAAATATGAGGTGAACCATAGTGGGAAACAACGGTGATTGAACGCCACCATTCAAAACTTTCTAAGGCCGACCGTACTATTTGGTTGCCATCCAACTTATTGATTGGGTCATACACACCTTTAAGAGGGAAAAACACATATCAGCTTAATCTAAACTTTCATAGCCTGAAAGAAGTTTTTAATGGTGGGCATTTAACTCCATGAAAACAGGGAGCGGACTAGCCACGACAACGGCCTCACCCAAGACGGTGAGGCCCTTTATGGTGGGCCACCTTGATGTTATTCATGCAACTTGTCTATGCATGTTTGAGGTGGGCATTACCGTGTCACGTACATAAAATCCACATCGTCCATTAAGTTTTAGATAGAAATTAAGCCACAAGTCACAAAATTTTTACAGATTCGTGAGTTGGGTGGGCCACAAAAAGGGAAACAGTGCAATGTATATATAATGGTCTCCTGAGCAATCAATTTAAGGTCCAAAGGTCTGATAAGTTCAGGTGGCCCCCACCGCATTGTATATGTGAAATCTACTTTGACCGCTAAATGTGTCCCCTCATGTTAAGCCCAAGGCCCAAATATCATCCTTATTTGTAATTCAAGTGGGCCACACCAAGGAAAATAATTATGAGGGTAATGTCACTTGTACATTGATTCCACTCATGTGTTAAACATGTATCACAAATGATGCTGGTTTCCTTAAGCCTAAAATTGGGTTGGTCACCCGGTGGGTAGAGTGGATTTTAAAAATGCATGATGGTGGGGCCATCCAAACAACATCACCATTTACCTCACGTTCAAGTAAAAGACTTTTATCTCCACAGTCCATTAGTTTCTTCAGCTCATGTTAGGTATGAGCCCAAAGATGAGTCATATCCAAAGTTCAAGTGGACCATACCATAGAAAATGGTGGGAATTGAACACCTACCATTGAGAGCTCTTTGGGCCATAAAAGTTTTGATTTAAGCTGATATTTATGTTTTCCATTCATCCATGTCTTTCTGAACTAATGAACAATTCGAATGACAAATGAATATCACTATGGGACCTAGGATGGTTTCAACGACGGATATCATTTTCACCATTGATTTATGTGGTGGGGTCCACTTGGGCTTTGCATATGCTTTAATTTTGGGCTCATATCTTAAAATGATACAGAGAAATAGGTGGACGGTGTGGATAAAACACATACATTTATGTGAGCCTCTCATAGTCTTAACACCACCATAAATGGTGCTGAGCTCTTCATTTCAAATCAGCCTCCACGCTTTATGGTAAATTACATTTACATAAAATGGTGGTTCAATTGGGGTGAGCCCACCATAATGTATTTTTAAAATCCAATTGACCCATTGGTTGAGTGATCAAATCTTAGGCGTGGATATGAAAACCAGCCCCATCCATAGTTCAGGTATACCGTACGATTGGAATGTGTATAAGTATTTATTCACCGTCCAAATTGTTTCCCTTAATGTGGGCCACCTGAATCACGAATAGTCATAGTTTTGTAGACCCATACCTAAATTTTAGTGTGGCATCTAATGGATGAAGTGGATTTCACGTAAACATCAGGTTAGTCCTTACAAAACAGGCTCCCCTCTCCTATTGTTTCCCTTTTGTTTCCCTTGGCGTGTGGCCCAACTGAATCATGAATCTGATTGTTTTGTGAGACATACGGCTAAATTTTCACCGTGTGCATTACGTTGGGGCCACCAGTTCTAAGTAATCCCAGCCCCAACCACTCCGTCAAAGCAAGTTCGTGTGTGTGTATCAACAATCTAGATGGAAAATAAACGTTACAGAAACATTACAGTGATGGGGCGTGCAATCATCACTGTTTCTTATAATATGATCCTCATGAGATTTGGATCTATTTCAAATTTAGGTTTTGTGGACATAAATGATCTTGAAAAATGGATGGACGGCATTGCTGTAGGATACATACATCAAGGTAGGCAAAGCATTGATATGGCCCATCCATCATGAAGGGCATACCATCCCACCATCTCAACTCATTTTGATCAAATGATCTTAACCATCTGATTAATAATCTGGGAGATGCTGCAGTCAACAAGTATGAAAGAAAGATCCAAGCCTTAATGCGGATAGTCCATGAGGGCCCATTTTGGATTGCCAGCCCATCTAAAATCACTTAGATTGCAAGATCTCGTAAGTTTCTAACCACCCCTCCGTACTGTTATCCGGCAAAATGTAAGGTCCATAAAGTGGAAATACCTCGTTTAAATCCGAATCTATGAGAGTTTTCGGCACAAGGGGACCCAAAGTGGGGCCCATCATATCAATTGTTGGAGAACAAAAAGCAAATGAATCACAACAAGAATAGCTCCTATTAGCAAAAATGCATTGTTGTTGGAAGTGTTGCACAAAACCTTAAGGTCTCACCTCTGAAAACATCACAATTGTGTGATATAATAAAGTAATGAAATAAATCAAAGCACAAATCACACGACACGAGATTTTACGTGGAAAACCCTCAAAAAGGTAAAAACCACAGGACCTCGTCTAGAGCAACAATTCACTATGAAGTAGAACGTTACAACCGATCACAAGCACACGCCACTTGGATCAAACCTTCTTCACTCACGTAGGAGCGGATGAACAATAAAATAATAAAGAAAACGAAGAGATCTCACCGATCACGAGGATGTAGAAGCGCTAAGACATCGACTGTGAAGTAGATCACCTTTACGAATATAATCTTCCTTCCACAAGCTTCTTCTCTCGCTTTTTTCTCACTCTTTCTCACCTTTGATAGCCCTAAACCCTTTAGCAAACCCTTGCCCTTGAGCAATGCCTTGGTCATCATGTTTAACCCATTATCGTCCGTGTGGACCTTCTCAAGCTGTAACACCTACTGTTTCAAAGTATCCATGATCCAGTGATACCGAATCTCTATATGCTTTAACTTGGAGTGTTGACTTGGATTCTTACTCAAGTGTATAGCACTTTGATTATCGCAATAGATCACGTGTTGTTCCTGCTTCAGGCTAAGTTCCTGTAGGAACATCTTCATCCAAAGCATCTCTTTACATGCCTCTGTGACCGCAATGTACTCGGCCTTTGTCGTTGATAATGTTACGACCTTTTAGAGCTTGCTCTGCCAAGAGACCCCTCCCTCTGCAAACGTGAACAGGAACCCCGATATACACTTCTTATAGTCTATGTCATCTGCCATATCTGCATCTATATAACCTTCTAACACAGGTTTTCCATTACCATAGCATAAGCTCAACCTGGATGAGCCTCTTAAATACCGCAATATCCACTTCACTGCTGCCTAATATTCTTTGTCGGGATTGGCAAGATACCGGCTGACAACACTAACCACATATGCTATGTCTGGGCGCGTACACATCATAACATACATCAACCTTCCTTCAGCTGATGCGTAGGGCATCTTCCTCATCTCATCCACCTTTGCTTTTGTCTTGGGACACTGTTTGTAACTCAATTTGAAGTGACCATCCGGTGGAGTACTGACCGGCTTCGCTACATTCATATTGAACTGCTCTATAATTTTTTCAATATATCGCTCTTGTGACAACCAAAGCTTTCTGTTATTTCTATCACGGGTTATCTTCATTCCTAGGATCTGTTTAGCCGGGCCCAAGTCTTTCATTGCAAACGACTTGCCCAACTTCTGTTTCAACCTGTCGATCTTTTTGATGTCTTTACCTATGATGAGCATGTCATCAACGTATAACAACAGAACTAAGAAATCACCATCTGAGAACTTGCACGTGAACACACAATGGTCCGACTCTATTCTGTTATATCTATGTTTTAACATGAATGAATTGAACTTCTTGTACCATTGCCTTGGAGCTTCTTTTAGCCCATACAAGCTCTTCCTTAGCCTACACATCATGTGCTCTTTGCCCTTGACTTCGAACCCTTCTGGTTGGTGCATGTAGATCTCTTTTTCCAAGTCACCATGGAGAAAGACAATTTTAATATCTAACTGCTCTATCTCTAGATCCATGCTGGCCGCTAACCCAAGCAATACCCGTATGGATGTCATCTTCACACCACTGGTGAGAATATCTCCTCGAAGTTTATACCTTTACTCTGACCAAACCCTTTCACCACAAGTCTGGCCTTGAACCTTGTCTGTGAATTCTTCTGTTCAACCTTCTTTCTGAACACCCACTTGTTGCTCAAAGCTTTCTTGCTTTTAGGCAATTTCACCATATCATAGGTGTGGTTCTTATGCAAGGATTTCATGTCACGCCTCAGACTCGGTAACCAGACTCACAAGGAATCCGATGGCCAGTTCTGGCCGCAACAGCCTCCGTAGTACCCCATTCTTAGCTCATGAGGCAGGTTCCGATCCTGGGATCCTACAAGGAGGATTTTCATAACAGTATAATTATTACCAATACGAGCATAACCAAGATCACAATAAGTAAATCTGAGAATAATAAAGGCACACATCACAAAATCCACTATGAATTTGAACTTTTACAAGTATCTATAAGGTCCAAAAGGACATATATAAGATAATAGAAGAAAGAAAGGAAGTCTGCAACATTGGGTCCTCAAGAGCTCTAATCTAAACTCTGCCACTGCGATGCTTGCCTAGGATCTCCTGCACGCATCAATCTTGCATAAGCTTATAGAAAGCTTAGAGGGTGGTAAAAGTGTGTGAAAATGGTGCTCAGAAGAAGATAGAGAATGCAGAAGGGAGTTATGATCAATACCAATACCATTAGCCTTACCAAGGCTATCATGAATGGAATAAACTATACCAAGGCAATACGATAATGCAGGAAGCCATACCAAGGCTATATAATGCAATGAGTACTGTAATGCAATGAGTACTGTAATGCAATGAGTACTGTAATCTGATGAGTACTGTAATGCAATATGAGGCTTATACAGCTGATGCAAATGCAATGCGAAGTAATGTCAGTGCTCATATCTAATCCACATATCAAGTACATTTCCATCATAAGGAAATCACCGGAGTCTATTACACTGCTAGATGACTGCCTCTCTACAGACCCCGCACAGCCAAACGAGCATAAGAGACCTCACTACCCTGCCTGCGGACAACCAATCACCAGCAAGGCCTGAAGGTAGCTGTTGAGGGTCAAATATTGCATATCAGACCCTGGTTATTGTCTAGATTTACGAACTTATACTGTTTAATGGACCTATTTCATCGTGTTTGTGATGCAGGATGTATTTAGGAGCTTGAATTGAAAATGGGTATTAGAAGCATGGTTTTAGTGCTCAAGATTCACCAAGGCAAGGAACGGACTCCATGTGATCAATATCAGCGGAATTATACGCCAGAGACCCGAGAAAATCACGAAAACTGAAGCTCAAGTGGCCTGAAAGTCAGACAAAATGTAAGATCACAGGGTTCCCACCATCCGTTCTGCTCGAAACTTTATACATGAGCTGAAGAGCATAAATGAACCGTACACGTCGAAATTCATCCGTCGGATCATCGCGGAAGCAGCCCAACGGATAGATCAGCCCATGAATCTCAATCTGGGGCCCACTTGATATTTGGATATGCTTCAATTCTGGTATCAACCCTTAAAATGATATGAAAGAGTAGATGGTCGGGACAGATTGCACTAAAACATCACAATGGACTCTAATTTGCAGTGCATGTGCACCATGTACATGAAGACATGCAGCGCACAGAACAAACAAAAGTCGGTCAGCGTTTCGCTGACCGACGAATTCTTTAAAAACCAAAGAC
The DNA here is from genome assembly GCA_030180095.1 of Magnolia changhungtana. NCBI lineage: Eukaryota > Viridiplantae > Streptophyta > Magnoliopsida > Magnoliales > Magnoliaceae > Magnolia > Magnolia changhungtana. The sequence goes on along the minus strand of JASAUF010000441.1, from coordinate 689,926 downwards.
GCAACGGCGTCTTCAACACGATTGGCCGGACGATGCTCATGGGCCACCACCTTCAATCAGATGATCAATCCGGACCGTCCATTCGTTTTACGAGGTCGAACCGACCGTACTCTGGTCTACAGATGGATTTCTAAAGTTAGGTGATGTTCTTGAAGAGTACAGACGGAAGATGGATGGTGGAGTAGATGATCTCGTGGGCCACACAAAAACTGTTCTAAAGCCATCCATTTCAAACGGTTTTTCGTCAGGAATAGTTTGAACGGCATGGATTTCTCATCCGATTCGAATTGTGGGCCCCGCCAACAGTCCAGCGGACGATTTCTTCGTCGCTGCGAACAGAGTGCGTTTTTCTTCGTTGTGGGCCCCATCCAGTATCTGAAAAGATGATCTGAACCGTCCATCATGTCTGGACGGGGTCTGTGACCGCCACCTAGGTGGAAGATTTCCAAGAAGCAGCATGTATTGTTTTTTTAACATTTAAACGCAATTCGGACGGCGGAATAGAAGCTTCTCGTGGGCCACACTGAAACCACTCCAAACCATCCCTTTCCGGACGGTTTTTCGCCCTGAAGAGAATGGACGGCTCGGATTTCTTCAATATACATCACAGTGGACCCCACCAGCTTCGTCAGAGCCTGCAGAAGTTTTTTTCGCACGCGTCAGCGAAAGCCGGACGCCGGTTCTGCGTTGTGGGTCCCACTGATGGCTCAGATCAATGATCTGAATCGTCCATTAAGTCCGTAGATAGGGTAAAACCTACGCCTAGGTGTCCATCTCCTTCCATGCAAGTTATCAGAAAATTTTAGCTGTCAAAAGGAAGACGGACGGTGGAATTGTTTGAGATGGTGGGCCGCATTAAACTCAAGAAAAAAATACTATTTCTCAGTTATTTTCTGCTACGAGTAGAATGAATGGAGTGGATTTCGTGTTTGATATCAGTCTTGGACTCATCAAGTATCCAACGCAAGTGGTGTCCTTGCGTAAGCACAGCAACGTGTGCGTAAAGGGAATTGACACTGAGACAGGTTTCTATAAAAAGGGAGGGCTGGACGTGGATCTGGGAGTAGCTGAGCTTGGAGGGCTGGACGTGACTGGAAGGAGAGAGAAAGAGACAGAGAGAGACAGAAAAAGATTCTTTTGCATATTAATATTTTTTTATTTTTCTTTTCTCTATTTTATTATGAGATCTAGCCGCATCATGTGTGGCTAAACCTCTTAGCTAGGGCTAAGAGGTGAAGCTTGTAGCGTGATGGGAGGTCTCTTTGCTTGTGCCTTTGTTTAAGACTGATCTGATTTTGATTTAATTTTATTAAGGGAATGTTTTCAGTCTTTAATGGTCTGTTGTGACTGAAATTACAATGGGTCTACAATGGCTTTGAGCATGTTCTTTTTCTTTTATGTTTATGACGTCAGGAAGCCCTGTTGTTCACCATCGTCTCCTGGGCATGGTTGGATGTCAGTACCCTTCCTAACCTTCATACATTGATTGGTTGGTAATTAGTTTAATTACATTGTTTTTGCTTTGTCTCCTAGGCATGGTTTGGTGATGGAATCCATTCTAATTCATATACCTTTCATCTTATCAAAATTACATTAAAGGCGCTTCAGATTAATTTCCTAAATTGTAATACGTATAAGATCTCCAGATCCCTACAAGTGGATCTTCTGAATCCCTAGTTTCTCTTCTCTGATTTTTCCTAAAGTTTTAGATTAATTATTTCACCATTATTCCTCAAATCATAATTGGTTTAGATTTCATCTTAGCCTAGTTCTAGATCTGGTTATTTTTAGAAAGCGTACAGGTTTCAGTCCCTGTGGATTCGACCTCGGTCTTACCGAGTTTATTACTACATCACAACCCTATACTTGGGGAGTGAACAGTAGCGGACCCATTCACGAGCTGATCAGACTCAGCCAGCAATGCTCTCTTACATCAAGCGAGTAAGGCCACACCCCTATCCAACCTACTACACGACAGTGGGAGTCGCGGCCTAATGGTATAAGGCCCTCGTGCGCTCATATATTCCACCCGGTCATGAAGCTAGAGTAGATCCTTGGTACAATGGAAGTTTTGAAAATTTCACCCATGGGCATCCTATGCACCTGGTATACTCAAGTAACATTTCCGGTGTCCAAACATGGCCATCCACGGTGTAATTGTGGAGGCTACAGCCCTGATGAAGCAAGGGCGATAATTGTTCATATGCTATGCAATGCCAGATGCATGAATCACACAATCAACCATGCATCAATTCCAAGTATCCAACGTGCTCAAGAGGGAATACTACGTCCCTCGGAGAAGGTAACATGTAATGACCAATGGCACAATATGACTACACACACAGTGTCAACCAAGCATACAATGATGTACCTGGGTCATGAGGATGAATTTAATCACACTATATGGCGATATACAATGTATATTACATTCCTTCTATCCAAAAGGGAACCAAGACTAGGCACTTAGACAATATCCTTAAGGAAATCCAACTTCTAGTGGGGGCCCATTTACCTGGGGTAGCCCACAAGACTAAGTATACAAGCTACGGGTCTAAGTAATATAGAAATGAGCCTAGCAAGAGTCTAAGATGAGTATCTAATCACTCTTAAATACAACCGAGCCTAGAGGGGTCCGTAATGGAGACATTTAACCATCATTCCCCCAAAAGGCATATCAACCATGAACTATATGGATAGAAGGCCCAAGGCCTACATTTAAGATACAAATAAAGGTAACCACGTACATATATTCCTTATAATAGGCCATAAAAAGATATAATACCAATGTTAACAACATGGGCCCCAAGAGGGAAATTAAGGCCCAAGGCTCAATTCTCAATGGCCATAGAATCCATGCATTAAGTTGGACTTGGTGGGCAGTCTGCGTACACAGTATATGGCCCAAAAATAAGTTTAAGTTTGGATGATGAAATGGGCCCAACTACATTAGCCCAATAACTAGCAATTTAAGTGGGCAACCAAGAGCCCAATACTATCCTTATCTTAGCCCACAAGTCCATCAAAATTGTGGAAGTTGGCCCAATATATGGTTGGGCCAAGCTGGGATGTCCCAACCCACTCTAGGCCCATGGGATGCCCCAAAAATCTGATCTAAGATGGGGTCTTACCCAAAAGAATGCACTAATTAAGCCCAAGGATTATAAGAAAACACAAGCATGTAACACGTACACAAGTTTTCAATATGGTGGGTCCCATGTCCAATAAAGTTTCAACCATAATAATGTACATTTAAGGCCCCTTGATAAACGTTCGGCCCACTCAGCTTCTTGGGCCTGCTAAAGCCCAGAAATTAGTCAAATAAGTGGGAATGATCTCATGAAGGCCAACAATATTCACAGGGGGCCCCACCAGATGGAGGGTGTGTATACATCAAGAAAAGATCAAGTGGGCCTGCTACTGGATTGTGAATCCAGTAACAACCCAAGGCAGAGAGTGCCTCCATGATCGGGCGATCCAAGGCTTGGATGGCCTGGACCAAACATGCGTTAAGGTAGGTTCCACATATATACATATTGAGCCTTAAACAAATGACCTAGGGTCTATGGTGGGCCTTTAACCATCCATAGAGAACCCATGAGCCTACCTTAAGACCACCCAGGAGGACATCCAACCTCAACTGGTTTCTAAGAGGTAGCTCGCCACTACTTGAACATGAACTTAGGCCCAAGGCCTAACGCAATCCATGGCCTAGTAGGCTTATACTCAAAGCCCAACACATAGGCTATATGGTGGACCCTCAAGCAAGGTTGGGCCCAACCATAAAGATCCTGAGTCCACTCATTGTGGTGGGCCTAATGGGCAACCCATTATTTCAGCATATGGGTGATCCTTATATTTAAAACAAGTTGGGCCTCACATCTTGGTCCAAGTATGGTTTACTTTAATGGGCAAGCAAGGGCCCAACTACTTGAGTATTTTGGCTCATAAAACCCATCACAATAGTGTATTAAATATAGGCCCAAAGGTCAGGGGAATCAAGACTCAAGGCCCAAGTCCCAATGACCATAGGACTCATACATTCAGTTGAACTTAATGGTCAGCCCATGAGCACCAAAAAATATAGCTTAAAAATAAGTTTAAGTTGGGTGAAATGGGCCCCACTACATCAGCCCAACCACTAGCAATCTAAGCGGGCAACCGAGGGCCCAATACCACCCTTATCTCAGCCCATAAGTCCATCAAAATGGTGGAAGTTAGCCCAACATATGGCTAGGCCAAGCTGGGACGTTCCAGCCCAATCTGAGCCCACTAGGAAGTCCCAAAATCTGGTTTATATTTGGGTCCCACAAATGATCATCAATGGAGACCCAAAAAGGCATTGATTAAGCCCAAGACTATTCTAAAATATAAGGGAGTAATAAATGCCCAATTTTCTCAATATGGTGGGCCCCATAATCATGGCCCCAATGGGCCTTAGAACATCAGGGATGGGTCCCCAACTAATCATACACAAAGTCCAATGGGCTGGGGCCCAAAAGTTCTGAAATAACAAAGGGGACGATAATGTATAAGAAATTTCTGCAATGCATGTTGCTGTCCTAAATTTGAGCACTCCATTAAAGTGGGTCCAGGGCGTCTAAAATTCTGGAAACTGAGAGCCAAGGTCCTTCATCATGCATACAATAAGAGGAAACCCAAAAAGGAGGCCCACCATCAAAGGAAATATTTTTGAATTTTAGTTTTTATCAAGGTATATTGCTGGACTGCACAGCAGAAAAATCTGGTAGTCCAACCATCTTGGCCCATTCTTTTGGATGCCCAAATGGGGTCAGTTGAGGCTGAAATTTTACAGAGTGACACTTCAATAGGTGGGCCACACCCCCACAAAATTTCAGAGTTTTTGGATATTCTTAAGTATTTTAATTTATTTAAACAAAACGGTCTGATAAAAAATCGGACAGACCTGGACGTCCCAACGTAGTGGGCCAGTCTGGCCCTCGCCACGGTGTGCACAGGGGTCCATTGGCCCTGAAATTTGGTAGGTAGGTCCTACCATGAGTGGACCACACCCTTACAAAATTTCAAAAATTTTGGACATCTATAAATATTTTAATTCATTTAAATAACTCAATCTGTCATGAAAATCGATTGATCTGGACACCATATTATAATGGGCCGGTCCAACCACCACCATGGTGTGTACAGGCGTCCATTGGCCCCAAAATTTTGTAGGTCGGTCCTATCACGGGTGGGCCACACCCTTAAAAAATTTCAGAATTTTTGGACATGGCTAAATTTTTTAATTCATTTAAAGAAATCAATTTGTCCAGGGTGGAATGTTCCTGGAACAGTGCAGAAAATCCAGACTATCCACCTCACTTGGACCACATCTTTGGGACCCCAATGAAGGTCAGATGGGGCTGAGATTTGGTATGGTTGTAGGTGGGTCATGAGGCTACAAGAATCACATATTATTTTGTTTCAGTATTCTCACCAAAGATCCATAAATCAGGCCCCAAGGTGGCTTAAAAATCTGTCCAGGCAGATTTGACCACCCCAAAAGATAATTAAAATGGAAATAAATCAACATTTCTTCAGGGTGGGGTCCACCTAGATGGGTCACACAACTCTCAGACCCAAGCCTCTTCCAAGATCATCCATAAAATCAAGCCTAAAGGCTATCCAAAACATGCTAACAATATGGGGCAACAAGGTGGGCCTGGATGTCTAACCACTTGGGCCTAGTTGCATGGCACATCAAGTGGCCCCACATACATCAGATTTACTATAAAGACAGGAAAGAAAAGATAGAGAAGAAACATAATCCGACCATGGGGTAGGGCCCCGCCACTAATGGGCCCTCCCAAGAATGAATCATACCCATATAATTACGTTGATTGTACATGCAACATAAAATCACTACATGCATGATCTATAATTGCTATGGATGGTTGGAATGTCATCCCAACATGATCCTTAAGGTCTAGATGACCTTGAGATGGAGTGGATCATTACATACATCATGATGGAGTCCATAGAGAATGACCCCATCATGGATCATGACATGCATGTAGGATGGGCTAAAGGGCCACATCCATAGGATCAAATGAGATCCCCACCATGGATTGGTGGGTCCCATGTGATCCATCCATGAAGAAATAATGAGATTAAGGAAAAGAAAGGAATTCAACAAAAGAATAGTCACCCACCTTAATGGATCCCACTCCAAAGTTACATCAATCTACTCTTCTTGCTCCAAGGGACATGGATCTATGGTTGAGATCTTATTCTAATGGTTAGATGGGGAGGGAGATGGAAGAAATATGGCTGAAAAATGGAGGGAAGATGAGGAGAAGGTTGCTGAAATTTTACAAATGAAAGAGAAAAATGAGAGGAAAAGAAGGAGAAAAAGATTTTTAAGGGAAGTAGTCATAACCTATAGTGATACAAACAATGTTTGCTAGGGTAGGTTAGGTGTGAGTAGTGTTTAGGGTGGGTAGTGTTTATTCCATGAGAATTATAGTGTGTGTGGGTGGTGTGCATGAGAACTTGTGCCATGAGAGTGGTCCATATGCTTTTGTATAAAAAGTGGGTCACATGATGAAATGCTCACAACTTTTGATCTATAAGTCGGATGAACGCACAAGACGCGTCATTGGAACCGCAACGACGATACGAACGAGATGACATAAGTCTAGGATCAACCCGAGTCGGGTCTACGTGACCGGACTCAAAGATGACCGTAAACCCTATCGGAGGGTTGCAGGTCGCCGAAATTTGATCAATATGACCACGGGACCAAAATAAATGAGATGCATACTCACACACACATGCACACATGCGAATTCGGGTCAAGTTTCACATTTCATCTCCTCTTGCATAGCTTTCAACCACTCCCCCTTATGCTCGTCGGCTAGGGCCTCAGAATAATCTTCTGGCTCTCCCCCATCAATGAACATAATGTACTCTTGCGGCAAGTACCTCTTGGATGGATGTATGTCCCTAGATGACCTCCTCACCTGTGGCTCAATAGGTGGATCAAGCTGAGGTTGCTCCCCCGGTCCATCTTTTGTAGGAACTCCCTCGTCCTCTGCACCTTACTGTACTCCTCCGTCATCAGACACCATAAGAGAAATAGCCAAATTCATGTCTTCTAGCTCACCTGAACTAGGCTAGGTCTTCTCTAGCTTACAAATGTCTTCTATACATTGATCTTCAAAGAAAACTATATCTCTGCTCCTGACGAGCTTCTCAGTCGAATCCTACAATCTATAGCCGGACTTTTCATCACCGTACCCTAAGAATACATTGCTTGATCTTCGTATCGAGCTTAGACCTCTCGTCCTTTAGTACGTAAATGGATGCCCTGCATTTAAACACACTGAGATGACTGTACAATGAATCTTGTCCAGTCCACACCTTCTCAGGTACTTCTCCAGTCAACGAAGCTAATGAAGACCTGTTTATTAAATACACTGTTGTATGCAGTGCTTCTCCCAGAACGTCTTGGGCAACTTCGCATGGGATAACATGCATCTGATTCTCTCTACAATGGTGCGATTCATTCGCTCAGCCACATCATTATGCTGGGGGGCCTTGAGAACCGTCTGTTCATGCCGTATACCTAGGGACTTACAAAACTCATGAAAGTCACTGATGTATTCACCACCATTGTCAGTGCAGATGCACTTCAATGATCCACTTGTCTCTCTCTCGACCATAACATGAAACAATTTAAACACACCAAAGACCTCGTCCTTAGATTTCAAAGCATAAACCCAAATCCTCCTAGATGTATCATCTATAAAAGTGACAAAATACAATGCCCCACCCAAGGTTTTTGTCTTCATAGGACCACAAACATCAGAATAAACCAAATATAATGCATGCAATTTATTAACATGAGAAACGGATTTAACAAATGAAACTCTATGTTGTTTCCCTGATAAACATTCAATACAGGTTTTGAGATGTATACTTGTCACGTCTGGAAGGAGTCGCTTCTTTGCTAGTAGCTTAAGCCACTTTTTCACTCATGTGGCCTAGACGCCTGTATCACATGTCGGTAGTTGGATCTTCCGCTGCGTTAAACCCACCCTTGCACACACTGACACTTGTCTTGTAAAGGGTACAACCCTTCTTTCCTCTGACTGTAATCAATGAACCATTGATGAGCTTTCAGCACCCACTAACAAATCGACTTTCATAGCTATCATCGTCCAACCTTCCCGTCAACATTAAGTTGAGGCGAAGGTTTGGAATGTGCCTCACATAACTGAGAACCAATGTGCAACCTACATCGGTCTTCACACAAATATCGCCGACCCCTACGATCTTTGATATGCCAGAATTTTTCATCTTCACGGTCTCATAGTCACTTGACTTGTAGCTTGTGAAGAAATCCATGCAAAGAGTCGCATAAAACGAGGCTCTCGAGTCTATCACCCAGTCGGTGTCCTGACTCGTAGTCGTGAGACAAACATCATGATCTACTCAAAGAATAACTACAACGTCACTATCTAAAACAACCGCAATGGAGTCTGATTCATCTTCATTCTCCTTTCATTTTCATTTCTTGTCGTTCTTCTTCTTATGCCATTCATGCTTATAGTAGCCCTTCTTACCACAATTCCAGCATTCAACATCCTTCTTGCTACTCGACTTGCCTCTTGGTTTATCTCGGGCATTCCCACCCTTTCTGTTCTTTCCTCTCCCCCATTCTTGTGTCACAAGAGTCTCTTGTTGAGTAAACCCCTGAGACTCTCTCTGTCTCCTTATTAAAGAGACAACTAATTACATGTTCCATGGATACCTTTCTGTCTAGCGCAAAGTTACTTAGAGACACCACCAATGTCTCCCAACTATCAGGCAATGAGCTAAGCAATAGTAAAGCGTATATTTCATCGTCCAGGACCATCTTCATAGCGAAAAGTTGGTTCAATATGTTGCTGACCTCATTCATGTGCTCAGCTACAGAACCACCATCTTTGAACTTGAGATTCACAAGTCGTCTTATCAGAAAAATCTTATTTCGGCTGTCTTCCTCTAATACAACACTTACAATTTCAGTCATAGGCTAGCGGCTGAGGTCTCCATAGGCACATGGTGGAATACGAAATCATTCAGTCATTGTCTAATAAACTCCACCGCCTTCCGGTCCAACTTCTTCCAATCATCATCTGACATATCTTTTGTCTTTGCTGATATGCCTAGAATTGGAGCATACAAGTCCTTGCAATAAAGTGAGTCCTCCATCTTAGCCTTCCATATGGTCCGGTAAGAACCATTGAGACTGATCATCATTGATGAGCCACCTTCCATAATTCAGAACTGATCCCACTCTGTTCAACTAACCTAAACTCTCTGATACCACTTTGTTGGGAGCGTTGCACAAAACTTTAGAATTTGTCTCCCAAAACACCGGAATTATTTGATATAATAAAACAATCAAATAAATCAAAGCATAAACCACACCACAAGAGATTTTACGTGGAAAACCCTCAAAGAGGTAAAAAATCACAGGATATCGTCCAGAGAAACAATTCACTATGAAGTAGAACGTTATAACCGATCACAAGAACACACCGTTTGAATCAAATCTTCTTCACTAACGCAGGAGCGGATGAACAATAAGATAATAAAGAAAACGGAGAGATCTCACTGATCACGAGGACGTAAAAACGCTAAGACGTCAACTGCGAAGTATATCACCTCTACGAGCAGAATCTCCCTCTACAAGCTTCCTCTCTCTTTTTTCTCTCACACCTTTGAGAGCTCTAAACCCTTTAAGCAAACCCTTGCAAAGCTTTAGGAAACTCTCTTACATTGCCCTAGAATAACCCCAGGACTCCTATTTATAGTTTAGGCAACTCCCTTTCGTACCTCTTGCGAAACCGCCTCAAATTTACGCAGTATGCACTAAATCCAGACTGAATCTACGTAACTCCCGACTAGTCGAGCACCCCAGAATTTCAAAACAAATAGCTCACTGGACTTTGAGTCGAGCAGTGCCCTCGATTGGTCGAGCAACACAGTAATGCTAAAATTTGTGGCATCCGATCCGCACTACATCTCCTCTAAACTAGGGAGGAAAACCCCATTATCAAGGTGGAACAAAAACCAAGAAAACGTTTCTGCCTGGAACTCATCACAGGCACCATCCAGATTGAAAAAAAGGAGAACAAAAAAAGCATCCTGTGTGTGTCAAAGGACCAACCATACTGTGCCATGTACACCATATATCCAAGAAGAACCAATTTCGATATCTATGTATGCCGTGTCAAGATGAGCGAAGTAGTCATTTGTCAGCAGTAAAACATTACTTCCTTTACTGAGTCCTTGATTTGAGGCAGCGGCCGGACCCTGGTGTTTCCACCAGCTGCTGATGTGGACCCACCATCTGATACGTCACTTTCCATGTAGTACCTTGCACGAACTGCTGCCAAGTGAGCATAGTACGCGGGAGGAACTGCAAAAATGTCAGGTTCCCAACATTATAGATACGTTGTATTACAAAAATTGGACAACCAAGAAACATGGAGAATAAAGATAAGGAAATTTGAACAAACCGATGGACACTGAGCGAGTGCATCGGGCATACCTGTGAGTATGGAACAGATACAATGTTCAATATAAAAGATAATGAAGGGATTGGAGAACAAACTCCTATTGTAATTTCTTGAATTTCATGATGTATGCATATGTATATGGGGGCCCGTGGCATGATTTTCGGAAACTAGATCCACCATGTCAATCCCAAATGGCATGAAATCAATCGTATTTTAAAAAACCCCAACAGATTTATAGACAGGCAACGTTCTGAAAAACCACCAAATGGGAAGACAACCCTTTGACATGATGGCCTACAGAAGGTCTTAACATCAAAAGGTTGTGTGACCCTTCAATTGGGGAGGTCCCACATGTACCAAACCCACCCGGGCAAAATCTAAGAACACCAAATATATGGACTTCTGTAAGAGAGTGAATATGACCCTATAATTCATCCTACAGCAAACGAAAACATTTAAAAAAATGCCCAAGCAGTGCTAGTGTTTGAATTTGAGAAAGCATCAGAGGTGCATAATTACGTGTAGCAGAGATCGTTTGTTAGCTTTTGCAATGCATCTGCTGTGAACTTGTTCTCATCCCACAGAACATGATAGTGGGTGGGACGGCTTGTTCCCTGAAAACACCATACAAGACAACAAAATAACAACATAAGACAACCATTCATCATGGCCAACAAGAACCATCGTGCTACCATTCGAACCAGCAGTTACCTGAATACAGGCATGGCTGCAGAGATAAAAATCAAACTCAATTGGGTGGCATATCTTCGTATCGACAACAGTTCCTAACCAAAACAGCCATTTATGCCAATATAACAAAACAAAGGCATGGGAACCATATCAAGAATTTAAAAAGCAAAAAAGAAAAAAAGAATACTGACAGCATGACATGCCTGGTAAGATGTTACCACTCCTGTCAGTTGAATTATGGTCCCTATGGTCTGCAGGGAAAAGCCGTGTGAGGTGTCTCATTTGAACTACCACAAACGTCACAGGTGGAACATATCCTTCCTCCAATGAAACACAGGCCTGTAAGGTGGAATATTGAACATAGAAATGGCACCATTACAAAGTTTTCGTATGACTAAATTTACAAAAAAAATAAAAATAAAAAATAAAAATAATGTTATAAAAGGACAATGCAACTCGGACCCAAGTATGGAAAATCACCTTCCTAATTGCATCCAGCTCATAAAGCAAAACTTGACTGAACTGGCCTTCGCTCACACCAACCCTGCAAAACTCCAAATCATGAGCCAAAATACCAAACAGTTTCTCATCCAAGAAAAACCAAGACTAAATCATAATATTCATACTCTATAGAGACTCCCAAGGTGAAGAATTACCTATAGAATATGATGCGATGAGGCTTCTGTCCTGTTGATTGCCTGAATGCAATCAGTTGTTCTCTGCCGAATACCATAGATATTCTTTAAACACTGAATTCAAACACTTGCACCAACAATCATATAAATACCGAGGAGAAAAAGGCTTACAAGATCATCCCTTTGTTCATAGAACCTCTCTGAGGATCCCGCACAACTTGAAACAGATCTCTTATCAGCTCTTGCCGATGCGGCTGTGCCGAGACCAAACCTCGGTACTTGGTGACCTCTGGCCAATCCATTGAAGCTACAACCTACAATGCACATCAAAGATGGATAAAAATCAAGTGCAACCCATAATAAATGAAAATTAATAACCAAATATATCATACTGCCGCAATTGATGGGCTGGAATCCTCTCCTGGATGTGGATGCGTGACATTAGCACCAAATATTATCATGGGAACATCAGTTACATAAGGAATACGACTCGCAACGGCATCAGCTAGCACCGTGTTGCAACCTCCAACCTTTTACAATAAATAACAAGCACAACAAATTATAACATTTATACATGAATAATATAGGGCCATAACAATCTGTAACACAATTTTCATTTTTTTTTTTTTTTAAAGGACAGGTAATTTCGTTCTCACTGTTGGAGGATTTTTAGAAGAAAAGGATAATGTAAGTTTCACAGACCATTCTTCATTTCTTTTTTCTCCAGAAAATTCCCCCAATCAAAGGCTTATGAGTTGTCTAATTTGTGATATGGCATTTGCCACTTGTAGGAAAGTTGTGGCGGCTTAGAAGGCTACTTAAAAAGAGGCAAAAGAACAAAAGAAGAAACACATGAAACATTCAAAGTTCAACAACTTCAAAGAATCACAAACCTTGACATTAATTTTTAAGGCAACATTTTCGAGATACTGTTTTTTGAATCTGGATGCCTGTCTCGGTTGGCAACACTGCGACACTATGCCCAACTCCGTTTCGCAAACACGTTTTATCTTTCCTGCAAAATCAGAAAACAAAACGCTTTAGTTGATTCATTCCATCTCTCTAGGATTTAGGGTCTTGGCTGCACTCACCATAAGAACCACTCATGTCAGGTAAAATGATAATAAGCAATTGGAGATGTTTCTTCTTATCTCCACTTTGTAGTTTTGCAGTGGCTTGTTTGTGTACATCCATCAGAGCCATCTCAATCCTATTAGGGCCATCTGCGCAGATGGGCACCAATGGATTGGGGCTGAATGTCTACCAAAGAGAATGAAGAACTTTAGGGAGCATGCAACGAGGCTAATGACTATATTCAAATATAAAAGTCAGAACTCAATACCATTCCTATATTTCGACACATGCCAACCAGTTCGTGGCAAAATGTATGAACTGCATCTGGAGGCAGACTTGAGAAGTTTATGCATGTCCAGTATTCAACACTGCCACCATTAACCATTTTCTGCACACATGCCAGTACAACAAAATTCAAGAGTTAGCTAGCAACAGGAGGAAATCTTCAAATGCTCTGACAAAGATATGTGATATGTGCGCAGAAGTTGTTAGTTTATGCTTGAATGAGCGGATCTGCATGTTTACCATTTGATTGCATGCTTGTTGAAAATGGATGTTTGCACAGAACATTTAGCAATAATAATAGTAAAACACTAAAATCACAGTGTCAGAACAAGCAGACACCCCAAAATTGATGTCCAGCAAGATGCCATGGCAGTGTAAATGCATGCATGATAATATGAACATTGAATGAATAGATCTGTGAAACAGTTAATCAAAGGAGATGCAGCCATCTTGAGACACAAACACTGATCATCTACAAACAATTATAAAAGCTACATCATTTCCTATGGCTTGAGAATTTTAGTTTCTAATTGCGCCATTGAAACTGCACATAGGCTTCGAAGGTCAAATGCCTACTAAAAGGAGTTTTGTAAGTTACAATGCAGAGGTTCTAGTGGAATGGACACTTTCAACTAGAAAGGCTTCATGGCATCAGTGGAGTTGGAACCTTACAATCAATGACTCCAGTACAGCCACAGCATCTCAAGCATGTTAACGGAATTAACGAGAGAGAAATATGTTCCTAAGGTCATGATAACATTTTAAATGCCAAAATATGCAAGAGGGCAAGTTTAGGATCAACCTTGTTGATCATATTCCACTGCCCCAATCGAGGATAGCAGTTTGCCTCATGCCCACTAGCATGATACTTGAGCTGAAACAACCAATAGAACCATAAGCATGCCCATGATTATCAGATAAATACTTCGAATCAAATAATCACCTCGGGAGGTGGCAAAACACGAGCATCAACAGAAGCAAGTCTGTCTTGAACTTGAATCCCAAACTCCTGTGCATACTGATCCCTGTTGTAATTGTTGCGCACAACCATCTGCAATGGAATGAGCTCCAAGAATCAAGAATAAACATATGCAAGACCTAATTTCAAGGAATAACTTAAAATTAACAAAAAAGGGCCCTTATATCTGACTGGCTGATTGCTGTGGCCCCATCTCAATATAAAGTTGATTTTCCCAGTTACGAAATTGAGAGCCTGTACCTCATGGATGTTCCTCTCCCTGTCAGCAGGACGTTGACAAGCAGCCCTCAAGATGGCAGTAACCTGCCGCTCATTCAATTTCTTTGAGTATCGCTGCCCTTCAACAATGTGAGAAACCTGACAGCATATAATCATTCATGATGTCAAAAACAGAAATTTGACACATGCATGCAACAATGCAGAGTACAGGAAAAGCAAAGTAATGATTTTAGGACAGTAGTGGCTTTATACCTCCATAGGTAAGTATATTGGCCTGGCATCACTGCCAACTTGAAGACAAGGCCAGAAAATCTTGCGGAGGACAACTCCGTACTTCTCTTTGAAGTACTCAATGACAGAAATGGTACGCCCCTGGTCATCAATGGGAAATCTAAAAGGCACCAACAATGCTCATTATTCACAATGTGCAAAATGAACCTCACACCAAACAGTTACAAGGATCACGATATCAGAATCATATTGTGTTGTCTCAGAAATGTAATACAATAAACATAGTGCACAATGCAACAAGACATTTATTTGAATCTTTTTTAAAGAAAGAATTAGTTTGATTCTTGAGAAAAAACATTTGAGGTTTATGCATAGTAACAAAATTTATATATCATCAATAAGTTATAATGAAATTCAAGCATTGCCTTTAAAAAAATGAATTTCAAGTATCATGATGGGAATGTATCAAGCTGAATTTAAACAAACTATGCTTACGTGAGCTCGCTCGTTGGCTGAGCAGTTATCCCTGAAATTCGATATTGTCTAGATGACTCCCTCCAGTGGGAGGCATAGACCTTTACTCCCCTCAAGGCCTTCTTTATCTGGCAAAAACCAAACCATGTGTCAATGACACTAATGAGAAAAAGTTTCAAACAAAAGATCATGCTAACCAAAATGAAATCTCATTTACCAGTGAGAACAAGTTTCAAACAAAAGATGATGCTAAACAGAATGAAATGTCATTAACCGTATGATAGAAATAAGAGCATATCTATAACTCCCATTAAGCTATTGTTTGGTTGCACCAAATATCATGAAAATTTGCAACACAGTAGACTGATTAATCATGAATTTCATGATGTTTGGTTCAACCAAACAAACTCCTATAAAAATAATTAATTTTTCTTCACACAAAAAATAACAAATGCAGGTAGAAGTAATACCTTAACGTGGTTGGTATCAGATAACGACCTTGTTGGACCTCGCAAATTGAGATGCTGAGATACAAAATCTACAACTGGAATTGGTTTGTAAAATGACGTTGATGAGATATCTGTAGAAAGGAATAAAATGTATGAGCAAAAGAGAGCAAACTACACAAAGATAGCTTTGGAGAGAAAAAAAAAATTAAAAATGAAAGAAGTTAATACCAGCAACATCAGTACATGTGCCAAAACAGTCAGAAACAACAACAACAACAATAATAATAATATTGTTTGTTAACTTCTTAAAAAATTTATATGTAATATGGGCAAAACACCAGATTACATAAATCAATCAGAACTTGGACATGAGAAAACTGTAGTTCAGCAAACAAATACCAATGTTCAGCGAAAGCCCCATCTGTGTAGGGCGGATGCTCTGATAGAATCCCCTCCAACACTCCAAACCATCACCTAGAGGACTTCTTTGACCCAACTCAGGAGAGAAAAAAGATCTTTGCACGCGAGTATAACTGTGACCATCAAAGGCAGACAAAAGTTCATAACAATTTATATTGAGTGGTTATATCAAAAGTAGAGGGCAGCAAATAATTACTTGAATAAAGGCGATTCTCTTAGCACCACATTAAGCATTTGTATTGTCTCCTGTGGTGCATCCAACTGTCTAGCTCGCAAAAACTGCTTCAGATGGTGCATATCAGCTCGAGCAGCAAACTTAATCGCCACCTTAAACTCTCTCTCCCTTCTACATTTTCAAACAAACTCAAAATAACCATCAAGATAAAAACAACAAGAACAGAAACCACAATTTAAGTGTTTTTTTAGGAAGGTCAAGAGAAACCATAGGAAAATATGTAAAACAGTAGTCAGAAGAAAGAACAAGGCTTGACTAACAAACCTGGTCGTTGAACTAGTGGAACCTGTCTCATCTTTGTCAAATAACTTGATGACAAATTCTTTCGAGTCAAATGGCAAAGGCCCAGCAGTGTACAGGCTCTTTCTACCATCATAAACAGGCTTTCTTCTACCCAAATGTGATTCCTTATAGGTTGCTACGAGCTGTTGGATGATGGCACGATTTGTGCCTCGGGATGCAACCTCCGGAGAAACAGAAACCTAGCTCATTTGTTTCAGAAACAGAAAATACAGCAAAACTATCAACATAAAGCAAATTTTGAATCCAATATCTACAAGAATAAACTTGGGGATTTTAAAGAAGTGCAGACAGAAACTTGTCATTTAAGAACAAGCAAGATACAAGAACAATCTACTCTCAAACACAATTCTACCCCTTCAAAACATCAATAAACAAAGAGAGACAATTAACAGATGATGCAGGTAATAAAAGTTTCCCATCCAAATGTGCAGTTTCTAAAGGCGAACAGATTGACATATTGTACATGAGAATATTTATGTTGTGAACATTTGTCATAGAGCAGTAAGTCCTACACAGCAAAACTAGAATTAAAACAGTTTATGGGACTGAATTGCACTTTCTGCAACCCAAGCCATGTCAGACTTCTCCCATTTCCAATGTTGGGATCTCTAATTTTGGGACTACCTAATGCAGATCATCGTTGTTATCCACCAAGGAGTGACCACCATGAGCCCTTCCGTCCTCCCACAAGTATCTAACTATCTATGCAGCCACACTTGCAAACCTGGCATCCGTGGGACATCAAATGGGCCATACATGAGATGAAGCCAATGGTGCAATTAACCTAGTGGGCCATAGAAGTCATCCATTTCAACTAATCAAGTGGTCCGCATGTACAAAATAACAGTTAGATTAATAAAAATGTCATTCATAGATATTCAGCAAATAACTATGCAGTCACACTTGCCAACCTGCCATCAGTGGGACATCAAATGAGCCATACATGAGGTGGAGAAAACAATGCAGTCAACCTAGTGGGCCATGGAAGTCATCCATTTCAGCTCATCGAGTGGTCCATATGTACAAAAATAATAGTTAGAAAAATAAAAATGCCATTCACGGATATTCAACAAGCATTAACGAGTGGAACATCCCCATTATTGGGCCGGGAAATAGCCAAGTCATCCCTTTCACTGTTGGCACGTGTGAACACATGTAGAGCTGAGTTATTCACATAGCAAACATCTTATTCACCAAACAAGCAAAGAAATAAAACGAATCCTAAAGAGCAAATAAGTAACAAGATACCAAAGGAGAAACATCATCTATATTTAACTAAGCATTTAAGTTAGGGAAAAAAGCAAAAGAGAACGTAAACAAAACCTCTTTTAGCTCAGTCTAGAAGAAAATAATTTACAGATTTTATGAAGTCAACTCAGTGGAATTCCTAATAAAAATAAAAACTAAAAGTAAATCAAGCTGCAGTAATCATGTTGATAAGAAAGAGCTGTTTCTAGATTCCAAAATCACAACCTATTTTTCCCATCTCGATGAATGACAATGAGCCAATTGCGGCCTAAGCAAATGACAAGGAAAGAAATGCACAAGCTTCGGGCGGGAAGGATTATCAGATCTATATCAATGAATTTTTCCGTTTTTGGAAAACAATGAAACCACACAAGGGCTCAACCTTTAACTGAAAGGAGTCCACATGTGATATTAGCTCTGGATAACTAAATAAGGTGATGATCGAAGTAAAAGGGGGAAATGTTAGGAAAACAAAAAAAAAAAAACAAAAAAAGTAGGCATTGAGGGATAGACAATAAAAACAGAGCACTAAACAACTAAACCAATACAGAAAAAAATGCACATATAAATCCATTATAATAATCTAAAGTTAAAAAAAAAAAAAAAAAAAAAAAAAAAAAAAAAACAAAAACAAAAAAGAACAGACAAACATAAAGAACATTCTCAAGTCGTATTTGCAGAAATAATAGAGAAAATGCATTAAAAAAATACTAATATGCAACCGATTATTCCAAGCTTTAACATCTCACTCAAGAAAAAGGCAAGGATCTATAGCAGGAACAGCTGCAATGGGAATAAAAGGCTTGCATGGGAGAAGATAACATACTAGGAATGAATGCAAAACAAATTACAGAGAGCTTTGGAATCACCAAAACAAGAACCAAGATTGCAAGGGAAATTTTCCAGAACGATCCAAAACGGAAAATCAAAACAAAAGAAGATTATTAAAAAAAAATAAAAAAACTGAGGTGCAAAGGAAATACCAAAATGATCCGAAAAGGGAAAAAAAACAAAGAGATACAAGAAAAATCGGAGCAGAACAAGCACTAGAACGATCGAAAAGGGAGAAAATCGAATAAGACAAAGTACATTAGGATCTTAACAAAGAGAAATAAAAACACAGAAAAATAGATACAAACGAAATCATAAAAACAAAAAAAACAAAAGAAAAACGCTGAGGGATTTAAGAAACGAGATAGACATATATAAGATCTCAAACTAAGAACACGATTAGAAGCATTTAGGAGAAATGCATTAAAATCAAAGCCATTTTCAAGCCATAGATAGCATCAAACAAGCCATGCAAAATACTACAGATCAAAACACAAAAACAAAGGATCGACATATCAGGTAAGAAAACCAGATCCGAAGCGAAAATCAGATGAAATACTTTAAACGGAGGGAAATCTCACATCATAGTAGCATAGGTCCTTGTCCTCAGCTATATCGACAAGGAAGTGGTTCGCACGAACCACGCACTTTGAGCCGAGAGTTCCGGACCCGGGCCGAGCCGGGAATCGGATCGCCTTCGTCGATGATGGTGGCGGCAGCTGCTGCGCTGGTGCTGGTGCTGGCGCTGGCGCCGTCGACGGTGCTGGCGTAGAACGTTCCTCCAAGGACACACGCCGCTCGAAATCGCGACTTAAAGAGGAAGAAGACGCAGATGCTGCAGCTGCAGATGGCGATGGTCGCTGCTGCTGCTGAGGAGGAGCAGCGCCTCTACCTCCTCTGCCGTGGTAACCTCTTCCACCTCTCTGAGATGGAGATGGTGCTGGAGTAGCTCTTTGCCTGCTGCTTCGGCGCCTCGGCATGGCTGCGTTTCCGAGAAAAGACGGAGAAATGGAGGAAAGAACGAAGAAGCAGTCTTCTTTCGGTCCTATACTCTTTCAAAGGCGGGAATAAGGTTGGTTGAGAGAGAGTGAGTGAAGGGAAGGTAGTCTGGATCCTCTGTTTGACAAAAGCATAACTTTTCTACGTTCTTGTATCGTCATTGGTCCATGCGTCAGCAGACGGTGTGCGATAATACTGTTCAATTAGATAGCAACCATGTGTCAGCAATTACGGTGTGTAATAATACGCAGACAGGGGGTCCCGTATTCATTTTATAGAAGGAGAATGATACAGTACATTCGACTCTACCGAAATTTAGTAGATCCGTCTCCTACACTTAATAGATGTGAGAAATCTAGACCATCCATCTAATTTTTCATACTGTCGATTGAGAATGGACAAAAATTACACTGCGATGATGATCCAATGAAATTTTAATGGACGGTTCTTAGTCTCTCGAAGGGAATGTGGTGAAATGTAGCGTGGTTTTGTAACGGCGTCTGATCAAAAGAGAAGTTCGGTAGATGGATGGTCCTGATTGGGACATTCTGCTGCCAGGTGTACGGTGGGGAGATGGTTTCTTCCCACCGCAATCGCTTTCTTCTGCCTCATCAGTACCATTATTCCTTTAAGGCCGTTTGATTTTCCATTATACCCGTAAATCACAGTAAACAAGTAATTATTACTTTTTCACCGTGTCTGAAAGTATGAGAGTAATTTCACCTCGTAAATTAAAACAAAAGCGTTAACTTAAATACGTGAATCGACTAATGTATATGATATATTCGTACCACCCATCTATTTTATTAGAACATTTTGGAAAATGAACCAAAAATAAGATAGATCAAACACTCAAATGACTCACGCTAAAGGAAACAAAGGTCTTAATTCATCCACTATTAAAGTTATTTTCTTCACTGGGGCCACATCAAGGTCTTTTTTAATCATCTAACCTGTTCATGGGGTCACACAGGCATGGATAAGAGGAAAACACAAATATTAGCCTGATCCAAAACTTTTAAGGGCTCCAAGAAGATTTTAATGGTTAGCGTTTGATTCCCGTTGGTTCCTATGGTGTGGTCCACTTGACCTTTGGATCTGCCTCATTTTTTTTGCTCGTACCATAAATTAAGTTGGCATAACAAATGAGCGGTGTGGATAAGTAACATACATCACGATGGGCCCCACATTAATGTTGTAAATTTCTCGATTAAAGTGTTAAAAAAGTAAGTTGTCACATCTACTATAACGCCTTGAAAATGGGGGGTCGAGCAGGAGCTCGACTCCCGAGTTCCAACGCATCACTTATGCAACATAGATAATGAGGATTAAATGTTGTCTGTATTAGTACATTAAACATGAATGAGATTAAGCCAGAACAACATATCATACTCCAGAGACGATTAATTTAAGCGAGCGAAAGACTGTGATAGATATATGAAACGTATAAGTAATCGTAGGTCTCCTGAGTATGATCATGTTACCAGGTCAATAAATACATGTAAATTCTCTAAAATATACAAAACGGTAATGTGTAATGTCATCTAGTCCAAAACTCTGTAGCCCCGACAGTGCAACTCCAGGTCTACATAGACCCGCCAGAGAGTTGCATATAGGAGAACTCCTCATCATCGTAATAGTCCGGCTCTACCTCATAAGCATCGCCATCACCTGCAGCTAAGACAGAGTCTGGTTGGTGTTTAAGCACCGTCCTAGAACGTGGGAGTGAGTGATCAACTCAGTGGAGCTATAAGGCAAAGGTTAACATGTTATCAATTCAATCAAGCAGTAATGATAAAGCAATACAATTAAACATCCCTAAGTACACTGATTAATGCAAACATGATATGTATTAATGATGCATGCCCTCGCTTGCACTCTCTCTGCGATCTTCCTCTTACAGTCGCGGCATGCACCTCTTCCTCTATGCTCAACACCAACGCCAAAGGCACATCCAATGCTGTGCATGAGCATGATTACCGAGTTTTTATTAGACCTTTTCATACAGCAGGATTGGGAAGCTAAGGTTATATCATTTCCCAAACAATGATCCATTCTAGGGTCGTCAGTCATAGCTAGTCTCATACGATGTTGCGTTTCCAGGTTGCTATAAAGGGCTCATCACCTCGATGCAGGCCTAACTTATACTCTAGTTGTTGTGGAAAGGCTCGTCGCCTCGACGCAGTCTCAGAGTATGCTCGAGGTCACTACGAATGACTCATCATCTAGTCGTAGGCCGACAGCTCGAATACAGTGCCCCATACCACCGTATTCGGTTCACGAGCTTTAGTTGCTCATTGGTCACTACGGGTGGGCTCGTCACCTCAACGTAGGCTGACGGCTCGATCATTATGTCCCATACCACCATGTCTGACTCATGAGTCTTAGCGGATCGAGGTACCAAGGTTAACGGGTTTCGCACTGGTAAGTTGGTACCTTAGATTCAAACAGTGGCGTTCATATATGGTGAACATACATCGGGTCAACCGGGTTGCTTGATAAGCTCGACTGGTACGAGCATACGTCGAGCCGATTGACATGGAGCGCGTAAGCACTCCGCGTGGCCTAACCACTGCCGACAAGCAGCGTACGACTCAGATTCATTGGGCGTGTCTGTCGTGATTAAGCAATTTAACCACCGTTCACAGACATTTACCGATTGTCTGGACTACATAGTAACCCCAATCACATTCTAAACAATAGCATTCACATCTAGTAATCCAAAACAGCATGTGACAACTGAAATCAAATATAAATCTTACTTGAGCAATTTAACAAACACATACCACACATATTATCATACATAAACATTTCATCTATACAGCGCATAGTAGTAAGATAAGTTACATAAAGGATACTATAACCCTAGTTAAGGGGATTGAGAATCCTATCTCAACACCTACATTACATGCATTTAAACAAACATTTTCATATTCAGGCATTTTATCAAACACTTAGATTACACATATTACACACATGTAATAGATTTGTTAAAACACATATTATAGTAAATCTTTCCACATAGGAATTGCCACAAGTACAACAATCAGGTATTCTCGATCGATAATCATGTTAAGCACAAATCATAATTCCATACTCAATCAGACATTTCAACAAACATATGGAATGCACTATATTCAACGTGGTTTATATATATGTGTAATACACGGAAAACCTCGTATCTATGCGTGTGAGATAGCAATCAAGTCAGATATAAATCATTCCTGACGTTGAAAGCCTTGAAAACCATAACCTAAACATTTATAGTTCGCACCTTTCGCCGGTAGACTCGTAACGAACTCAATTTAAACATTAAGTCTTTGTCTACGGCACAACGACAACCTATAGTATGAAATAAGTTAGCTATTTCAACACTTTCACTATTTGAAACCCTAAAACAGATTAGGGTTAGGATTTTCTTACCTAAGAACGGCGTCGGAATCGCTGGAATAGCGATACGGAAATGGCAGTTAGGTACGTGGAACCGTGGGATTAATCCCACGAACAAACTCCAACTCTCTCCCTCACTTTCTCTCTCTTACCTTCTCTTTCTTCTCTCTTATCTCTCTAGGGTTTGCAAATTTGTATGTGAAGGGAGTGAGAGGGTTTAAGGCCCTTATATAGACCCAGAAGTGATAAGAATGGCCCCAAGGCCATGGTATACTTAGGTTATAGCTAAAAGCCATCTGTTTCGGTTCAACGGAGCACTTCTGGAGGCCCATTTTCTGCATGTGGTCGGACTTAAGCTCCCTGGCCTTGGATCTAGGTCGAGTTAAGTTTTCGGTCTAATCGGATTTACAAATCGACCGTGGCAGACCAGTTTCAGTTCAACGGTCACCGGTATTCGATCAGGGCCACAAGCACATTGACATGTGTTGAAAATTTTCCCTGATCCGAGGGTGTAATTAGGTCAGATTCTGACAGTCTGAATCCTTAAATTTGGCCTGTAAGTGAACGGCCCAAATCTCTTAAATTTGAGTTCAATTTCCAAAGATATTCGCGTTTCTCACACACTTTGCTCTGGGATCAAGTTGTACGTTTCTGGATACTATTTGGATTTAATTTCTGAGATGGTTGTCAAGCCCAGTAAAGCGGTCATAAGCGTATAGTTTCGTGGTCAACGGACTTTCGACGCGCGGTCCAGGTTCGATACGAAGTTTCAAGGTGCTTCCGAGAGCAACCAAGTTTAGAGATTGTTCCTAGGCCTCAGGGTAATGTAGCGTTAATGATTCTACTTGTTTTGGGTCTTACGGTTCGTATTTAAAGTGATTTGTGCTAATTTCACAGGTAATCTAGTTTAATACTTAGTTAATTTCGTCTAATTTCCAAAGGATTTGGTCCTGAGTGATTTCTGCCTGAGGTGGTACTCAGGTCTTTGTACGGATTTTTCTAGGACGTTACAATCTACCCTCCTTAAAGAAAAATTTCGTCCTCGAAATTAGTACCTTTTCGTACTCCTCGAGAATCTGAGGGTAATTCTTGTGAACCTCGGCTTCTGTTTCCCAAGTAGCCTCTTCCTCAGTGTGATGCGTTCATAACACTTTCACAAGAAAGATAACCTTACTACGCAACACCTGCTCCTTATCTAGAATACGCGTCGGTCGCAATATATAAGTAGCATCTTCACTCAACTATACATGTTCCCATCTAATGATGTGGGAAGGATCGAGAATGTATTTCTTCAGCATAGATACATGAAATACGTTGTGCGCGCCTGCCAGTGGTGTGGACAAAGCAAGGCAGCACGCGACCACGCCCACTCGGTCTAGTGTCTGGAATGGACTGATAAATCTTGGAGTGAGCTTCCATTTCTTTCCAAATCGAAGGACTCCCTTTATGGGGAAAACTTTTAGAAACACATGGTTCCCGACCTCGAACTCTAACTGTCGCCGCCTCGTATCAGCGCAACTCTTCTGTCTGCTCTGTGCTGTCAGAAGTCGACGCCTGATAATTTTGATCTTCTCTGAGGTTGCCTGAACCAACTCTGGGCCAATCAGACTCTTCTCACCAACCTTTGCCCAGCAATGTGGTGCCCCACAAGGGCGCCTATACAAGGCCTCATAGGGAGCCATGCCAATACTCGCCTGAAAACTGTTGTTATACATGAACTTTGCATAAGGAAGACAATCGTTCCAACTGTTCTTGAAATCCAGCGTGCAAGCTCACAACATGTCCTCTAACACCTAGTTTACCCGTTCCGTCTGCCCGTCAGTCTATGGGTGGAATGCAGTGCTGAACTTCAACTTCACACCCATTGCTTCCTAGATACGAGTTCAGAAGATATATGTGAATCGCGTGTCTCGGGCCGACACGATCTCCAGAGGAACTCCATGTAGATGCACAATCTCATTGATGTACAACCTGGCCAACTCGTCTGTGGAGTTCGAAACTCTGATAGGGAGGAAATGGGCTGATTTCGTCAACTGGTCCATGATCACCCATATAGAGTCATGCCCATTCCTCGTCTTTGGCAGCCCTGATATAAAATTCGTAGAGATAAAGTCCCATTTCCATTCTGCTATGGGCATGGGCTGAAGTAATCCAGGAGGTCGGCGATGTTCGGCCTTGACCTACTGGCACGTGAGACAACGTGAGACATAGTCTGCCATGTGGGCCTTCATATTGTCCCACCAGTATGACCTCTTCATGTCTCGATACATCTTCGTACTACCAGGATGCATCGCCATCTTCAAGTTGTGAGTAGCTTCGAGTACATCCCTTCTCAAGTCATGAACGCATAGGCGGACACGATAACGTAAGCCCCCATTCGTACCAACTCTCCACTCAGAGTCTGCATCATCACTAGCTTGTTTCCTCAACTCTAACAACCCTTCATCTTCCCCCTGAGCCACAATGATTCGGTCATTAATCAGATATGTGCGATGCTCTCAAATGGCTCCTCCTCCGTAAGTTTCTGCTCAAAGTCCAGCACAAACTCTACCATGTCTCACTCTGCTATCATCAGCGGAGCTGCAAATGTTATCACCTTCTTTCTGCTCAACGCGTCTGCCACAAGGTTAGCCTTGCCCGGATGGTAGGAGACCTCGAACTTGAAGTCCTTCAAGATTTCCATCCAGCGTCTCTGTCTCATATTTAAGTCCCTCTGCGTGAATATGTACCTAAGACTCTTGTGGTCGCAAAGAGCTCGAACTCCTCTCCATAGAGGTAATGTCTCTAGAGCTTCAATGCAAAGATGACAACTGTTAACTCTAAGTCATGCGTAGGGCAATTTTCCTCGTGTTTCCTCAACTGCTACGATGCATAGGCAATCACCTTGTCTTTCCGCATAAGGACACAACCCAAACCAACACGAGAAGCATCCGTGTATATCGTATACTTGACCCCTTGCTCTGGCAATACTAGCACAGGGGCGGACGTCAACTTATCCTTCAGTTCTTGGAAAGCTGCCTCTGCCTTCTCATTCCAGGCAAACTTGAAATCCTTCCGAGTCAGCTAAGACAACGGACTGGCTATCTTTGAAATTTTTGGAATGAATCGTCGATAGTAACTTATCAGGCCAAGAAAACTCTTTACTTCGGTAACCGAACCGGGCTGTTCCCAGTCCTGAACTACGGCTACCTTAGCAAGGTCCACCGTTATCCCTTCCTTGGACACCACATGTCCCAAGAACTTCATTTCTTCTTTCCAGAAGTCGCACTTCTTATACTGTGCAAACAACTGGTTCTTCCTAAGAGTATCAAAGACTGCTCGCAGGTATTCCTCGTGATCTTCCCTACTCTTGGAGTATATCAGGATGTCATTTATAAACACGATGACGAATCAAAATAGAAATGGCCGAAACACCCTGTTCATCAAGTTCATGAACACGGTCGGTGCGTTTGTGAGTCCAAACGACATCACAAGGAACTCATGGTGTCCAAAACTGGTTCTGAAAGCTGTCTTCCGTACGTTCTCATCTCTGACACGCAACTGGTGGTACCTCGACTATAAGTCGATTTTCGTGAAGTACTGTGCCCCTTCAACTAATCGAACAAATCGTCTATCCTAGGCAAAAAATACTTGTTCTTCAC
The DNA here is from genome assembly GCA_030180095.1 of Magnolia changhungtana. Classification (NCBI taxonomy): domain Eukaryota; kingdom Viridiplantae; phylum Streptophyta; class Magnoliopsida; order Magnoliales; family Magnoliaceae; genus Magnolia; species Magnolia changhungtana. The sequence continues at coordinate 663,294 of JASAUF010000441.1, read as the reverse complement.
TGTCGCCTGGTTCAGCCTGCGATAATCAATATACAATCGCAGTGATCCATCCTTCTTCTTCACAAATAACACGAGCGCTCCCCACGGAGATACACTCAGTCATATGAAGCCCGCATCCAATAAGCTGTCAATCTGTCTCCTCAATTCTTCCATCTCACATGGAGGCATATGATACGTGGGTAATGAAATGAAAGTCGTACCAGGCGCAAGATCAATGGTGAAATCGAGCTCGCGTTGAGGAGGTAGTACAGGAATCGTCCTGAACATGTCCTCAAAATCCCGAACTACTGGCGTGCCTCAAGTGTCGGACCATCAACATTCTCTAATAAGGTGGCATAGCAGCTAACACGGCAGGGCCAACTGACATGCACTGGAAAAGTAAAGACCGTGCCCTCAGGTCCGTAGGCTGTCACTACCCGGGTATCGCAATCAATCTCCGCCTTCATCTCGATGAGCCAATCCATACCAAGGATAACGTCGTAGTGGTATAGGGGGCAACGATTAGATCCACAAGTACTGTCCTGCTTCCTAAGTCTATCAAACAACCCTCACAAGTTCTGCTAACGTCTGAAAAAGTCTCTGTAGCTGCAAGGATCCTCATTCCCTTCGTAGGAGCAGTACCCAACCCCAGTCGCTTGACTGTTGCGTATGATATGATCGAGATAGTGGACCTGGTGTCCACCAACAAGAAAATGGGTGTACCTTGAATGTGAGCCGTGACTTTGAAAGCCATAGGGGCTGTAATTGATGTCTTAGGCGCTTCAGCTACAAGCGCGTGTACTCGAGCCTATTGCGGACGGTTCGACTGCAGTACCATAGGCCGTTGAGGCGGCCTGAAGTGAGGTGCAGGTGGCCGAAATGATGGATGTGCTGGTACCGACCACAGAGGTGGAGCTATGATAACATGTGGGGGCTAACGATTGATCCTCTGAGGTGGCAAGAAGCCGTTGTCCCTCATCTTCGTAAAGCAATAAGTATCTGCATAGCCCGCACGCTTGCAGTATGTGTACCACAAGTCTGGTCGCCTCATAGGGGATGATGGAGTCACGATTCTCGAAGGCGAGTCTGCACGAGGCTTCTTGCCAAGGAACGGCCTACTTGGCAACTCGGGTCGTGGCCTAGGAACCATAAGCCCACGAGTGCAGGATAACCTATCCCCGTCCTGCTCAGCTCGCAGAGACATGCCCACTAGCTCAGCATAGGAGGATATGCTAGCGCAACACATCTTCGAGCGGATCTCGGGTCGCAGACCCTCAGAAAATCGCTGCATCTTCATCGGCTCATCAGCTAGGATCAATGGAGCATACCTAGCCAGCTCCGTAAATCTGTTCTCATACTCTGCTACTGTCATCCCTCCCTGACGGAGGTGAATGAACTGTCCTTCCTTCTCATGACGGTACGTGAGAGGGAAATACTTCCCGTGGAAGCGCATCTCAAAGGCCTCCCACATCCACACATATTCGACAGCAGTAGTCCACAGGACACTATCCCACCAGAGGCTGGTCCCCTTCTCGAACATAAAGGTGACCAACTCCACCTACTCTGCCTCAGTGCAGTGCAGCAGCTTTAATATCTTAGAGATGCCGTCAAGCCAATACTCGGCCTCCTTGGGTCTGTGAGTACCCGTGAAAGTAGGAGGCCGCAAGCGCTAGAATCGCTCGAAAAGGCCGTTAGCACCGGCGTTCCCAGCAGGGGGCACAAATGGAGCAGCTGGAGCCACACCCATGCCCTGGGCAAAGACCCCTGCAATAGTGGCAAAAAACTGATGCTGCTGCTGTTGCTGTTGTATTTGCTGCTGCTGCGACATCAACAACATCATTTGCTCCAGCCTATTAGTAGGAGGAGCCAATTGAGGAACATGAGGCATCGAGGTGGACGCACAGTTCTGCTCAAGAACAGGTGGTGTAACAGGTGGTACCACAGGTGGTGTCACAAGTGATGCCATAGGTGGTGTCATAGGCGTCGGCCCAGTAATGGAGCCAATGACCGGCTGAGAATCCGGCATAGCCTCGTGGATCAGACCCAAGCTAGGGTCTGTATGATTATCGCTTAGGGGAGGTGCCCCGTCAAACGATTCACCCAGTGAGAGACGTGCTGAGCTCCATGTGCTCTTAGGTGACATGCCCTATATACAACATAGGGTGAAACCTGTGAGATTTAGCATATAACACTTAGTTCTTCAAATATTCTACACAGTTCATAACAAAAGGAGTCACATGCATTTCATTAAACAAAATTTGTCACCATACATGAGATATAGTTTTATATAAATCATGACAGGAACGCATGTGAGCTAATCTAATAAAGCCTTAAACACAACACACCATCAACCTACCCTACTGTTAAGCCCATCAAGGCTAAAACATAGAAACTAGGAAACAAGCAACAAAACAAACTAAAAGACGACTGCGAGCATGACTAGCCATCTAAATCAGGCGATGGTGGTGGTGCACTCTTGTCCTATATACCGCACAGGATAGCCCTCAAGGTACGAGACACCTTCTTGAATTTCCGTTTCACGAAGGCCTCGGTCTCTTCAAGTTTAGCTCGGGTCTTAGTGACCTCCTGTCGCAGGGCGGCCTAACCCTCCTCAAGTTGTGCCAAGCAGGCTTGCATAGCAGTCCGATCACTGCCACACTCTTGTGTAGCAGGAGGAGAGCTCTCATCAGTGTCTTATACATCCTCTTCCTCTTCCTACTCTCTTTCTTCCCTTATCTCGTCTCTTTCTTCATCACTCTCCTCTTCTTCGCTTTTCGTCTCATCCTCACTCTCGTCGAGTCGGGCTTGACGCTGTCATGGCACAATCTCCATGTTATTGAGAATAGTATCGTTCATGTAATGGATCGGCACAGGAACTTTAGTGCCAAGTCTGTAGGCAAATTCACATGCAAGATTGCATATAAGTCGGCCGAAGGGGAGTGAAACAGAAGTCCTGGAAGAGCGCGCAGTCAGCACTATCTGTAGCAGTATATACGTAGGCACGCACAGCTTCTCTCCCTGCCCATCTCGGTACAGAAAGTCTACCATTAGGCGCGTACACTCACTGCGATTGCTCCACCTAGGGTATATATTGTATGTAAAGATGTGGTGGAGCAGGCGGAAGTCGTCATTCATATTGGTCACTAGGAGGCTATTGTTTGGATTCCAGTGGGCCAGTTGGCCACAAAGGAATCCCGTGCAACGATCTCTTTCCCGTGCACTTTTAAGACTCTTCTCACTAGTATGAACCTCGTCAAGCGGCATCCCCATGAGTCGGGTTATCAAACCAGCATTGACTGTGAGGTCACGCCTTCCCATAGGAAATTTGAACTGCAAAAGCTCCAGCGTCGGCTCCCGTATATGCACGTAGAAGGCTCGAACAGTGTTCACATTTGCCCGTGACTTGCCTTCAAATATGTGCCCCCTGTTAAATATCATCACCACTCTCTTGAATATTTCGGAGTCTTCCGAAAACTTCCAGACATTTCTGAAAAATTCTAGAATTTTCTAGAATCTTTCAAAAACTTCTAGAGTTTGATAGAGTTTTCTTGACTCTTCCGGAATGTTCCAGACTATGCTAGAACCTTCCAGATTCTCTTGGAATATTACGAAATATAATAGAACTTTATAAGATATTTGGAAGCTTCTAGAACTCTTTAGAGTTGTGTTGATTCTAGAATCTTCCATAGTCCTCTATAAATATAGGAAGTGTCTCATTATGTATAAATACATTAACAACAAAGAGTGAGTTCCAGAGTGAAGGCAAGGTGTCCAAGTATTAAGAGTTCAAAAGAGTTTTTCCTTTTGTGTGAGAGTTGTCATTTAAGAGTGATAGTTTGTTAGTGTTGTAAAGCATATGCTTGTTGTGTACAAGTATTTTACTTATTGTGTTCAAACTCTTCAATTTAGTATCAGAGCGAGGTTTGGTCAAGATCCGTTTTCTAAGGTGATCGTGCACAGTTTGGAGACTGTGAAGTTTGTTAGCTTGCTTGGTAAAGGGAGTGATTATCATACCAAGTCACAATGACGGATCTTGTGAACATAACGAGTGGAGTTACGAGGCTTAACAACCACAACTATATCAAAGTTAGAGGAGTCGCATTAAGTCCTACCTTGAAGGTAGGACTTGTGGGGAGTTTTTAATGGGAATGAGATTACCCCACCTCCTAAGGAAAATGCTGAAGCACTCCGAAAATGGAAGATTAAGGCCGAGAAGGCAATGTACGTGCTCAAGTCAACCATTGAAGATGAGTTGCTCGGGCGAATCAAGGATGACGACACACCCAAGATGGCATGGGATACCTTTGCATCATTGTTTTCAAAAATAAATGATGCTCGACTTTAATATTTGGAGAATGAGTTAATGTCCACCACCTAAAGGGATAAGTCTATAAGCAAATACTTTACAAGAGTAAAGGATCTATGCCGAGAAATTTCAAAATTGGATCCTAAAGCAAATATTCATGAGGAAAGAATGAGGAGGATCATTATACACGGGTTGAAGCCTGAGTATGATGCTTTTATCACGACAATACGGGGTTGGCCTATTCAACCTACTCTCATAAAGTTAGAGAATTTGTTGGCCAATCAAGAAAATTTATGCAAACAAATGGCTGGAGTGTCGATAAACAAGGAAGAGGAAGCACTCTACTGCAATAATAAAAAAGGCGGACATCGGCAGCAGAACGGAAAGGGCGAACAAAGTCAGCAGAACTTTGGAAAGTTTAAGAAGAGAGAAGAGCAAGGAATAAGTCCTCGGACAGGGGGAGTTCAATCCGACAATAACACAAATAAACGACGATCCTCCGTATCTCGAAGGTATGATATAGAGTGTTTCAATTACGGCAAGAAAGGTCACTTTGCAAAAGATTGTTGGTTTAAGAAAAAACCAGCCGAAGGTAACTTGGTGACTTCTAGAAATCGCCAAGAAGACAGTGAAGATGACTGAGACTTTCAGGCATCCTTAGCACTATCTGAATCCATCAAAGGAGATTGTTCAGAGAAGGAGATAGATTTTGATGAATCACTCAAGCAGTCTAACACAGTCATTGACGAAGTAGCTGCTTCCTCAATAGTGACAGAGACGGGTGAAATAGCTCTTGCCGCAGTTTCCAATCAAGGAGCTATCAATTACAGTGCTGATTGGATCGTTGATTCAGGGTGTTCAAATCACATGACAGGTGATAAGAAGAAACTGTCAAGTTTATCTGCCTACAAAGGAGATTGGGTGGTGGTAACTGTTGAGGGTCAAATATTGCACATTAGACCCCAGTTATTACCGGATTTATAAACATGCCACCGTTTAAAATCCTAATTTAATCGTGTTTGTGATGCAAGGTACATTTGCAAGTGGGGAATACAAAAAGGTGTTAAATGTGTGTATTTGATGCTCTGAAATCACCACAGCAAGGGATGAACTCTAGAGGACCAGAATTGATGGATTTGTACACAAGAGAACAGAGGAAATCAAGCCGTTCGCATTCAACGGTCCCAAATAGATGGCCCTGCACCAATTTTTGTGGAATTCTGCACCTGGGTCGTGCCAACATGAAATCAAAACCACCCTTCTCTGGTCAAAATTTTGAGGGACAGACAATGGATGGAGTGGATTTTTCTAACACCAGCAAATATAGGCCCCGCCAGTTATGCACTTTTCTTGCGTTAAACAGGGGGCTGCGAATCAGGTTCTGCGATGAATTGTTTTGAGGAAGTTTCCACTGCCTACTGCGGCTTAAACAAGAATCCTGCTGCGAAAAGGAAACTGGAGACGAGAGGAGCTATAAAAGAAATAACACATCCGATTTTTGGAAGAGATTCGGTTGGGACGTGGAGCAGGGACGTGGAGCAGCAGAATTGTTTTGTTTTTTTTTTTTTCTAATTTTTCTTTTATTTTGTTTTGAGGGACCCAGCCCATTCATGTTGGGCTGAACCTCTTAGCTAGGGCTAAGAGGTGAAGCTTGCAGCGTGATTGGTAGAGTTTATGCTTGTGCCTTTTGCTAGACTGAATGGGTTTTGATTTAATTTCATTATGGGAGTATTTTTTTAGTTTTTAATGGTCTGTTGTGACTGAAATTACAATGGGTCTGCGATGGCTTTGAGTATTTCCGTTGACTTTTTATGTTTATGACGTCAGGAAGCCCTATTGTTCACCATCGTCTCCTGGGCATGGTCGGATGACGGTACCCTTCCTAACCTTCATACATTGATTGGTTGGTAATTAGTTTAATTCTGTTGTTTGCTTTGTCTCCTGGGCATGGTTTGGTGATGGAATCCATTCTAATTCATATACCTTTCATCTTTTCAAAACTACATCAGAGGAAGTTCAGTTGATTTTCATGAATCAAGTGTAGTTTTCCCTAATCTCTACAAGTGGATCCTCTGAATCCCTAGTTTTCCACTTCTGAATTCTCTTAAATTTTAGTTTAATTATTTCACAATTATTCCTCATATCACAATTGGTTTACACTTCATCTCATTCTAGTTCTAGTCCTAGTTAGTTTCAGATAACGTACAGGTTTCAGTCCCTGTGGATTCGACCTCGGTCTTACCGAGTTTATTACTACATCACAACCCTATACTTGGGGAGTGAACAAGTTTTTGGCGCCGTTGCCGGGGACTGACGGCTACGATTTTCTGAAATTAATTGGTTTTAGAGTTAGTTTAAGATTAAGATTTTTACTAACTTTAGTTTTGGATTTTTTTTATTTGATTTTTAAAACTAACCTTTCTGTTTTGTAGGGTCGTTGATAGATCTTCTAATTTGGTGATATCTTCCTAATTTCTTTACTTTTTCTAGTTTTAGAATTAGGGTTTTATTTTTAGAAATTTTCTAACCTTAGACTTACTATTCTTAAAAACTAACTTGTTTTGTTTTGATTTGTTTTGCAGGTTTTTAACATAGGAACTTCTAGTCTGGTAACATCTTTTTAACTTCTCATTTACTTTCTGTATTGCTGTAGGATTTTTCTTTCTTCTAGGATTAGATTCAGACTTAAGGTTTCACCATGTATATGAATGAGTAGGCACGTCAGTATGTTGAAATAGCTTATGGAAAACAGTCTATGCCTCAAAATTCTTCTAATAATATCTTCAAAAACCAATCGGAATATGATGCTCCACCGATTAAGAAGTCTTTCGGTGATTATCTGCGGGAGAATAATTGCGTTCCACGAGTTAAGAAAACAGTACATGATTATTGGAATGATGACGCGTATCTACTCCCGACCGATGACCCGTATGATTTTGATCAGTGGAAACAGAAATATTTCAAAGTCGAGTCAGTAAAACATCATGGTAATAACCCTCATGGATCAGCCACGTTTGAATATCCACCAGAAATGATCCAAGAGGAGTTACCTCCGAGTTACTCAGACTCTTCTGTAGACATGAGGAAATTACTAGAAGAGCTTGAATCACGCCTTGATAGGTTAATGGAGGCTAATGCACCTCAGCCTCAACCCAATCCAATTCTCCATACACAACTCCATACCTACGATCAATGGAACCATCAAAATTTGGAAGTTGAATCAATAATGCATCAGGATAACGATTCTCTTGGGTCCTATACCTCTGAAAGCCAACTAGAAATGATCCAAGAGAACTCATTACAACATAACATGGAGTGTCTTGTGGAAATTAGAAAAGCAATGGAAGCACTCAACTCACGCCTCGAGAGGATAGAGGAAGCTCGCTCATCCCAACTACAATCCAATCTAGAAATACAATGCGAGGAAAGTGATCCTCACTCACTTTTGACGAAATCTAGAATTTGGAATGAGGAGTTGGATTCCATTAATGAGCATACGGTTCAATTCCTTGATGAGTCGATCTCAATGACTGTTCAAAATAATGATGGAGATACATGGGTGTCTTTCAAATACAGTGATAATGACACACTTTCCTTATATGACACACAGGATCTCAATGATGAGGTAGAGGTTAGTTTATTCGAACCTCAACCGAATTTAGAATGTGAGGAAAGCGATCCCATCCCAAGTGCGCACTGCACAGAATTAGACGATAATGCATATTGGGATGATGATCATAAATGTTCAGCTCCAGTTCCCCTGGAATTAATCTCAAGTTTGGTCCAAGTCAATGATCAAGACGTACACGAAGTGGTCGGTCATAATGAGCCACTCCCCTCACCTAACATGTCTGATTTAAAGGTGGAGGATGAGCCCCTTACAACCGATACTTCTAACTCTTGTGAAACATGTTTGGACCACTCCTTTGAATCGAATGATGATATGATTCAGGAGATGGACGAGCTACTCGATACGACTCTAGAATTTGAAACCATGCAGTTGAGGTCACCATCTGAACTATCGAATTTTGACGAGTCCAGGCCTCTTCTGAGTAGTATCAATGAACAGAGTCCGCACTTCAATACTTCGTCTACTGACCCTCTATCTATCTGTGCAGGGCTGAAGCAAGAGTGTAACACCCCGGATTTTTGCCAACTTGGGATTAGCCGTCCTTAAGTAATGGGTCGATCCTAACACCTCATTAACTTGTCAGAACTGAATCCCATAGTCTAAAAATCACTTCTGAACCCATTTCCTTCACAAATCCAACCCTTTACCACCTTATTCTTCCAATTTTTCTAAGAACTTTCACCCTAGGCACTATCTTAAACTAGCTAAGTAGTATAACTTGGATCACTTTTTTTTTTTTTTTTTTTTTTTTTTTTTTTTTTTTGACCCAACCTTTTTGATTTCACATATATTTTCTATAAAAATCGAGATCATCTTAATAGATCCTAATCCAACCTTATCAAGGAAAATGGAACCTCTAACTTTGTGGAGGAAGCTCCAATAGACGTTGAACGATGCATTCGCCGAGTAAAGACTTCCTAACCGGGCCATCAAATCACAGGGAGTTCCCTTCCTTAAACATGTACAAATATTTGACCTCTGTTGCGGTGATGAATCCTATATAACCACATTTTCCATTTCCAACCCTGTTTCGCCTCTCCAAAAATCAACAACCAGTTTTGAGTCCGATTCTAGAATGATTTGGCTATAACCCCTTTGAATTCCTAGAAGGAGGCCATCATACACCGCACGCGAATTCTGCAACCGTGTTAGAACCGACCCCATAACCCGCAGAAAAAGCGAAAAGGAAATTACCCATCTCCCCTCCGATACCTCCTCCTCCCGAATCCACCGGATTGCCTCCTGACGACCCATCAACATTAATTTTCACCCACCAGACGATGGCCGCTCCCATCTAATCGTAATTTCTCGCCGCAAGATCTAGAGGCAAAGGTGAGACAACACTTACTCTAGTCGATCGGTGTTCTCGAACCAGGCGCGCACTGTGACGATAGAATTGGTGAGAAGAGCATCCCACCACCCGATTCTCAAGAATACTAATACCGCACACCGTCGAAAACCGCACCATTTCGTGCTTTCCAGATCTCCCAAATAATTGTGCAAGGAATAAGCATTCGACTCATAGAGTTGGACCGCATTGAAGAGATAGCCCCACCACTGAGATAACCGAGATTCAACCGATAATGCTGCCATAACAAATGCCAAACCATCTACCCACGCTTTGCCAAACCGTCGAGCAATGTTACCGTAATGAATAGATGAAGCGTAGTCTCTATATGATGGGCCGGGAGCCATGAGTGGAACAACAAACACTGTGAGGCAATTTGGACACCTCTGGATTGAACGCATCAATTATGAAGTACCTTCCAGCACCGAAGCGAGATTTTAGGTGGCGGTTGGCATGCCACACCCATCTTGACCTCAGGCCGACTGACCCGATCCTCGCTCAAAGACCACGCAGATTTAACGAAAATTCACCGAAGTCGTGAACGGCCAAAATGGGCGTCGCCATCGAGATGCCGAAGCCACGAAACACATGATCAATAACGTCTGAGGGGGGGAAGAGGACCATTCGGACTAGCACTGACGCACTTGAATGTCTCAGTAAACTTGGCACCTCTAACCAATGCGCAAGAGGGCCTGGACAGTCCCAATTCATCTTCCGAAATTACAATTGCCAACACCTATTTTCCCATCGAACTCGTGATTCCACCATCGAATGCACTCCTTGATTCTCTTCCACAGGGGAGAAGGAACCCGCCTCGATCGATTAGAAGCCCCTGGAGACAAGTCATGGAGATACTTGGTCGCCATAAAAGATTTCCAAACATTGTCTTCATGCCCAAACTTAATTGACCAAGCCATTTTCCATCGAAAAGCTTCCATAATGTCTGCAAGTTTTCTAAAACCGATACTCCCCTCCTTTTTTGGCGTTGCCAGCGAGTGCCAATTCTTCCAATGACACTTCTCGCTGAAAACCAACATGTGCCTCTCAATTAATTTTACACTGAAAGGAACATGGATCTTGGACCTAATGCCCAAAGAACGCTCTTCACCAGGATCGCTTCTCCCACGGGATAAAATACGGGCCTTCCATCCATTAATGCGACCCACAACTCTATCAACCAACGGACTAAATCCTTGGATCACTTTAACTACAAAGGACTAAGTACCACCTCAGATAGAAATCTTATAGGACTAAATCCTTTAGAAATGAGACAAAGTAACTAAGTGCTAAACTAGATTAGCTACGAAATACGTTCGAATCGCTTTAAATACGATCTAATTGTAGAATCATTGACGCTAGGTTACCCTAAAATCTAGGATCAATCTCATTACAGTGCTCTCGGACATCTCGAAACTCCGTATCGATCTGGACCGCACATGGAGTTCGAACAATACGAGGTTAAGGACTTAGGACCGCCTCACCGGGCTTGACAACCAACTCTGGAAATCAAATCCCATGTCCCACTGTTAAGCTTGAGTCCGGAGCGAGAGAGTGTGAAAACACATGTTTCTTTACAAAATAAATATCTTGAATAGTAATCTGAGACTCGTCGCTTGCGGATCAGTTTTAAGCAACCAGACCGTCAGAATCAGACCAAATTATACCCTCGGATCAGGAGAAATTTCATACACATTTACATGTACTCGGCATCTCCGATCGAGATCCGCTGACCGTTGAACTGAAACTGGTCTGCCACGTGTGATCTGGAAATCCCACTGAAACGAAAACTTAAGTAAACGTAGATCCAGCGTTAGTGAGCTTAAGTCCGACCTTTGGCTCAAGGAGGCCCTCCAGAAGTCCTCTGTTGAGCTGAAAAAGTTCCGCTTTGGCTATAACCTAGGTGAACCTTGTTCAGAAGTCTATTTTGGTAAATTTTTGGGCTATATAAGGACCTTAAACCCTCTCTCATGGCAGCCATATGAATTTGGATTTGAGAGAGATAAAAGAGAGAGAAGGTGTGGGAGATGTGGGAGGAATTCCCTGCTGCTGTTCCCTGCCGCTATTCGGGCTCCACCGCTTGATTCTCATCGCTTTCCCGGCGATATCAACTCCGTTTTAAGGTGAGAAACCCTAACCTTAATTCTGATTTGAGGTGTATAGGCTATAGGTTGTAAAATAGCTAACCGGTTTCACTCTTTAGGCTAGAAAACTCCCGAATACGGAAGCTCATCCAACCTTGCTGATTCGTTGAGATTCCAAGACGCAAGGTGAGGACTTTAGGTGTATAAGTTACGGTTTTCAACGCTTTCAATGTCAGATAATGGTAGATTCATGATCTGCATGCAATTGCACATGTACAAAGTGCTTTCCGTTTTCTGTTTCGATTAGAATTGTAGAATTTGGAATTTTACATACTCTAGGTATTCGTATAAAATACCGTATACGTATTTTTTATGGAAATGTGTTTGACATGTTTAATTGTCGTATGGATAAAATACTCATTTGGTGAAAGGGTTCGCCTAAATACATGTTTACTAATATACACCATGTATGTAGAAATACGGTATTGTAAGAAGTACCGTATACGTGTATATTTTAGCGATATATTTGTCATGATTAATTGTTGTATAAATATATTATGTGCGTATAAATTAATTGCTTGGTGAAAAGAATCGCCGTATTATAAGTTCCCTTGTAAATACTATGTATGTTGAAATTGGGTATCCTAGAAAATACCCTATACGTATAAAATTTGCTGATGTAATTGTCATGATTATTTGCTGTATGAATATGATGTATATATATAAAATACTAGTTTGGTAAAGGGACAGCCCTAATACACATTCCGCTAACATATGTCATGTATGTTGAAATAGTGCACTCTAAGTGTTTGTGAAATTGCTTGTGGGTGTAAGTGCTTAAGTGTTTGCACTTTAGGTAGGTGCTGAGATAGAGTCTCAACTACCTTAGAGACATGTATGTTTTCCTCCATGAGGTTGTTTACTTTAACCACTTACTTATGAAATATATGTGTTTGTATTCCTGGTTTTATAGTGCTTCATAACATGCTTATAACATGCTTTATAATATGCTTTATGATATGCTTGATAACATGCTTAACTGATTGTATGATTTTAATTATGTAATGCGAATGTTTAAATTCATAATTACGTTGTATGATCCGTCATGGGTGATGGGGGAGTGGAGCAACGAGTGCGTGCAACAGCCCTGGCAGCCGTAAACGGATAATACCAGACTTGATTGTATGATTTGAATCTTGATCCATCAATTGAATGTGATTGGGGCTATTGTATGGTCCAAGCAATCGGTAATGGATTTGAAAGCATGGTTGTGATTCATATACCACATGAGATGTGTTTGACGAACCTGAGTCGTACTTCGGTTGGCGATAGTAGTTGGCCACACGAAGTGCTTATGCACTTCATGTCGTCCAATTGACTGTGCGCTCGAGCTAGTCAGGCTCGTCAAGTAACCCGATCTGTCTAATGTTTGTTCACCATGTTTGGACGCAATTGCTTGAACCTAGGGTACCAAACTTACCAGTGAAATCCCTTTTAACCATGGTACCTCGATCCGCTAAGGCTCATGAGCCGGGCATGGTGGTATGGGACACCGTGGTCAAGCTGTCGGCCTACGTTGGGGCCACGTGCCTCCCCGTAGTGACCAGTGAGCAACCAAACTCGTGAGCTGATTATGGTGGTATGGGACACTATATTCGAGCTGTCGACACCTACGGCGAGAGCCGAGTACGGTGAGACCTGTACTCGTGCTGACGGGCGACGAGTCCTCTGTAGTGTCTTCGAGCATACTCTAAGGTCTGTGATTGGCGACGAGCTCTTCACAGCAACTAGAGCAGGAGTTGGGCCGAGTACAGTGAGATCTGTATTCGAGCTGACGGCTAGCGATTGAGCCGAGTACGGTGAGACCTGTATTCGAGCTGACGGCCAGCAATTGAGCCGCATACGGTGAGATCTGTATCCGTGCTGATGGGTGACGAGCCCTTTATGATGCCTTCGCTATGCCTCTTAAACCATAATATCGTATGAGATTAACTAGGACTGACGACCCTAGAATGGATCATATTTGGGAATGATACAAGGGAGGTACCTTAGTTTCCCAATACTGCTGTTTGAAATGAACTAATAATTACTCGATAATCATGCTCATCATCGCACTGCATGTGCCTGGTAGATGTGGAGCAATGAGGGATGGACGCATTCGCGAACGTAAGATGATGTCACATGAGGGTGGTTTGACAAGGGCATTCATCATGTCATTTCATACTTATATTAATAAGAGTACTTAGAATTGTTTGATTGTACTGCTTTATCATTACTGCTTGACTGAGTTGATAACATGTTAACCTATGTCTTATTGTTCCACTGAGTTGATCACTCACTCCCACGTTACGGGACGGTGTTTGCAACACCAACCAGATTTGTTGAGTTTCAGGTGATGACAATGCTTATGAAGCAGAGCCAGACTACTTCTATGGTGATGAGGAGGAGTTCTCCTATCTGTATCTCTCTGGCAGGTCTATGAAGACCTGATATTGGCTTGACGGGGCTATGGTACTTGGTATATAAGACATTACACTTTCTTACATTAGGTATATTTTAGAATTGTACTTATAATTAACTAACCTGGTAACTTTATCACACTCTGGAGACTCACCACTATTTTTATATTATATATATCTATCACAGTCTTCCGCTTGCAATTTAATTGTCTCTGGAGTATGATATGCTGTTTTGGCTTAATCTCACTCATGTTCACTACTCTAATATAGTCAACATTCAATCATCATTCATTTTGTTGCATAAGTGATGTTCTGGAACTCGAGAGTTGAGTTACTACTCGACCCTCGATTTTCATGGCGTTACAAAGAGAGCGTACCTATGGTTAATTTTAAAGACGATGGGTTCCTTGGGCAGATCAGCACACACTTCAATGTGGAAAATGAGTCACTCTCAGCTGAATGTCCCAACTCTTTGGATGATTGCTTGACACACTTTGCAGATTCAAATGATCCCATGATAAGAGACATAGTGAATGCCTTGCAAAACAATATCTCGGTAGTCATCATTGACCAAGAGAACCCTTATTCTGAAGCCCCTCTTTCCACAGATCCTGAATGTTTACCACTAAGGGAGGAGGAGCTACAAAGTGAACCGAAGTCTGGTACTTCAGAATGTGTTGAGACTACACCACTTCTTGAAATTTTTTCTCAATTTGATCTACTTGTAGTCTCTGATTCACCATGGGATACTAACTTTGAAACTTCTTCTATCGCAGGTGAATCGTATATACTCTGGATACCTCAGGCGACTTAACGACAAATTTTTGATGAGGTACATAAGTTTTTCTGGAAAGTCATGCTCCAGGGCATCCAAGCCTATTGCAAAAAGGGCTTTTGGATGATCCTGTTAAGAAACCTACTGAGAAATTTATCACAATATTGGCCGGAAGAGGAACCTTGTGCATGACTTAGTAGTTTTTCCCTGCTTTCTTAGGACTAGGGTAGTTTCCTTTATGTTATTTTAGAATAGACGTTAAACTTAACGCTCCTGGGAGGCAACCCAGCTTTTCAATTTATTTCATTTTCCTAGTTAGTTCAATGTTTGTGGGTAACATTACTGCAAACCCTCATGAGACTATAACTCGTCCACTAGGGGCAACCTAGGGGTTTAAAGGCTTGTTGCATGTGCTAAATGCAATCGAGAGCACCTGCGAAAGTGGTAAAGGTAGGATTTTATCTTGTGTTATTTTCATTTTTCTTTCTATCTAGTACTAACCGGCTTCCATGCTGCGATCTCTTGGAATGTCTCTCACGATTTATCATCCAGGTACTATCTTCCCATCACTTCACATTTACTTTTATTATCCCATATGCATTCCAAGCTTATATCTTTTACATTGAGGACAATGTATATTTCAGGTTGGGGGTGGGAGATTAGGTAACCTACTCAGTGTTTTCTTGATCTTGAGCAAAAATTGTGAAAATTTTTAAATTTTTTCTGGACTTTCTTGTACATTCGAAGTGATCTTGACAGTCATGTAGAGCACTAGAATTTCAAGATACGTGATGTTGGTAATTTATGACTCTTGGATTCAGTGTCTGTTAGATTTCATAGTTAAGTTTGAATTGTTAATCCATTTTTAGAAGTTTTAAACATTGATTGAGTCATGATTTCACATGTCACATCTCGCTTACACATTGAGGTTTCCGCTCGATCTTGAAAGATTAACTTGGTAATCACTAAGCATGAAAGGAACCGGCCTGAAAATTTTTAGCATCGTTATAAAGAAGAACTGAAAGGGTTGGGCGAATAATCTTCACCATAGGTTTGCTCCCTATAGGTGTAAGTTTAATTCTCCATGGATGATATATGAAAAGGTTTAGGTGTACGGTCTTCACCATAGGTTTGCTCCCTATAGGTGAGGATTGTATTCCTTTTTTGTCATCTCAAAAAAAAAAAAAAAAATTATCAAAGGCTGAAAGAAAAGAAAAAGAATGATTTCTGAGGGACGCTTTAGTTTAGGTTTTGGGTGTCCTAAATGCTCTTGTGGTTACCAATGTTATCTTGAAAAAATGAATTGAATCTTAATATTGATAAGCCGAGATTTGACTATACACTCATGGAACTCAATGTTTATAATTTTTTTAATTGATGGATTAATACTTTGAACTTGATTATGAAGACTATCATGCGCTTGCCTCTAGGAGAAATTTACGCCCAACATTCATGAATCTTAGATTTTTAGTATCTGAATCATTCTTCAAAAGAATATCACTCGGTTTCATGGAAATTGCCCTATAATTCTCAATTTATTTTTCGCATACTTTGCTCGGGACTAGCAAAATGCTGGTTGGGGGTTGTGTTGAGGGTCAAATATTGCACATTAGACCCCAGTTATTACCGGATTTATGAACATGCCACCGTTTAAAATCCTAATTTAATCGTGTTTGTGATGCAAGGTACATTTACAAGTGGGGACTACAAAAAGGTGCTAAATGTGTGTATTTGATGCTCTGAAATCACCACAGTAAGAGATGAACTCTAGAGGACCAGAATTGATGGATTTGTACGCAAGAGATCAGAGGAAATCAAGCCATTCACATTCAACGGTCCCAAATAGATGTACCGCACCAATTTGCGACCGCACTGGTCGTACAACATGAAATCAAAACCACCCTTCTCTGGTCGAAATTTTGAGGGACAGACAATGGATGGAGTGGATTTGTCCAACACCAGCAAATATAGGCCCCGCCAGTTATGCACGTTTCTTGCGTTAAACAGGGGGCTGCGAATCAGGTTCTGCGATGAATTGTTTTGAGGAAGTTTTCACTGCCTACTGCGGCTTAAACAAGAATCCTACTGCGAAAAGGAAACTGGAGACGAGAGGAGCTATAAAAGAAATAACACATCCGATTTTTGGAAGAGATTCGGCTGGGACGTGGAGCAGGGACATGGAGCAGCAGAATTGTTTTATTTATTTATTTATTTTTTTTTCTGATTTTTCTTTTATTTTGTTTTGAGGGACCCAGCCCATTCATGTTGGGCTGAACCTCTTAGCTAGGGCTAAGAGGTGAAGCTTGCAGCGTGATGGGAGAGTTTATGCTTGTGCCTTTTGTTAGACTGAATGGGTTTTGACTTAATTTCATTATGGGAGTATTTTTTTTAGTTTTTAATGGTCTGTTGTGACTGAAATTACAATGGGTCTGCGATGGCTTTGAGTATTTCCGTTGCCTTTTTATGTTTATGACGTCAGGAAGCCCTGTTGTTCACCATCGTCTCCTGGGCATGGTCGGATGACGGTACCCTTCCTAACCTTTATACATTGATTGGTTGGTAATTAGTTTAATTCTGTTGTTTGCTTTGTCTCCTGGGCATGGTTTGGTGATGGAATCCATTCTAATTCATATACCTTTCATCTTTTCAAAACTACATCAGAGGAAGTTCAGTTGATTTTCATGAATCAAGTGTAGTTCTCCCTGATCTCTACAAGTGGATCCTCCGAATCCCTAGTTTTCCACTTCTGAATTCTTTTAAATTTTAGTTTAATTATTTCACCATTATTCCTCATATCACAATTGGTTTACACTTCATCTCATTCTAGTTCTAGTCCTAGTTAGTTTCAGATAACGTACAGGTTTCAGTCCCTGTGGATTCGACCTCGGTCTTACCGAGTTTATTACTACATCACAACCCTATACTTGGGGAGTGAACAGTAACAACTAATAATTCAAGGTTGCCGATAACTCACGTAGGTACGACTACTATCACACCTCGATTTAGCTCTAATTAAGTAAAGTTGCAAGATGTTTATCACATGCCAGAGATGAAGAAAAACTTGTTGTTAGTATCACAACTGACATCTTCTGGTAATTATGTGGTATTTGGATCGAAGGATGTTAAGGTGTATCGAAACCTTAAACCGTTAGGTACACTTATCATGGAAGAACGACACTTAGAGTCAATCTATGTAATGTCAGCTGAATCAGCTTATGTAGCTCAGACTCGAAAAAATGAGACCGCAGATCTCTGGCATGCACATTTAGGGCACGTGAGTTATCATAAGCTGAAGATAATGATGAAGAAGACTATGCTCAAAGGTCTTCCCCAGCTGGATGTTCGAGAAGATATAATTTGTGCAGAGTGTCAATATGGCAAAGCACATCAATTGCCATATGAATAGTCAAAGTTTAGAGTTAAAGAACCCATAGAGCTTGTCCACTCAGACGTGTTCGGACGGATAAAACAGACATCAGTTAGTGGTATGCGTTACATGGTGACCTTCATTGACGACTTCTCAAGGTACGTTTGGGTTTACTTCATGAAAGAGAAGTCAGAAACTTTATTAAAATTTAAAGAATTTCGGGAGAAAGTCGAAAGTGAGTTCGATAGAAGGATCTGATGCTTGCGAATGGATAATGGTGGAGAGTATACGTCGAATGAGTTCTCAAATTATCTAAAGGAGTGTAGAATATGACAACAATTGACGACAACAAAACAGCGTTGCTGAAAGAAAAAATCATCACCTTGCAGAGATATGTCAGAGCATGCTACATGCTAAGAATGTGCCCAGCCGATTCTTGGCAGAGTGCATACAAACGGTAGCTTATGTGATCAATAGGCTACCACAGGCAAAACTAGGCTTTGTCTCACCCTTTGAGAAGTTATGGAACATAAAGCCCAAGGTGAGTCACTTCCGAGTCTTCGGATGTGTATGCTATGTATTTGTGCCTGATCACTTGCGTAGCAAGTTCGATAAGAAGACATTTCGTTGCATCTTTTTGGGGTATAGTAGTGAAAAGAAAGGGTGGAAATGTTACAACTCTGCAACTGGTCAATGTTACACATCGAGGAATGTTGTCTTTGATGAAGCCTCATCATAGTGGTCGCCACTGAAGGAGGAGCTGCCAACTCTTAAGACTTAGAAGATGAACTACATGAGAAGATAGTGGAGACAAGAAGGAGAAGAATCTCCTAGTTCAACTAAGGAGTTGACGCCTACAACAGGAGATGGTGAGTAAGCGCCTAATCTGTCTGGAACACCAGATAAATTTATGAGTCCATGGCAGACTGGACTACATCAAAGTAGTCCAGAAAAGCTTTGCCCAAGTCAACAGGAGGTTGCGGTAGACAACTTACCACTTAGGAGGTCGACTAGACAGGGAAACTCTAACCTAAGATACGTGGATGTTGCCTTAGCAAAAGAAGAGACTGTGAAAGGGCCAACGACATTTGAAGAAGCATCCCGAGACATAGAATGGCAGAAGGCGATGGAAGAAGAGAATAAGGCATTGAACCAAAATCAGACTTGGGAACCAAAACCTAAGGATGTGAAGCCGATATCATGCAAATGGGTGTAAAAGTCAAGACTCGCCCCGATGGATCAATAGAAAGGTATAAAGCTCAACTAGTGGCTAGAGGATTCTCACAAGAATATGGGTTGGACTATGATGAGACTTTTAGCTCAGTAGCAAAAATTACAATGGTGCGAGTACTACTAGCACTTGTAGCGAGCAAATCTTGGAAATTGTGGCAGATGGATGTAAAAAATGTCTTTCTACATGGAGAAATTAATTGAGATATCTACATGGAGCAGCCAAGTGGTTTTCAGAGTAAAATGCATCAGGATTACGTCTGCAAACTAAAGAAGGCCTTGTATGGGCTTAAACAAGCACCGAGGGCATGGTATGGAAAGATAGGGGAATTCCTAGTACAAAACAGGTTCTCGGTGGCACCTGCGGACTCCAGTCTCTTTGTAAAATTTCAGAAAGGTAAACTAGTAATAGTGCTAGTGTACATGGATGACTTGATCATCACCGGAGATGATGATGGTGAGATTGAAAGGACAAGAGAGAACTTGTCCGTGCGATTCCAAATGAAGGAACTTGGAGAACTGAAATATTTTCTTGGGCTGGAGATTGACCGAAGCAACAAAGGCATATTCCTCTGTCAGTAGAAGTACGCCAAAGACCTATTAAAGAAATATGGGATGCTCAAATGCAAGCCAATTACGACACCTATGGAGACTAATGGCAAGCTATGTTCGGAAGAAGGAAAAGACTTGGAAGATGCAACTATGTATCGATAAATAGTTGGTAGTTTAATCTACCTTACATTATCATGACCAGATATAGCTTACGCAATTGGTGTAGTTAGCCGGTTCATGCAAACACCAAAGAAGCCGCATCTTGAAGCAGTACGTCGAATATTGAGGTATGTAAAGGGTACAATAGACCTTGGTCTATTGTACAAGAAAGGTGGAGCATGCAAGATAGTTGGGTACTGCAATGCTGACTATGGTGGTGATCATGACACACGATGATCAACTAATAGATACGTATTCAACTTGGCTCAGGAGCAATCTCTTGGTGTAGCAAGAGACAACCTACAGTATCTTTATCAACCACGGATGCTGAATACAGAGCAATGGCAATGGCAGCACAAGAAAGCACATAGCTTATGCAGTTAATGAGGGATCTTCACCAACCAGATGATTATCCAATAATATTGCGCTGCGACAATCAATCAGCAATTTGATTGGCTGAGAATCCAGTGTTTCATTCTAAGACCAAGCATGTGGAGGTACACTATCACTTCGTAAGAGAGAAGGTACATCAAGGAGAAATTGAGATGAGTCATGTGAAGACCAACAACTAAGTTGCAGACATACTCACGAAAGGACTTAGCAATGTTAAATTCGCCGAATTCAGAAAGCAACTTGGCATGATGACCAATGTAGAATTGTGAGAGTTGGTGCTGAGGGGGAGTGTTAAATATCATCACCACCTCTCTTAAATATTCCAGAGTTTTCTGAAAACTTTCAGACATTTCTGAAAAATTCTAGAATTTTCTAGAATCTTTCAGAAACTTCTAGAGTTTGATAGAGTTTTCTTGACCCTTCCGGAATGTTCCGGACTATGCTAGAACCTTCCGGATTCTTTTAAAATGTTCTGAAATATAATAGAACCTTATAGGATATTTGGAAGCTTGTAAAACTCTTTAGAGTTGTGTTAATTCTAGAATCTTCCATAGTCCTCTATAAATATAGGAAGTGTCTCATTATGTATAAATACATTAACAACAAATAGTGAGTTCAAGAGTGAAGGTAAGGTGTCCAAGTATTAAGAGTTCAAAAGAGTTTTTCTTTTTGTATGAGAGTTGTCATTTAAGAGTGATAGTTTGTTAATGTTCTAAAGCATATACTTGTTGTGTACAAGTATTTGTAATAAATATAATTACATTTACTTGTTGTGTTCAAACTCTTCACCCTCATCCAGCCTCCACCAGGCGGTCCATCACCAGATATTCCTCAAAGAGCTTATCGTCCACGTGTGCTTCAAAAAGGACCCTATGGCCCTCGAATCTTCCATGGGACAGCTCTGCCAATAGGGCTCTCTCGAGAGGAGCCTGAGGATCAAGGTCCCGCTTTGTCCTTATCTCTCGATCGATACTTGTACTTGTGATGGTGCCTCTCAGTCTCCTTGAACGAGTGGGGTGGCTAGGCCCAGCTTCATCCGTGGGAGTTCTCTTCTTCCCCATGAGAGAAAGAAGCGTGAAGATGGAGAAAATGGCCTTACAAGCTCGAAAAGAGACATGGGAGTGAAATAATGTGGAGGGAGAGAATGGGTTGTTGAACTTGAGACACAAGGGGGTGTTTGTATACTTGAATGGAAGGAAATGAGAGAGATAGGAGAGAGGTTTTGATGGAAAACGATGGAGAGGTGTATGTGTTGAAGGAAAATGGGTAAGTAGGAGAATGGAGGGGAGGTTTGAGAGAGAAAGATGGGTTTTTGAGAAGAAGGGAAGCTCGGGCGTGTGTAAGAGGGGAGAGGGGAGTAAATGGAGTAGAAAAAGGGGTCCTCACCTGATTTCGTGGGCTCCACAAGCATTGGCCCGCCCAGCCCGACAGGCTTGGTCCAGGCGATCGGTGAGGCCTCGCCTAACCGGCGATGCCATCGCCAGTCTCTGGACACCTGGGCAAGGGCTCACCCCAGGGGCGATGCTATCCCGCCCCATGGGAAACAATGGTGGTTGAACGCCACCATTCAAAGCTTTCTAAGGCCGACCATAATATTTAGTTGCCATCCAACTTTTTGATTGGGTCATACACACCTTTAAGAGGGAAAAACACAAATATCAGCTTAATCCAAACTTTCATAGCCTGAAGGAAGTTTTTAATGGTGGGCATTTAACTCCATGAAAACAAGGAGTGGACTAGCCATGAACAACGGCCTCACCCAAGACGATGAGGCCTTTATGGTGGGCCACCTTGATGTTATTCATGCAACTTGTCTATGCGTGTTTGAGGTGGGCATTACCGTGACACGTACATAAAATCCACATCGTCCATTAAGTTTTAGATAGAAATTAAGCCACAAGTCACAAAATTTTTACAGATTCGTGAGTTGGGTGGGCCAGAAAAAGGGAAACAGTGCAATGTATATATAATAGTCTCTTGAGCAACCAATTTAAGGTCCAAAGGTCTGATAAATTCAGGTGGCCCCCATTGCATTGTATATATGAAATCTGCTTTGACCGCTAAATGTGTCCCCTCATGTTAAGCCCAAGGCCCAAATATCATCCTTATTTGTAATTCAAGTGGGCCACACCACGGAAAATAATTATGAGGGTAATGTCACTTGTACACTGATTCCAATCATGTGTTAAATATGTATCACAAATGATGCTGGTTTCCTTAAGCGTAAAATTGGGTTGGTCACCCGGTGGGTAGAGTGGATTTTAAAAATGCATGATGGTGGGGCCCATCCAAACAACATCACCATTTACCTCATGTTCAAGTAAAAGACTTTTATCCACGGTCCATTAGTTTCTTCAGCTCATGTTAGGTATGAGCCCAAGGATGAGTCATATCCAAAGTTCAAGTGGACCATAACACAGAAAATGCAACACCTACTGTTGAGAGCTCTTTGGGCCGTAAAAGTTTTGATTTAAGCTGATATTTATGTTTTCATTCATCCATGCCTTTCTGAACTAATGAACAATTCGAATGACAAATGAATATCACTATGGACCTAGGATGGTTTCAACGATGGATATCATTTTCACCATTGATTTATGTGGTGGGGTCCACTTGGGCTTTGCATATGCTTTAATTTTGGGCTCATATCTTAAAATGATACAGAGAAATAGGTGGACGGTGTGGATGGGGTCCACTTGGGCTTTGCATATGCTTTAATTTTGGGCTCATATCTTAAAATGATACAGAGAAATAGGTGGACGGTGTGGATAAAACACATACATTTATGTGAGGCTCTCATAGTCTTAACACCACCATAAATGGTGCTGAGCTCTTCATTTCAAATCAGCCGCCACGCTTTATGGTTAATTACATTTACATAAAATGGTGGTTCAACTGGGGTGAGCCCACCATAATGTATTTTTAAAATCCAATTGACCCATTGGTTGAGTGATCAAATCTTAGGCGTGGATATGAAAACCAGCCCCATCCATAGTTCAGGTATACCGTACGTTTGGAATGTGTATAAGTATTTATTCACCGTCCAAATTGTTTCCCTTAATGTGGGCCACCTGACGAATAGTCATAGTTTTGTAGACCCATACCTAAATTTTAGCGTGGCATCTAATGGATGAAGTGGATTTCATGTAAACATCAGGTTAGTCCTTACAAAACAGGCTCCCCTCTCCTATTGTTTCCCTTTTGTTTCCCTTGGCGTGTGGCCCAACTGAATCATGAATCTGATTGTTTTGTGAGACATACGGCTAAATTTTCACCGTGTGCATTACGTTGGGGCCACCAGTTCTAAGTAATCCCAGCCCAAACCACTCCGTCAAAGCAAGTTCGTGTGTGTGTATCAACAATCTAGATGGAAAATAAACATTACAGAAACATTACAGTGATGGGGCGTGCAATCATCACTGTTTCTTATAATATGATCCTCATGAGATTTGGATCTACTTCAAATTTAGGTTTTGTGGATAAAAATGATCTTGAAAAATGGATGGACGGCATTGCTGTAGGATACATACATCAAGGTAGGCAAAGCATTGATATGGCCCATCCATCATGAAGGGCATACCATCCCACCATCTCAACTCATTTTGATCAAATGATCTTAACCAACTGAATAATAATCTGGGAGATGCTGCAGTCAACAAGCATACAAGAAAGATCCAAGCCTTGATGCGGATCGTCTATGAGGGCTCACTTTGGATTGCAAGATCTCATAAGATTCTAACCACCCCTCCGTACTGTTATCAGGCAAAATGTAAGGTCCAGAGAGTGGAAATACCTCGTTTAAATCCAAATCTATGAGAGTTTTCAGCACAAGGGGACCCACAGTGAGGCCCATCATATCAATTGTTGGAGAACAGATAGCCAATGAATCACAACAAGAATAGCTCATCTGATTCCTATTAGCAAAAAGGCATTGTCAGAGGGTGGAACAAAAACCAAGAAAACATTTCCGCCTGTGTAACTAATCACAGGCACTCTCCAGTTTGAAAAAGGAGAACAAAAAAAAGCATCCTGCGTGTATGGAAGGACCAACTATACTGCCATGTACACCATATATTCAAGAAGAATCAATTTCGATATCTGCTTATGCCATGTCAAGATGGGCGAAGTAGTCATTTGTCAGCAGTAAAACATTTTTTTTTTTTTTTAATGAAAGATTCCATAGAAAGAGACGGTCTGTACATTCGGGCACCCCAAGGCAATAAGCAGGTGCCTATCGTAAGAAACTAACTGGACACAAAAGCAAAAACCTTTACAAGGACTTAATCGAACCCAGACCAACCTTATCGAGAAAAATAGAACCTCTGACCTGGTGGGGAAGAGCAGCAGAAGTATCGAAATAAGAGAAGGACTGGGCGACACTCCCATGCCGGGCCAATAGATCAGCTGGAGAGTTTCCTTCCCTCAGGACATGCACGAACTTAGTACGACCCCGCAAATGCAGGTGGTTGATTCTGAGTATCCAAGATTTCCATTTCCAACCTGGCTTGGCCACACCATTGATCATATCAATCACTTGTCTGGAGTCGGATTCAATGATGATGTGGGACATGCCCCTTTGGAGAGCATGGAAGAGGCCATCATGGACCGCACGTAATTCAGCCACCGTGTTCGTTCCAACACCATAACCCACTGAAAAAGCAAAAATGAGATTGCCTATTTCATCCCGACCAATTCCACCCCCACCCGAATTGCCTGGATTCCCACGAGAGGAACCATCCACATTCACCTTAATCCATCCAGTCGGAGGCCTCTCCCACTTCACTAGTAAGGCTCGCCCCCCAAAATAAATACCCGAATGCACCTGGGAGAGCTGCTGACTGAGCTGTCTACCCACGACAGTTTTACCGACACCCGCTGTTGAGCCAACAATACGAGCCATCCACCACCTGATTTTTGCAGTAACTGAATCCGAGGACACCACTACCGAATCAAAGATCGCTGCCTTTCGGGCTTTCCAAATCTCCCAAATGATGATGCAAGGTGTAAGCATCTGGACTATACTTCTCCTCTGCTTCGACAAGACCACCGCCCACCACTGTTGAAGTCGAGCTTCAATTGACATAGCCTCCATGACAACAATCTGAAAGTCCCTACCGATCTCATACCACACTCTCTGAGCTAACTTACTTGAAACAAATAAATGGAGAGCTGATTCCTGTGCATGCGAAGGGGGAACTTGAGTACCTTGCAAGGCGCAGCAGACGCATTTGGAAGCAAGCTGGACGCCGCGAGACTGCACAGCACAATCAACTGGGACCGCTCTTTGTAAAACTTTCCAAACAAGCAACGACATTTTTGGCGGGAGTTTTGCATGCCACACCCACCGAGACCAACTCCGGCTTGGACGCTGGATTCTACTCAACTCCCAAGCAGATTTAACAGAAAACTCCCCACCTGGGGTGAAAGGCCAGATTGGTGTGTCCGAATCCCTTCCAATGCAGAAATCGGCGTGAAAAATCTGATTGATCACACCCTGAGGGAGGAGGAGCCACACAGAAGAGGGGGGAGGGGACCCACCTGACCAAGCACGTTAAACACCTCAAGGTCCCGCAGGCCCTCGGGCACCTCATGTTGAACAAGCTGCGAGAGCGGCCCTAATCCTGTCCAATTCGTTTGCCAGAAATTACACTTACCATCACCGATTTGCCATAGCACTCGGGAATCAACGATAGGGATGAGGGCGAAAATCCTGACAAATGACTACTTAGCTCTCTGACAGTCAGCAGTAAAACATTACTTCCTTTACTGAGTCCTTGATTTGAGGCAGCGGGCGGACCTCTGTGCTCCATTCCCTGATGTTTCCACCAGCTGCTGATGTGGACCCACCATCTGATACATCACTTTCCACGTAGTACCTTGCACGAAATGCTACCAAGTAAGCATAGTACACGGGAGGAACTGCAAAAATGTTAGGTTCCCAACATTTTAGATACATTGTATTACAAAAATTGGACAACCAAGAAACATGGGAGAATAAAGATAAGCAAATTTGAACAAACCTATGGACACTGAGCGAGTGCATCGGGCATACCTGTGAGCATGGAACATATACAATGTTCATTATAAAAGATAACGAAGGGATTGGTGAACAAACTCCTGTAGTAATTTCTTAGATTTCATGATGTATGCATATGTATATGGGGGCACATGGCATGGTGTTCTGAAACTAGATCCACTATGTCAATCCCAAATGGCATGAAATCAATCGTGTTTTAAAAAACCCCAACAGATTTTTAGACAGGCAACGTTCTGAAAAACCACCAAATGGGAAGACATCCCTTTGACATGATGGCCTACGGCAGGTCTTAACATCAAAAGGTTGTGTGATCCTTCAATTGGGGAGGCCCCACATGTACCAAAATCCACCCGGGCAAAATCTAACACCAAATATATGGACTCCTGTAAGAGAGTGAATATGACCCTATAATTCATCCTACAGCAAACCAAAACATTAAAAAAAATGCCCAAGCAGTGCAAGTGTTTTAATTTGAGAAAGCATCAGAGGTGCTTAATTACGTGTAGCAGAGATCATTCGTTAGCTTTTGCAATGCATCTGCTGTGAACTTGTTCTCATCCCACAGAACAAGATAGTGGGTGGGACGACTTGTTCCCTGAAAACACCATACAAGACAACAAAATAACAACATAAGACAACCATTCATCATGGCCAACAAGAACCATCGATGCTACCATTCGAACCAGCAGTTACCTGAATACCGGCATGGCTGCAGAGATAAAAATCAAACTCGATTGGGTGGCATATCTTCGTATCGACAACAGTTCCTAACCAAAACAGCCATTTGGTCCAATATAACAAAACAAAGGCATGGGAACCATATCAAGAATTTAAAAAGAAAAAAAGAAGACTGACAGCTTGACATACCTGATAAGATGTTACCACTCCTGTCAGTTGAATTATGGTCCCTATGGTCTGCAGGGAAAAGCCATGTGCGGGATCTCTTTTGAACTACCACAAATGTCACAGGTGGAACATATCCTTCCTCCAATGAAACACAGGCCTGTAAGGTGGAATATTGAACATAGAAATGGCACCATTACAAAGTTTTCGTATGGCTAAATTTAATTTTTTTTTAATTTTAAAAACTGTAATAGAAGGACAATGCAACTCAGACCCAAGTATGGAAAATCACCTTCCTAATTGCATCCAACTCATAAAGCAAAACTTGACTAAATTGGCTTTCACCAATGCCATCCCTGCAAAACTCCAAATCATGAGCCAAAATACCAAACAGATTCTCATCCAAGAAAAACCAAGACTAAATCATAATATTTGTACCCTACAGAGATTCCGAAGGTGAAGAATTACCTATAGAATATGATGCGAAGAGGCTTCCGTCTCGTTGCTTGCCTGAATGCAATCAGTTGTTCTCTTCCAAATACCATAGATATTCTTTAAACACTGAATTCAAACACTTGCACCAACGATCATACAAAAACAAAGGAGAAAAAGACTTACCGGATCATCCCTTTGTTCATAGAACCTCTCTGAGGATCCTGCGCAACTTGAAACAGATCTCTTATCAGCTCTTGCCGATGCGGCTGTGCCGAGAACAAACCCCGGTACTTGGTGACCTCTGGCCAATCCATTGAAGCTACAACCTACAATGCACATCAAAGATGGATAAAAATCAAGCGCAACCCATAAAAAATGAAAATTAATAACCAAATATATCATACTGCCGCAATTGACGGGCTGGAATCCTCTCCTGGCGATGGATGTGTGACATCAGCACCAAATATTATCGTGGGAACATCAATTACATTAGGAATACGACTCGCAAGGGCATCAGCTAGCAATGTGTTGCGACCTCCAACCTATTACAATAAATAACAAGCACACCAAATTATAACATTTATTCATGAATAATATAGGGCCATAACAATCTGTAACACAATTTTCATAAAAATAAAAAATAAAAAAGAATGAAAGGATAAAAAAAAAAGGACAGGTAAGCTCGTTCTCACTGTTGGAGGATTTTTAGAAGAAAAGGATAATGGAAGTTTCACAGACCATTGTTCATTTCTGTTTTTCTCAAAAAAATCCCTCAATCAAGGGTTTATGAGTTGTCTAATTTGTGATATGGCTTTTGCCACTTGTAGGAAAGTTGTGGCTGCTTGAAAGGCTACTTAAAAAGAGGCAAAAGAACAAAAGAAGAAACACATCAAACATTCAAAGTTCAACAACTTCAAAGAATCACAAACCTTGACATTAATTTTTAAGGCAACATTTTCAAGATACTGTTTATTGACTTTGGATGCCTGTCTTGGTTGGCAACACTGCGACACTATGCCTAACTCCGTTTCACAAACACGTTTTATCTTTCCTGGAAAATCAGAAAATAAAACGCTTTAGTTGATTCATTCCATCTCTCTAGGATTTAGGGTCTTGGCTACACTCACCATATGAACCACTCATGTCAGGTAAAATGATAATAAGCAATTGGAGATGTTTCTTCTTATCTCCACTTTGTAGTTTTGTAGTGGCTTGTTTGTGTACATCCATCAGAGCCATCTCAATCCTATTAGGGCGATCTGCGTGGATGGGCACCAATGAATTGGGGCTGAATGTCTACCAAAGAGAATGAAGAACTTTAGGGAGCATGCGATGATGCTAATGACTATATTCAAATATAAAAGTCAGAACTCAATACCATTCCTATATTTCGACACATGCCAACCAGTTTGTGGCAAAATGTATGAACTGCATCTGGAGGCAGACGTGAGAAGTTTATGCATGTCCAGTATTCAACATTGCCACCATTAACCATTTTCTGCACACATGCCAGTACAACAAAATTCAAGACTTAGCTAGCAACAGGAGGAAATCTTCAAATGCTCTGACAAAGATATGTGATACGTACACAGAAGTTGTTAGTTTATGCTTGAATGTGCGCATCAAGCATGTTTACCATTTGATTGCATGCTTGTTGAAAATGGATGTTTGCACAGAACATTTAGCAATAATAATAGTAAAACACTAAAGTCACAGTGTCAGAACAAGCAGACACACCAAAATTAATGTCCAGCAAGATGCCATGGCAGTGTAAATGCATGCATGATGATATGAACATTGAATGAATAGATCTGTTAAACAGTTAATCAAAGGAGATGCAGCCATCTTGAGACACAAACACTGATCATCTACAAACAATTATAAAAGCTACATCATTTCCTATGGCTTGAGAATTTTAGTTTCTAATTGCACCATTGAAATTGCATATAGGCTTCGAAGGTCAAATGCCTACTGAAAGGAGTTTTGTAAGTTACAATGCAGGGGTTCTAGTGGAATGGGCACTTTCAAGTAGAAAGGCTTCATGGCATCAGTGGAGTTGGAGCCTTACAATCAATGACTCCAGTGCAGCCACAGCATCTCAAGCATGTTAATGGAATTAACAAGAGAGAAATATGTTCCTCAGGTCATGATAACATTTTAAATGACAAAATATGCAAGAGAGCAAGTATAGGGATCAACCTTGTTGATCATATTCCACTGCCCCACTCGAGGATAGCAGTTTGCCTCACACCCACTAGCATGATACTTGAGCTGAAACAACCAATAGACCCATAAGCATGCCAATGATTATCAGATAAATACTTCAAATCAAATAATCACCTCAGGAGGTGGCAAAACACGAGCATCAAAAGAAGCAAGTCTGTCTTGAACTTGAATCCCAAACTCCTGTGCATAC
This sequence comes from Magnolia changhungtana, assembly GCA_030180095.1. Taxonomy (NCBI): domain Eukaryota; kingdom Viridiplantae; phylum Streptophyta; class Magnoliopsida; order Magnoliales; family Magnoliaceae; genus Magnolia; species Magnolia changhungtana. The sequence continues at coordinate 633,283 of JASAUF010000441.1, read as the reverse complement.
TGATCCCTGTTGTAATTGTTGCGCACAACCATCTGCAATGGAATGAGCTCCAAGAATCAAGAATAAAACAGATGCAAGACCTAATTTGAAGGAATAACTTAAAATTAACAAAAAAAAAAAAGGGCCCTTATATCTGACTGGCTGATTGCTGTGGCCCCATCTCAATATAAAGTTGATTTTCCCAGTTACAAAATTGAGAGCCTGTACCTCATGGATGTTCCTCTCCCTGTCAGCAGGACGTTGACGAGCAGCCCTCAAGATGGCAGTAACCTGCCGCTCATTCAATTTCCTTGAGTATCGCTGCCCGTCAACAGTGTGACAAACCTGACAGCATATAATCATTCATGATGTCAAAAACAGAAATTTGACACATGCATGCAACAATGCGGAGTACAGGAAAAGCAAAGTAATGATTTTAGGACAGTAGTGGCTTTATACCTCCATAGGTAAGTATGTTGGCCTGGCATCACTGCCAACTTGAAGACATGGCAAGAAAATCTTGCGGAGGACAACACCGTACTTCTCTTTGAAGTACTCAATTACAGAAATAGTACGCCCCTGGTCATCAATGGGAAATCTAAAAGGCACCAACAATGCTCATTATTCACAATATGCAAAATGAACCTCGCACCAAACAGTTACAAGGATCACGATATCAGAATCATATTGTGTTGTCTCAGAAATGTAATACAATAAACATAGTGCACAATGCAACAAGACATTTATTTGAATCTTTTTTAAAGAAAGAATTTGTTTGATTCTTGAGAAAAACATTTGAGGTTTATGCATAGTAACAAAATTTATATATCATCAATAAGTTATAATGAAATTCAAGCATTGCCTTTCAAAAAATGAATTTCAAGTATCATGATGGGAATATATCAAGCTGAATTTAAACAAACTATGCTTACGTCAGCTGGCTCATTGGCTGAGCAGTTATCCCTGAAATTCGATATTGTCTAGATGACTCCTTCCTGTGGGAGGCATAGACCTTTACTCCCCTTAAGGCCTTCTTTATCTAGCAAAAACCAAACCATGAGTCACTGACACTAATGAGAAAAAGTTTCAAACAAAAGATCATGCTAACGAAAATGAAATCTCATTTACCAATGAGAACCAAGTTTCAAACAAAAGATGATGCTAAACAAAATGAAATGTCATTAACCCTATGATAGAAATAAGAGCATACCTATAACACCCATTAAGCTATTGTTTGGTTGCACCAAATATCATGAAAATTTGCAACACAGTAGACTGATTAATCATGAGTTTCATGATGTTTGGTTCAACCAAACAAACTCCTATAAAAATAATTCATTTTTCTCCAAAAAAAAATGTCAAATGCAGGTAGAAGTAATACCTTAACACGGTCGGTATCAGATAACGGCCTTGTTGGATCTCGCAAATTGAGATACTGAGATACAAAATCTACAACTGGAATTGGTTCGTAAAATGATGTTGAAGAGATATCTGTAGAAAGGGATGAAATGTATGAGCAAAAGAGAGAAAACTACACAATGATAGCTTTGGAGAGTAAAAAAATTAAAAATGAAAGAAGTTAATACCAGCAACATCAGTACATGTGACAAAACAGTTAGAAACAACAACAACAACAACAATAATAATAATGTTTGTTAACTTCTCCTTAAAAATTTTATACGTGATATGGGCAAAACACCAGATTACATAAATCAATCAGAAGTTGGACATGAGAAAACTGGAGTTCGGCAAACAAAGTACCAATGTTCAGCGAAAGCCCCATCTGTGTAGGGCGGATACTCTGACGGAATCCCCTCAAACACTCCAAACCATCACCTAGAGGACTTCTTTCACCCAACTCAGGAGAGAAAAAATATCTTTGCACGGGAGTATAACTGTGACCATCAAAGGCAGACAAAATTTCATAACAATTCATATTGAGTGGTTATATCAAAAGTAAAGGGCAGAAAATAATTACTTGAATGAAGGCGATTCTCTTAGCACCACACGAAGCACTTGTATTGTCTCCTGTGGTGCATCCGACTGTCTAGCTCGCAAAAACTGCTTCAGATGGTGCAGATCAGCTCGAGCAGCAAACTTAATCACCACTTTAAACTCTCTCTCCCTTCCACATTTTCAAACAAACTCAAAATAACCATCAAGATAAAACAACAGGAACAGAAACCACAATTTAAGTGTTTTTTTAGGAAGGTCAGGAGGAACCATAGGAAAATATGTAAAACAGTAGTCAGAAGAGAGAATAAGGCTTGACTAACAAACCCGGTCGTTGAACTAGTGGAACCTGTCTTATCTTTGTCGACCAACTTGATGACAAATTCTTTCGACAAAAACGGCAAAGGCCCAGCAGTGTACAGGCTCTTACTACCATCATAAACAGGCTTTCTTCTACGCAAATGTGATTCCTTATAGGTTGCTACGAGCTGTTGGATGATGGCACGAGTTGTGCCTCGGGATGCAACCGGAGAAATTGAAACCTAGCTCATTTGTTTTAGAAACAGAAAATACATTTGAAAAACAACTCAGCAAAACTATCAACATAAAGCAAATTTTGAATCCAATATCTACAAGAATAAACTTCTGGATTTTAAAGGATTCCAATCTCCCTCAGAAATGCAGACAGAAACTTATCATTTAACAACAAGCAAGATACAAGAACAATCTACTCTCAAACACAATTCTACCCCTTCGAAACATCAATAAACAAAGAGAGACAATTAACAGATGATGCAGGTAATAAAAGTTTCCCATCCAAATGTGCAGTTTCTAAATGCGAACAGATTGACATATTGTACATGAGAATATTTATGTTTTGAACATTTGTCATAGAGAGCAGTAAGTCCTACACGGCAAAACTAGAACTAGAACAGTTTATGGGACTGAATTGCACTATCTGCAACCCAAGCCATGTCAGACTTCTCCCATTTCCAATGTTGCGATCTCTAGTTTTGGCACTACCTAATCCAGATCATCATTGTTATCCACCAAGGAGTGACCACCATGATCCCTTCCGTCCTCCCACAAGTATCTAACTATCTATGCAGCCACACTTGCAAACCTGGCATCCGTGGGACACCAAATGGGCCATACATGAGGTGAAGCCAATGGTGCAATTAACCTAGTGGGCCATAGAAGTCATCCATTCCAACTGATCAAGTGGTCCACATGTACAAAATAACAGTTAGATTAATAAAAATGTCATTCATAGATATTCAGCAAATATCTGCAGTCACACTTGCCAACCTGGCATCTGTGGGACATCAAATGAGCCATACATGAGGTGGAGAAAACAATGCAGTCAACCTAGTGGGCCATGGAAGTCATCCATTTCAGCTCATCGAGTGGTCCATATGTACAAAAATAATAGTTTGAAAAATAAAAATGCCATTCACGGATATTCAACAAGCATTAACGAGTGGAACATCCCCATTATTGGGCCAGGAAATAGCCAAGTCATCCCTTTCACTGTTGGCACGTGTGAACACATGTAGAGCTGCGTTATTCACATAGCAAACATCTTATCACCAAACAAGCTACGAAATAAAACGAATCCTAAAGAGCAAATAAGTAACAAGATACCAAAGGAGAAACATCATCTATAGTTTTTTTTTTTTTTTTTTTTTTTTCACATTAAATTCCCCTTCAATTGCTGACCTTTTTTTTTTTTTTTTTTTTTTTTATCAAGCACTTTTTTTTTTTTTTCATTCAAGAAGCTCATGTACATTTTTTCGGGAGGACCCATACAATAAGACCGAGGCCTCCTATCGTAAACTACACAAAAGGCACAAAAGAACAGGACACGAAACCAACAACCAGCTCCCCACGAAGGGAAAGTAGGCAGGGAGAGGTGGAGGGGGGCTGATCCAAAGCAAACGGGAAGCCGAGAGCCTAAGAAGACCGGACAGATCCAAGCCCGGTCTTATCTAGCACCAGCTCCCCTCGAGTGCGGCGAGGGAGGGCAGAAACCACATCGAAAACTGTAGAGCTCTGGTTGGAGCTGGCCCAGCGCGCCAGGCTGTCCGCAACCCTGTTTGCCTCTCTCAGGCAATGGGAGATGTCAATGGAGGAAGACGCACGCATCAAGTTGAATTGGTTCTTCCAGTAATAAGCGCGCCAAGGGCCATTAACCGGCTTTGTCAAGACGTCAACCACCGAGAGCGAGTCACTTTCCACGTCCACCGCAGTTAGACCTTTACTCACACAAATCTGCAGGCCGTCAATGATGGCTTTGATTTCGGCAAGGAAGCTGGATCCCTGCCCGTACGCCTTTGAGAAGGCGAAAAGGAACTCGCCCTTTGCGCCTCGACAAACGCCACCTCCCCCAGACGGGCCCGGATTCCCTCTAGAAGATCCGTCAACATTGAGCTTTACTCTCCCATGGGCAGGCTTGGACCACTTCACCACAGCGGGAATGCAGATGGGATCCGGGGAGGCTGAGATCAAAGAGAACATCTCTATCAGTTTTGTTCTTACACGAGGGGAGGGGGAACTCCTTAAAGATGAGGGGCAGCCAAGCAAGGGTGCTGCACAAGGATTGCTGAGCTGTCGTTGTGACTCCCTCAAAGCGCCGGTTGTTCCTAGATTTCCAAATCTCCCAGAGGATCAGGGCTGGGAGAATCCCTCTTATGACACCCTGCGGAGAAGAGTCGTTTGCCAAGGCCCACCACTGAGCCAGCCTACCCCTAATGGGTTGATGAGGGCGCAAAGTAACAGAGAGGATTGGCGAGAAATAGCCCCAAATTGATACCGCAAGATCGCCATCTGCAAAAAGATGATCAAGGGACTCCTCGTGAAGGTTGGTCGCATTGCAACACACACAGGCTGAGGCCAAATGGATTCCTTTGGACTGGATGTTGGAGTCAACTGGGATAGCGTTGTTGATAATTTTCCAGACGAACATTGCGATTTTTGGAGGAAGCTGAGCCGGCCACGTCCACTTGGCCCACAGACGGGTCTGGCCTCGGGAGCGGATAAGGTCCCTAGCTGAACGGATGGAGAAAGCACCCGAGCACTCCCTGGCCCAGATTGTTCTGTCAGCCCCCTGAGTCAAGGTCAGGCCCTCAGCCGCGATGTGGCGCGCCACGGAGTCAGGAAGACCAGGAGGGAGGGGAGCCACAACCCCCACATGGCCCAAGACGTCATTGATCCTCAAGGTCCGGAGGTGAGGAGGGACATCTCCTTGCATGAGATGCAATAGGGGGCCCAGGCCTGTCCAGTTGGCTTCCTAGAAGCTGCTGTTTCCTTCCCCCACAAGCAGCCGAGAGTTCTCCTGTAATAGGACCTGCAAGTCCACCAACTTCTTCCACAAAGGGGAGGCGGCCTGCTGCTGAATCGAGGCCATTCGAATGGCATTAATTCTGTATTTGGAGCGCATGAACGACCCCCAGATGTTGCTCTCGTGGCCGAAGAAAATGGTCCACGCCTGCTTCAACCTCAAGGCGGCCGCCATTTCCGCCAAGGAGGAAATTCCCAGGCCTCCCTCCTTAGTAGGGGAAGAAATTTTCCGCCAATTAATCCAATGGAGATTTTTCTTACCTTCAGACCAACCCCAAAAGAAATCAGCGAAGGCAGCTTCCAGCATTGCCAGAGTCTTCTTCGGGACCTCAATCGCAGCAAGGGTATGGATAGGGATGCTGGCAAGGACGTGCTTTATGAGAACCGAGCGGGCAGCTTGATTAAGGAAACGAGCCTTCCAACCCGATATGCGCGACAGAGTTTTATCAATCAGGGGCTGAAACAGGGACGTTCTACGGGTCCCTTTAGATAGGGGAACACCCAGGAAGGTGAAAGAGGAAGGCGCTCTAGTAAAACCTGAGATCCTTTCCAGCGCCCGGACTCTGCTGGCAGACATTTTGGAGGATGCAATGAAGGAACTTTTAGCGCTGTTAATTTTGAGACCCGAGGTGCTGTTGAACTTATGCAAAAACGCCATGAGGTTTCTGACAGTGGAAATGCTACCATTGGAGAAGATAATTGTATCATCTGCGAACAGAAGGTGAGAGATGATCTGGGCTCCTCTTCTGGTTTGAAACGGCAAGCAACAGTTGGAAGCAATGAGTTTCTGGATACCCCGGCTGAGCACATCCATCACGAGGATGAAAAGGCTAGGCGAGAGAGGGTCTCCCTGATGGAGACCCCTCTCCGATTTGAAGAAACCAGCTGGTTCCCCGTTGAGAATCACCGAGAACCAGGCCCCTGCCCAGCACTTCTCCACCAACATGATCCAGCGCTGACCGAAGCCAAACCTGTGGAGGACATCTTTAAGGAAAGACCAACAGACGCGGTCGTAGGCTTTCTCCAGGTCGATCTTGAAAATGATGTTACTGCCCCTTGTGTTCTTATCAATGTCTCGAAGGAGCTCTTGGGCCAGAGCGACACTATCTGCAATAGATCTCCCCTTAACAAAGGCCATTTGTTCATCTGAGATAAGCTTGGGAAGGAGCGTGGCGAGCCTAGCTGCAATGACTTTGGAAAATATCTTGTATACACAATTACAGAGGCTTATAGGCCTATAATCAGCGAAGGACTTCGGGGCTATACATTTGGGGATTAAACAGAGAAGCGTAGTAGAAAAAGCACGAGGGAGCGTACCTCCTTGGAAAAGGAAGTTGACAGCTCTGAGCAGGTCCGACGCCACAACTGTCCAGCAGGAATGAAAGAAAGCCCCAGAGAACCCATCAGGGCCTGGAGCACCATCCCGAGGAATGGCAAATGCAGCATTCTTGACTTCCTCTAGGGAGACCGGGGCTAGGAGAAAGTCGTTGTCTGCTTGAGAGACCCGATTTGGGATAATGTTGGTGAAATCAGCTTCGTGAGTTGTCGGTTCAGCTGTGAATAGGGCCTTGAAAAAATCAGCCGCAGATTCCTTCAATAGAGAGCGGTCGGAAATGGTGGTACCATCTCACACAATCACCGGCCGATCTGAGCACGTCTTTGACGGTCCGCAGCTGAGGCGTGGAAGAACTTTGGGTTTCTATCTCCCTCCTTAAGCCACCTATTCCTGGATTTCTGTTTCCAGAACAACTCCTCAAGGAATTCAAGGTTGGATAAATTAGCTCTTTCCTTTTCAAGGTTAGACAGGTTTAACGGAGAGGGCGAGGATATAGCCAACTGCTCAAGGATTTCCAACTTCTCTGATGAGGTATTGATTTGCCCGAATATGTTACCAAAGGCTTCCTTGTTCCATCGCTTCAAAGCTTCCTTGGTGTTCCTCATTTTTGTGAGGAGGTGAATCATTGGATTGATGAAGATCTCAGAATTCCAAGCTTCAGCAACTACCTGTTGAAAGTCTTCATGCTGGGTCCACATTCTCTGAAAACGGAATGGTTTAGGGGAGGAGAGGGCGGATGAGGGGGAAGATAGAAGGAGCGGGGAGTGATCTGAGTGAATTCTGGCTAGATGTTGCACACTGAACTGAGGAAATGCTTGAAGCCAGCTGTGGGAGCAGAGCGCACGGTCGAGCCTTGCCCATTTTCTACTTGACCTAGAGCGGTTGTTGCACCAGGTGAAGGCGCTCCCCGAGAAATTCGCGTCAATCAGGTTAGCTTGATTGATGGCCTCTCTGAAGTCTGAAGAGCTGGGACCCACCAAGGGGTTACCCCCAATCCGCTCGGAATGAGCAAGGACCGCATTAAAATCCCCGCAAACCAACCAGGGATCGGCAAGGATTCTAGACTGATTAACTAAATCTGCCCACAACTCTCATCTTCGCAAATACTCGCATTTGGCATACACACAGGTAACAAACAGCACCAGAGGAAGCTGAGGAGCCATGGCCCTGAATGAGATCCATTGGTCTGTGGAAGCAGGAGGGTCGACAGAGATGGTAGCATGGTGGAAAACCCAGATTTTGCCCCCGGACGTAGCATTGGAGAAAGAACAATGGAATCCGAGCTTGAGGCCTGTGGGAAGCCGTTTGGAATCAGGTAACATAGGTTCTAAAAGAATGAGGATGGAAGGATTGTGGTTGGAAAGGAGCTGTTTCACATGCCTGATCGAGGGAGAATTGCCTATTCCCCTCACATTCCAAAGGAGGATACTATCCATCAGAGATTATTTCGGAGTTGATGGCCCTGGTGTATTTGCTTCTCTTCTTTCCTCGCCAAGATTTTAGATAGCTCATGAGGAGAGTACCGTCGGAGAAATCTGCTGATGTGTTGTCTTCTTCCCTGTCTGCTTCCGACTCTGATGGATTAGCTGCAATGTGTTGTTCACTGTTTGGGCTTCCTGCTCCAGAAGCCGAGTCTGAGTGGAGCAGGTTATGTACTGGAGGATCAGCTGCAATGTCTGGGGGATCAACTGCAATGTCTGGAGGATCAACCGCAATGTCTGGAGGAGCAGTTGTAATGGCTTGCTTACTGATGGGGCTTCCTGCTCCAGAATTGGAGACTGAATGTAATTCTGATTCATTGGACTGGTTATGAGCTGGGGAAGAAGGCGATTGGGGGTTAGAAGTCCTGATGAAGTATGGAGATAGGTCTATGTGGATGTGGCCGTTGTCTGGAGGGGCTACTTCGAATGGGTGGGGGCGGGGGGACCTTACGGCAGGGACATCTGGTGATTGGGTCAGGATGTTGGGAGGGGTAGCAGGTCTGGTTGAGGCTTTGATGGGAAGGAGGGAAAACTGGTGGCATTCAGCTACCAAGTCGAGGTGGTGCGTGGCGGGGGATCCCTGATGAGCCGGGAGCTTGAACTGCATTAGAGAGGGGCTGTGAGAAAAGACCTTTGGGACCTGAAGTGGGGGAGTCAGGTTTGGGTGGTGCTGTGGACTTCTCCTCAGTTCAGTCTGCAGGGCTTGGGGATTGCAGTCCTGTTGGCTGGGCAGATTGAGAGGTTTGGAATGGAATGCTATTGCACGAGGTTGTTCGGAGGAAGGCGTGGCCGGAATGATCGAGAACTGGGAAGAATGAACTGATGTTGTACTTCTAACTGGACTACTTGGAGGGGAGGTGCTGGAAGAACCTGAGAGGCATATCGTCGAACAGGTGGGGAGCGATCAGTAGTAGTTCCTCTGTTCCTATGGAAAGACCTGAGGACCCAGTCTTTGGTGTTTTGATACGAGGGAGGAGGATCCTTAGGAAGGGGTTGTGTATGAGAGGGGTGTCTGAAAGCATCTCCTGGGTCCTCAAATCTGACGAGAATAGGGTAGGCATCCTGTCCAACTTTCAAGTTTATGACCTTTAAGCTTTCACTCCCTGGCCTGAGAGCGATTTTAACCCTTGCGAAGGCTTGGAAAATGCCGAGCCTGGTTATCGGATCCAGCTTGATAACCTTTCCAAAGTGCTGGACAATGTCAATGATTGTAGCTTCGAACCATGCATGGGTAGGAATTCCATAGAGTCTGACCCATATACCCCCATAGTCCAGCACTGCATGAGGATGCCAGTCAGTAAGTCTCTCTAACCCCATTGCAGCGATCAACACTGAATCTGCTGAGAAATCGTCCTTCTCTTTCGCAGATTGGAACTGTAGGAGGAAGGAGTCTGGAGACAACCTTGTGATGTCGACCGCTGAAGCAGCGAAAGTGGAGTTTCTGATGATTCAGATTAGATGGATGATTGGTGTACTCAGATCAGAAGGGTAACCAACTAGAGCGTTTTCCAATTTTCGCATTCGGACTGCAACAGCCGCTTCATCCGCAATAACCGTGCAATCTTCGCAATGTCGCTCAACCTGAAGAGGGGAACGCGCGGGAGGCGCAGGAGGGTTTTTCTTGAGCACGGAGCTAAACGAATTGGGATTTAGGGGGTTCGGGGTGTGGGTCTGAGGGTGAATGCAGAATGGCTGTTTTCTTAGCTTTGAAATCGCAGGTTGGACTGTCACCACACGCCCATCGATCCACTTTCCATTGAGAACTCCAATGGCAGCCCGAGCGTCATCTTCATAGAGGAAGGAAACAAATCCAAATCCCCGGGGCTTTATCGTACCTGGGAATGTTGGAATCGAAATGCTTTGTACTTTACCATACCTTGCAAAAATCAGTTTAACATCAGAGCTGGAGCAGTCAAACGGGAGGTTTCCCACAAAAACAGTGAATCCCGTAGCTATTTGGGAAGCAGGAAGCTGATGATTTGGGAGGGAACCCCGTTCCCTCCCCTGCAGTCTCATTTTTCCTCAGCTTTTTTCTTCTCAGTTTCCATCTATAGTTAACTACGCATTTAAGTTAGGGAAAAAAGCAAAAGAGAACGTAAACAAAAACTCTTTTAGCAAGAAAATAATTTACAAATTTTATGAAGTCAACTCAGTGGAATTCCTAATAAAAATAAAAACTAAAAGTAAATCAAGCTGCAGTAATCATGTTGATAAGAAAGAGCTGTTTCTAGATTCCAAAATCATAGCCTATTTTTCTCAACTCGATAAATGACAATGAGCCAATCGCAGCCTAAGCAAATGATAAGGAAAGAAATGCACAAGCTTGGGGGGGGGGGGGGGGGGCATGGAGAAGGAATATCAGATCTATATCAATGAATTTTTCCTTTTTAGAAAACATTGAAACCACACAAGGGCTCAACCTTTAACTGAAAGGAGTCCACATGTGATATTAGCTCTGGGTAAGTAAATAAGATGATGATCGTGTTGGGGTGCCTTGCACAAAACCTCAGGATCTAGCCCTCCAGAACAAACCAGAATTATGGAAAATAAAGCAATGAAAATAATCAATGCATCAATCACACACCACACAAGAGATTTTTACGTGGAAAACCCTCAAAGAGGTAAAAACCACGGGACCTTGTCCAGATCAACAATTCACTATGAAGTAGAACATTTACAACCTTCTTCACTCACGCAGGAGTGGATGAACAATAAGAGAAATAGAGAAAACGAAGAGATCTAACCGATTATGAGGACATAGAAGCGCTGAGATATAAATTGCAAAGTAGAAAAACCTCCCCGAGCAGAACCTCCCTTCTATAAGCTTCCTCTCTCTCTTTCTCCCTCTCTCTCACCTTTGATAGCCCTCTTGTATTTTTCTCATCAACACAATATATGTAGAAAAATCCTAGGGACTCCTTTTTATAGTTTTAGGAAACTCCTTTTCGCATCCTAGTTGCGAAAGGACTTGCGCATCCAGTTGCGAAAGGACAACGGGTCAAAAAAAATCCATCAAATCTCTCCCTTTTTGACCCAGGAGAGATTCACCTTCTTTAAGCCAGCCAGGTTTCTACAAACCTCAAACTTGCCCTTAAGCAAGGCTTTGGTCATCATATCTGACCCATTATCGTCCGTGTGGACCTTCTCAAGCTGTAACACCTTCTGTTCCAAAGTATCCCTGATCCAGTGATACCGAATCTCTATGTGCTTTGACTTGGAATGCTGACTTGGATTCTTGGTCAAGTGTATAGCACTCTGACTATCGCAATAGACCTCGTGCTCCTCCTGCTTTAGGCTAAGTTCCTGTAGGAACCTCTTCATCCAAAGCATCTCTTTACATGCCTCTGTGACTGCAATGTACTCGGCTTCTGTAGTTAACAATGCTACGACCTTTTGTAACTTGCTCTGCCAAGAAACCGCTCTCCCTGCAAATGTGAACATGAACCCCGATGTAGACTTCCTGGAGTCAATGTCACCTGCCATATCTGCATCTGTGTAGCCCTCTAATACAGGTTTTCCGTCACCATAGCATAGGCTCAACCTGGATGAGCCCCTTAGATACCGTAGTATCCATTTCACCGCTACCCAATGTTCTTTGCCAGGATTGGCAAGATACCGGCTGACAACACCAACCGCATATGCTATGTCTGGGCGTGTACACACCATAGCATACATCAAACTTCCTACCGCTGACGCGTAGGGTATCTTCTACATCTCTTCCACTTCTGACTTTGTCTTGGGACACTGCCTGTCGCTCAATCTGAAGTGACCATCTAGTGGAGTACTGACCGGCTTCGCTGCATTCATATTGAACCGCTCTAGGACTTTCTCAATATACCGCTCTTGTGACAGCCAGAGCTTCCCGCTGCTTCTGTCACGGGTTATCTCCATTCTTAGGATCTGTCTAGTCGGGCCCAAGTCTTTCATCGCAAAAGACTTGCCCAACTCCTGTTTCAGCCTGTCGATCTTCTTGATGTCTTTTCCCATGATGAGCATGTCATCAACGTATAATAGCAGAACTAAGAAATCACCATCTGAGAACTTGTGCGTGAACACACAGTGGTTCGACTCCGTTCTGTCATACCCATGTTTCAACATAAACGAGTCGAACTTCTTGTACCATTGCCGTGGAGCTTGTTTCAGCCTATACAAGCTCTTCCTCAGCCTACACACCATATGCTCCTTGCCCTTGACTTCGAACCCCTCTGGTTGGTGCATGTAGATCTCTTCTTCTAGGTCACCATGGAGAAAGACAGTTTTAACATCTAACTGCTCTATCTCCAGATCCATGCTAGCCGCCAACCCAAGCAACACCCGTATGGATGTCATCTTCACCACTGGTGAGAATATCTCCTCGAAGTCTATGCCTTTTCTCTGACCAAACCCTTTCACCACAAGTCTGGCCTTGAACCTCGTCTGTGAATTCTTCTGCTCAATCTTCTTTCTGAACACCCACTTGTTGCTCAGAGCTTTCTTGCCCTTAGGCAATTTCACCATGTCATAGGTGTGGTTCTTATGTAAGGATTCCATCTCCTCTTGCATAGCTTTTAACCACTCCCCCTTATGCTCGTCGGCTAGGGCCTCAGAATAATCTTCTAGCTCTCCCCCATCGGTTAGTATAATGTACTCATGCGGCGAGTACCTCTTGGATGGCTGTCTGTCCCTAGATGACCTCCTCACCTGTGGCTCAACAGGTGGATCAAGTGGGGGCTCCGCTCCCCTGGTCCATCTTCTGAAGGAACTCTCTCGTCCTCTGCACCTTGCTGTACTCTCCCGTCATCAGGCACCATGGGAGGAGTAATCGGATCCATGTCCTCTAACCCACCTGAACTAGGCTGGTTCTTCTCTGGCTTACCAATGTCTTCGATACACTGATCTTCAAAGAAAACCACATCTCTACTCCTGACGAGCTTCTTCTCGGTCGGATCCCATAACCTGTAACCGAATTTTTCATCACCGTACCCTAAGAACACATACTGCCTGATCTTCATATCGAGCTTGGACCTCTCATCCTTTGGTATGTGAACGGATGCCCTGCATCCAAACACCCTGAGATGACTGTACAATGGATCCTGTCCAGTCCACACCTTCTCAGGTACTTCTCCATTCAACAGGGCTGATGAAGACCTGTTTATCAAATACACCGCCAGTGCGCATTGCTTCTCCCCAGAACGTCTTGGGCAACTTCGCATGGGATAACATGCATCTGATTCTCTCAACAATGGTGCGATTCATTCGCTCAGCTACACCATTATGCTGGGGGGTCTTGGGAACCGTCTGTTCATGCCGTATCCCCGGGGACTTACAGTACTCGTGAAAGTCACCAATGTATTCACCACCATTGTCAGTGCGGATGCACTTCAATGGTCTACCTGTCTCTCTCTCGACCATAGCATGAAACAACTTAAACACACCAAAGACCTCGTCCTTGGATTTCAAAGCATAAACCCAAACCCTCCTAGATGCATCATCTATAAAAGTGACAAAATACAATGCCCCACCCAAGGTTTTTGTCCTCATAGGACCACAAACATCAGAATAAACCAAATCTAATGCATGCACTTTATTAACGTGAGAAGTAGTTTTAATGAATGAAACTCTATGCTGTTTCCCTGATAAACAATCAAGACAGGTTTTGAGAGGCATACCTGTCACGTCTGGAAGGAGTTGCTTCCTCGCTAGTAGCTGAAGCCCTTTTTCACTCATGTGGCCTAGATGCCTGTGCCACATGTCAATAGCCGAATCTTCCGCTGCGTTCAACCCACCCTTGCACATACTGACACTTGCCTTGTACAGGGTGCAACACTTCTTTCCTCTAGCCATGATCAATGAACCCTTGATGAGCTTCCATTGCCCACCAGCAAACTGGCTTTCATAGCCATCATCATCCAACCTTTCCGTCGACATCAAGTTGAGGCGAAGGTCAGGGATATGCCTCACGTTCCTGAGAACCAATGTGCAGCCCACATCAGTTTTCACACAAATATCACCGACTCCCACGATCTTTGATACGCCAGAATTTCCCATCTTCACAGTCCCATAGTCACCTGACTTGTAGCTTGTGAAGAAGTCCATACGTGGAGTCGTATGAAAAGAAGCTCCCGAGTCTATCACCCAGTCGGTGCCCTGACCCGTAGCCATGAGATATACATCATGATCTGTAGAAAGAATAACTACCATGTCGCTATCTGAAGCGACTGCAGTGGAATCAGATTCATCTTCCTTCCCTTTTCCTTTCTTGTCGTTTTTCTTACCACGACATTCATGCTTGTAGTGGCCCTTCTTGCCACAATTCCAGCATTCAATATCTTTTCTGTTACTCGACTTGTCTCTTGATTTATCTCGGGCCTTCCCGCCCTTCCTGTTCTTTCCTCTCCCCCGTTCCTGCGTCACAAGAGCCTCTTGCTGAGTAGACCCCTGAGACTTCCTCCTTGTCTCCTCATTGAAGAGACAACTGGTTACTTGTTCCATGGATATCTTTCTGTCTGGCGCGGAGTTACTTAGAGACACCACCAATGTCTCCCAACTGTCAGGTAATGAACTAAGCAATAGTAAAGCCTGCAATTCATCATTCAGGACCATCTTCATAGAGGTGAGTTGGTTCACTATATTGCTGACCTCATTCGTGTGCTCGGCCACAGAACCACCATCCTTGAACTTGTGATTTACAAGTCGCCTTATCAGAAATATCTTATTACCGGCTGTCTTCCTCTCATACAGCCCTTGTAATTTCAACCATAGGCTTGCGGCTGAGGTTTCTGTAGACACATGGTGAAACACGGAATCATCCAACCATTGTCTAATAAACCCCACCGCCTTTCAGTCCATCTTTTTCCAATCATCATCAGTCATATCCTTGGATTTTGCTGATATGCCTGAGATTGGAGAATATAGGTCCTTGCAATATAGCAAGTCCTCCATCTTAACCTTCCATATGGTCCAGTTAGAACCATTGAGGCTGATCATCCTTGAGCCACCTTCCATAATTCAAAACCGATCCTACCCGTTCAATAAACTTAGCTCTAAAACCACTTAGTTGGGATGCCTTGCATAAAACCTTAGGATCTAGCTCTCCAGAACAAACCAGAATTATGGATAATAAAGCAATGAAAATAATCAATGCATCAATCACACACCACACAAGAGATTTTTACGTGGAAAACCCTCAAAGAGGTAAAAACCACGGGACCTCGTCCAGATCAACAATTCACTATGAAGTAGAACATTTACAACCTTCTTCACTCACGCAGGAGTGGATGAACAATAAGAGAAATAGAGAAAATGAAGAGATCTAACCAATTATGAGGACATAGAAGCGCTGAGATATAAATTGCAAAGTAGAAAAACCTCCCGAAAGCGAAACCTCCCTTCTATAAGCTTCCTCTCTCTTTTCTCCCTCTCTCTCACCTTTGATAGCCCTCTTGTATTTTTCTCATCAACACAATATATGTAGAAAAATCCTAGGGATTCCTTTTTATAGTTTTAGGAAACTCCTTTCCGCATCCTAGTTGCGAAAGGACTTGCGCATCCTAGTTGCGAAAGGACTTGCGCATCCTAGTTGCGAAAGGACTTTGCTATGACCTGGGCTATGAAAGGACAACGGGTCAAAAAAACCCATCGATCAAGTAAAAGGGGAAATGTTAGGGAAAAAAATAAAAACAAAGAAAAAAGTAGGCATTGAGGGATAGACAATAAAAACAGAGCACTAAACGACTAAACCAATACGAGAAAAAAATGCATATATAAATCCATTAAAATAATCTAAAGTGAAAAAAAAACAAAAAAAAAAAACAAAAAAAAAAAAAAAAGAACAGACAAACATAAAGAACATTCTCAAGTCCTATTTGCAGAAATAATAGAGAAAATGCATTAAAAAATACTAATATGCAACCGATTATTCCAAGCTTTAACATCTCACTCAAGAAAAAGGCAAGGATCTATAGCAGGAACAATTGCAATGGGAATAAAAGGCTTGCATGGGAGAAGATAACATACTAGGAATGAATGCAAAACAAATTACAGCGAGCTTTCAAATCACCAAAATAAGAACCAAGATCGCAAGGGAAATTTTCTAGAGCGATCCAAAACGGAAAATCAAAATGAAAGAAGATTAAAAAAAAACAGAGATGCAAAGGAAATACCAAAATGATCCGAAAAGGAAAAAAAAAAAAAGAAACAAAAAAAAAAGAGATACAAGAAAAATAGGAGAAGATTAAGCACTAGAACAATCGAAAAGGGAGAAAATCGAATAAGACAAAGTAAATTGGGCTCTTCACAAAGAGAAATAAAAACACAGAAAAATAGATACAAATGAAATCATCAAAAAAACGTTGAGGGATTTAAGAAACGGGGTAGACATATATAAGATCTCAAACTAAGAACACGATTAGAAGCATTTAGGAGAAATGCATTAAGATAAAAGCCATTTTCATGTTGAGAATAATTCAAACTCAACAGTTAAAAAAACGTTTGAAATTCCACTATCTTCTCACTGTTTGTTGTAACTAAGTTGGATGTGGTCAAGCCACATGTCAGTAGCTGCTTAAATCTCTCAAGTGTTAGCTGCCTCTTATGTCTATAAAACAGTCTACTACGTAGTGTAAAAGACACAACAAAATTGAATATACTTTGCTATCCTACAATCCAAAGAAAACAGCCCTTATTGCTTATGTGTGTTATTTGTGAAGTTTGTGTTAATCATGATTGAGTTGCTATTACTCCATCAAATTTGGTATCAAAGCCAAGTTCCGCAGCGATCTGGAGCACCGGTAAAAGGTAATGGCAACCACAAGTAGCACGGTAAGTGTTAATCAAAATTTTGTTCCCGTTTTCAAAGGAGAAAATTATCCATTTTGGGCTATTAAAATGAGAACAATAATTATGTCTCACGATTTATGGGAATTAGTAGAGACCAGTTTTACAAATTATAATGATCAAGAAGGAAGGGTGACCGCAGATCAAAAAGCGGAGATGAAAGAAAATAAAAAAAAAGATGCAAAGGCCCTGTCATATATCTAGCAAGCTCTGGATGACACAATCTTCTCAAGAATAATGGGAGCTAAAACATCTAAAGAAGCATGGGACTTGCTTCGAAATGAATTCCAAGGGTCAAGTAAAGTAATCACTGTGAGATTACAATCTCTTCGTCGTGAATTTGAAACCTTATTTATGAAAAATTCAGAAATGGTTCAAGAATTTTTCACTCGAGTCACCTCAATAGTAAATCAAGCTAGGTCTCTTGGTGAAGACCTATCTGAACAAAATTGTTGAAAAGGTGCTTCGGAGTCTTAATTCAAAATTTGATTCCATTGCTCCTGCAATAGAGGAATCTAAAGATCTAAGCACTTTGCCTTTAACTCAATTAATGGGATCTCTTCAAGCTTATGAAGAGAGGTTACAAAAAGACACAGAAAATTCTGTTGAGCAGGCATTACGGACAAAACTCACTTTGAAGGAAAGCTGGAGTGAAGGTACTGCAACTCACCCATTTAAAAAGGGTCATGGTGGTGAAGCTCGGTCAAACCAATCTTTTAAAGGGAAAGGAAAAGGCCACTACAACAACTCTAGAAACTCAAACTCCAATCAAGGTAATTGTAAATCCTCTGTTCAATGTTACAAGTGCGAAAAGAAAGGGCATATTGAAAGAAACTGTTGGTATAAAAATAAGGATTCCAATGTGCCACATTGCTCAATTTGTAAAAAAATTGGGCATGCTGGAAAAGATTGTTGGTATAAACGAAAAGATAGGGCAAATTTCCATGAAGAAAAATGTGATGATGAAAAAGCTGATGAAGAAAGCCTATTTCTTTCATGTTTTACTGCATGTACTGAAAGTGTTTGGTATCTAGATAGTGGTTGCAGTAACCATATGACAGGTGATAAATCATTATTTGTTGAGATGGATGAGACTATTAGGTCTCAAGTACGGATGGGAGATGATAATCAAGTTCAAGTGAAAGGTAAGGGAACTATTTTCATAGACACCAAATCTGGTAAGAAGCTTATTCATGATGTTATGTATGTTCCTGACATTGCTCAAAATTTGATAAGCTTGGGACAATTGATGAAAAGAGGACTTTACGCTATTTTTGATGAAAATAAATTATGATATTTAATAAGAAAAACATGGAATTAATAGTTTCAGTTGAAATGACTGATACTAAAATGTTCCCTCTTAAATTTTCTGATCTCACCATTAATGCTTTTAATGTTGAATCTAGTGATGCCTCTAGGCTATGGCATAAACGATATGGCCATCTAAACTTTGGTGGGCTAAATTTACTACATAAAAATACAATGGTTGCTGGTTTACCCATGGTGACAAATGATGGAAAGTTGTGTGAAGCATGTGTATATGAAAAACATCATAGAACTCCCTTTCAAGTGGGTAAATCTTGGAGGGCAACTGAACCTTTGATGCTTGTACATGCTGATATCTGTGGTCCTATGAGTACATCCTCTTTTGGTGGATGTAGATATTTTCTATTATTTGTTGATGACTTTACTAGAATGTCATGGGTGTATTTTCTTGAAAAAAAGTCTAAAGCTCTTTCATTTTTCATATAATTTCGGGCTTCTGTTGAAAAACAAAGTGGCTATTCTATTAAAAAATTGCATATTGACCGGGGTGGTGAATTTACATCCAAAAAATTCTTTATGATGTGTAAAAGTGCAGGTATAAATAGAGAACTCACAACAAGCTTTACCCCACAACAAAATGGGATCGCAGAACAAAAAAATCGAATAATCATTGAAACCGCAAGGTGTATACTAAAAGAAAAGGATCTACCAAAGACCTTTTGGGCTGAAGCCGTAGTAACTTCGGTTTATTTATTAAACTGATTTCCTGCCAAGGCTGTCACAGGAAAAACCCCATATGAAGCTTGGTTTAGGAGAAAACTAAAAGTGAGTCATCTTAAAGTATTTGGATCTATAGCCTATGCTCATATTCCTTCGCAAAAAAGATAAAAATTAGATGATAAGAGCAAAAAATATATTTTTATTGGTTCTAGCGATGAAACAAAGGGCTATAGGCTCTGTGATTTAAAAAATAAGATTTTGAACATCAGTCGAGATGTTATCTTTAATGAAAATGGTGCCTGAAATTGGGAAAGTAGTGCCGAAAATACTCATTTGGTTGTTGATCATGAAGAAACCACTTCTTGTATGCCACCAAATGAGTTTCATCCACCACCTTCACCACATATTGAATTAAGTGAATCGCCTCCAAGAAAGGTAAGAAGTCTTACTGATATTTATCAATCATGTGATTTTGCCTTCTTTTCTTTAGAACCCACATGTTTTGAAGATGCAGTAACAAAGAAAGAGTGGTATGATGCAATAAAGGAAGAACTTGATGCTATTGAAAAAAAATAAAACATGGCGATTGGTTGATTTGCCCTCAAGAAAAGAAGTCATTGGACTGAAATGGATTTATAAATCCAAATTCAATCCTGATGGATCTTTGAAAAGGAATAAAGCTCGTTTAGTAGCAAAAGGTTATGCTCAAATTTCAGATGTTGATTTTTTTGAAACCTTTTCTCCTGTTGCTCGATTAGAAACCATTAGAATTGTTTATCTTTGGCATCTCAAGAAAGTTGGCATGTTTATCAATTTGATGTCAAATCAACTTTCTTAAATGGTGAGTTACAGGAAAATGTATAAGTAGAACAACTTGCAGGATTTAAACTCAATGGGATGGAAAATAAAGTTTACAAATTGGAGAAAGCTTTGTATGGACTCAAACAAGCTTCAAGAGCATGGTACAGTAAGATCGACGGGTACTTCCTTGACACTAATTCTAAGAGGAGTGAAAGTGAACCTACTCTTTATGTGAAAACTCAAGGTATGGAAATCCTTATAGTTTGCTTGTATGTTGATGATATGATATATACAGGCAATTCTATAAGTTTGATGAAGCAATTTAGAGAAAATATGATGTCTAAATTCGAAATGACCGACTTGGGCCTTTTACATTATTTTTTAGGCATGCAAATAATTCAAGATTCTGATAGTATTTTTATATGTCAAGAAAAGTATACTCATGATATATTAAAAAGATTTTATATGACTAATTGTAATCCTGCAAAAACTCTCATAAATACAAATGATAAACTTATGTTAGAAGATGGGGTAGATAAAACTAATGAAAAAGACTATAGAAGTTTGATTGGTGGACTAATCTATCTCACTCATACAAGGCCAGCTATAATGTTTGCAGTGAGCCTTCTATCCAGATTCATGCAAAATCCAAGTAAACAACATATGAGAGCAGCAAAAAGAGTCCTACGATATATTCGTGGCACATTGAACTTTAGAATCAGGTATCGCAAGGTGAGTGATTTTAAACTCGTGACTTGTACTGATAGTGATTGGGCCGGTTGTGCAGATGATAGAAAAAGCGCTTTGGGATTTCCACTTAGTCTTGGATCCGGAATTATATCATGGGCGACTAAGAAGCAAGAAACTACCGCACTATCAAGCTCGGAAGCCGAATACATTGCTACCACAAGTGCCGCTTGCCAAACAGTATAGCTTAGAAGGATCCTATCCGATTCGAAGGCAAAATAAGAAGAAGCTACGGTAATCTACTGCGACAACAAATCTACCATTGCAATGATAAAAAATTCAGCATTTCATGCAAGGACTAAACACATAGAAGTACGTCATCACTTCATACGAGAACTCATGGCGAAAGGAGAAATCAAGTTGGAATACTGCAACATCGAGGATCAAATTGCAGACATTTTCACTAAAGCGCTTTCTTGGCAGAAATTTGTCAAGTTACGAGAAATGCTCGGAGTTGAGGTTGTTTGAATTAAGGGGGTGTGTTGAGAATAATTCAAACTCAACAGTCAAAAAAACGTTTGAAATTCCACTATCTTCTCACTGTTTGTTGTAACTAAGTTGGATGTGGTCAAGCCACATGTCAGTAGCTGCTTAAATCTCTCAAGTGTTAGCTGCCTCTTATGTCTATAAAACAGTCTACTACGTAGTGTAAAAGACACAACAAAATTGAATATACTCTGCTATCCTACAATCCAAAGAAAACAGCCCTTATTGCTTATGTGTGTTATTTGTGAAGTTTGTGTTAATCGTGATTGAGTTGCTATTACTCCATCATTTCAAGCCATAGATAGCATCAAACAAGCCATGCAAAAAACTACAGATCAAAACACAAAAACAAAGGATCGATGGAAATATCATACATATCAGGTAAGAAAAACCAGATCCGAAGCGAAAATCAGGTGAAAAACTTTAAACGGAGGGAAATCTCACATCATAGTGGCATAGGTCCTTGTCCTCAGCTATATTGACAAGGAAGTAGTTCGCACGGACCACGCACTTTGAGCCGAGAGTTCCAAACCCGGGCCGAGCCGGGAATCGGATCGCCTTCGTGGATGATGGTGGCGACAGCTGCTGCGCTGGTGGTGGTGCTGGTGCTGGCGCTGGCGCGGGCGCCGTAGACGGTGCTGGCGTGAACGTTCCTCCAAGGATACGCGCCGCTCGAAATCACGACTTAAAGAGGAAGAAGACGCAGATGCTGCAGCAGGAGCTGCTGATGCAGATGGCGATGGTCGCTGCTGCTGCCGAGGAGGAGCGCCTCCACCTCTTCTGCCGCGGCCACCTCTTCCACCTCTCTGAGATGAAGATAGTGCTGGAGTAGCTCTTTGGCCACTGCTTCCGCGCCTTGACATGTTGCGTTTCAGAGAAAAGACGGAGAAATGGAGGAAAGAACGATGAAGCGGTCTTCTTTCGGTCCTTTTCTCTTTCAAAGGCGGGAATAAAGTTGGTTGACGTGGGGGTGAGAGAGAGTGAGTGAGGGGAAAGTATTTTATAGAAGGAGAATGATACAGTACATTCAGGCTCTACCGAAATTTAGTAGATCCATCTCCTAAACTTAATAGATGTGAGAAATCTAGATCATTCATCTAATTGTTTACACTGTCAATTGAGAATGGACAAAAATTACACGGCGATAATGATCCAAGGACTTAATACAATGGAATTTTAATGGACGGTTCTTAGTCTCTCAAAGGGAAAGTGGTGAAATGTAACTTGGTTTTGTAACGGCGTCTGATCAAAAGAGAAGGTCGGCAGATGAATGGTCCTGATTGGAATATTCTGCTGCCAGGTATACGGTGGGGAGATGATTTCTTCCCACCATAATCGCTTTCTTCTCTCTCTTCGGTACCATTACTCCTTTAAGACAATGAGACCCGCAGTGTTACTGCTACGGGCTTTTCGAATCCCGGTAACGACGGCCTTACCTTCTTGTTAGTCGTGGAAACCTGATCGGCGCTCCTCGCGTCCTGCGATGTCGGTGGGACCTAACCGTGAGGCGCACCCAGAAGTACACGTTCTGTATCTAGGCCGTCCATCTTTTTTAAAGCTTAATTTAACACATGGTCCCATAAGTTAAGCAGATAAAAATCTCAAGTGGACTACACCACAAGAGATTAGTCATTGACACCTAGCAGTGAAAGATTCTTAGAATTCCTTGGAATCTTTATTTGTCAATCAAACGTGTTGAAAAGGTCACGCGTCCCTGAACGAAGGGAAATAAAAAATATAAGCTTCATCCAAAACTTCCATGGCTCATGGTGGTAACCTTCTAATGGTCAATCACCATCCAAAACTTTCATGGCTCATGGTGGTAACCTTTTAATGGTCAATCACAGTTGTTTCTTGTGGTATGGTCTACTTTGATTTAAATCTTCTTCATTTTCCGAAAAATCTCTTAGAATGAGCTGAAAAAATGCGTGGATATACAATGCACATGTCTATGCTGAATTCAGGGTCGTGTTCGTCTAGATTTAAATCTTCTTCATTTTTTGAAAAATCTCTCAGAATGAGCTGAAAAAACGCATGGACATACGATGCACACGTCTATGCTGAATCTAGGGTCGTGTTCGTCTAGCTGTAGTGGGGAGCTAAAGACGCTCTTAACCCGTATCATCTTCATATTGGCTAAATGCCCCTTTTAGGGTCAGGTGGACGCTACTTGTGGGTAACCCACCTCATAGGAATACAGTGTAACCCCAAGTTCTGTGGGGCCCAATTTAACGTTTGTGTTATAGCCATTCATCTGTTTCTCCAACTCATTTTAGACCTTAAGACCATGTAAGAGAGAGATCAAAAATTCGAGTGGGCCACACATACAACAATCAAAGTGGAAATGTCTGCTAATGAAAGCTTTACGGTGCACACCCTAACATTGATATGCCATCCAACCCATTTGTAAGGTGATTTCAACATTGACTGAAGTAAACCACAAATTTTAGCTTAGTAAAGGAATTTCGTGGCTCTTAAAAAAAAAAGGTTTGTCTGGTAAGTGTTCAATCCTCATTGCTTTTCGCAGCTGGCATCCATCGAGCCTGAGGTTCTAGGTAATTTTTTTATCCATGCCATCCATCCATCCATTTTGACAACTAATTTTATGGCATAAGACTAAAAATGAGGTAGATTCAAATTTTTGGTGGACCACATCATGGGAAATAGTGATGATTAATTACCTACCATTAAAAACTTCTTGAGGACTATAAATGCTTTGGATTAAGCTGGTATTTATATTTTCCCTTCATCTGTTTGTCAAATCAAATCAATAAGTTGGAGGGAAAGTAAAGAATACAATGAGCCTCACGAAGTTTTCAATGGTGGGCATTTTTGGTAATTACGAATTTTAGCTTATTTTTTTCTATATTAATGGTGTAAGGAGACACATTATGAATTATCACTTATTCATTAATCTATTTTGAATTTATTAGAATTTATTTCTATTTTCTGCTCTCTTTTCTCGTGGATTCGAGAAAGTCTCTGTGAGCAGTCCAGAGAAGTTTCGTGGATTCGGAATAGTTATCCTCTTGAGGAAGACGGTGCTCGACCTCACGTCCTCCCTTGCGTCAAAGGGCAAGTTTGAGGTTTGTAGAAACCTAGCTGGCTTGAAGAATGTGAATCCCCCCTGGGATAAAAAGGAGAAGATTTGATAGAATTTTTTGTCCCGTGCTCGACCGGTCGTGAGCCTCGCTTGACCGGTCAGGGCTGGTGCACGACCAGTCGTGGAGTCGAGTCGTGGCTCGACTCAAAGTCCAGCGACTATGGACTATTTTTCTCCGGGGTACTCGACCAGTCAAACGAGGTGCTCGACCGGTCGTGGGTGGCTCTCGACCAGTCGTGGACTCGGTACAACCAGTCGAGTTTACGCAGATTCGTTCTGCGATTTTGTGTGGATTTCATTTCGCAAGTCCTTTCGCAACTGGGATGCGGAAATGAGTTTCCTAAAACTTTAAATAGGAGGTTCTTGAGGGTCAAATATTGCATATTAGACCCCAGTTATTGTTTGGATTTACGAACGTGGTATTGTTTAACGGCTTAAATTAATCGTGTTTGTGATGCAAGGTGAATTGACGAGCAGGGACTAGAAAGGACGCTAAAAATATGGATTTAACACTCTGGCATCACCAAGGCATTGGACGAGACTTTCATGGGACCAAGATCAAGGATTTACATACCAGAGATCAGAGAAATTCCAGCCACTCACTTCAAACATGCCTGAAAAACATTCAGAATGCAAGATCACAGGGTTCCCACCATCTGATCGGCTCGAAACTTCATACAGGGCCTGAGGAACATAAATTAACCATACACATCAAATTTAAGCCCTTGGATCCATGTGGAAGTGGCCCAACGGCTAGATCAAACCCTAAAATCATGATTTGGGGCCCGCCTGAAATCTGGATATGCTTCAGTTTTTGACTGAACGCGTTAAATGAGGTGACAAAATAGATGGTCGGATTGGATACTTCATAAACAGCACAAGTGGACCCAACTGGCATTTCCAGTGCACACGGCACAAGTGCACTCGCCAAACACTGAAGCACCAAGTCGGTCAGTAGGCGCTGACCTGACTTCTCTTATTAAAAACGGAAATTTCCGTTTTTCACGGCGATAGAAACTTGTGGTTGGGTGCAGTGGGCCACCATCTTAATTCGACGGTCCAATCTGAACCGTCCATTGGAATCTTGTAGGCCTCTTACTAAGGCCTAGGTGACAAAATTCAAAGAAACAGTGATGATAGGTTTCCAGCCGTTCAAATACAGAACGAATGGCAGCAAGAAAGATTCTATGGGCCACACCAAAACCAATCCAAAACAACCCATTCCCGAATGAAATTTCGAGGGGAATCTGATGGACGGTTTGGATTTCTCAAACGACAAGGGAAGTGGGCCCCACCAAGAGTCTGGCGCCGACCGTTTCGGGCTCTGTCTACGTAGTCCACGCGCGCCCGGCCAATCCGGACCGTTTTGCGATCATAGGAGGGGTCGGTCCGTCCATCTGGACCATTCAAAAGATCACCAAGGTGGGACCGACCAGATCTATGATGACTGAACATCTTAGATCTTGCATCTGAAGCATCCATTGGCTGCAAATTCAATTCAAACGTAAGACAGTCCTTGAGAAAGAAGTTTCAAAAACTGGTTGTTGCGTACACCTCTCCACCGACTTTAGCAGCAACCGAGGCTTCTGCATGAAGTCTCCACGTTCCCAGCAAACCTCCAGCAGCCATATAAGCAAGAGAATAGAGAGAGAAGGATTCAATCTACGGCTGACAGAGATATTAGTTTAGGATTTTTGTTTTCTTTTCTTTTTACTGTTTATTTGAATTTTGGAGTGTTTTAGCTTCACCATGTCGGGCTAAACCTCTTAGCTAGGGCTAAGAGGTGAAGCTTGTGGCGTGATGGGTAGTATTCTACGGTCTTTGATTCATGTTTTGAACTGATTTGAATTCTACTTTGATTATAAGGAATGTCTTTAGTTTTTAATAGTTTGTTGTGATTCAATTACAATAGATCTGCAATGACTTGAGTATTTCTTTTTCCCTTTTGTGATTATGAAGTCAGGAAACCCTGTTGTTCACCATCGTCTCCTAAGCATGGTTGGATGACGGAACCCTTCCTACTGTTCATACATCACTCAGATTGGCTGTGAATTGGTTTAATTCTGTTGTTTGCTTTGTCTTATGGGCATGGTTTTGTGATGGAATCCATTCTAATTTACACCCTTCTTATCTCTTGAAAACTAGATCAAAAGAAGTTCAGATTGTGTTTGAGTGATATATCTTCCAACTGGATGAAGATGGGACTCGAAGTTCAGTTAAGTTCATGAATCAAGCGTAGATCTCCCCGATCTCTACAAGTGGATCCTCTGAATCCCTAGTTCCCTACCTTTGAATTTTATAAGTTTTAAGTTTACCATTTCACCATTATTCCCTTAACAAACTTGATTTAGAATACATCTTATTCTAGTTCTAGTCTTGGTTAATTTCAGATTACGTACAGGTTTCAGTCCCTGTGGATTCGACCTCGATCTTACCGAGTTTATTACTACATCACAACCCTATACTTGGGGAGTGAACAGAGCTATCTAGGGCTTTCTGGGTATGACAAGAGGGTTTCCTAAAGCTTTACAAGAGATTTGCTAAAGGGTTTAGGGCTATCAAAGGTGAGGGAGAGAGAGAAAGAGAGAGGAAGCTTATAGAAGGGAGGTTCTGCTCATGGAGGTTATCTACTGTGCAATCTATATCTCAGAGCTTATATGTCCTCGTAATCGGTGAGATTTCTCTGTTTTCTTTGTTTCTCTTATTGTTTATCCATTCCTGCATGAGTGAAGAAGGTTGTAACGTTCTACTTCATAGTGAATTGTTAATCTGGACGAGGTCCCGTGGTTTTTACCTCTTTAAGGGTTTTCCACGTAAAAATCTCTTATGTGGTGTGTGATTGATGCTTTGATTTATTATCCATAATTATGGTTTGTTTCGGGAGGCTAGATTCTAAAGTTTGTGCAAGGCCCCCAACGCGAACAAGCAAATAAAATAAAAAAAGATGCAAGAAAAAGAGTATAACATAAAAAGAGTAATGATATAAATGTTGCGAATGTGTAGAGTAGTATGTTATTTGTGTTTGATTGGGATGTGAGAAGGAAAATGGGATACTAGACACATTTTTTTGCAAAAGGGGTGGTAAAATATTTTCAATCCCAAGTCTTCTTTGGACTTCAATGGTTCCTTCTGCTAGTTAGCATGCTTTTTTGGGTTTGACATCCTATCAACACTTTCAAGAATTTTCGGGCTTTCATGAAACTTTAAGGGCGTGTTTGGCCGGACAGATCCCATGGGATTAGGAGGGATGGGAAGGTAAAATCTCGGGATATGCCAAACGAGCCAAACAGACCCGATGAACTTGTCCCGGGATATAGCAAACCCATGGATCTTAAACCAATCCATTGACATCACCATCGTTACCTTAAAATTGATCCCATCCCTCCTAATCCTGTTCAATCATGCCTGGGGCGTGTTTGGTTGGACGGATTGGAAGGGATTGGATGGTAAATTCCCGGCATATGCCGGGCGTGCCAAATAGACTCGGTGAACTTGTCCCGGGATATAGCAATCCTATGGATCTTAAACCAATCCATTGACACCAACATCGTTACCTTAAAATCCATCCCATCCTTCCTAATTCCTCTTAATCCGCCTGGCCAAATAGGCCCTAAAGGGTTGAAGAGGCTATTCCCTAAGTCGTATGATGACCCTCTCCCTCACAGATGTTGTGCGGGATTTATAGACCTCCACCGTTAGCTAGTGCCGGTCAACAGTGACATATTATAGCCACCTACTTCATGATTTCACTTCTGTGAGAGTTAGGTAATAATTATATTCCGTAAAAGTAAGCTAAGTGGACCATCAGCTGGCCATATGCCAGGGCCCATTTTATCTTTTTTCTACGTGCGTCTTGTCATGTACAGAGGGTATATATTCTGTATCCTGGAGGGTCTAGATGATCGTCTATGATCTGGCTGGCCTAGTTTGAGGTCTGCCGATCGGGTCATTGGTTGTTTTCGGAAGATGTCAGGGGCCCTTTCAACCTAAGTTACTTAGACTATTGATGCTTCGTGGGTCTGCTAGAGATAGTTTTATCAAAGGGATGCATGACCAATGTTTTTGGAGAGCCTGGGAAAGCGCTAATATTTTGTTTGTCAGGTTTCAGGATTCACTGATCAAGTCTATTGGTTGTTTCCAAGATGGGCCAAGGCCCATTACTATAGAACCCATTTAGCTTTTTAATAGTTTCGAAATCACCTAGAGACAGTTTTTGAAAAGTAGCTTATACTTGTTTTTAGGTGGGGTGTCTACAAATACATACGTACCAGATAGACGGTTATAAGAAAAGCATGTAATGATTCCAATTCAACAAACAAATATTAATTAGTTAGAGATTTAGATTTTTCAACCATTGAAAGTTTAAATTATCATGTATCTAAAATAGGTCCAAGGATCCAGTTTCCAGGCGGAATTTTTCAGTTTGCTTTCGCTAAAGGGTATGGCTTCGGATCCAGTTTCCAGGCGGAAATGAAAGCTGTTGTTCACGGCCTCTCCATCTGCATTGATCGGGGTTTCTCCTCAATTGAGGTTGAGAGCGACTCCCTATCTGTGGCGAATATTTTTTCCAAAGCTACCACCCCCCCTTGGTATGTGATTTACTGGAAATACCAATTTGACCGTATAAGTTCTGCGGGTGACATTTCTATAAGGTACATCCCTCGTGAGGCTAACAGGGTGGCTGACAGTCTGGCCCGTTGGGGTAGTAGCAATCAGCAGAATATGATTTTCCAGGTGCCTTCTGATCTCCCGTCCCTTTCCCGTGGGGAGCTCGTCCTTGACAGGACAGGGATTGGCGTGGTGCGCACGTCATATGTTTTTCTCTTTTCTTTTCTTTCCCCTTCTCCTCGATATGATAGGAGGGCCTCATTGCCTGGCCCTCTCGAATGTGCAGCGTCTCTCCAGGGGTCTCCGGGTCTTTTTGTCTGAGCCCCTCAGCTCTTTGTACATGTTCTTCTCTTCAATGAAATTAGTGGCATGATGCCTTCTTCAAAAAAAAAAAAAAAAAAAAAAAAAAAAAAAAAAAAATAGGTCCAAGGATTTGGATGGTTTGATTTGAGTTATATGTAGTTCATTACTACACAGATTACTCTTTTCAGTGCATGAGTCTCAGGAAAGTATATCCAATAAATTATTGAAAGTTTTTTTTTTTTTAAAGGAGCCTTTGGATAAAGCCACCACTCGACACTATCCTTGAAACTCAGCGTGGTCTTGACCACCAAGGACTACTAAAGCTAATCTGTAGCTCACTAGTTGTGCCATTGATGATCTCAACCATCTAAAGAGGTTAGTGGCACTAAATTTGGCTATGTTAAAGCATGGTTTTATAAAAACATAACCAAAATCAATTTATTTACTAATGGATAAAATCGTAGAATGATTAATGGTTTTACATTCCAAGTTCACTTTTAAATGGTCGGGATCTCTTTACAGAGAATGAGGATGTTAATGCTTGGTCCATGATGTGCCCTACCTCCTCAAAAAGTAGTTTCTAAAATGTTTTATATGGCTCAGATAGGGGACCATGACTCGCGTTAGCAGTCTTGTGAAGAGATGTCTCATGGTTCTTTCAGTTCTATTGTATCATCTCTAGTTCTTTTTTTTTTTTCTTTTTTCTTTTTTATTATTTTAAATCACTGAAGTTAGAATAACTTTCGTACTATTATAAAGTATTGATGTAATTCATGTTCATATGCTTAAAGTTTTATTTGTGTCAAATATGTCAGATTATTCCGGTGATCTACTTCGTATGCCTTAGTTTGGATGTATTATGACCAAAGATTAAATTAGAATATTGTCCGTATGGACAAATGATACATGCCTAATGGACGGCTATAATGAAAAGCACATAGTGGTTCCAATTCAACAAATAAATGTTAATTAGTCAAATATTAAGATTTTTCATATAATATTCTAAAAATTTTCATGCATGAGTAGGTACACAGGTGCACATTCACACATCATGTAAGTTTAATTTTAAATTTCATTATGCACACATTGATGCACATAATGAGCTATATATCACAATTTACTTGATTAACACTAAATTCAACATATGAAACTACTCTTCATAGATAGATTTAGCTATCCAACTATTAATTCTGATTATATACCATCACATCATCATAAAATCAATAAAGGGCACAATTGGGATGTTTTCATCCAATCATCTACAACACTGAACCTCTCATTTTGACCCCTAGTACATAGATGCGTGTTTTACATCATTGAAGTCCTTTTTCTAATGGCTGTACACTCACCTAAGTTTGGTTTAAGTTTCTTATGATGTACATGTATATAACATACACTATCCTTTGGAAAACCTATTTTTAGGAATCCGATTGCGATGAAATTTGAGCTGTACGTTATCAATTTTGGGACTTTTTTTTTTATTTTTTTATTTTTTTATTTTTTATTTTTAAATTTTAACACAAGCACACACACCACCACACACTCACACCTTAGTGGGATTTCACCACCTATGGGTACTCGAACCCTCGTATTGGATTTCACGTCATATCTGTTGGAACCTGCCTGAAAATCATCTAACAACCACCTTTATGATCCAGAAATGGCCTCCAATGAATTCACTAGTGTATTTTACATATTAGGCCATGTCCAAATATATTTTCAGAGATCTCAGGTCATCTGAAGGAATCTTGTGCAACCCACGGTTAAAAAA
Organism: Magnolia changhungtana; assembly: GCA_030180095.1. Classification (NCBI taxonomy): domain Eukaryota; kingdom Viridiplantae; phylum Streptophyta; class Magnoliopsida; order Magnoliales; family Magnoliaceae; genus Magnolia; species Magnolia changhungtana. The sequence continues at coordinate 602,576 of JASAUF010000441.1, read as the reverse complement.
AGATTCGGTAGTCACACATACAGCTTACATTAGGCACCGTCGCATAATAAAAATATGATTTGACCGTTGACTAGAAAGATCGACCATACATCTAAATCCTAACACCCCAAAGAAACCCCATCATGATTTGAAGGAGATTGGATCAATCATTTTTGTGTTCATACCTTTTAACCATTTGATTGAAATTAGTGAAGGAGAATAATTCCTTCACCGCTCCAGATGACATAACAGGAAAGTTTTACAAAGAGCGGTCCCAGTTGATTGTGCTGTGCAGTCTCGCGGTGTCCAGCTTGCTTCCAAATGCGTCTGCTGCGCCTTGCAAGGTACTCAAGTTCCCCCTTCGCATGCACAGGAATCAGCTCTCCATTTATTTGTTTCAAGTAAGTCAGCTCAGAGAGTGTGGTATGAGATCGGTAGGGACTTTCAGATTGTTGTCATGGAGGCTATGTCAATTGAAGCTCGACTTCAACAGTGGTGGGCGGTGGTCTTGTCAAAGCAGAGGAGAAGTATAGTCCAGATGCTTACACCTTGCATCATCATTTGGGAGATTTGGAAAGCCTGAAATGCAGCGATCTTTGATTCGGTAGTGGTGTCCTCGGATTCAGTTACTGCAAAAATCAGGTGGTGGATGGCTCGTATTGTTGGCTCAACAGCAGGTGTCGGTAAAACTGTCGTGGGTAGAGCCTCGACTCAAGCAGCTCTCCCAGGTGCATTAGGGTATTTATTTTGGGGCGAGCCTTACTAGTGAAGTGGGAGAGGCCTCCGACTGGGATGGATTAAGGTGAATGTGGATGGTTCCTCTCGTGGGAATCCAGCGATTCGGGTGGGGGTAGAATTGGTCGGGATGAAATAGGCAATCTCATTTTTGCTTTTTCAGTGGGTTATGGTGTTGGAACGAACACGGTGGCTGAATTACGTGCGGTCCATGATGGCCTCTTCCATGCTCTCCAAAGGGGCATGTCCCACATCATCATTGAATCCGACTCCAGACAAGTGATTGATATGATCAATGGTGTGGCCAAGCCAGGTTGGAAATGGAAATCTTGGATACTCAGAATCAACCACCTGCATTCGCGTGGTCGTACTAAGTTCGTGCATGTCCTGAGGGAAGGAAACTCTCCAGTTGATCTATTGGCCCGGCATGGGAGTGTCGCCCAGTCCTTTTCTTATTTCGATACTTCTGTTGCTCTTCCCCACCAGGTCAGAGGTTCTATTTTTCTCGATAAGGTTGGTCTGGGTTCGATTAAGTCTTTGTAAATGTTTTTGCTTTTGTGTCCAGTTAGTTTCTTACGATAGGCACCTGCTTATTGCCTTGGGGTGCCCGAATGTACAGACCGTCTCTTTCTATGGAATCTTTCATTAAAAAAAAAAAAAAGAAATTAAAAAAAAAAAAAAAAAAAAGGTAGACCCTAAGATATCCTAAGTTATAATAAACTACAACTGCTCTTGGCTAATGCATGTATGTGAATCTAGGTCAAAATTTTGACCATGCACGTACAAGTGCATGCACTGAGTCACAAACAACTGAGTTCAAAGGAGAAAAATCTCCTCTGATTTTTAAGTTTAAAATTTTATATCCATTGCAACTCAAACGATCGCTATTGTTGGTTTAGATCTTCATCTTACCACTTCCAAATTCCAGCACGCACATTTAGGTACACGTGAAACTATGATTCGAAGCTCTTCATGAATCAAGAAAACAAGCACCGAAAGATCTATACCATTTGTGTAAAAGATCTCAGCCATTCACTATGCCACTACATGTATCACACCAGTAAGAAAGCCAAATAGCAAAGCAAAGACCTCAGGAGAAACTAAGACTTGGAGGGTAACTACATCGATCGCCATCCAACTTAAGGACATGTTTCGAAGAACCACCAGCTTCAACACAAGACTCTGTGAAGCCACACTTGAAGGAGAGCCAATACCTAAAGAAGTGCTTACTCAATACTACGCTTTTGCAGACACGTCGCTAAATCCTGACGTAATCGCTGATAAGTAAATTTCGAAGATAAAATTTTTGTTTAGGGAGTCAGAATATAATATCCCGAAAATTTTCCCGTTTTAAGTATTTACAAGGGTGCGCATTGACACGTGTAAGTTTAACTTTAAATCTTTTCTTACGCACACATACACACATCGATGCACATCATGATTTATTTATTACAATTTAGACTTATTTAACCCTAAATCCAACCGATGAAAATATTCTTCATGAATAGATTAAGCTATCCAACTAATGATTCTGATTTTTAGGCCCATACCTAAATTTTAGCGTGGCATCTAATGGATGAAATTGGATTTCACGTAAACATCGGGTTAGTCCCTACAAAACAGGCTCCCCTCTTCTATTGTTTCCCTTGGCTTGTGGCCCAACTGAATCATGAATCTGATTGTTTTGTGAGACATACGGCTAAATTTCCATTGTGTGCATTACGTTGGGGCCACCAGTTCTAAGTAATCCCAGCCCAAACCACTCCATCAAAGCAACTTGGTATGTATGTGTGTATATATCAACAATCTAGATGGAAAATAAACGTTACAGAAACATTATTACAGTGATGGGGCGTGCAATCACCACTGTTTCTTATAATACGATCCTCATGAGATTTGGATCTACTTCAAATTTAAGTTAGTGGACAAAAATGATATTGAAAAATGGATGGACGGCATTGATGTAGGATACATACATCAAGGTGGGCGAAGCATTGATACGGCCCATCCATCATGAGGGGCACACCATCCCACCATCTCAACTCATTTTGATCAAATGATCTTATAAACCATCTGATTAATAATCTGGGAGATGCTGCAGTCAACAAGTATACAAGAAAGATCCAAGCCTTGAAGCGGATAGTCCATGAGGCCCAACTTTGAATTGCCAGCTCGTCTAAAATCACTTCGATTACAAGATCTCATAAGATTCTAACCATCCCACAGTGAGTCCCATCATATCAATTGTTGGAGAACCGATAGCAAATGAATCACAAGAAGAATAGCTCATCTGATTCCTATTAGCAAAAAGGCATCGTCAGGGTGGAACAAAAACCAAGAAAACGTTTCCGCCTGTGTAACTCATCACAGGCACTCTCCAGTGTGAAAAAGGAGAACAAAAAAAGCATCTTGCGTGTGCCGAAGGACCAACTATACTGCCATGTACACCATTTATCCAAGAAGAATCAATTTCGATATCTACTACTTATGCCCATGTCAAAGAGAGCTAAGTAGTCATTTGTCAGCAGTAAAACATTACTTCCTTTACTGAGTCCTTGATTTGAGGCAGCGGGCGGACCTCTGTGCTCCGTTCCCTGGTGTTTCCACCAGCTGCTGATGTGGACCCACCATCTGATACGTCACTTTCCATGTAGTACCTTGCACGAAATGCTGCCAAGTGAGCATAGTACACGGGAGGAACTGCAAAAATGTCAGGTTCCCAACATTTAGATCATTGTATTACAAAAATTGGACAATCAAGAAACGCGGGAGAATAAAGATAAGAAAATTTGAAAAAACCTATGGACACCGAGCGAGTGCATCGGGCATACCTGTGAGCATGGAACAAATACAATTTTCAATATAAAAGATAATGAAAGGATTGGAGAACAAACTCCTATTGTAATTTCTTAAATTTCATGATATATGCATATGTATATGGGGGCCCATGGCATGGTGTTCCGAAACTAGATCCACTATGTCAATCCCAAATGGCATGAAATCAATCGTGTTTTAAAAAAACCCAACAGATTTTTAGACAGGCAACGTTCTGAAAAACCACCAAATGGGAAGACAACCCTTTGACATGATGGCCTACAGCAGGTCTTAACATCAAAAGGTTGTGTGACCCTTCAATTGGGGAGGCCCCACATGTACCAAACCCACCCGGGCAAAATCTAAGAACACCAAATATATGGACTCCTGTAAGAGTGAATATGACCCTATAATTCATCCTACAGCAAACGAAAACATTAAAAAAAAAATGCCCAAGCAGTGCAAGTGTTTTGATTTGAGAAAGCATCAGAGGTGCATAATTACGTGTAGCAGAGATTGTTCGTTAGCTTTTGCAATGTATCTGCTGTGAAATTGTTCTCATCCCACAGAACATGATAGTGGGTGGGACGGCTTGTTCCCTGAAAAGGCCATACAAGACAATAAAATAACAACATAAGACAACCATTCATCATGGCCAACAAGAACCATCGTGCTACCATTCGAACCAGCAGTTACCTGAATACCGGCATGGCTGCAGAGATAAAAATCAAAATGAATTGGGTGGCATATCGTCGTATCGACAACAGTTCCTAACCAAAACAGCCATTTATGCCAATATAACAAAACAAAGTCATGGGAACCATATCAAGAATTTAAAAAGAAAATATAAAAAAATACTGATAGCTTGACATACCTGGCAAGATGTTACCACTCCTGTCAGTTGAATTACGGTCCCTATGGTCTGCAGGGAAAAGCCGTGTGTGGTGTCTCTTTTGAACTACCACAAATGTCACAGGTGGAACATATCCTTCCTCCAATGAAACACAGGCCTGTAAGGTGGAATATTGAACATAAAAATGGCACCATTACAAAGTTTTCATATGACTAAATTAAAAAAAAAAAAAAAAAAAAAACCACTGTTATAAAAGGACAATGCAAGTTGGATCCCAGTATGGAAAATCACCTTCCTAATTGCATCTAACTCATAAAGCAAAACTTGACTAAATTGGCTTTCACCAACGCCATCCCTGCAAAACTCCAAATCATAAGCCAAAATACTAAACAGTTTCTCATCCAAGAAAAACCAAGACTAAATCATAATATTCGTACCCTACAGAGACTCCCAAGGTGAAGAATTACCTATAGAATATGATGCGATGAGGCTTCCGTCCCGTTGCTTGCCTGAATGCAATCAGTTGTTCTCTGCCCAATACCATAGATATTCTTTAAACACTGAATTCAAACACTTGCACCAACGATCATACAAAAACAGAGAAGAAAAAGACTTACCGGATCATCCCTTTGTTCATAGAACCTCTCTGAGGATCCTGCACAACTTGAAACAAATCTCTTATTAGCTCCTGCTGATGTGGCTGTGCCGAGACCAAACCCCGGTACTTGGTGACCTCTGGCCAATCCATTGAAGCTACAACCTACAATGCACATCAAAGATGGATAAAAATCAAGTGCAACCCATAATAAATGAAAATTAATAACCAAATATATCATACTGCCGCAATTGACGGGCTGGAATCCTCTCCTGGCGATGGATGCGTGACATCAGCACCAAATATTATCGTGGGAACATCAGTTACATTAGGAATACGACTCGCAAGGGCATCAGCTAGCACTGTGTTGCGACCTCCAACCTATTCCAATAAATAACAAGCACACCAAATTATAACATTTATTCATGAATAATATAGGGCCATAACAATCTGTAACACAATTTTCATAAAAATAAAAATAATAAATAAAGAAGAATGAAAGGATTAAAAAAAAAAAAAAAAAAAAAAAAAAAAAAAAAAAAGAAAGAAAGAAAAGAAAGAAAAAAGGACAGACATGCTCATTCTCACTGTTGGAGGATTTTTAGAAGAAAAGGATAATGGAAGTTTCACAGACCATTCTTCATTTCTTTTTTCTCCAAAAAATCCCCCAATCAAAGGCTTATGAGTTGTCTAATTTGTTATATGGTATTTGCCACTTGTAGAAAAGTTGTGGCTGCTTGAAAGGCTACTTAAAAGAGGCAAAAGAACAAAAGAAGAAACACATCAAACATTCAAAGTTCAAACAATTTGAAAGAATCACAAACCTTGACATTAATTTTTAAGGCAACATTTTCAAGATACTGTTTATTAACTTTGGATGCCTGTCTTGGTTGGCAACACTGCGACACTATGCCCAACTCCGTTTCGCAAACACGTTTTATCTTTCCTGCAAAATCAGAAAACAAAACGCTTTAGTTGATTCATTCCATCTCTCTAGGATTTGGGGTCTTGGCTGCACTCACCATATGAACCACTCATGTCAGGTAAAATGATAATAAGCAATTGAAGATATTTCTTCTTATCTCCACTTTGTAGTTTTGCAGTGGCTTGTTTGTGTACATCCATCAAAGCCATCTCAATCCTATTAGGGCGATTTGCGCGGATGGGCACCAATGGATTGGGGTTGAATGTCTACCAAAGAGAATGAAGAACTTTAGGGAGCATGCAATGATGCTAATGACTATATTCAAATATAAAAGTCAGAACTCAATACCATTCCTATATTTCGACACATGCCAACCAGTTTGTGGCAAAATGTATGAACTGCATCTGGAGGCAGACGTGAGAAGTTTATGCATGTCCAGTATTCAACATTGCCACCATTAACCATTTTCTGCACACATGCCAGTACAACAAAATTCAAGACTTAGCTAGCAACAGGAGGAAATCTTCAAATGCTCTGACAAAGATATGTGATACGTGCACAGAAGTTGTTAGTTTATGCTTGAATGTGCGCATCTGCATGTTTACCATTTGATTGCATGCTTGTTGAAAACGGATGTTTGCACAGAACATTTAGCAATAATAATAGTAAAACACTAAAATCAGTGTCAGAACAAGCAGACACACCAAAATTAATGTCCAGCAAGATGCCATGGCAGTGTAAATGCATGCATGACGATATGAACATTGAATGAATAGATCTGTGAAACAGTTAATCAAAGGAGATGCATCCATCTTGAGACACAAACACTGATCATCAACAAACAATTATAAAAGCTACATCATTTCCTATGGCTTGAGAATTTTAGTTTCTAATTGCACCATTGAAATTGCATATAGGCTTCGAAGGTCAAATGCCTACTAAAAGGAGTTTCGTAAGTTACAATGCAGGGGTTTTAGTGGAATGGGCACTTTCAACTAGAAAGGCTTCATGGCATCAGTGGTGTTGGAGCCTTACAATCAATGACTCCAGTGCAGCCACAGCATCTCAAGCATGTTAATAGAATTAACAAGAGAGCAATATGTTCCTAAGGTCATGATAACATTTTAAATGACAAAATATGCAAGAGAGCAAGTATAGGGATCAACCTTGTTGATCATATTCCACTGCCCCACTCGAGGATAGAAGTTAGCCTCAGACCCACTAGCATGATACTTGAGCTGAAACAACCAATAGAACCATAAGCATGCCCATGATTATCAGATAAATACTTCGAATCAAATAATCACCTCGGGAGGTGGCAAAACACGAGCATTAACAGAAGCAAGTCTGTCTTGAACTTGAATCCCAAACTCCTGTGCATACTGATCCCTGTTGTAACTGTTGCGCACAACCATCTGCAATGGAATGAGCTCCAAGAATCAAGAATAAACAGATGCAAGACCTAATTTGAAGGAATAACTTAAAATTAATAAAAAAAGGGCCCTTATATCTGACTGGCTGATTGCCGTGGCCCCATCTCAATATAAAGTTGATTTTCCCAGTTACAAAATTGAGAGCCTGTACCTCATGGATGTTCCTCTCCCTGTCAGCAGGACGTTGACAAGCAGCCCTCAAGATGGTAGTAACCTGCCGCTCATTCAATTTCCTTGAGTATCGCTGCCCTTCAACAATGTCACAAACCTGACAGCATATAATCATTCATGATGTCAAAAACAGAAATTTGACACGTGCATGCAACAATGCAGAGTACAGGAAAAGCAAAGTAATGATTTTAGGACAGTAGTGGCTTTATACCTCCATAGGTAAGTACGTTAGCCTGGCATCACTACCAACTTGAAGACATGGCAAGAAAATCTTGCAGAGTACAACTCCGTACTTCTCTTTGAAGTACTCAATTATAGAAATGGTACGCCCCTGGTCATCAATGGGAAATCTAAAAGGCACCAACAATGCTCATTAGTCACAATGTGCAAAATGAACCTCACACCAAACAGTTACAAGGATCACGGTATCAGAATCATATTGTGTTGTCTCAGAAATGTAATACAATAAACATAGTGCACAATGCAACAAGACATTTATTTGAATCTTTTTTAAAGTAAGAATTTGTTTGATTCTTGAAAAAAAACATTTGAGGTTTATGCATAGTAACAAAATTTATATATCATCAATAAGTTATAATGAAATTCAAGCATTGCCTTTAAAAAAATGAATTTCAAGTATCATGATGGGAATGTATCAAGCTGAATTTAAACAAACTATGCTTACGTGAGCTCGCTCGTTGGCTGAGCAGTTATCCCTGAAATTCGATATTGTCTAGATGACTCCCTCCAGTGGGAGGCATAGACCTTTACTCCTCTCAAGGCCTTCTTTATCTGGCAAAAACCAAACCATGTGTCAATGACACTAATGAGAAAAAGTTTCAAACAAAAGATCATGCTAACCAAAATGAAATCTCATTTACCAGTGAGAACAAGTTTCAAACAAAAGATGATGCTAAACAAAATGAAATGTCATTGAACACTTGCCATTAAACACTTGCCATCAAACAAAAGATGATGCTAAATGAAATGTCATTGAACACTTGCCATCAAACAAAAGATGATGCTAAACAAAATGCTACGTCATTGAACACTTGCCATTAACCGATTTATAGGAAGGGAACGAAAGATGCAACGAAAGGGGAGGGAACACGATTCCCTCCCAAATCACAAATCTTCCGGACTCCACAGAACTTCAGGCTACTCTGTTTTCGTTGGAAACCTTCTGTTTGATTGCTCCAGAACTGACATTGAACTCATCTTTGGAAGGTATGGAAAGGTGAGAGATATTTCCATTCCAACATTCCCTGGTTCTCTAAAACCTAGGGGTTTCGTGTTTGTAACTTTCCTCTATGAGGATGAGGCTAGAGCTGCCATTGGGGTTTTGAATGGGAAACGGATCGACGGGAGGGTGGTCTCTGTCCAAGCTGCTCGGTCCTAGCCGCGAAGTCAGACCATTCCTGCCTATCAACAAGCTCCGATTCTGAACCCCCTAAATCCCAATGCCTTCTGCGAAGTTCTCAAGAGAACTCCGCCCCGACCTTAAAATCAAAAGGATAAGGAGGAGTTTACAGTCATTGCGGATGAGGCGGCAGTAGCCGTGCGGAGAAGAAGATTACAAACTGCTTTAGTGGGTTTCCCAACTGATCCAAATACCCCAATCATTCACCTTATCAGGGCTCTCAGAAATTCCAGATTTGTTGCTTCAGCGGTGGATGTTGTCAGGTTATCTCCAAGAGCTTCTTCGGGACATAGATAAGAAAATCAGGGGCAACAACATGATTTTTAAAATTGATCTGGAAAAGGCCTACGACCAGGTAAGTTGGTCCTTCCTCAAGGAAGTTCTCCAAAGTTTTGGCTTCAACCACTTGTGGATCTCGCTGGCTGAGAAATGCTGGGCGGGCCCCTGGTTCTCAGTGCTTTTCAATGGAGAAGTAGCGGGTTTCTTCAAATCGGGAAGAGGGCTGCGCTAGGGAGATCCCCTCTCTCCTAGCCTTTTCATTTTAGTCATGGAAGTGCTCAGCCGGGGCATTAAAAATTTGATTGCTACCAATTTATGTCAGCCTTTTCAGACCAGAAGAGAAGCCTAGACCATCTCCCACCTGCTCTTTGCTGATGACACTACAATCTTCCTCAACGGAAACAGGTCTTCTGTCAGAAATTTGATGGCATTCCTGCATTCTTTCAATAACGTCTCAGGGTTGAAGATCAACTTAGCCAAGAGTAGCTTTGTGGCGTCCTCCAAGATGCCCTTGAGTAGGATCCGGGCAACAGAGAGACTGTCCGGTATCGCCCGTTCGTCGTCCATTCTTTCCTATCTGGGAGTGCCGTTGGCCAAAGGTAGAATCAGAGCCAACTTCTACCAGCCCCTGGTTGACAAGATTCTGTCCCGCATCTCAGGTTGGAAGGTCCGATTCCTGAACCAGGCTGCCAGAATCACCCTCATCAAACATGTTCTTTCAAGTATTCCAATACACACCCTGGCAGCGATTGAAGTCCCGAAGAAAACCGTTGCGGCCATTGAATCTGCGCTTGCAGACTTCTTCTGGGGGTGGAATGAAGGAAAGAAAAACCTTCATTGGGTCTGTTGGAGGAAAATCTCTTCCCCAACCAATGAGGGAGGCCTCGATATTAGAGCCTTGAAGGGTGTCTCGGCTGCCCTTAGACTGAAAAGGGCCTGGACCACATTCTTCAGCCAGGAAAGTAGCTTATGGGGGTCTTTCATGCGCTCCAAGTATGGCATTAATGAGGCCTGAATAGCCTCCATTCATCACCAGTTAGACTCCCCGTCGTGGAAGAAGATTTTGAAGCTTCGTGACCTTCTTGTCGCCAACTCTCGCTTACTTCTGGGGGATGGAAACAGCAATTTTTGGGAGGAGAACTGGACGGGGTTGGGCCCTCTAAAAGCACGGACACTGGATTTCATCCCTCTTTCTTCCCGTCATCTGAAGATTAAGGACGTTATTGGGCCTGGGGGCCTAAGAGCGCAGCTACCGGCCTTTCTTCCTGACTCTGTGCGCCTTCACATTATTGTAGAAGGTCTAAAGCTAAACCGGGGTGAAGATAGAGCAGTTTGGGCCAGAGAGAGGTCTGGGAACTTCACCATTAAATCAGCTTGACAACTCTTCCGTGGTCAGGGCCGAAATCGTTCTTGGGCCAAGTGGACGTGGCACCCCCACCTTCCTCCAAAAATCGCTACTTTTGTTTGGAAAATTCTGAACAATGCCATCCCAGTCGACTTAAATATTAAAAAGAAGGGGGTCCACATGGCTTCCTCCTGCGATTGCTGCAAGCCACCAAGCTCCAAGGAGGAATCCCTTGATCATCTCTTTGCTGAAGGGGAGCTTGTCTCAGCCATTTGGAGTTACTTCTCCGACATTCTTTCAGTTTATTTCCTGCCTCATCAATCCGCCAGCGGGAGAGCCTCTCAATGGTGGGCCTTGGCTAACGCCTCTTCGCCACTGGGCGTCCTAAGAGGGTTGGCTCCAGCCCTCATCCTCTGGGAGATATGGAATTCTAGGAACGCCCTCCACTTTGAAGGGGTTATGTCCTCTGCCCAGCAGGCCATCCTCCAAGTTCGAGCTTGGTTTTTTCATCTTTCATCAGCGTTCCCTCTTCCAGTGAGTAAAACTCAGGCAGATAGGGATGCCTTGTTGGATCTTCACCTCCCTAAGGACTCTCCCAATCAGAAATCTCTGTCTTTCATGAGGTGGTCCAGGCCGAATCAGGGGAGAGTGAAGCTGAACGTAGATGGGTCCTCTAAGGGCAATCCTGGGCCTGCAGGTGGAGGAGGGGTTTGCCGTGGGGATAAGGGTGAGTTCTTATTCGCTTTTTGCAAAGCTTACGAGCAGGGATCGAGCTTTCTTGCTGAAACAAAAGCCGTTATTCATGGCCTTCTCATTTGCAAGCGCAAAGGGCTCCGCTCAGTGGACGTGGAGAGTGACTCTCGCGCTGTAGTGGACATGTTTAACAGCACGGTAGATGCCCCCTAGAGCGCTTACTACTGGAAGAACCATTTTGTCTCGCTTCGCTCGGCACGTTGTATCACCATCAATCACTCCCCGAGAGAAGCTAACAGGGTTGCTGACAGCCTCGCCTGTTGGGCTAGTTCCAACCAGCTATCTAGATTGTTTGACGATGCTTCTTGCCTCCCTTTTCTCACCCGTGGGGAGCTGGTGCTTGATAGGACAGGTTTAGGGTCTGTTCGTGTTTCATAGTTTTATTTTCCTTCGTTTTGTCAGGTTGTTCCCTTTCCATACGATAGGTGGGCCCTACATTTTTCTGGGGCCCTCCCGAAGGTGTTCGTTTTGGTTTCCCTGGGCTCGGGGCACTTTTTGTTAGCCCAGGTGCCCTCTCCTCCGTAAACACAGTTCTCATCAATGGAAAGTTCTTTAAAAAAAAAAAAAACAAAATGAAATGTCATTAACCGTATGATAGAAATAAGATCATATCTATAACTCCCATTAAGCTATTGTTTGGTTGCACCAAATATCATAAAAATTTGCAACACAGTAGACTGATTAATCATGAATTTCACGTTTCGGACTTCCGACCGATCAGTTTATGTAACTGTTTCTATAAAGTTTTCTCTAAGATTGTTGTGGCCAGGCTTAGCACAATTCTTCCGGCATTGGTTTCACCTGAGCAAGGGGCTTTTGTGCAAGGCCGAGCTATAGCGGAAAATATAGCATTGGCACAGGAACTCTTTCGGGATTTAAACAAGTCAGTCCGCGGTGGGAATATAGTGTTGAAGCTTGATTTGGACAAGGCTTATGACAGAGTAAATTGGGACTTTTTGCTTCTGGTGCTTGAACGGTTTGGTTTTTGCAAAGCTTGGATAAAACTCGTCGAAAAATGTTGGGTGAATAGTTGGTTTTCAGTTTTGATAAACGGGGAGATGGCAGGCTTTTTCAAATCGTCAAGGGGATTACGGCAGGGTGATTCAATTTCACCTAGCCTGTTTATTCTTTCAGCAGAGGTCTTGAGCAGGGGGTTGAAATGCATGATCAACCAGCAGGTTTACTGTCCTTTCGCGCTTCGTAGAGGGTGTCCCACTGTCTCACATTTGCTATACGCGGATGACACCCTCATCTTCACAAATGGGGGCAAGCGGTCACTCCAAACTTTGAAGAACTTCTTGGTGTCTTTTCAAGCCTCCTCGGGTCAGAATATAAATTTGCGAAAATGTTCATTTTTTTGTTCTGCTAAGCTCTCGAGAAACCGAATCAGGGCCATAGAGGAAATCCTTGGGATTGCAAAAGTGTCGTCTTCGTTCTCGTACCTTGGAGTCCCTCTGGTACAAGGAAGGCTCAAATCTTCTCATTTTCATCCGTTGGCTGACAGAATAGTGGGGCGAATTAATGGGTGGAAGGCCCGAATCTTATCGCAGGCTGGGAGAGCAGTTTTGGAATGTGCTTACTAGCATTCCGGTGCACACATTGGCGGCGGTCCACGTTCCTTTGAAGGTGTTGAGCTCAATTGAGAAGCAGATGGCAAAGTTTTTTTGGGGATGGACAGAAGGGAAAGAAAAATGTCATTGACAAACATGGAAAGTGCTGGCTTCGACTAAGGAAGAGGGTGGTATCGGGATAAGACGCCTTACAGACATCATGACAGCCTTTCGGCTCAAAATGGCATGGACTATCAGGTTTGGGAAGGAAATAAATGTCTGGAAGCACTTCATGGCAACAAAGTACCATATGGATTTGAGTTCCACCTTGTCTGAGCGGCCTACGCGCCTGTCCTCTCCTTTATGGAAGCGGATTTTTGCCCTCATCCCTATCGTTGATTCCCGAGTGCTATGGCAAATCGGTGATGGTAAGTGTAATTTCTGGCAAACGAATTGGACAGGATTAGGGCCGCTCTCGCAGCTTGTTCAACATGAGGTGCCCGAGGGCCTGCGGGACCTTGAGGTGTTTAACGTGCTTGGTCAGGTGGGTCCCCTCCCCCCTCTTCTGTGTGGCTCCTCCTCCCTCAGGGTGTGATCAATCAGATTTTTCACGCCGATTTCTGCATTGGAAGGGATTCGGACACACCAATCTGGCCTTTCACCCCAGGTGGGGAGTTTTCTGTTAAATCTGCTTGGGAGTTGAGTAGAATCCAGCGTCAAGCCGGAGTTGGTCTCGGTGGGTGTGGCATGCAAAACTCCCGCCAAAAATGTCGTTGCTTGTTTGGAAAGTTTTACAAAGAGCGGTCCCAGTTGATTGTGCTGTGCAGTCTCGTGGCGTCCACTTGCTTCCAAATGCGTCTGCTGCGCCTTGCAAGGTACTCAAGTTCCCCCTTCGCATGCACAGGAATCAGCTCTCCATTTATTTGTTTCAAGTAAGTTAGCTCAGAGAGTGTGGTATGAGATCGGTAGGGACTTTCAGATTGTTGTCATGGAGGCTATGTCAATTGAAGCTCGACTTCAACAGTGGTGGGCGGTGGTCTTGTCGAAGCAGAGGAGAAGTATAGTCCAGATGCTTACACCTTGCATCATCATTTGGGAGATTTGGAAAGCCCGAAATGCAGCGATCTTTGATTCGGTAGTGGTGTCCTCGGATTCAGTTACTGCAAAAATCAGGTGGTGGATGGCTCGTATTGTTGGCTCAACAGCGGGTGTCGGTAAAACTGTCGTGGGTAGACAGCTCAGTCAGCAGCTCTCCCAGGTGCATTCGGGTATTTATTTTGGGGGGCGAGCCTTACTAGTGAAGTGGGAGAGGCCTCCGACTGGATGGATTAAGGTGAATGTGGATGGTTCCTCTCGTGGAAATCCAGGCAATTCGGGTGGGGGTGGAATTGGTCGGGATGAAATAGGCAATCTCATTTTTGCTTTTTCAGTGGGTTATGGTGTTGGAACGAACACGGTGGCTGAATTACGTGCGGTCCATGATGGCCTCTTCCATGCTCTCCAAAGGGGCATGTCCCACATCATCATTGAATCCGACTCCAGACAAGTGATTGATATGATCAATGGTGTGGCCAAGCCAGGTTGGAAATGGAAATCTTGGATACTCAGAATCAACCACCTGCATTTGCGGGGTCGTACTAAGTTCGTGCATGTCCTGAGGGAAGGAAACTCTCCAGCTGATCTATTGGCCCGGCATGGGAGTGTCGCCCAGTCCTTTTCTTATTTCGATACTTCTGCTGCTCTTCCCCACCAGGTCAGAGGTTCTATTTTTCTCGATAAGGTTGGTCTGGGTTCGATTAAGTCCTTGTAAAGGTTTTTGCTTTTGTGTCCAGTTAGTTTCTTACGATAGGCACCTGCTTATTGCCTTGGGGTGCCCGAATGTACAGACCGTCTCTTTCTATGGAATCTTTCATTAAAAAAAAAAATAAAAAAAAAATCATGAATTTCACGATGTTTGGTCCAACCAAACAAACTCCTATAAAAATAATTAATTTTTCTTCACACAAAAAATAACAAATGCAGGTAGAAGTAATACCTTAACGCGGTCGGTATCAGATAACGGCCTTGTTGGATCTTGCAAATTGAGATACTGAAATACAAAATCGATAACAGGAATTGGTTCGTAAAATGACGTTGATGAGATATCTGTAGAAAGGAATAAAATGTATGAGCAAAAGAGAGCAAACTACACAAAGATAGCTTTGGAGAGAAAAAAAAATTAAAAATGAAAGAAGTTAATACCAGCAACATCAGTACATGTGCCAAAACAGTCAGAAACAAAAACAACAACAATAATAATAATATTGTTTGTTAACTTCTTAAAAAAATTATATGTAATATGGGCAAAACACCAGATTACATAAATCAATCAGAACTTGGACATGAGAAAACTGTAGTTCAGCAAACAAATACCAATGTTCAGCGAAAGCCCCATCTGTGTAGGGCGGATGCTCTGATAGCATCCCCTCCAACACTCCAAACCATCACCTAGAGGACTTCTTTGACCCAACTCAGGAGAGAAAAAAGTTCTTCGCACGCGAGTATAACTGTGACCATCAAAGGCAGACAAAAGTTCATAACAATTTATATTGAGTGGTTATATCAAAAGTAGAGGGCAGCAAATAATTACTTGAATAAAGGCGATTCTCTTAGCACCACATTAAGCATTTGTATTGTCTCCTGTGGTGCATCCAACTGTCTAGCTCGCAAAAACTGCTTCAGATGGTGCATATCAGCTCGAGCAGCAAACTTTATCGCCACCTTAAACTCTCTCTCCCTTCTACATTTTCAAACAAACTCAAAATAACCATCAAGATAAAAACAACAAGAACAGAAACCACAATTTATGTGTTTTTTTAGGAAGGTCAAGAGAAACCATAGGAAAATATGTAAAACAGTAGTCAGAAGAAAGAACAAGGCTTGACTAACAAACCTGGTCGTTGAACTAGTGGAACCTGTCTTATCTTTGTCGACCAACTTGATGACAAATTCTTTCGACAAAAACGGCAAAGGCCCAGCAGTGTACAGGCTCTTACTACCATCATAAACAGGCTTTCTTCTACGCAAATGTGATTCCTTATAGGTTGCTACGAGCTGTTGGATGATGGCACGAGTTGTGCCTCGGGATGCAACCGGAGAAATTGAAACCTAGCTCATTTGTTTTAGAAACAGAAAATACATTTGAAAAACAACTCAGCAAAACTATCAACATAAAGCAAATTTTGAATCCAATATCTACAAGAATAAAGTTCTGGATTTTAAAGGATTCCAATCTCCCTCAGAAATGCAGACAGAAACTTATCATTTAACAACAAGCAAGATACAAGAACAATCTACTCTCAAACACAATTCTACCACTTCGAAACATCAATAAACAAAGAGAGACAATTAACAGATGATGCAGGTAATAAAAGTTTCCCATCCAAATGTGCAGTTTCTAAATGCGAACAGATTGACATATTGTACATGAGAATATTTATGTTTTGAACATTTGTCATAGAGAGCAGTAAGTCCTACACGGCAAAACTAGAACTAGAACAGTTTATGGGACTGAATTGCACTATCTGCAACCCAAGCCATGTCAGACTTCTCCCATTTCCAATGTTGCGATCTCTAGTTTTGGCACTACCTAATGCAGATCATCATTGTTATCCACCAAGGAGTGACCACCATGATCCCTTCCGTCCTCCCACAAGTATCTAACTATCTATGCAGCCACACTTGCAAACCTGGCATCCGTGGGACACCAAATGGGCCATACATGAGGTGAAGCCAATGGTGCAATTAACCTAGTGGGCCATAGAAGTCATCCATTCCAACTGATCAAGTGGTCCACATGTACAAAATAACAGTTAGATTAATAAAAATGTCATTCATAGATATTCAGCAAATATCTGCAGTCACACTTGCCAACCTGGCATCTGTGGGACATCAAATGAGCCATACATGAGGTGGAGAAAACAATGCAGTCAACCTAGTGGGCCATGGAAGTCATCCATTTCAGCTCATCGAGTGGTCCATATGTACAAAAATAATAGTTTGAAAAATAAAAATGCCATTCACGGATATTCAACAAGCATTAACGAGTGGAACATCCCCATTATTGGGCCAGGAAATAGCCAAGTCATCCCTTTCACTGTTGTCACGTGTGAACACATGTAGAGCTGCGTTATTCACATAGCAAACATCTTATCACCAAACAAGCTAAGAAATAAAACGAATCCTAAAGAGCAAATAAGTAACAAGATACCAAAGGAGAAACATCATCTATAGTTAACTACGCATTTAAGTTAGGGAAAAAAGCAAAAGAGAACGTAAACAAAAACTCTTTTAGCAAGAAAATAATTTACAGATTTTATGAAGTCAACTCAGTGGAATTCCTAATAAAAATAAAAACTAAAAGTAAATCAAGCTGCAGTAATCATGTTGATAAGAAAGAGCTGTTTCTAGATTCCAAAATCACAGCCTATTTTTCTCAACTCGAGAAATGACAATGAGCCAATCGCAGCCTAAGCAAATGACAAGGAAAGAAATGCACAAGCTTGGGGGGGGGGGGGGGGGGGGAAGGAATATCAGATCTATATCAATGAATTTTTCCTTTTTAGAAAACATTGAAACCACACAAGGGCTCAACCTTTAACTGAAAGGAGTCCACATGTGATATTAGCTCTGGGTAACTAAATAAGATGATGATCGAAGTAAAAGGGGAAATGTTAGGGAAAAAAAATAAAAACAAAGAAAAAAAGTAGGCATTGAGGGATAGACAATAAAAACAGAGCACTAAACGACTAAACCAATACAGAAAAAAATGCATATATAAATCCATTAAAATAATCTAAAGTAAAAAAAAACAAAAAAAACAAAAAAAAAAAAAAAAAAAGAAAAAAAAGAACAGACAAACATAAAGAACATTCTCAAGTCCTATTTGCAGAAATAATAGAGAAAATGCATTAAAAAAATACTAATATGCAACCGATTATTCCAAGCTTTAACATCTCACTCAAGAAAAAGGCAAGGATCTATAGCAGGAACAGTTGCAATGGGAATAAAAGGCTTGCATGGGAGAAGATAACATACTAGGAATGAATGCAAAGCAAATTACGGCGAGCTTTCAAATCACCAAAACAAGAACCAAGATCGCAAGGGAAATTTTCTAGAACAATCCAAAACGGAAAATCAAAATGAAAGAAGATTAAAAAAAACAGAGATGCAAAGGAAATACCAAAATGATCCGAAAAGGAAAAAAAAAAAAAAAAAGAAACAAAAAAAAAAAAAAAGAGATACAAGAAAAATCGGAGAAGATCAAGCACTAGAACAATCGAAAAGGGAGAAAATCGAATAAGACAAAGTACATTGGGCTCTTGACAAAGAGAAATAAAAGCACAAAAAAATAGATACAAACGAAATCATCAAAAAAACGCTGAGGGATTTAAGAAACGGGGTAGACATATATAAGATCTCAAACTAAGAACACGATTAGAAGCATTTAGGAGAAATGCATTAAGATAAAAGCCATTTTCATGTTGAGAATAATTCAAACTCAACAGTCAAAAAAACGTTTGAAATTCCACTATCTTCTCACTGTTTGTTGTAACTAAGTTGGATGTGGTCAAGCCACATGTCAGTAGCTGCTTAAATCTCTCAAGTGTTAGCTGCCTCTTATGTCTATAAAACAGTCTACTACGTAGTGTAAAAGACAACAAAATTGAATATACTCTGCTATCCTACAATCCAAAGAAAACAGCCCTTATTGCTTATGTGTGTTATTTGTGAAGTTTGTGTTAATCATGATTGAGTTGCTATTACTCCATCAAATTTGGTATCAAAGCCAAGTTCCGCAGCGATCTGGAGCACCGGTAAAAGGTAATCGCAACCACAAGTAGCACGGTAAGTGTTAATCAAAATTTTGTTCCCGTTTTCAAAGGAGAAAATTTTCCATTTTGGGCTATTAAAATGAGAACAATATTTATGTCTCACGATTTATGGGAATTAGTAAAGACTGGTTTTATAAAGTATAATGATCAAGAAGGGTGACCGCAGATCAAAAAGCGGAGATGAAAGAAAATAGAAAAAAAGATGCAAAGGCCCTGTCATATATCTAGCAAGCTCTGGATGACACAATCTTCCCAAGAATAATGGGAGCTAAAACATCTAAAGAAGCATGGGACTTGCTTCGAAATGAATTCCAAGGGTCAAGTAAAGTAATCACTGTGAGATTACAATCTCTTCGTCGTGAATTTGAAACCTTATTTATGAAAAATTCAGAATTGGTTCATGAATTTTTCACTCGAGTCACCTCAATAGTAAATCAAGCTAGGTTTCTTGGTGAAGACCTATCTGAACAAAAAATTGTTGAAAAGGTGCTTCGGAGTCTTAATTCAAAATTTGATTCCATTGCTCCTGCAATAGAGGAATCTAAAGATCTAAGCACTTTGCCTTTAACTCAATTAATGGGATCTCTTCAAGCTTATGAAGAGAGGTTACAAAAAGACAGAAAATTCTGTTGAGCAGGCATTACAGACAAAACTCACTTTGAAGGAAAGCTGGAGTGAAGGTACTGCAACTCACCCATTTAAAAAGGGTCATGGTGGTGAAGCTCGGTCAAACCAATCCTTTAAAGGGAAAGGAAAAGGCCACTACAACAACTCTAGAAACTCAAACTCCAATCAAGGTAATTGTAAATCCTCTGTTCAATGTTACAAGTGCAAAAAGAAAGGGCATATTGAAAGAAACTGTTGGTATAAAAATAAGGATTCTAATGTGCCACATTGCTCAATTTATAAAAAAATTGGGCATGCTGGAAAAGATTGTTGGTACAAACCAAAAGATAGGGCAAATTTCCATGAAGAAAAATGTGATGATGAAAAAGCTGATGAAGAAAGCCTATTTCTTTCATGTTTTACTGCATGTACTGAAAGTGTTTGGTATCTAGATAGTGGTTGCAGTAACCATATGACAGGTGATAAATCATTATTTGTTGAGATGGATGAGACTATTAGGTCTCAAGTACGGATGGGAGATGATAATCAAGTTCAAGTGAAAGGTAAGGAAACTATTTCCATAGACACCAAATCTGGTAAGAAGCTTATTCATGATGTTATGTATGTTCCTGACATTGCTCAAAATTTGATAAGCTTGGGACAATTGATGAAAAGAGGACTTTACACTATTTTTGATGAAAATAAATCATGATATTTAATAAGAAAAACAAGGAATTAATAGTTTCAGTTGAAATGACTGATACTAAAATGTTCCCTCTTAAATTTTCTGATCTCACCATCAATGCTTTTAATGTTGAATCTAGTGATGTCTCTAAGCTATGGCATAAACGATATGGCCATCTAAACTTTGGTGGGCTAAATTTACTGTATAAAAATACAATGGTTACTAGTTTACCGATGGTGACAAATGATGGAAAGTTGTGTGAAGCATGTGTATATGGAAAACATCATAGAACTCCCTTTCAAGTGGGTAAATCTTGGAGGGCAACTGAACCTTTGATGCTTGTACATGCTGATATCTGTGGTCCTATGCTCTTTTGGTGGATGTAGATATTTTCTATTATTTGTTGATAACTTTACTAGAATGTCATGGGTGTATTTTCTTTAAAAAAAGTCTAAAGCTCTTTCATTTTTCATACAATTTCGGGCTTCTGTTGAAAAACAAAGTGGCTATTTTATTAAAAAAATTGCGTATTGACTGGGGTGGTGAATTTACATCCAAAAAATTCTTTATGATGTGCAAAAGTGCAGGTATAAATAGAGAACTCACAACAAGCTTTACCCCACAACAAAATGGGGTCACAGAACGAAAAAATCGAATAATCGTTGAAACCGCAAGGTGTATACTGAAAGAAAAGGATCTACCAAAGACCTTTTGGACTGAAGCCGTGGCAACTTCGGTTTATTTATTAAACCGATTTCCTACCAAAGCTGTCACAGGAAAAACCCCATATGAAGCTTGGTTTAGGAGAAAACCAAAAGTGAGTCATCTTAAAGTATTTGGATCTATAGCCTATGCTCATATTCCTTCGCGAAAAAGATAAAAATTAGATGATAAGAGCAAAAAATATATTTTTATTAGTTATAGCGATGAAACAAAGGGCTATAGGCTCTATGATCCAAAAAATAATATTTTGAACATCAGTCGAGATGTTATCTTTAATGAAAATGGTGCCTGGAATTGGGAAAGTAGTGCCGAAAATACTCATTTGGTTGTTGATCATGAAGAAACCACTTCTTGTATGCCACCAAATGAGTTTCATCCACAACCTTTACCACATATTGAATCAAGTGAATCGCCTCCAAGAAAGGTAAGAAGTCTTACTGATATTTATCAATCATGTGATTTTGCCTTCTTTTCTTCAGAACCCACATGTTTTGAAGATGCAGTATCAAAGGAAGAGTGGTATGATGCAATAAAGGAAGAACTTGATGCTATTGAAAAAAAATAAAACATGGCGATTGGTTGATTTGCCCTCAAGAAAAGAAGTCATTGGACTGAAATGGATTTATAAATCCAAATTCAATCCTGATGGATCTTTGAAAAGGCATAAAGGTCGTTTAGTAGCAAAAGGTTATGCTCAAATTCCATGTGTTGATTTTTTTGAAACATTTTCTCCTGTTGCTCGATTAGAAACCATTAGAATTGTTTTATCTTTGGCATCTCAAGAAAGTTGGCATGTTTATCAATTTGATGTCAAATCAGCTTTCTTAAATGGTGAGTTACAGGAAAATGTATATGTAGAACAAATTGCAGGATTTAAACTTAATGGGATGGAAAATAAAGTTTACAAATTGGAGAAAGCTTTGTATGGACTCAAACAAGCTCCAAGAGCATGGTACAGTAAGATCGACAGGTACTTCCTTGACACTAATTCTAAGAGGAGTGAAAGTGAACCTACTCTTTATGTGAAAACTCAAGGTATGGAAATCTTTATAGTTTGCTCGTATGTTGATGATATGATATATACAGGCAATTTTATAAGTTTGATGAAGCAATTTAGAGAAAATATGATGTCTAAATTCGAAATGACCGACTTGGGCCTCTTACATTATTTTTTAGGCATGCAAATAATTCAAGATTCCAATGGTATTTTTATATGTCAAGAAAAGTATGCTCATGATAAAGTATGCTCATGATATATTAAAAAGATTTTATATGACTAATTGTAATCCTGCAAAAACTCTCATGAATACAAATGATAAACTTATGTTAGAAGATGGGGTAAACAAAACTAATGGAAAAGACTACAGAAGCTTGATTGATGGATGGGCGCATAGGTCATTGTTTATATGCTTATCCTTGGTATGGGCGCATAGGTCATTGTTGAATGTTTTGCAGCTAGATCTTGCATGGGTTCTGAGCACTCTCTTAGCTTCCATTCTAATTATATAACAATGCAATTTATGCAAGTAATTTTTGTATTTTCATCTTTATGCGATTTGATTGTAGTCAATGTTTTAGCACTTGAACCTGTATCTTTTTCTTCCTTCCCGTCTTTCTTTTCTTTTTGTGTGTGTGAGTGTGGACTGGTCCTGCTTCATAATAGGTATGTAAACCACAGTTCAGGCTAATGGTGGTAAACAAGGTGACTAGTCCTGTTTGATAATTGATGGACTAATCTATCTCACTCATACAAGGCTAGATATAATGTTTACAGTGAGAAGCTTGATTGGTGGACTAATCTATCTCACTCATACAAGGCCAGATATAATGTTTGCAGTGAGCCTTCTATCCAGATTCATGCAAAATTCAAGTAAACAGCGTATGGGAGCAGCAAAAAGTTTGTGTTAATCGTGATTGAGTTGCTATTACTCCATCATTTCAAGCCAAACAAGCCATGTAAACAACTACAGATCAAAACACAAAAACAAAGGATCGATGGAAATATCATACATATCAGGTAAGAAAAACCAGATCCGAAGCAAAAATCAGGTGAAATACTTTAAACGGAGGGAAATCTCACATCATAGTGGCATAGGTCCTTGTCCTCAGCTATATTGACAAGGAAGTAGTTCGCACGGACCACGCACTTTGAGCCGAGAGTTCCGAACCCGGGCCGAGCCGGGAATCGGATCGCCTTCGTCGATGATGGTGGCGACAGCTGTTGCGCTGGTGCTGGTGCTGGCGCTGGCGCAGGCGCCGTAGACTGTGCTGGCGTAGAACGTTCCTCCAAGGATACGCGCCGCTCGAAATCGCGACTTAAACAAGAAGACGCAGATGCTGCAGCAGGAGCTGCTGATGCAGATGGCGATGGTCGCTGCTGCTGCTGAGGAGGAGCGCCTCCACCTCTTTTGCCGCTGCCACCTCTTCCACCTCTCTGAGATGAAGATAGTGCTGGAGTAGCTCTTTGGCCACTGCTTCCGCGCCTTGACATGTTGCGTTTTATAGAAAAGACAGAGAAATGGAGGAAAGAACGATGAAGCAGTCTTCTTTCGGTCCTTCTCTTGCAAAGGCTGGAATAAAGTTGGTTGACGTGGGGGTGAGAGAGAGTGAGGGGGAGGTATTTTATAGAAGGAGAATGATACAGTACATTCAGGCTCTACCGAAATTTAGTAGATCCATCTCCTAAACTTAATAGATGTGAGAAATCTAGATCATTCATCTAATTGTTTACACTGTCAATTGAGAATGGACAAAAATTACACGGCGATAATGATCCAAGGACTTAATACAATGGAATTTTATTGGACGGTTCTTAGTCTCTCAAAGGGAATGTGGTGAAATGTAACTTGGTTTTGTAACGGTGTCTGATCAAAAGAGAAGGTCGGCAGATGAATGGTCCTGATTGGAATATTCTGCTGCCAGGTGTACGGTGGGGAGATGATTTCTTCCCACCGTAATCGCTTTCTTCTCTCTCTTCGGTACCATTACTCCTTTAAGACAATGAGACCTGCAGTGTTACTGCTACGGGCTTTTCGAATCCCGGTAACGACGGCCTTACCTTCTTGTTAGTCGTGGAAACCTGATCGGCGCTCCTCGCGTCCTGCGATGTCGGTGGGACCTAACCGTGAGGCGCAACCAGAAGTACACGTTCTATATCTAGGCCGTCCATCTTTTTTAAAGCTTAATTTAACACATGGTCCCATAAGTTAAGCAGATAAAAATCTCAAGTGGACTACACCACAAGAGATTAGTCATTGACACCTAGCAGTGAAAGATTCTTAGAATTCCTTGGAATCTTTATTTGTCAATCACACGTGTTGAAAAGGTCACGCGTCCCTGAACTAAGGGAAATAAAAAATATAAGCTTCATCCAAAACTTCCATGGCTCATGGTGGTAACCTTTTAATGGTCAATCACCATCCAAAACTTTCATGTTGGTGGTAACTTTGGTCAATCACAGTTGTTTCTTGTGGTATGGTCTACTTTGATTTAAATCTTTTTCATTTTTCGAAAAATCTCTTAGAATGAGCTGAAAAAATGCGTGGATATACAATGCACATGTCTATGCTGAATTCAGGGTCGTGTTCGTCTACCTTTGATTTAAATCTTCTTCATTTTTTGAAAAATCTCTCAGAATGAGCTGAAAAAACGCATGGACATACAATGCACACGTCTATGCTGAATCTAGGGTCGTGTTCGTCTAGCCGTAGCGGGGAGCTAAAGACGCTCTTAACCCGTATCATCTTCATATTGGCTAAATGCCCCTTTTAGGGTCAGGTGGACGCTACTTGTGGGTAACCCACCTCATTGGAATACAGTGTAACCCCAAGTTCTGTGGGGCCCAATTTAACGTTTGTGTTATAGCCATTCATCTGTTTCTCCAACTCATTTTAGACCTTAAGACCATGTAAGAGAGAGATCAAAAATTCGAGTGGGCCACACATACAACAATCAAAGTGGAAATGTCTGCTAATGAAAGCTTTACGGTGCACACCCTAACATTGATATGCCATCCAACCCATTTATAAGGTGATTTCAACATTGACTGAGGTAAACCACAAATTTTAGCTTAGTAAAGGAATTTCGTGGCTCTTAAAAAAAAAGGTTTGTCTGGTAAGTGTTCAATCCTCATTGCTTTTCGCAGCTGGCTTCAGTTTTGAATCTCCATCCTGAGTTGAGGTAGCTAAACAGAAGTAATATAAAATAAGCATCCATCGAGCCTGAGGTTCTAGGTAATTTTTTTATCCATGCCATCCATCCATCCATTTTGACAACTAATTTTATGGCATAAGACTAAAAATGAGGTAGATTCAAATTTTTGGTGGACCACATCATGGGAAATAGTGATGATTAATTACCTACCATTAAAAACTTCTTGAGGACTATAAATGCTTTGGATTATGCTGGTATTTATATTTTCCCTTCATCTGTTTGTGAAATCAAATCAATAAGTTGGAGGGAAAGTAAAGAATACAATGAGCCTCACGAAGTTTTCAATGGTGGGCATTCAGTCCCTAACATTTCCTGTGGTGTCAGTCCACTTGAGATTTGGACCTCCTTATTTTTGGTTGAATGTCCTAAAATGAGCTAGCAAAACAATAGCGTGGATAAATTACATGCTAGGCAGGGCCATAAATCACTGATCAGTATCAATCTCGGTACTTGATGGGTCACTACCGAATCCAAAGGGAATGACAAGACTTCGAAGCAACTTGCCTATTGCCTCCCAAGATCCTCCAGGTGTTCCTCCCAGGAATAATGTATCAATACAGAGGATCGTTTATTGAATGTGAACCACTGCTTTATTAATCTCTTTTAATTCTTAAGTGTCTACCTAACCTATCATCGAGATAAGATTCAAGAATTGTTTATATGATCGGAAGACATTAACATTAAAACCATATCCTAACGATGGATGGTTCGTATTAAATAAAGTGCAGTCCACGTTGCAAGAAATATAGGACAAAAGATTAGGGAGATAGGATCCTTTATTAGAGATCTTTTCACGACATGCCGTTTCAGTGTGGCCCATAGTATCAACGGCCTTAGATCACCCTAACATGAGCAATACATGCCCTGACCAGGGCAAGTAATGGGTACGCTTAGCCGACTGCCCAACCTTCCACACATAATTTCTATGCTATTTCTGTTTAAGCGTGGTAATATTGCTTACCTGACCCCCTAAGGGTACTTTTATTCGACTGATAATATTTTTTGCTCAAATGCTTGTACCTATCTATTTCGGCTCGTCATGCACCTAGTGTAGGCTTGGGCATCAGCCTTACGTACAATGCCGGTTGAGCTTAGGTTAGCTTTAGCTTGATTTGATCCTATACCATCAACAATTAATAAAAAGCTTATTTATTTTAAATTAAATTTTGAATTCAAATTATTAAGAAGCTTTATAAATTTTAAATTTATTAGGAAATATTTTACTTTTAAATTCACACTACAACAAAACTGCGGAAAAGCGGCACTTCGGTGCAACTTACGGCAGCGCTATTTAACTGACGGCCACGGATGTTATAAAAAATTAAAAAAGACGCGATTTTCATTTTCATTTCACTCGCAGCTCTTTCACTCGCAGCTCTGTCTCTCCCGACGACTCTCTCTCTCTCTCTCTCTCTCTCTCTCTCTCTCTCTCTCTCGAATCTCTCTCTCTCTCTCTCTCTCTCTCTCTCTCTCTCTCTCTCTCTCTCTCGACTCTATCTCTCTCTCTCTCCCGACCTCTCTCTCCCTCTCCCTCTCCTGACGACTCTCTCTCTGTCCCGATTCTCAGCTTCTTCCTACCCCCGAATCTCTCTCTCGCGCGAGCCGCCATTAATTTTAGGGCTTAGATGAAGATCTGAAACAGGTAAGAGTCTAGATTTCATCAATTTCAACATTAGTGATTTCTTAATTAGGGATTTACAATGTTGAAACCCTAATTAGGGATTTACTATGTTGAAACCCTAATTAGCGATTTTTTTATGTTGGATTTCGTGACGGGTAAAGTTTTTTAATCTGAATTCTGTTCGATTTGTAGTTTTATAACTCATTAGGTATCTAGATCTGCTACTCTCTTGTTTCTGAATTCTGTTTCGTGACGGATGGGGTTGTCAATGACATTGAAGCAGAGGAGCAAGTTGCCAAGATTTGTGTGTGATCTGAATGTTTGTTGAAGATGGTAACATCACATGGTAGCTTTCATACACTATTCTCTGTAGGTTTTTAGTAGCTCTCTATGTCATGCCATGATATGCAGGGGAACTAGGCATTCTGCATTGTGTTATTTTATTTAGTACTACAACCTAGCATGGAAAACCCATGAAATGTTGAAATATAACAGTGCCATGGCATGAAGCACTGTTTGGCATCCCACCCGAATGGTGCTGCACTATAGTATTTGGCCACTGCTGCAACTCAAACCAGGGAATGCATGGCATGCTATGCAATGAGCCATGTGCCCCTGTGACCTACCATAGATAGGCATGATATGTGATGTTCAGAAAAGATGTTTTGAAGACATGGACATACAGTCATGGAGTTGCCCTTCTTTATATGCCATGTGACTCCCTATGAAGGAGAAGGAAAACTGTGTTAAAAATATGTAGGAATTATTCTTTCACTGATTATTTGAATAATTTCCAAGTTGATCTCTGGCAGCTTTGTATTTGGGTTTCACTGGTTATATGTTTTCAGTAGTACAGTCCACCCCCCACCCCCCCCCCCCCCCAAAAAAAAAAAAAATGACATCCTGGTCATTTGGAGGCCAATAAATGGGAAAGAAAATTGTGGATTTTTGTGAAATTGTCTCTTAACATGTGGTTTTTAATATCATTTTAAAAAATCAGGGGCTTTTCATGATCCGTCTAGATATTAACTGCATTTTACATAATATATTGCAAAATTCTAGAATGACATCACACTATTTATGCATCTAAATACCTGCAGCAAACTAGGTTCGTTGTGTCTGATTTGGATTCTGACTAGAATTTTGGTTCTTGCACTCTGTGGCAGTTGTTTCACAAAATGTTTCCCCAAGAAGAATTTTTCCTTGAGAATTCGGTGTACAAAGATACAGAAGATGATGTTGGTTCCTCCGACTGATTCTCAGCCCTTGATGATGAAATGTTATAGATATGTATATTTTTATTTTTATCATCTGTGCTAACATTTTCTGTTTCAATGGCCAATTCATCCGGTACTAAACTGAACTCCATCGCCAGTTTCATTCTCTTAGGGCTGGTGTCATTGAAGAAGTGCGAGTACAGAGAGATAAATGTTTTGGATTTGTAAGGTATCACAAAAACGATCAAGCAACCTTGGCCATTCAAATGGCCAAGGGAATGATTTTTCGCGGCAAGCTATTATTGAATGTCGTCTGTTGGTGTGTCTCTTCATATCTAGGTATGTTTTAAAATTCAGATGCATATGGAAATTATGTTTATATTGGTGACTGGATTAGATAGCTGGCTAGTTCACTTTCTTGAATTTTGAGTTGACTCAATGAATTTTATAACCCTGCTACAAAGTATTGAGTTCTTTTGGGGTTCTTGGGCTTGATATTTTCCTTCAACCATAGCTAGGAAACATTGTGGATTGAGGAAATGGAGATACAATAGACGACCATTACCATCATTTCATGGCAAACATCTCCCTTCCTTTTCTGTATGATGATTTCCTCGTCAATTAAACTTGAGATGCATTTTTCGATGTAGGACGACAGAGTTGATGCATTCTTTTGGTGTAAATGCTTGCCATTTCTTGATTTCCTGGGCAAGAATATTACCTCATGAGTAAGAAAACTTTCACTTAATAATAGTATTATAATTATTTAAAAGACGCTAATAATTTTCTTAAACAATCTCTAGTGGAAGAAGAGTGGAAGTCACTGGAATTATGTTCTACAACAAGCTTATAGATGCTCTTATACTGGGAGGTAGTGTTACTCAAAAGGCTTCATAATCTTGCACATTAGTGGATGCCTGAAAATTACTAGATCGATAGACTCATAACTCAACCTAGTCAGCTCTGTTTGCCCAAATTACCTCATGCATATGACCAATGTTTGAAAGCTAATTAATCTGATGACTGAGTGTACATCGATAGGATTACTTTCTTGCATGTGTCATCTTATGCTATTCCATCTAAAACATTTCCCTTATTCAGAAGTTTGGAAACTTCCAATAAAGTTGCAGTTCATGATTAGAAGATTGCTTAAAATAGCTACGTGCAGTGATTCAGTATTAATTTGTGTATGTTTGCAAGGACCCAGTGTACAACAGAAATGAAGTAAAGGAGGCATGAGATTAATGTGTGCAAATAATTTAGACTGAAGTAGTTATTTATTTAACTCGAGATGCATTTTTCGATGTTGGAAGATATAGAGTTGATGCATTGTCTCAGTGTAAATACTTCAGTCCATTAATAAGGTGTTTTCGTAGTTGTTTCAAGTGCGCTGAGGTCGCCAGCGTGAAACTCGTGATGATAAGAGCCATTAATCTTCATAGCTGTTAATGTTAAAAGTTATTTGTTGAGAAATGCCCATGTCCCCCACATGGATGCATGCAAGATCCATACTTTCCATCCAGTGACCATACCATGTGTGTTGTAGTCCAAAGCTCAGGTGGTGGTCAAATCATCAGATGCACCACATGAGCCACAGCCTCCTTTTGGGTTACAACAGGTGCACAATAGGGCCACATGATGGCTGACATGGATCTTGTGCACGTAGACAAAAGGAGATGCATATTTCGGATACTGCTAGCAAGCCTTGCGCAATCCAACCATGAGATTGGAAAGTTATTCTAGCTCACATCTTTTCAGGTCAGCGATGTGCTCTCGCTTTGAATATATGTTCTTGAGAGATATGGCCATACCTTCGTTCCTTTACTTCAGTCGTGTGTTGACATTGAATCACTAATGGTTAACCTACTAATACTATGTTTTGTTTTACATGTCAGGTGAGAATAATGCGCAGGCTACATCCATGGTAATTTGGATTTGGATACATCTTGGGTTTCTGTTTTTTTTTTTTTTTTTTTTTTTTTTTTTTTTTTTTTTTTGAGTGCTCTTGTTTTCAAAATAAATAATGATCAACTGAGATAGATGATGGTGATTTTAAACTTCAGAATCCTAACATTTGTAGTTTGTATTGTACATTAATCGGTTGGATTGATTGTGACATAGGCTTGCTGGAGTAGATGTTGATTTCTTCTCTTCTGTTTCATGCATTGAAGATCCTGTGTTCAACTTAAAGTCGAGTGGCCAGGCTGTTACTTCTGATTCTCTCCAATTCGTCCATTTTAATAAGGTAAGCTCCGATTCTCTTTGACATTATGGCTGCATTTGGACGTCTCAACTTTGTTGGACTTGTTGGATGCTATTCCACCCAAATCTATATTGGCTACATGTCAGGTCTGACATGAAACTTCCCTGATTTCAGGGTGGAAAAGGTGGAAAAAAAATGGGAACCTGTCCCAGTGTAATGCAGTTCTAAAAATCCATGCTGCCCCAACAGTGAAAAGGATAACAATTCATTCTGTTGAACAATCTGATAGTTCTGATTTGGAAAAATCCAAATGCACCCATCATTGACATTCTTGAGATTGATGAGTTAGCGTTACTTGAGAAGCTTGCTTGATCTAATTAGAGGTTATCTTCTTTTTCTTTTCTTTTCTTTTTTTTTTTTTTTTTTTGAAAAAAAGCGTGATGCTTCCACGATATAATTCCAAGAGTCGGATCACAGAGGTTACCTCAAGAGAAGGGACAACAACCTAACACTGTTTCCAGCAATCATTTTGAAAAGTGGGGAGAGTCTACAATGGCAATAGTATTAATGTACAATACAAAGACAAAAATAGCAATTGACTGATTTAATACTGTTCGTTCATATTATTTCACTACCAGAGAAGTATCAAAAGAGGCCTGAGTCATCTCTTGCAACTGCTTTGTTATCTGTGACCCTTGCTACACTGATGTGCTATCCTTTGGACACTGTGAGAAGGCAGATGCAAATGAGGGGTTCACCATACAGGACTGTTCTGGATGCTTTTCCAGGTAAATTGTGTCACCTCTAACCATTACAAACTTGCCAACATAACCGATTGAATTGATTGCTTTTGCTAACTTTGTTTAGTTGGGTTCTAATGTGTTCTTTAAGGTGCAATTTCAGTTAGGTTGTAGCTGTCTTAATTGTTCCCTACTTGTAGAAAATATCATTATCGAAATCATTTTCATATATTTCTATCGTTTTGTTTATTTTTCTATTTCCAACAGTACCTTATATGATGTGTCTTTCAAAGAAAAAAGAATAAATGATGCATTTTCGTCAACAAATATGGAATGTTTGATCTGTTGGAAGTCAGAAATATGAATCCACTTGTTGTTTAGAATATCGTGTTTTGTGCATAGTGGGATATTTTCTATCATCTTCCTCATTTCCAGATCAGTATTTTATTGTGCTTGAATTAAATATCCTCCTGTATCATATTTTGCTTATTTGGACTATCTACAGCTTGAAACATAAGTACAGAAACAAGAGGTCTTCAGCTGGTCTATTTCTATCATATTTTGTTTGTGTACCCTAGTGCATCTTTCAGCTTTACCATTCATTCTTCAGCTGAAACTTCTATAAACTTGAACATCTTAGTTGACAATGGTTTCCTTCTGATGGTGCTAGATTTTAAAAGAAAGAGAGAGAATAAATTGTGGTCGGTTGTGGAAGGAAATCCCCAAAAATTGGGATCAATACCTAAATCCTGATTTGGACAGGCTCCACACCAGATTAGTGTGTAATAAGTGGCGCTTTCTCCTGCTTAATCACAAGTTTGCAATGCTTGAATAAAATAAAACGATTAAAATCATGGTAGAGTGGCAATTGCTCAATGTGTGCTAACTCAAAAAGCGCCACCGCCATTAGAGAAGCTCGATTCAAGAATTAGTTTCTCTACTCGGAAAGGGAGGACTCTCTGGTTGAGGAGTTAGTTCGGTGCATGGCTCCTCATATGCAAGCAGACCTGCTCAGCGAATTAAAGTCCAAGATTCAGGCCCACGATCCATCTGGATCTGAGGATCTTCAAAGAGAGCTCCAAAAGTCTTTATTATGGTGAGTTCCTAGTGCCAAATTTCTAATGAAGTTTAGGCAGCAGCTGAAACCCTATGCATCTTCTAATTCTCATTTAAAGGGTATTTGATTGTTGAAGGTGATTCTAGTAATGATATTAATTGGCATCCTTGGTGAAGCTGGACAAACGGAGACCTTTCACCATTCCCAAAATCCAAGTTTTGGTGTTGAATTTAAAGATCTCATTCTCCCCTGTATTGGGGAGGTGAATAAAGTGGCCGAAAATCTTGCTAAAGAGGAAGAGGAAATGACACAAAGGTCACTTATTTCAGATTCTCAATGCCTCCTTGAGAAAGTCACACACATGTTGTTTGCAAGCCAACCCCAACTAGCTGGTAGCCAGGTACAAGGCTATGAAATACAACGATGATGGTGATGATCCATGTGGTTTTTTTTTTAACTTGCTATTATAAATGTTGAATGTGTATCTTTGATGGAAATCGTGCTGACACAAGTTCACTTTTGATGCATCTTTTTTTTAATCCTTAGGATTTCCTAAGAACTTTCATTAATTGGTTCACTGTATTATGAGCAGGCTGCTTATGATCTTTGGGGAGGAAGTGGCCGAGCCAAAATAAACACTGAGAATGAGTATGCATAATTATTAAACATGTACAATATATGGCTTATTTATTTTCTACAAAACTGTAATTTGCCACCAATCATATATCACTTCAGTCTCATTCAGCTATTATTTCATACTTTTATTGCGCTCTATATTCCAATCAATTACTTCGACTTCCTGGTGTGGTTTAACATCTCTGTTCTATAGAAGAGATTATTCTACGGAAGAACACCACATTAACTAGTTATACTCGCTATCATCTATTACAATTCTTCAGCATGATAGTGTTCGTACTAAAAACGCCCTATCATATATAAATTAGGACTTGCTGAAAAAATGTGTTTGTGTCAAAAAACATGTTTGTAATCCCACAGTAGAAAAAATGGGTGTAGACATACTGTTAAAGTACTGTTGAATATTGTATTTTAAAATCCTCTCTTTGGTACCGATAATTTAAGGATAATGGTTGGTAATGTGGCTCAATAAGAACAGGTTGGACTGATGCTTTCGGGAATGGGAGCTAACTCTGATGTTTTCAGAATGGTAAGATTGGGATAGTTGTTGATTTGTTAGGTATACAGGATTGCTAGATCTCTCACACTATTTTAAAATCATAGATGCTAAGAATTCTTTCAAAAGAGATGAACTTGATAATTTACTTCTTTTTTTCCCTTGTGCAGGATTTTAATCAATTGTACCTAAATTTGAGCTTACAAGCACTTCACCTTTTGAGCCACTCGCTTCATAGAGTATGCCATATAGAGGATTTGTTTATTTATTTATAATTCAAGACCATTTTCAATTTTATTGTAATAAATATTATATATATATTTTTTGTGTAGTAATATAAATTTTGTTTAATATTTAATTTTAATTATATTGCAACATTTTTTGTTTCAAATATTAAAAAATTGCAGGTTTCAATAGAATTATATATAAATTTTTTTAAAAAAATATTGGCCAGCGCTGGGCTTTTCAAACCAATACCCTCGGCGCTTTCTAGGTCTATAGCAGCGCTTTCTACAGAAATACTCCTGCCCAGAAAAAGCGCCGGTCCAACCCGCCAAATACTTTCTAGTCCGCGGCGCATATAAAAGCGCCGCTAAAATCGCTTCGCGCCGCTAAAACTTTTAGCCACAGATTCCTCCAGCGGCGCTTGACTAGCGCTGCTAATAGTATCGGCGGTTTTGGCCGCCGGTGAAAGTACTCTGTCTTGTAGTGTCAATGACCTCTAAGCCCTGAATGAAATGTCAAGCACATTATATTGGCCTACTTGAACTTGAAACTAATGGTGAAAAAGGTGTGATACACTGCTTGCTTGATAGTTGAAAGATTGAAACCATTTATTTGGACCAATAGTTCAATGATTGACACCATTGATTTGGGCTAATAATTCTTTTTTTAACACACACTCCACCCCACATACACCCAACCCATGCACTTACACAACAGTACTCAACCCATGACCTTGTATTTAAACTCTTGTGAGTGTACCACCAAGGCATGAGTAAGGACCCAAAGGGCCAATAATTCAATGGTCGACAATATTGATGTGAGCCTTATGATATCCTTGAATGCTGAATGTGGACCGTTGCTTTATTGGAAGACGCTTATACTTATGCTAAAACTTTTAGATAGATCCAAAGGCATAATTCCCGGTGCAAGAAATGTAAGATGAGATACATGTTTCTTTTTTTTAACACATCCAAAGTGAGAGTTCTCCATTTAGGAATTCTATTCGATCCATGAACTCATTACTCAAGTTGTTCTTTTTTTGTTCATTAGTATAAATTAAATAATTATACCGATCCTTTGGGATGATAGTTTTTATATCATACTTTAAGTGAAGATAATTTTCAAATCAAGAGTTTTGATCAAATGTGCATTTGATTCGAGTTGCCCATCATTGTGGAAGGCTATTGTACCTAAGGGATAAAAGAGTTGCGACCTAATGTATAAAGGATCTAACCTTTTTTAAGACTGAGTTTGTTTTTAAGACAACGATTATAATACGCCTAGACTCTTCAGTCTTTATTTTATTTTTAAATATCTTATTTTCATCCTGATTTGTGATTTTTCTAAGCGCTCGCTCTTTCTAAAATCAAATTGAATTAATTTCATCCAAATTTAATCAAAATCAACTCCCTAGCTTATTTTCATCTCCAATTGGGATTTTCCCGCGCTCTCTTTCCGTAATCAAATTGAATTAGTTTCACCCAAAATTAGTAATTTTCAAGACAAAATCGACTCCTGTTAATACACAGGGAATACATAAAAGTGACCCATTTTCAAATATTTTTCAAGTACTTGAAGCTTTTTGAAATCTGAAATAGCGTGTGAGAGGCAGCAGGGTTATTGGCTTTTGACTTCGACCAGAGAATGGTCTTCCTTCTCAAGCATCCATTTAATGGCCACCAATTGAATGGACAGGATCATCCAATTAGTGTATACTATGAGGTAAACTCACACTCCAATGGCATCTCACAATAGTAGGGCCTACATGATGTACTCAGAATATCAAACCCATCCATCAGATACATGACCTCACGTTATCCCAACTACTCGAAAGTAAGGCCGGATCCAAAACTGAGGTGGACCAGACCACAGGGAGGACGTTGAGAGTGGAATTCCTATAATCTACTTGAAACGGCCCCACTTGCAGCATATATGCAATCCAGACCATTCAAATCCTTCATCTAGCTTGGATGAACTGTTAGACTGAAAATCAGATTGATTTTCAGCTCAGGTAGGGCACAGTGTCAATCAAGGGTGGGTATGCCCTCTCATCTTGTTACCTGCACTGTGGCCTGCCTGAGTACTGATTTTGGAAACGGATTGGCTATTCCCCCTGCCACCAGCCAATGGCTGGTGTTCGGTGCTCTGTGGGCCCCGCCAGGTGTATGTATTTCATCCATGCGGTCCATCTATTTTTTTCGGATTAGTTTATGGTATGAGACCAAAAATGAGTTATATCCCAATCTCAAGTGGACCACATTACAAGAAACAGTGTTGAATGAGCGTCGACCATTAAAAATCTTTTAGGGGCCATAGAAGTTTTGGATCAAGCTAGTATTTGATTTTTCCGTTCATCTAGGTCTGTATGACCTAATCAACAGATTGGATGTCAAATAAACAGTACAATGAGCCTTAAGAGGATTTTAATGGTGGATATCCAATCACTATTGTTTTCCTGTGGTGTAGTCCACATGAGATTTATATCCATCTCATTTTTTATAATAAACCCTAAATTGACCTTTAGAAATGGATGAACGGAATGGATGAAATACATACATTATGGTGGGGCCCACAGAGCACAGACTATAAGCCACCGGGCTGGCGGCAGGGGAGTAGCCAATCCCCGTCACTGATTTTGGGGAAACGGATTGGCTACTCCCTGCCACTACCCTGGAGGCTGGTGTTTGGTGCTCTGCGGCCCCATTATAAAGTATGTCTCTTATCCAAGCCGTTCATCCATTTTTACATATCATTTTAGGGATTTATATTTTAGGGATTTACACAAAAAACGAATAGGATATAAATCTCAGGTGGCCTACACCACTGGAAAACCGTGATTAGATATTCATTATTAAAATCCTCCTAATTTCTACTATATTGTTTATTTGACATCCAATCTATTTATTAGGTCATACAGGGAAAAAACAAAGATCAGCTTGATCCAATACTTTTATGTCCCCCAAAAAGTATTTAATGGTCAACGTTCAATCAACACTGTTTCCTGTAATGTGGTCCACTTGAAATGGGGATATATCTCATTTCTGGTTTACACCAT
This sequence comes from Magnolia changhungtana, assembly GCA_030180095.1. Classification (NCBI taxonomy): domain Eukaryota; kingdom Viridiplantae; phylum Streptophyta; class Magnoliopsida; order Magnoliales; family Magnoliaceae; genus Magnolia; species Magnolia changhungtana. Next base: position 566,375 of record JASAUF010000441.1, on the reverse strand, counting down.
AAAATTATCTAGAAAAATAAATGGACGGAAAGGATGAAACACATACATCATGGTTGGTCCCACAGAGCACCGACCATCAGCCATTGGCTAGTGGCAGGGGGAGTGGCCAATCCGTTTCCTGATTTTGGATACCTATCTGGCACGGACAGGTTAGATGTCCTGCACGCATCCGATGGCCCCACTTTCAAAGTAGTACTAGCACCACTGGAGACTGAAATCTTATCCCAAAGAAGCCAATTTGGCAGGGGCATATGATATCTTGGCCGTTCATCATGTAATTGAAAGGTACGGATCTAGAAAATAGACAATTCACTGATAGTCCACGTGCAATGAACTCACGTGGCTCAACAAACGGCTACAGCATTGGCACGTGTGAGTGGGATTCCATATATTTCTGGTTGGCCGCCTTAGCAACGGCCATCTGATGAAGTGAAACGGAAATGCATTCGTTGCACTTGCGTATCTATGCGAGTAGCTTTTGTACTTACTCATATGTCAGTGACAGACTCACAAGTTTCATAGTGAGGTCATGGCATCCAATACACGCGTGGTGTGAGCATGTGATAAAAGGAATAATAGTTAAGAAAGTCTTGGGCTCCAACTTGCTTATAACTTCTAAATTGCTAAGTGAATGGGACATCCAAGCCATTCAATAGATTGGCCCCACCATGAGGAACATTTCATGCAAAAAATGAACCTTTTCCACCGATCAAGTAGACTACTATTTTTCTATTTATCAATGGCTATATGTTTTTTTATATGGTGTGGTTCACTTGATGGTTATATATGGCTGATTTTTGCAATAGGTGATCTTCACAGTAGGCTAGGAGGATTTGATTCCACAAGAACTTAACAGGTTGGAATCTATTCGGTGGACTGTAAATTGTGGCCTAACTAGTTGGACTTATGACCTTCTCATGTGTGTAGAGAGATATGCTCACACACGGCCAGCTGCTTGCTTAATTAAATGTCTAATTAATGCTAATAAATGTTAAGATAAAAGTTATATCACCAAGGAAAATGAGTTGTCATCTTGGTGGGCGGCCAAACTCATAGACGTTGATACGTGTGTATGTTAATTTATTTTTGCTACAATATGCAGTATGGTGTAGACACCTCTCCTAGGATAACAACTTGACAAAGTATAGATGATCTTTAAAAACTAAACTCCACGATAAAATGAAGTTGCTGAAATGAAGAACACGGTGCTACAAGAAATTACCTCAGTTATATTGAATAGCAAATATTTATTAAAAATCTTCTAGGTCGAAAATGTTAATACAGCCTGCTACATTATTAATAGAGTTTATTTAAGAGTAAGGTTGGATAAAACAACATATGAGTTGTGGCATGGGAAGCCACCAAGTATTAAGTATTTCAGATCTTCAGTAGTAAATGTTATATCATTAGAGACTGAAAAAACGATCAAAGTTTGACGCCAAAAGCGACGATGGAATCTTTCTAGGATATTCCTTAAACAGTCGAGCTTATAAGGTATACAATCTTAGGACCCTTGCCATATGAGAATCAATCAATGTGGTCGTTGATGACCAACCTCATGACAAATCTGGTCTTGAGATAGATGTGTGTGTCAACCTATTTTTATCACAATATAGTGTAGATATCTCGCCCAAGCTAGCAACTTAATGAAGCATCGATGATCTTTAAGAACTAAACCTAAACTCCAAACCCTATCCAAAACTTCAGCCATTTTAAAGCCTAAGCCAAATCATTGCTGAACCCAAGCCATTATCTAAGCCAAGCCACTACCTAAACCGAGCTCAACCCAAGCCACTACCTAAGTCAAGCCATACCCAAGCCATTTCCAAGCCAAAGCATTAAACACAAGCCTTAAGTCACTCTCTAGGCACGAACAAGCCAACTGGCTAAACGTAAGCGGCGATAATCCGATTACCGCCTCCTCTTGAAATATGTGCCCGAGGTACAGCTGTTGCTTCCCTCGAAAGTCAATTAAGATAGACCTATTTAACCCCAGAGATCCTACTATTTACCATTTTATCAAGCCCTTTAACCCATAAGAAAGTACCATGTGGCATATCCATTCCCTCCACCAATGTTAGGCTGCCACGCCATTATTTACCCTTTATAATCCCTAAAATTATCAAAAAACATCTCAGTGGGCTAGAAATACCTCCCTTCCCTTTTCGTCTCTGCAAGCAATAAAGAGAAGCAACTCTTATTAGAAGAGGAGAGTGAGGGAGAGAGAAAGAGTGAGACAGAGAGAGTAAGTGAGTGAGGAGTGCTTAGTTCTCAAGCTCCCATCTTTTTTAGCCCCCTCTAGAATCCTCCAACCATTTCTTATCCTCTCAGTCTTACTTACGTCAATCCTTCTAAACCATGGTATACCTAATTCTAAGTCATTTCAAGTGTAAGTCAAAGATCATGACATAATTACTAGCGTTCATACTTCATCAATCACATCATTAATTCCCTTCTCAACCCCATGCTTCTCTAGGTTACCATTGAACGTATACTCTACGACTTTCCGGGATTCTAGATCCCATCGCATCGTAAACTCATGGTAGTCTAGTCCTCTTACATAACATTATAGAATCATCACATCTCTCCTTAAATCTCATTTATAGACTTTCTTTGGATGTATGCTCCATGGCTTGCCGAAAGTTCTAACCCTGCCACATTAGAAATCCGAGTCTGCCTAGTCTTATTTTAATACTTTACATCCTATTATTTTATTCCCTAAGGGCCCGTTTAGCCGGTCGGATTGGAAGGGATTGGACGGTATTAGAAGGGTTTGGAAGTTAAATCCCGAGATTTGCCGAGCGTGCCAAACAAAGTCGGTGATCCGATCCCAATCCCATAGATCTTAAGACAATCCACTGACAACACAATCATTACCTTTAAATCCTATCCAATCCACCCTAATCCGTTCAAATTTACCTGGGACGTGTTTGGTTTGAGGGAATATTGGAAGGAATGGGAAGGTTTAATCCCAGGATTGGCCGAGCATGCCAAACAGACTGGATATAGCAATTTAGGGATATAGCAATCCCATGGATCTCAAGACAATCCACTGACAACACCATCATTACCTAGAAATCCATGCCATCCACCCTAATACCATTCAATCCCTTCCAATCCACCCGGCCAAACGGGCCCTAAGATCATCTTACCACACAAAATAAAGACCGTATACCAGTATGGGCAAAGATGGTATTTAACACACTCTATCTCTATAATTGAGGTCCTTACTTAGAATCCCAGGTCGCAAATCAAGAGTCAACTTTAAGCAAAAGAGTCTCTGGATTTTCTAGCTTTTACCGATTCTGCAGGTTCTAGCCGACTGCAAAATTTTGAGCTAATTGGCTAATGGCAACTCTAAGTCTACAACATCATCAATCCAAATTAGCCCATACACCTTCAAAAACAAATATAAAAAGTGTTTGTCGATTTTCAGCGTTCATATATGGATGTAGTTTTGATTCACATATGATGTTTTATTTTTAGGGTTTTGACATATAACATCTTCAATTTTGGCCTTTTTTTAAATAATGTTTTCCTTTTTCCATTTTTAGTAAAAAAAATGATATACATGGGCAAAACATGAAGGAACCATGTCATAACAATTATAGTTAATTGATGCCAAGGAAAAGTACTATTTTAACTCTAGTTTTAGAACACCCTAATCCATAGCTCAAGTGGTAGACTAAGTGAAAGATATCTCGTTTCAACACTAAGGTCTTGGTATCGATCCCTAGCGGGGGTGGCTAACAGTGAAGTGTGAACTGACAATGGAGTGTACTAACAAGCTAACGAAAAAAAAAAAGTTCAAGGTTTAGGTTTTTGAGAGAGTATATTATTGGGCTTAGGATTTGGGAGAAGAGAGAGTGGAGGTTAGTCTTAGATTGTGGTTTTGGGATTTGAAAGAGGGATATTATTATCATTTTAAAGAAGAGAGATGTTGCTAACATAATCATAGTTAGTTTCTGTCCAAAGAATTGTATTGTGAGGTGGTCTTTTTATTTTTATTTTTATTTTTTATTTTAATCATATTAGAAAACTGAAGTTATTTGGGGATGCAATCAGGTATTGCCCTGTCTTACTAAGAAGGGATGGCTCTACTAAGTGAATTTGAGCAATTTCAATGGTGTGACCCGCCTAATGATTATGTAGGGCTGATTTTTTAGTCATCCCATCATCACAATGGAACTTACATATTGCATGGATTGGATGGTACACGTGCACACACGCAACAAGCATATAGTATAAAACAATGGACAACCACCCAAAAACATCCAAATTCATGCAACATCCCATGGAATCATTGGATTGACTTGATTTTTAAGGCATTCAAATTTCACGGTAGGACAACGTTGATGGAAAGGTTGGACCTATTGATACACCCACGTAAGCCCTATGCACAGTACTTCATCAATGAGATTAGTCTACCACAATTAAGTAGAAGATTATGGACTTGTGGAAGTGTACAATAGAAATAAATAAGAATATCAACATCTTAACATCTCTTTTCAAATAGTGGACAAATACATAAATAAATAAGAATATCAACATCTTAACATCTCTTTTCAAATAGTAGGCAGATAGGATCAATTAGCAAAATTGAGGATAGAATGGAAAGAAAAAGAAAAAGGGAAAGGTAGGGAGAAGGTGGGATACAATTAGAGCTGGGCATCGGTCCTGATCGGATCAGATTAGGTTCAACTCAACCTGATCCGAAAGTCCACAGGCTTGACCCGAATCCGATCCGATCCATGCCCAGATCTGGGTCACATGATTCAGACCGATCAGATGCATGGTTTCCATGAACAGTGTCCGACTCGGTTAGGAAAACTGAGTCGGATCGGGTTGGATAGAATTCGGATATATAAATTTAATTAAATTGTTTCATGTGGTGTGGTCTACTTTAACCTTTAATATACCTACGTTTTGTACTCAATGGCTAAAATAATAAGTAAAAATTGATGAACAAATTTAGATAAAACATATACATCAAGGTGAGCTCCACATGGCTACAGAAGAACTACCGTATACAACGTTTTTATTGAATCTTTGACGTGCAACAGTGCATAAAATCGAACCACTTGCCTTTCACGCAAGCAGAGCCTGTATAGGGTGATTTCTTAATCCAAGTGTGCGAGGCCTGTAGATCTAATCATATGGTATGTGTTATATCAAAACCGTTCATCCATTTTCCAAGCTCGTCTTAAGGCTTGAGACGAAAAATAAGATGGATCTAACTATCGAGTGGACCACACGAATGGTTTAACAGTGAAAATCATTCTCTGCTGCTATTTGTAGTGTGGGCCACATAATCTTTGGATATTATTTATTTTTTGAATAATACTCTATAATTATCTCTTAAAATATATGAACGGTGTAGATATGATAAATACATCATTGTGGGGCCCATAAATTTGATCTCCTTTGAACCGTTCGTACAACACGGAGCTCGACGAGCGCTTGCAGCTCGAGGAGGCCAGAAGTAGTACAGCTGTACGTTGTACTAGAAACGGACTGGCTACTCCCCTTGCCACCGGACGTCCGTGCCCTGTGGGCCCCACCATAATATATATGTTTTATTCATGCCCTCCATCTATTTTTATAGATCATTTTAAGTCATTAGAAAAAAAATGAGGTATATTGAAATCTCAAGTGGACCACATTATAGAAAACAGTGTTGAATGAATTTTGGCCATTAAAAACGTTATGTAGGCCATAAAAGTTTTTTGATCAAGCTGATATTTATTTTTTCCCTTCATTTGGGTCCTCATGACTTGATCAACATATTTGATGCAATCTATGTGTTTTATCCACACCGTCCATCCGTTTTTAGGAAAGTTAGGGTAAAAAATAAAAAATATATTTTATACTACCCGCCTGCCTATCGGTCCGGGTCTATTCGGTGTGGTTCGGGTCCCATCGGTTCGGGTATCCGAGTCGAGTCGATCCGAACAGAGGTCTATCTGTATTCGACCCGAAAAAAAAATTGGATCTGAAAACCACAACCCGATTGGCCCGATCTTGGCCATCGGTTCTGTTTGAAACAGGCCGGATCGGGTCGGATCTGCTGGATCGAGTCACAAATGCACACCTCTAGATACAATAGGGATTTTGACCGTACTGACCTTAAAGTTTGGGCAAACTACCTAACAAGATTCAACCTTTCAAATATCCTGAGAGTGGCCTTCTGACAAGCTTTGGATATTGTTTCGGACAAAAATGCCTCTCTACTTGGTTCAGAAGTCGTACAGTCCTGGAGAGATGGAGTGGCTACTCTCTCGAGAAAGTGACGGATTGGCTACTCCCCCGCCACCGTGCAATGGTGGCAGAATCGATTGTGGAGGCTCTGAGCGCCATTGAGGGTCCTCCATGATGTTTTCATTTTATCTAAACCAACCATCCATTTTTCCATATCATTTTAGAGTATTGAATCAAAAACCGTCCATCAATTTTTCTATGTCGTTCATAATTCATGTCATCCATAATTCATGACTTGTCATTTTAGGAGTAAGGCATACATGCCGTCCATAATCCATGTCGCCCATCCTTTTCGTCGTGTCATTTTAGGGGTAAGGCCCAAATATTAGCCAATAAGGTGGATAAAAGTGGATACTGCCCCAGTCAGGACTTTTTGGGCCCACAACGAGCTAGCCGACAGGGTGGATGGATTGGATCACCCTATTGTGGGCCTTAAGTTATGGTACCAATGATTTAGTAGAAAAGCAAGTGAACGCGTTGAAAACCACAACCACGATCCCGACAACATGACAACCGCGACCCATAAAACATGTCAACTATGACCCATGTAAACCACGACCCATATGACAACTACGACACATATAACATGACAACCACGACCCATATGATATGACAACCACGACTCATACAACATAACAACCACGACCCTTACCATATGACAACCACGACCCATATAGTCTGCATTTCTTGCTCCTGCAGTTTATCAATAGTCATCTCATATTCGAAAAATGTCAGACTAGCTTTGGTATGGATGGGCACATTACTTTTCTAACTTTGATGGACGGTAAAGATCTTATGTGCATGTATGGGTCGTGGTTGTCGTGCAATCTGAGAGCAGGAAATGAGAACCACGACCCATATAACATGACAACCACGAGGGTCGTGGTTGTAATGTGGTAAGAGTCGTGGTTGTATGACCCATACCGTCTATCAAAGTTAGTACATGACATATGTAGATATCATTTATCATATGTACTCACCAAGTTGATACAAGTCACGCCATAGTCGTGCAAACGATATCTGTATAGTAGCATATGTCACATCAGGTGGTCGTAATGCAGTAAAGGTCGTGGTTGTCATGTTCTATAGGTCGTGGTTAACATAACAACTACGACCCATATAACATAATAACTACGATCCATAACAACTACAACCTATATAACACGACAACTACGACCTATATAGCACACAGGTCCGACCCATATAATATGGAAACCACGACCCATGCAAACTACGACTCATCTGGATGAAGAAAAAAAAAATTCTAAATGTCAGCCTGATCCAAAACTTCCGTGGACATTAAGAAGACTTTAATGGTAGAAATTCAAACCATACTGTTCCTTATGATGTGGCCCATTTGAGTTTTGATTCTTTCTGATTTTTGGGCTCAAGTCCTAACATGAGCTGGGGCAACATACAGGGGATTGGATCTAACACAGACACTACGGTGGGTCCCACAGCGCTTTTTGTTGCACGGACACATTAGTAACAGAGCAACTATGGTCAACAAAGTAGGTAATGATGGCCAACCAAGGGAAAAGGTAGATAAATGATGTATACGGTCACATAACATACGTCAGATTGGATCATATGACACGTGTTGGGCATTGCTAGGTGGGCAGCTGGTGGATGGAACATGTGATGATGAGATCGGGTTTTTGCGTATGGGAAATTTCATGTGGGCCCACCTGACAATGCAGATTAAGACTGAGAGACATTGGCTTGGTTGGCTTTAATATTATTGCATGTATATATTACACCATGCCAGATGGCTAAGATCATCTTAGTATAGTAATTCTTAACATGTATGATCCATCCACCGTAGAGGGCCACGATTTCACGATTTGGACGGGATACTCGGGCAGAGTGTGATGGATGGTATGCAGGCACTTAGAAATTACACATAACTTGCACATTTGTAATACAAATAGTCGAATCAAACCGTCCATGTTATGGTACCCGATGTAGATGTATTTGAAACAAAATCTAGCATTATTTTATTATCTGGCTATCGGATTAGTAGACGTTTATTGGAGAGTTAAAATGAAAATTAATAAAGAAATCCAACGGTCATACAAGCATCCACAAATCCTCATAGGTTAGGATTGCTCAACCAATATGATCTTCGGCTTGTTACTTGTTACTTGGGGATAGCGGGATGCATCTATTTAGTTTATTTGAGTTGATATGTGCCACGTATACAATTTGTAAGCGCCTGTGTATCAAGCGTCAGAAAAAACGTGGAATTAGAAGCGAGAGTATGCGACGTACGGTGCAGTCGTGCAGAGTGGGTCACCAACTTCGGCAGTGGAAACGGATTGGCTACTCCCCATGACACGGGGACACCAGCCAATGGCTGGTGGTCGGTACTATGTAGGCCCCTCCATGATGCATGTATTTCATCCATGCCGTCCATATATTTTTACAGATCATTTTACGATATGAGTCCAAAAATGAGGTATATCCAAATCTCATGTGGACCACATTACAGGAAACAGTGTTGAATGAGGGTTGACCATTAAAAACATTTCGGGGGCCATAAAAGTTTTGGATCAAGCTTATTTTTGTTTTTTCTCTTCATCTGGGCCTGTATGACCTAATCAAAAGATTGGATGTCAAATAAACAGTATAGTGGGCCTTAGGAGGATTTTAATGGTGGATATCCAATAGCTATTGTTTTCATGTGGTGTGGTCCACATGAGATTTATATCCCTCTCAGTTTTTGTATCAAATCATCAAATGAGATTTACAAATGGATGAACGGAATGGATGAAACACATACATCATGGTGGGGCCCACAGAGCACCGACAATAAGCCACAGAGCCGGTGGCAGGGGGAGTAGCCAATCTGTTTCCCTCGGCAGCGAAATGACACGGTCAGATTTGTTTAGGGGGCCGTACGCTTAGCCTATTTCTACAGCATATGGCCTAAGTGGATCCGAGGTAGGTGGATGACTAACTATAGGGCCTACCGTGATGTATTTGCCTTATATCCGCGCCGTTCATCCGTTTTGAAAATTTATTTTAGTGCATGGTCCCACCAAATGAAGCAGTAACAAATCTTAGGTGGGCCACACCACAAAAAGCAATTTTGATTACATACACACCATTAAAAATTTCTTTGGGGCCATCAGAATGTTTATTTGCCATCCAACATGTTGACAAGGTAGGCGTGGATGGAGGGACCACACAAATATCAGCTTGATGGAAAACTTTTGTGGCCCACGGTAAGTTTTTAATGGTCAATCACCACTGTTTCCTACTGTGTCATTTGGATCTACTTAGGCCCTGTTTGGCGAGGCAGATCCCACGGTATTAGGAGGGATAGGATCGGCAATATCATGGGATAGGCATGACGAGCCAAACAAATCCCGTGAACTTGTCCCGGATATGAGCAATCCCATGGATCTTAAGACAATCCACCGACATCACCATCATTACCTTAAAATTGATCATATCCCTTGGTTGGATGGATGGGAAGGCAAAATCCGGGATATGCACGGCATGCCAAACAGACTCCAAAGTGAACTTGTCCCGGGATATAAGCAATCCCATGGATCTTAAGACAATCCACCGACACCATCATCATTACCTTAAAATTGATCCCATCCCTCCTAATACCATGGAATCTGCCCTGCCAAACAGGCCCTTGTTAATTTTTAAGATGATTTCCTAAAACGAGCTTTCAAAACGAATGGGCGGCGTCGATTTAAGTTACATACATCATTGTGGGCCCACAATCAAATATAAGCTTTTGGCCCATTGGTGAGCGCGTATAGCCCACCAATCAAATCTCACCAGTATCCAAATCACTACTGAAGTGACGTCACCAAGCTCTGTGGGCCCACCATGATGCATGTGTTGTATCCATACCGTCCATCCATTTGGAAAGATCATTTTATGGCATGATAAAAATAACGAGATAGATCTAAAGTTCAAGTGGACCCCACCATAGAAAACAGTGGGGATAGTGACATCCACCGTTCAAAACTTCTTAGGGGCCACAGAAGTTTCCGGATCAAGCTTATATCTTTGTTTTCACTTCATCTATCTCTATTGTTAATCTATGACACTACATGAAAAATGGAAAAAAATGACGGATTTAGAGACGGTTCTGGACCGTCTCTAAAATTGCTTGGTTTAAAGACGATTTAGAGACGGCCATAAACCGTCTCTAAAATTAGGGACGGCTTCTGACCGTCCCTAATATTGTCTTTAAATATTCTGCGTCCGCAAATAATTTAAGACGGTCTTTAACCGTCATATATAGGTCATCTGAGACGGTCAAAGACCGTCCGTATTAGAGACGGTCTTCGACCGTCTTATATGCGGTCATTTGAGACGGCCACTGGCCGTCCGTATTAGAGACGGTCATTGGCCGTCTTTTACTTGTAATCTGAGACTGTCAAAGACCGTCTCTATTAGAGACGGTCCTTAGCCGTCTTATTACCTTGTCAAAAACCGTCTCTATTAGAGACTGTCATAGACCGTCTCTATTAAAGACTGTCAATGACCATCTCTATTAGAGACTGTTACTGACCGTCTCTATTAGAGACGGTCCTTAGCCGTCTTCTACGACCGCGGAAGACCGTCTGTATTAGAGATGGTCCTTAACCGTCTCTAATGCTCAGGTACCAATTAAACTATTTGGTTTAGAAAAAATAATTAACAATGTTTTAAAAAAAAAAAAAAAAACTGTGATTTTATAAAATTCTACATTTTGAAAAAAAAATTAAGAACTTTGAATAATGTTGATAACTTTGAAAAAAAAAAAGATTTCAATAAAAAAATGATATTTTGAAAAAGAAAATATAAAAAATTAAACAAAATTGTGAAAAAATTGACAAATTGTAAAAAATATATATATTTTTTAAAAGAAAACTAGATTTTGTATTTTGACAAAAAATTTTGAAAAGTTATATAACAAGATTTCGATAAAAAAAATAATATTGTGAAAAAGAAAATTTAAAAAATTAAACAAAATTGTGAAAATTTTGACAAATTGAAAAAAAAAATAATTTTAAAAAAAGAAAACTAGATTTTGCATTTTGATAAGAAAAATTGAAAAGTTATATAACAAAAGTGATATTTAAAAAAATGATATTTTGAAAAAGAAAATTTAAGAAATTAAATAAAATTGTGAAAAAATTGACCAATTGTAAAAAAAAATATATTTTAAAAAAGAAAACTAGACTTTTTATTTCGACAAGAAAAATTGAAAAGTTAGATAACAAAAGTGAGATTTTGATGATGTGTTGTATATCCTTGCTGCCCCTATGTTTTTCCAACCCATTTTTGGGCCGGGTATAAAAAATTGTGTAGATTTAAATCTTAAGTGGACCACACCACTAGAAAGAATGATAATATAGTACCTCGCCATTAAAAATTATAAAGAGCCCATCGTAAGGTTTTATTAATGTTTATTTGCAATCCAACTTGTTGATAATGTAAAGAATATCTAGATGAAGGTAAACTGCAAAGATCAAATTGATCCAAAACTTTTGTGGCCTTCAAAAGGTTTTTAATAGTTATTCATCATTGTTTTGATCGATATGGCCTACCTGAGATTATTGAGTTCTTGTGATTTGAAATCACATCCTAAAATATGATGGAAAAATATATGGATGGTGTCGATATACATAAAATATATCAAGGTGGGCCCTACACGGTTAGAGTAACACTCATGAAGGACTTACCTAAATAGTGAAATGGTACTATAAGGTCACCTCATGGGAATTTCCCATGAGGTTAATCTGTGTGCACCCCACCATGATGTGTGTAAAACATCAGCACCATGCATTTGATGTGTCCCCTTTAAGTCCAAAAATCAGTCATATAAGAAACTCAGGTGGGCCATAGCATCTAAAACTATGCGAAGACATCCATAAAACATATAAAAGCATTTGGTGGGGCCCACATGAGTTTTGGATGTGTATGAAACTTGGTCTGACTCTTCATCCAAGTGGGACACATATAATGAATGGGCTGGATCTATGAATCACATCTAGGTGGGCCCAATAAATGATTATGAATGTTTTAATGGGAGGGTAACCCTCTCAACTATAGTATGTGGTGTGGCCCACCCAAATCATGGATTGACTTTATTTTTAAACTCGTGGCCCACCATGGAATGGTGCATCTGATTACGGGGCAAATCCAAAGTTCAAGTGGACCCACCATAGAAAAGAGTGGGATAGTGACACCCACTATTGAAACCTTCTTAGGGCTCATCGCGATGTTTATTTGAGATCCAATCTGTTTATAAGTTAATACAGACATGGATGCGGTTGAAACTTGGTCTGATTCCTCATCCAAGTGGGACACACATAATGAGTGGGTTGGATATGTGAATCACATTTACGTAGGCCCAATATATGATTATGAATGTTTTAAGGAAACCCTTCTCCATTTAAGTGAGTTACTCGTTATCCTTACCAGAGTAAACTCTATGGGGTCCACCGTTATTTATTTCTTTTATCCACTCCATTCATCCATGTTAACAGATAATTTGAAGTCTAAAGAACAAAAAGGAAGCATATCCAAAGCTCAAGTGGACCACGCCACAGGAAATAGTGTGATTGAACCTCTACCATTTAAAATTTCTTAGAGGCCATAGAAGTTTTGGATCAAGCTGATGTTTGTGTTTTCTATTCATTCATATATATTTTGATATTATGAACAACCTTTAACCGTTTTTGGACAATCTGATCAGTCCAGATTGAAGAGTAATAACTTCAGATGTTTAAATCAAAATTCACTCAAATCGTTGATCAATCTTGTTTGCCCAATATCTCTCATATGTAGCATGATTGGGGCGAGTAACCATTTTTGGACAATCTGATCAGTCTCGATTAAAGAGTAATAACTTCAGATGTTTAAATCAAAATTCACTCAAATTGTTGATCAATCTTGTTTGCCCAATATCTTTCTCATATGTAGCATGATTGGTGCGAGTAACCATTTTTGGATGTTGGTTGGTGCTCTCTGGGTCCCACCATGATGTATGTGTTTCATCCATGCCGTCCATCCATTTTTACAAATCATATTAGGCCCTGATACCAAAAATGAGAGGGATATAAATCTCAGGTCGACCACACCACATGAAAACAATTGTGATTGGATATCCACCATTAAAACCCTCCTAAGGCCCACTATACTTTTTATTTGACATCCTATCTGTTGATTAGGTCATACAAGCCCAGATGAAGGGAAAAAAACTATGCGAAGACATCCATAAAACATATAAAAGCATTTGGTGGGGCCCACATGAGTTTTGGATGTGTATGAAACTTGGTCCGACTCCTCATCCAAGTGGGACACACATAATGAATGGGCTGGACTATGAACCACATCTAGGTGGGCCCGATAAATGATTATGAATGTTTTAATGGGAGGGTAACCCTCTCAACTATAGTATGTGGTGTGGCCCACCCAAGTCATGGATTGACTTTATTTTTAAGCTCATGGCCCACCATGGAATTGTGCATCTGACTGACGGGGCAGATCCAAAGTTCAAGTGGACCCACCATAGAAAAGAGTGGGATAGTGACACCCACTATTGAAACCTTCTTAGGGCCCGCCGCGATGTTTATTTGAGATCCAACCTGTTTATAAGTTAATACAGACATGGATGCAATTGAAAATTGGTCTGACCCCTCATCCAAGTGGGACACACATAATGAGTGAGTTGGATATGTGAATCACATTTAGGCAGACCCAATATATGATTATGAATGTTTTACCGAAAATTTGGGATTAACACACACTGTTCATCCATTTTTCAAGATCATTTTATAGAAATATATAAAAAATGAATCATATTCAAAGATTAAATGGACCACACCACAAATAAGGGGAACAGATTGGCTACTCCCCCTACACCATCAAATGGCTGGTGGTTGGTGTTGTGTGGGCCCCACCATGATTTATGGCCCCACGACCATTTTTTATTTTTATTTTTTAACTTTTAAACTAGTTGGATTTCAAATAAACATTACGATGGGCCTTAGGATAGTTTCAACGGTGGGAATCACCTTCCCGTTCTTTTCTGTGATAAGGTCCACTACAGATTTTTATCTATCTCATTCTTTGGCTCGTGATATCTCAAAATGGATGGACGGTGTGGATATAACGAATACATCATAAGTTTTTATGTTTTTAAAATTATAAAAGGTTCTATATGTCAAGCTCATGAGAACTCCCCATGAGGTCTAGCTGTGTGGTCCCCGCCATGACTTAGTGTCGTAAATCAACACCGTGCATTTGATGGGTCCCCTTTAAATTATGGGATATCCCAAAAATCAGCCGTATACAGAACTCTGGTGGCCCATACCATCTAAAATCATGTGAAGACATGCCTAAAACATATAAAAGCACTTGGTGGGGCCCCACCTGAAATTTGGATGCGTCTAAAACTTGGTATGACCCCTGATCCAAGTGGCACACACATAATGGATGGGCTAGATTTGTGAACCACATCTCTGTCTCAAGTGGATGATAAAAAAAATGAATTATATCTCAATCTCAAGTGGACCACCTTACAGGAAATAGTGTCGAATGAATTTTGACCATTAAAAATGTTTTGGGGGCCATAAAAGTTTTGGATCACGCTGATATTTATTTTTTCCCTTCATTTGGGTCTTTATGACCAAATAAACAGATTGGATGTCAAATAAACAGTACAGTGGGCCTTAGGAGGATTTTAATTATGAACATCCATTCATTATTTTTGTCCTGTGGTGTGGCCCACCTAGGATTTATATCCCTATCATTTTTTGTATCAAGCACTAAAATTATCTGTAAAAATGGATGAACGGAATGGATGAAACATGTACATCATGGTGGGGCCCACAGAGCACCGACCATCAGCCACCGTCCCGCCCAAATTTGGGCGCGCTCAACAGAGCCCGCCCAAAATTGGTCGACCTGGGTCGGTGCTCTATGGGTCCCACCATGATGTATGTGTTTTATCCATGCCGTCCATCCATTTTAAAAATTTATATTAGGGGTTGACGCCAAAAATGAGAGGGATATAAATCTCAGGTGGACCACACCACATGAAAACAATAGTGATTGGATATCCGCCATTAAAACCCTCCTAAGACCCACTGTACTTTTTATTTGACATCCAATCCGTTGATTAGATCATACAGGCCCAGATGAAGGGAAAAAAGTTATCCGATTGATCCAAAACTTTATGTGGCCCCCAAAAGGTTTTTAATGGTCGACGCTCATCCAACACTGTTTCTTATAATGTGGTCCAGTTGAGATTCGGATATACCTCGTTTTTTGTCTCAAATCATAAAATGAAATAGAAAAATAGATGGACGGCAGGGATGAAACACATACATTATGGTGGGGCCCACAGAGCACCGACCACGTGACACGCGAGAGAGACTTATAAGTCTCTCTCTGTCGCGCCCTCTCTCACTCTCTCGCCGTCCTCTCTCTCTCTCTCTCTCTCTCTCTCTCTCTCTCTCTCTCTTTCTCGCTCTGTCCTCTCTCTCTCGGCTCTCCACCGCGCCCTCTCTGTCTCTGTCTCCCTGTCTCTCTCCGATTTAGCTCTCTCCACCGCCCTCTCTCCACCGCGCCCTCTCTCCACCGCGTCTCGGATTTAGCTCTCTCCACCACCTCTCTCCACCGTGCCCTCTCTCCACCGCGCCCTCTCTCCAACTCAAACAGTATCTCTCTCTCTCTCTCTCTCTCTCTCTCTCTCTCTCTCTCTTTCTCTCTCTCTATCTCTCTCAATCTCAAAATCGATTGAAACGATTTGGGGATTTAGGGATTTAAGGATTTGGGGATTTAGGGATTTGGGGATTTGGGAATTTGGGGATTTGGGGATTTGGGAATTTGGGGATCCACCGCACATGATCTCTCTCTATCTCTCTCAATCTCAAAATTGCACCTGAAGAGAAAGTAATTCCGATGGTTTTCACTTTGGATGTAATACCAATGCTTGGCTTGTCTGACTGGAGTTGATAAATTTGTTCTTTTGGTAAAAGTTGCTTAATAATCTGTTGATGATCATGTCTCATGTATCACTCTAGGATGATCATGTGCAGCGAATTTGAAGAAGTGAATCCTAGAACACATGCCAATATGCCACACGTGTAAGAAACAGGCTATTTTGGGCTGCCATGAACATGACCTGGTCCAAGAATCAGGCCAGTTGGCTCATTAGGTAGGCCACACTTGTATGCTGAATATAGACAACCATTTTTTGAAAGCGTTCATTTCTCATACATGTGGCCCATCTGATGAGTGGGCTGTTTGGATTTTATTTTTATTTTTTTTGCTAGGGAATGTTCATGGTGGGCATCAACTGATGAGTGTGAATCATCTTACGGTTTCTTTTCATGTATATTCTGTATCCATTCACGGATATACTGTGTGTGTTCCCTTCTCATTCCATAAAATAGTTATGTAATATCTTTTATTGAACTCTTGGCTAGTCATTTAACTTAAATATGGTCATCAATCCATGTTCAGTTTCTTAGAAGGCCATGTTCTTCATCAATGGCATGGATATCTTGTCATTGACTGATCTTCTGCTATCCATTCCTTCGGTGGAAACTACAAAGTTCTTATACGGTACATGCAATAGACACCTTGTTCTTTGAAAGCTAAGCGGCTTAATTATTCAAGATCTTTGTCTGGTTCTTTTATCACCGGATAAGTAAGTTGTAACATTTTTATTTTTTGCATGCCGGAATTTTTAGTTTTACAATGAGTCTGCATTGTTCCACGGCATCAATGCACAACTATAACATGTTAGTGGCATGAGTTCCTGATAAAATTTTAAAACATGAAAGTGGAAATAGTTGTTCCTTTTTATGATGCAGTGGTCCCAACACATTAGAAGAAAAACCAAATGCTAGTACATAATATTTTGCTAAGCACACATTCACCTCTACACGTGCTACCCTGGCATGTATTGGGACATATAAGCTAAGTGCATTTTGTGGTCCCTATTCTGCCTATAAGCTTGAGGCAAAATCAGGTTGGTCCACTTTTTAAGGCAAGCCATAGGTCTACACTGAATGTGGACTCTTGGCTAGTCAATTCTTTAAATTGTTTGTTGTTTCAGACATGTTTGGTCCGCATGATGAGTTGACCAGCCCAACTATTTGGCCAGGTTGTTCAGATGGTCATGCCCACCTCAGCATGGTTTTTGAAGCCCTAAACACATGTGGCTGCATGTAGAGGTGCATCTGGAGAGGCATGTATGGGCTTCATCTGGAAATTGATATGGATAAGTGAACGTGCCACCCTTTTTTGCGAGTTCTTATTTTTTCTCCTGTAGTGATTTATTGAATTTTTTTTTTTTTTCAGTTGACTAACTCTTTAGGGGTCATTTTGCAACCTGGATTTGGGGTTGAATTTGGATTCCAAATCCAAAAGATCTCAATTCTCATGTTTGGCAGTCTCTTCTTTGCATGGAAATCCATATTTTAAGCCACCTCTTTTTTTCTTTTTTTTTCCTTTCAAAAAGATGGTTTGCAAAATCCAAGGATTTCAAATCCAACCCGATGGTTAAAATTTCCAAACTATTCCCTCTTGTGTGGCTCCCGACTACTGGAATGGCCTCATTTTTTGGTGTACATGAATCCGTCAGACACATCTTCTAAATGGATTAGATGGTGTGTAAAAGAGATTTGGGGATTTAGGGATTTAGGGTTTAAGGTGGGCCCTACTGAGTTTACTCAACTTGTAGTTAATAGACTAGATGAGGAGAGCGATACAAAATGATTGTAAATGGGTTATGCATACATTTAATCAACTGTTTCTAGTTCAGGTGTTATTTATACATTTTGTTGTTTTTGATGTCTAATTTCAACTATCTATGGTTAGTTTACTTGCTGTTCAAGCCCTTTTAACATCAGTCCTTTGTAAAAACCTTAGTTTGCATGAAATTTCAATGCCTTATAACTAGGTTTTGTGACTTCAACTGAGAACAGAATATCTGACCATTGGATTAATACATGGATACACATTATTTGTTTTAGGTTGATTTTCTGACCATTGGTCCTTTGTAAAAACCTTATGTGACTTTTCATTTCATGATTTTCTTTTAGGTTGTGGTTGATTTAAGGATATCAAATATTAATATTGATTGAGGTTTATAATACTAATCTTCAATCTTTTACATTGGCAAAAGGTGTTTTTGAAAATTTTTAATTATTTGTATTTTTTTTCTAAAAAATTTGTTTAATAAGAATAAGATAGGTTGTCATGCATGCTTATGACAAGTACTTTGCGAAGGAGCACATTGACTACCGGGCAGTTAAATTGTTCGTCATCTGCCTCACGACACTGGTGGTCATCATATTGCTGAGATTCAACAGGTGATGATGTGGTTATTTCAAACACACGGTTTTGAGTAATGTCAGCTATTTCATTTACTTTGGGTTGGCATTTGTAGAGTCTATATAGGGATTTGGGCTGCACAATGAATTTTTGGGGTTATTTTTTCACTATATCCATATTCTCCTGGCATTCTTCACTATTGTATTTAGAAAAGATAAATTTCGATGGTTGATGCTCCCAGGGAAGTTGTTGGTGCGGTTTTGAAGTATATGGGTGCCTCATACAACACAAAGGACGTTGAGTCACAAGTTGGTGGTGGAAGGAATGCTACCATGCAGAACTTGGCAATGCTTCAAAGACAGTATTGAGATGAAAATGTTTTTCAGCTTGTTGCTTGTCATGCTCGCCTAACTGACTCTTTGATCTCTTATAAAGTTTTCATTTTTACTAAAAATTCATCTTGCATGTTGTTACTAAGATTGAGTTTGGTTTGAGAGTTGTACATGCACTCCCCTATTCATAATTCTTGTTGATTCTGATTCCATAGTATGGGGTACATGGGGATCAAAAATTGGATTTGACTCATCTTTTGGCTCATGCTATGAACTGAGCTGGAAAAATGGATGGACATTGTGGATATAAATTAGATACATCATGATGGGATTGGGGTCTTTTGGCTCATGCTATAGACTTAGTTGGAAAATTGGATGGACATTGTGAATATAAATTAGATACATCATGATGGAATTGGGGTCTTTTGGCCCATGTTATAAACTTAGCTGGAAAAATGGATGGACGTGTGCAATATGCAAGTAACTAATTCCTCAACCAAGCCATGGATGGAAATGAGTGAGTTATGACTGATTTACAAAATGGTTGTTACTTGTTAGGGATGTTTCACTATCAATTATTTTATTAAAATAGATGGCTATAATTAGAATTAATGAATGAGTAGGATTAGTTCTTTTTCATTGGAAAAGGTGTGAGGGATTTTCCTAGGAGCGCAACAATCCTTTGCTCAAAGTGATCCTTCTAGATTGAGGAGAGATTCCAAATCCATCCTTTTTTTCTTCTTTTCTCTTTCCATCCCCAATTCTTCAACCAACAAATCACTCTTCATTTTACGGCTTTTAGACATCTATCCTGCATCCTTCTTGACCTGTCTAATGTGCATGTGGCATGCATGTAGATCAATCCAACAATCCTAACAAATAAATGGTTAGAAAGAAAAAAGGACAATGGTGCAAATTCAAAATGCAAAAGAAATGTTTCAGATTGTCTAATCAGTACAATTTCTGAGATATATGCTCCATCCACAAACAATTTGGAGTCTCTGACAGTCTGGATTGACATTCATGTATACCACATGTATGCTGGATGTGTCACCACCACCCACTTAATATAGTTGTGGAAATGCAAAGGAAAGTCTTAACCATTTCTTTAGCACAATGAAGTGCCTTCACCAAATTGGCTACGCCTCAAGGATATAACATTGAGGTCAGGGGTTTAGACTTCAGGCTAATCTATCAAAAACATTTTTTAGCACATTAATCCAAATCTCTAGAAAGGGGTTAATAATTCAATGATGATAAAGAAGAATGCAGATGCGAAGAAGTAGAAAGATCTGTGAAGGTACGCTTTTCAATGGTTTGTGACTATAGACATGGCCCTCATTTTCCACCATTTCCTGAATGGTGGTAATTTATCCACCATACATATGGCATAACTGTATGTCAACCCAGACATGAAAATTGCTTGAGTTGTGTAGCCTACGCAACATGATAATTTGCATATGCTATTCGTTACATTGCTGACAGAAACATTGTTTTCTAATATGTGCTACCAAAAAAATTGTTTATATAAAAAAAATTTCCATTTGATTTTTTTTTTTTTTTTGGATGCATCATGCATGGTTTTATGATAAAACACATGTATGTATAAAACAAATTATTTGTTCCAAACAGGACATTTATGATAAAACAAATTATTTGTTCCAAACAGGACATTTATCAAAGGAGCACTATCAGGTGATATTTAAGTTTTTCATTATAAATAGATTAAGAGCCAATGATAATTATAAGTAGACTTGCAGCAAAAAATAAAGAATTTAATTTTTTTCAAAACATGGAAAGACTAATCAGTCCTACTTCTTGTAACTTCAGCCACTGCTTCAAATGGAGGGACTGCACAAAGATTTGGTTAGGGAGACTACTGATGGTGAACTAGCAGCTTACAACAAATATGAGAGCTGCAAAGGTGAAAAGAAACATAAAGGCGATCGGTCGGTAAGATAAGATAGACTGACAATACTTGTTTCAATTTTCTTGGATGGATGATGAATGTATTTGGGAATGTAAATGAAAATAAAAAAACTTATAATATATATATATATATGTTATCAATGGAGGATACCTTGTTTAGGGGGACATGAAATTCTTGTAGCTTATGGTATGGTGCCCCATATTGGTTGTATGTTACTAGTATGTAGTAGATAATACTAGGTTAAATAGTAGATAATACTAGAAAATTCCTAAACCTAAACCTACACCTAGTCCTAATCTACTCCTTAACCTAAACCTAAATTTGAAAACTTAAACCTAAATCCATACACAAACCCAAACCCGAACCCGATTTCCTAAACCTAAACTTTTACCTATTCTCAATTCCCTAAACCGTAACATATAACCTATACTTATAACCTAAACCTAAACCCATAACCTCAACATGTAACCTTAACCTAATCTCAACTCCCTAACCTAAACCTAGAGATAAACTTGAAAACCCAAACCTAAACCCGATCCCGAACCTGAATCTGAATTCCTAAACGCCTAGCCTAAACTTAAAACCCAAACGTAAACCCGATCTCGAACCCGAACCCAATTTCCTATACCTAAACCTTAACGTATTCTCAATTCTCTAAACCTAAACCTACACCTAATCCTAATCTCAACTCCCTAAGTTAAACCTAAACCTAAACTTGAAAACCCAAAACTAAACCCGAACCCGATCCCGATTTCCTAAACCTAAACTTATGACCTTAACCTAAACCTATTCTCAAATCCCAAAACCTCCAACCTAAACCTAAACCTATAACCTATAACCAAAACCAAAACCTATAACCTAAACCCGAACCCATTTTCAAATCCCATAACCTATAACCTAAACCTAAACCTTAACCTAAACCAAAACTAAAACCAAAACCTATAACCTAAACTCGAACCCAAACCCAAACCCAAAACAACCCGAATTCCTAAACCTTAACCTAAACATATAACCTATAACCTATAACTTAAGCTTATACCTAAACCTTACTTATAACCTAAAACTATTCTCAAATCCCTAACCTAAACCTAAACCTTAACCTAAACCTATAACCTAATCCTAATCTCAACTCCCTAACCTAAACCTAAACCTAAACTTGAAAACCCAAACCTAAAACCCGATCCCGAACCCGATTTCCTAAACCTAAACCTTAACCTATTCTCATATCCCTAAACCTAAACCTACACCTAATCCTAATCTAAACTCCCTAACCTAAACCTAAATCTAAACATGAAAACCCAAACCTAAACCCAATCTCGAACCCGAACCCGAATTCTTAAACCTAAACCTTAACCTATTTTCAAATTCCTAAACTAAACCTACACCTAAACCCGAACCCGATTCCCTAAACCTAAACCTTAACCTATTCTCTCAATTCCCTAAACCTATAGCTTATAACCTAAACCTAAACCTTAACCTAAACCTATAACCTTAACCTAAACCGAAACTTATGACCTAAAACCTAAATGTATTCTCAAATCTCTAAACCTAAACCTACACCTAATCTAATCTCAACTCCCTAACCTAAACCTAAACCTAAACTTGAAAACCCAAACCTAAAACCCGATCTCGAACCCGAACCCGATTTCCTAAACCTAAACCTTGACCTATTCTCAAATCCCTAAACTTAAACCTACACCTAATCCTAATCTAAACTCCCTAACCTAAACCTAAACCTAAACTTGAAAACCCAAACCTAAACCCAATCTCGAACCCGAATTCCTAAACCTAAACCTTAACCTATTTTCAAATCCCTAAACCTAACCTAAACTCCGAACCTAAACTTGAAAACCCAAACTTAAACCCGATCCAGAACACAACCCGATTTCCTAAACCTAAACCTTAACATATTCTCAATTCCCCAAACCTATAGCTTATAAGACCTTAAAACCTTAACCTTAACCTAAACCTATAACCTTAAAACCAAAACCTATGTCCTAAAACCTAAACTTATAACTTATAACCTAACCTTAACCTAAACCTAAAACCTAAACCTTAACCAATACCTAAAACCTAAAACTAAACCTAAAACCTATATGTATTCTCAAATCCCTAAACCTAAACCTACACCTACACCTAATCATAATCTCAACTCCCTAACCTAAACCTAAACCTAAACTTGAAAACCCAAACCTAAACCCAATCCCAAACCCAAACCCGAATTCCAAAACCTAAACCTACACCTATTTTCAAATCCCCAAACCTAAACCTACACCTAATCCTAATCTCAACTCCCTAACCTAAACCTGAACCTAAACTTGAAAACCCAAACCTAAACCCGATCCTGAACCCGAACCCGAGTTCCTAAACCTAAACCTTAACATATTCTCAATTCCCCAAACCTATAGCTTATAAGACCTTAAAACCTTAACCTCAACCTAAACCTATAACCTTAAAACCAAAACCTATGTCCTAAAATCTGAACTTATAACCTATAACCTAACCTTAACCTAAACCTAAAACCTAAACCTTAACCAATACCTAAAACCTAAAAATAAACCTAAAACCTATATGTATTCTCAAATCCCTAAACCTAAACCTACACCTAATCCTAATCTTAACTCCCTAACCTAAACCTAAACCCGATCCCGAACCCGAACCCGATTTCCTAAACCTAAACCCTAACCTATTCTCAATTCCCTAAACCTATAGCTTATAACCTAAACCTAAATCTAAACCTAAACCTTAACCTAAACCTAAACCAAAACTTATGACCTAAAACCTAAATGTATTCTCAAATCTCTAAACCAAAACCTACACCTAATCCTAATCTCAACTCCCTAACCTAAACCTAAACCTAAACTTGAAAACCCAAACCTAAAACCCGATCTCGAACCCGAACCCGATTTCCTAAACCTAAACCTTGACCTATTCTCAAATTCCTAAACTTAAACCTACACCTAATCCTAATCTAAACTCCCTAACTTAAACCTAAACCTAAACCTAAACCTAATCTCGAACCCGAACCCGAATTCCTAAACCTAAACCTTAACCTATTTTCAAATCCCTAAACCTAAACTAAACCTAAACCTAAACTTGAAAACCCAAACCTAAACCCGATCCCGAACCCGAACCCGATTTCCTAAACCTAAACCTTAACATATTCTCAATTCTCTAAACCTATAGCTTATAAGACCTTAAAACCTTAATCTTAACCTAAACCTATAACCTTAAAACTAAAACCTATGTCCTAAAACCTAAACTTATAACCTATAACCTAACCTTAACCTAAACCTAAAACCTAAACCTTAACCAATATCTAAAACCTAAAAATAAACCTAAAACCTAAATGTATTCTCAAATCCCTAAACCTAAACCTACACCTACACCTAATCCTAATCTCAACTCCATAACCTAAACCTAAACCCGATCCCGAACCCGAACCCGATTTCCTAAACCTAAACCTTAACCTATTCTCAAATCCCTAAACTTTAACCTACACCTAATCCTAATCTAAACTCCCTAACCTAAACCTAAACCTAAACCCAATCCAGGACCCGAACCCGACTCTTAAACCTTAACCTCAACCTATTTTCAAATCCCTAAACCTAAACCTACACCTAATCCTAATCTCAACTCCCTAACCTAAACTTAAACCTAAACTTGAAAACCCAAACATAAACCCGATCCCGAACCCGAACACGATTTCCTAAACCTAAACCTTAACCTATTCTCAATTTCTAAACCTATAGCTTATAACCTAAACCTAAACCTTAACCTTAAGCTAAACCTAAACTCCGAACCTATAACTTATAACCTAAATATATTCTCAAATCCCTAAACCTACACCTACACCTAATCCTAATCTCAACTCCCTAACCTAAACCTAAACCTAAACTTGAAAACCCAAACCTAAACCCGAACCCGATTTCCTAAAAACCTTAACATATTCTCAATTCCCTAAACCTATAGCTTATAACCTAAACCTTAACCTAAGCCTAAACCTAAACCTTAACCTATTCTCAAATTCCTAAACCTACACCTACAACTAATCCTATTCTAAACTCCCTAACCTAAACCTAAACCTAAACTTGAAAACCTAAACCTAAACCCGATCCCGAACACAACCCGATTTCCTAAACCTAAACCTTAACCTATTCTCAAATCCTTAAACTTAAACTTACACCTAATCCTAATCTAAACTCCCTAACCTAAACCTAAACCTAAACTTGAAAACCCAAACCTAAACCCAATCCCGAACCCGAACCCGAATTCCTAAACCTAAACCTTAACCTATTTTCAAATCCCCAAACCTAAACCTACACCTAATCCTAATCTCAACTCCCTAACCTAGACTCGAACCTAAACTTGAAAACCCAAACCTAGACCCGATCCCAAACCCGAACCCGATTTCCTAAACCTAAACCTTAACATATTCTCAATTCCCCAAACCTATAGCTTATAAGACCTTAAAACCTTAACCTTAACCTAAACCTATAACCTTAAAACCAAAACCCATGTCCTAAAACTTGAACTTACAACCTATAACCTAACCTTAACCTAAACCTAAAAAAACCTAAACCTTAACCAATACCTAAAACCTAAAAATAAACCTAAAACCTATATGTATTCTCAAATCCCTAAACCTAAATCTACACCTAATCCTAATCTCAACTCCCTAACCTAAACTTAAACCCGATCCAGAACCCGAACCCGATTTCCTAAACCTAAACCCTAACCCATTCTCAATTCCCTAAACCTATAGCTTATAACCTAAACCTAAACGTATAACCTTAACCTAAACCAAAACCTATGACCTAAAACCTAAATGTATTCTCAAATCTCTAAACCTAAACCTATACCTAATCCTAATCTCAACTCCCTAACCTAAACCTAAACCTAAACTTGAAAACCCAAACCTAAACTCAATACCGAACCCAAACCCGAATTCCTAAACCTAAACCTTAACCTTAACCTATTTTCAAATCCCCAAACTTAAACCTACACCTAATCCTAATCTCAACTCCCTAACCTAAACTCGAACCTAAACTTGAAAACCCAAACCTAAACCCGATCCCGAACACAACCCGATTTCCTAAACCTAAACCTTAACATATTCTCAATTCCCAAACCTATAGCTTATAAGACCTTAAAACCTTAACCTTAACCTAAACCTATAACCTTGAAACCAAAACCTATGTCCTAAAACCTGAACTTATAACCTATAACCTAACCTTAACCTAAACCTAAAACCTAAACCTTAACCAATACCTAAAACCTAAAAATAAACTTAAAACCTATATGTATTCTCAAATCCCTAAACCTAAACCTACACCTAATCCTAATCTCAACTCCCTAACCTAAACCTAAACCCGATCCCGAACCCGAACCCGATTTCCTAAACCTAAACCTTAACCTATTCTCAATTCCCTAAACCTATAGCTTATAACCTAAACCTAAACCTTAACCTAAACCTATAACCTTAACCTAAATCAAAACTTATGACCTAAAACCTAAATGTATTCTCAAATCTCTAAACCTAAACCTACACCTAATCCTAATCTCAACTCCCTAACCTAAACCTAAACCTAAACTTGAAAACCCAAACCTAAAACCCGATCCC
The DNA here is from genome assembly GCA_030180095.1 of Magnolia changhungtana. Classification (NCBI taxonomy): domain Eukaryota; kingdom Viridiplantae; phylum Streptophyta; class Magnoliopsida; order Magnoliales; family Magnoliaceae; genus Magnolia; species Magnolia changhungtana. Next base: position 539,926 of record JASAUF010000441.1, on the reverse strand, counting down.
GAACCCGAACCCGATTTCCTAAACCTAAACCTTGACCTATTCTCAAATCCCTAAACTTAAACCTACACCTAATCCTAATCTAAACTCCCTAACCTAAACCTAAACCTAAACTTGAAAACCCAAACCTAAACCCAATCTCGAACCCGAACCCGAATTCCTAAACCTAAACCTTAACCTATTTTCAAATCCCTAAACCTAACCTAAACCTAAACCTAAACTTGAAAACCCAAACCTAAACCCGATCCCGAACCCGAACCCGATTTCCTAAACCTAAACCTTAACATATTCACAATTCCCTAAACCTATAGCTTATAAGACCTTAAAACCTTAACCTTAACCTAAACCTATAACCTTAAAACAAGTGTATGTCAGTCCTGTTTGGATGAAACAGGTGAATGTGAATGAAACAGGTGTATGTCACTCATGTTTGGATGAAACAGGTGTATATCGGTCCTGTTTGGATGAAACAGTGTATGTCAGTCCTGTTTGGATGAAACAGGTGTATGTCAGTTTTGTTTGGATGAAACAGGTGTATGTGAAACAGGTGTATATCAGTCCTGTTTGGATGAAACAGGTGAATGTGAATGTGATGAAACAGTTTGGATTTACGTATGTGAATGAAACAGGTATATATCAGTCCTGTTTGGATGAAATAGGTGAATGTGAATGAAACAGGTGTATATCAGTCATGTTTGGATGAAACAGGTGTATATCAGTCCTGTTTGGATGAAACAGGTGAATGTGAATGAAACAGGTGTATGTCACTCATGTTTGGATGAAACAGGTGTATATCAGTCCTGTTTGGATGAAACAGGTGTATGTCGATCTGTTTGGATGAAAGCAGTGTATGTCAGTTTTGTTTGGATGAAACAGTGTATGTGAAACAGTGTATATCGATCTGTTTGGATGAAACAGTGAATGTGAATGTGATGAAACAGTTTGATTTACGTATGTGAATGAAACAGGTATATATCAGTCCTGTTTGGATGAAATAGGTGAATGTGAATGAAACAGGTGTATATCAGTCATGTTTGGATGAAACAGGTGTATATCAGTCCTGTTTGGATGAAACAGGTGAATGTGAATGAAACAGGTATATATCAGTCTTATTTGGATGAAACAGGTATATATCATCTGTTTGGATGAAACAGGTGAATGTGAATGAAACAGGTGTATATCAGTCCTGTTTGGATGAAACAGGTGAATGTGAATGTGATGAAACAGTTTGGATTTATGTAGTTTGTATAACAGGTGTATATCAAGAAGAATACTGTAACAGGTCAAATTTGAAAATGTCGTTTAAGGGTCATAATTGTAAAGGACGGTTCATGACCGTCTTATTAAAGGACGGTCCATAACCGTCCTTTGAAGGCTCATAAGAGACGGTCCATGACAGTCCTTTTTAAGGACAGTCTATGACTGTCCTAAAAAAGGACGGTCCATGGCCGTCCTTTGAAGGCTCATAAGAGACGGTCCATGACAGTCCTTTTTAAGGACGGTCCATAACAGTCCTTTTAAAGGACGGTCTATGGCCGTCCTTTTTAGGATCATAAGAAATGGTTCATGACAGTCCATTTTAAGGACGGTCCATGGCCGTCCTTTTTTAGGACGGTCTATGACCGTCTTTTTTTCGTCAATAAGAATGACGGTTTTCAACCGTCCTTTAAAAAATAAGACACGTCAAAATTTGACTGCCTATGTGACGGTCCATGACCATCCTTTTTGGTCATTTGAGACGGTTTTGGACCGTCCTTTTTTCGCTGTTTTGGCGTAGTGTGAATAGGTTGGATTTAAAAAATACATCAGGGTGGCCCTATAAATGTTTCAACGGTGGGTGTGACTGATCCCACGGTTTTGTTTGGTGGGTGCACTTGAACTTTAGACCTATCCTATTATTTTTATAATGCCATAAAACGATCTCTACAAATGGTCGGACGGTATGGATACAACACATGCGAGCTTGGTTACGTCACTTCAGTAGTAGGGATTTGGCTACTGACCATGTCAGTATTTAATCCGCGCCCATCTCACCACGTCTGATGGCGCTCACCCCAATCGACGTGGCTACTGAATCGCCCGCGTGAGATCTTCGGACATCCTGATTCCGGATACAATTACGCCATCCAAATCGGAAGCGGATTGCGTGGTGTGCCACACACCAGCGAATGGGTCTGTGTTGACGTGACCGAGTTCTATGGGCCCACCATGATGTATGTGTCCAAACCTTCCGTTCATTTGGCTAGATCGGTCCAGGATCTGAACCCAAAAATGAGACAGATACAAACGTAAGGTAGACAACACCACATAAAATAGCAGTGATTGAACGTCTACCATTGAAAACGTATCGGGGATCTCAAAAGTTTTGGACCCATCAATATTTATTTTTTTTCCTTCCATCACGGTGTTTGTGACTTTATTAACAGGTTAGATGGAAAATAAACATAATGGTGGGGCCTAGAAAGGTATCAATGGTGGGAATTATTGTCCCCACTGTGCTTTCTGTGGTGTGGTTCCAATGAGCTTTGGATTTATTTCATTTTTGGGATCATGACGTTAAATGCTCTCTCAAAATGGATGGACGGTGTGGATGTAACGTATAAAGGTGGTGAATTCGGCACACTACCAAAGTCAGTGGTGTGCGGCACATAGTCAATCCGCCTCCTCCGCCTCCTGCGTAACGGAAGATAATTAACCCTTTTTCAAAGAAGCAGACTGCGTACTGAGTAAACTCTGTGGGGTCCACAGTAATTTATGTATTTTATCCACTCCATCCATCCATTTTACCAAATAATTTCAGGGCTTGATCCTAAAAATGAAATATATCCAAACCTCAAGTGGACTACACCATAGGAAACAGTGTAATTTGAACATCTACGGTTGAAAATTTCTTGGGGGCCCATGAAGTTTTGGATCAAGCTTGTATTTTTGCTTTCACTTCATCCAAGTCTATGTGATCTTACGAACAGTTTGGATGAGAAATAAACATCGCTGTGGGCCCTAAAAAGGTTTCAACGGTGGAAGTCATTATTCTAACTATTTCTCATGGTATGATCCACTTGATCTTTGGGTATGCTTAAATTTTGGTCTCAACTCCTAAAATAAGATGGAAAAACGGATGGACAATCTGGATAAACCAGATACATTCACAGTGGGCCCAACAGATTTTACTCAGTATGATAAAAGCGTGTAACTCAGTACACAGTCCGATATCTTTCTCAACACATAAGGTGATGTGAGCCTTAGCTTGTCCTGATTTAGGGATTTTACGTCCTATAGACCCAACGTACTACTCGCATTTTTTCATTGGACTCGAAAAAACCTTAAGCACCAAAGTAGACCTCTATGCATAGGGATGAACCTAAAAAGATGAAAATACCCTGCTTTTTTAGTGCTTATCCTGATAGGCAGGGGTATTTTCGTCAAATAACAAAAGTATGTACGTTAAAAGTCATGTTTGATGAGATAAGTTTCCGGGTAGCGGAAAATTTTAAAAAAAAAAAAAAAAAAAAAAAAGAGCATCGTACGAACTTGTGTACAGTGCTAATTTGTTCCCTGATTTATATTGAAACACCTTAAAATTAGAATGATAGCTCCTTTATATTGAATAACACTTGAAATGGGAAAACCAAGCAGGCCCGGAGTCGGAATAACTCAATATTGTCATGGAGTATGAATGTCCATATATACTGTTCCAGCCATCTAAATTATAGACCTCACCTCACTTCAATGTATTATAATCAAAGATTGCAGTGATGTATAACTAATGAATGGTTATAATGAAAAACATATAATGGTTCCAATTCAACAAACAGATGTTAATTAATTAGCATAAGATTTTTCAACCACTCAAAGTTTTAGATTATCATTTATCAATAGTAAGTCTAAGGATTTGGACCGTTGGATTCTAAGTTAGATATAGTTCATGACTATGGATGGTTTATGTTGTTTGGAGGAGAGTACTAAGAAAGCATGTGGAATAATTCATTGGAAGTAAAAAAAATAAAAATGCCTTGGAATAAAGTCACCTGCTCGACAGTTTTACTAAACTTAGCAATCTTGACAACCAATGACTACTAAAGCCAATCAGAAGCCCACTAATTATGCCACCAATGATCTCAACCGTTCAAAAAAGTTAGTGGCACTAAAATTACGCCATGTGAAAACATGATTTTACAAAAAAAAAAAAAGTCCTCCACCATTTTAATTATAGACAAATAAAATTATAGAACGTTCGGATTTTCTTTTTGAATGGTTGGGATCTCTTTACAGATAAGGAGAATGTTAATGGCCGGTCCATGATGTGCCCTGCCTCCTCATAAGGTCGGTTCTAAAATGTTCTGAGTGGCCAAGCCGGCTAAGCATGCCTCACTTTAGTAGTCATGTGGGGAGTAGATGTACCATGGTTCCTTTGGCTTTACCATCATGTCTCATTCTTTTTAATACATTGAAGTTATAAGAAATATGATACTTTTGCAGAGTAGGAATGTCTGTACTCATGCATTCAAAATTGTATGTGTTAAATGCATCATATTATTCTAGCCTTCTAAACTATAGGCCCCACTTCAGATGTATTATAACCAAAGTTTAAACTAGAATAATGTTCCTATGGACAAATGATGTATACCTAGTTCATGACTATGATCAGTTTACATTTTTTAGTACTTGAGTATGAAAAAAGTATGTTTAATTACTCGCCGAAAGTAAAAGATGCCTTCGGACAAATCCACCAGCTCAACACTTTCCATAAAATTCTACCGGTTTTGACCAACAAGGACTCTTGAAGCTAATCTGTAGTCCACTAATTGTGAGTATTCAAGGGGGTCGGTGGCACAAAAATTAGGCTATGTGAAGGCATGATTTACAAAAATGAACTCCTACCATTTTATTTATTAACAAATAAAATCATAAAATGATAAATGGTTTTACATTTAAGTTCACTTTTTGAATGGTAGGGATCTCTTTACAAAAAAAAAAAAAAAAGAAAAAAAAAAGAAAAAAAAAAGAGAGGATGTTAATGGGTGGCCCACAATGTGCCCTAGCTCCTTGAAACGTAGGTTCTAAATGTTCTGTGTGGCTTAACTGGAGGACTAAAACTCACTTTGGTGTTCCTAGGGAGAGATGTCCCACGGTTCTTTTTGGCTTTACTATATCAACTTTTGTTCTTTTCATACATTGAAGGGAGAATAACTTTTATGTTATTATAGAGTATGAATGTTTGTACTCATGCGCTTGAAATTATATATGTGCTAAATAAGTTAGATTATTTCTTCATTCTAAATTGTAGGCCCCACTTCAGATATATTATAACCAAAGATTACATCGGAATAACATTTTTGTAGAGAGATGATATTGTGAATACTCCTGCATGAGCGGGTGCCCTCATTTTCTTCTTTCCGTTATGTAGATAAGGTGTGATATTGCCTCAGATATAAAAATACATATAGTTTGAAGTCACTTATAGTCAAATAAAGCTTAAAATCTACCGGAAACTAAAAATCGTAAAATCACTTAAGGGTTGAGGAATCATGATATTTTTCAACTCGAGTGATTGTTATTGTTGGTTTATGGCTATTGATTCCAAGTTAGAGCCTTAATTATGAAAAATGAAAGGGGTTAAGGTACCCTTTTTCTACCTGCATGATGTGTGATATCTACTTTACGGGATTTAGAATTTTTTAGAGGTTTGGTAAAATTTTGGCACTTCGACAATTAGCCTTGCTTTAAGAAAACACATATTGTCTAGGACGGTAAAAGCAAAAGAGAGAACTAGACTTGCTTCAAAAAATTGGAGGCTTAGCAAGCATATAAAGTAAAAATATTGTCATAATCATACTTCAAAGAGTTTAAGATTCTAAGCAAGTAGAATTTAAAAAAAGGGGGCACCTAACTGTGTCAGGGGAGAAATCAAGCTTAAGAAATAGCTAATTAATGGTCTTCTTTTTTTTTTTTTTTTTTTTTCCTTACACACACACACACGCCCACACACTCACGCCGTAGTGGAGTTTCACCACCTATGGATACTCGAACCTTTGACCAGGTGTTGAAACTCCTGAGAGTCTACCACCGAAGCAAGAGTAAGGATCCAGCTAATGGTCTTATCAAGACACAAATATATAACTCCCCATGAATTTTAATTGTGTTTATATTCATCATTATAGGAATCTTCGCAGAGTTTGAGATTCCGAACTGATGGGATTTTTTGTCCCGTGCTCGACCAGTCGTGAGCCTCGCTCGACCGGTCGAGGGCTAGTGCATGACCAGTCGTGGAGTCGAGTCGTTGCTCGACTCAAAGTCCAGCGATTGTGGACTATTTTTCTCCGGGGTGCTCGACCAGTCGAACGAGGTTCTCGACCGGTCGTGGGTGGCTCTCGACCGGTCGTGGACTCGGTACGACCAGTCGAGGTTACGCAGATTCGTTTCGCGATTTTGTACGGATTTCATTTCGCAAGTCCTTTCGCAACTGGGATGCAGAAAGGAGTTTCCTAAAACTTTAAATAGGAGGTACCTAGGACTTTCTAGGTATGACAAGAGGGTTTCCTAAAGCTGTACAAGGGATTTTCTAAAGGGTTTAGGGCTATCGAAGGTGAGGGAGAGAGAGAAAGAGAGAGAGGAAGCTTATAGAAGGGAGGTTCTGCTCGTGCAGGTTATCTACTATGCAATCTATATCTCAGCGCTTCTGTCCTCGTAATCGGTGAGATTTCTCCATTTTCTTTATTTCTCTTATTGTTTATCCACTCTTGCGTGAGTGGAGAAGGTTGTAACGTTCTACTTCATAGTGGATTATTGATCTGGACGAGGTCCCGTGGTTTGTACCTCTTTGAGGGTTTTCCACGTAAAAATCTCTTGTATGGTGTGTGATTGATGCTTTGATTTATTTCATTGCTTTATTATCCATAATTCTGGTTTGTTTCGGGAGGCTAGATCCTAAGGTTTGTACAAGGCCCCCAATAAAGTGGTATCAGAGCTAAGTTCATTGAACGGGTAGGATCGGTTTTAAATTATGGAAGGTGGCTCATCAGGGATGATTAACCTCAATGGTTCTAACTGGACCATATGGAAGGCTAAGATGGAGGACTTGCTTTATTGCAAAGACCTATATTCTCTAATTTTAGGCAAATCAGCAAAATCCAGGGATATGTCTGATGATGATTGGAAGAAGATGGACCGAAAGGCGGTGGAGTTTATTAGACAATGGTTGGATGATTCTGTGTTCCACCATGTGTCTACGGAGACCTTAGCTGCTAGCTTATGGCTGAAATTAGAAGGGCCGTATGAGAGGAAGACAGCTGGTAATAAAATTTTTATGATAAGGCGACTTGTGAATCTCAAATTCAAGGATGGTGGTTCTGTGGCCGAGTACATGAATGAGGTCAGCAATATAGTGAACCAACTCTCCTCTATGAAGACAGTCCTGGATGATGAATTACAAGCTTTACTTTTGCTTAGTTCATTGCCTGACAATTGGGAGACATTGGTGGTGTCTCTAAGTAACTCCGCGCCAGACGGAAAGATATCCATGGAACAGGTAACCAGTTATCTCTTCAATGAGGAGACAAGGAGGAAGTCCCAGGGGTCCACTCAGCAAGAGGCTCTTGTGACACAGGAACAGGGGAGAGGAAAGAACAGGAAGGGCGGAAAGGCCCGAGATAAATCAAGAGGCAAGTCGAGTAACAGAAAGGATGTTAATTGCTAGAATTGTGCAAGAAGGGCTACTACAAGCATGAATGTCGTGGTAAGAAGAACGATAAGAAAAGAAAAGGAAAGGAGAAGGAAGATGAATCAGATTTCACTGCGGTCGCTTCAGATGGTGACGTTGTAGTTATTCTTTCAGCAGATCATGATGTATGTCTCACGGCTACGAGTCAGGACACCGACTGGGTGATTGACTCGGGAGCTTTGTTTCATGCGACTCCACGCAGGGACTTCTTCACAAGCTACAAGTCTGGTGACTATGGGACTGTGAAGATGGAAAATTCTAGTGTATCGAAGATCGTAGGAGTCAATGATATTTGTGTGAAGACCGATGTGGGTTGCACATTGGTTCTCAGGGATGTGAGGCATATCCCAGACCTTCGCCTCAACTTGATGTCGATGGGAGGGTTCGATGATGATGGCTATGAAAGCCAGTTTGCTGGTGGACGATAGAAGTTCATCAAGGATTCATTAATCGCAGCCAGAGAAAAGAAGTGTTGCACCCTTTACAAGGAAACTGTTAGTATGTGCAAGGGTGGGTTGAACGCAGCGGAAGATTCAACTACTGACATGTGGCACAGCCGTCTAGGCCACATAGTGAAAAAGGGCTTCAGCTACTAGCGAGGAAGCGGCTCCTTCCAGACATGACAGGTATGCCTCTCAAAACTTGTCTTGATTGTTTATCAGGGAAACAACATAGAGTTTCATTTATTAAATCTGCTTCTCATGTTAATAAAGCGCATGCATTAGATTTAGTCTGTCTTGAACTGTTAGACTGAAAATCAGATTGATTTTCAGCTCTGGTAGGCCACAGTGTCAATCAAGGGTGGGTATGCCCTCTCATCTTGTTACCTGCACTGTGGCCTGCCTGAGTACTGATTTTGGAAAACGGATTGGCTACTCCCCCTGCCACCAGCCAATGGCTAGTGTTCGGTGCTCTATGGGCCCCACCAGGTGTATGTATTTCATCCATGCGGTCCATCTATTTTTTTCGGATTATTTTATGGTATGAGACCAAAAATGAGTTATATCCCAATCTCAAGTGGACCACATTACAAGAAACAATGTTGAATGAGCGTCGACCATTAAAAATCTTTTAAGGGCCATAAAAGTTTTGGATCAAGCTAGTATTTGATTTTTCCGTTCATCTAGGTCTGTATGACCTAATCAACAGATTGGATGTCAAATAAACAGTCCAATGAGCCTTAGGAGGATTTTAATGGTGGATATCCAATCACTATTGTTTTCCTGTGGTGTAGTCCACATGAGATTTATATCCATCTCATTTTTTATAATAAACCCTAAATTGACCTTTAGAAATGGATGAACGGAATGGATGAAATACATACATTATGGTGGGGCCCACAGAGCACGAACTATAAGCCACCGGGCTGGTGGCAGGGGAGTAGCCAATCCCCGTCACTGATTTTGGGGAAACGGATTGGCTACTCCCTGCCACTAGCGTGGTGGCTGGTGTTTGGTGCTCTGCGGCCCCATTATGAAGTATGTCTCTTATCCATGCCGTTCATCCATTTTTACATATCATTTTAGGGATTTACATTTTAGGGATTTACACAAAAACGAGTAGGATATAAATCTCAGGCGGCCTACACCATTGGAAAACAGTGATTGGATATTCATTATTAAAATCCTCCTAATTCCCACTATATTGTTTATTTGACATCCAATCTATTTATTAGGTCATATAGACCCAGATGAAGGGAAAAAACAAAGATCAGCTTGATCCAATACTTTTATGTCCCCCAAAAAGTATTTAATGGTCAACGTTCAATAAACACTGTTTCCTGTAATGTGGTCCACTTGAAATGGGGATATATCTCATTTTCTGGTTTACACCATAAAATTATCTAGAAAAATAAATGGACGGAAAGGATGAAACACATACATCATGGTGGGTCCCACAGAGCACCGACCATCAGCCATTGGCTAGTGGCAGGGGGAGTGGCCAATCCGTTTCCTGATTTTGGATACCTATCTGGCACGGACAGGTTAGATGTCATGCACGCATCTGATGTCCCCACTTTCACGGTAGTACTAGCACCACTGGAGACTGAAATCTTATCCCAAAGAAGCCAATTTGGCAGGGGCATATGATATCTTGGCCGTTCATCATGTAATTGAAAAGTACGGATCTAGAAAATATACAATTCAAGAATTGACTGATAGTCCACGTGCAATGAACTCACGTGGCTCAACAAACGACTACAGCATTGGCACGTGTGAGTGGGATTCCATATATTTCTGTTTGGCTTCCTTAGCAACGGCCATCTGATGAAATGAAACGGAAATGCATGCGTTGCACTTGCGAATCTATGCGAGTACCTTTTGTACTTACTCATATGTCAGTGACAGACTCACAAGTTTCATCGTGAGGTCATGGCATCCAATACACGCGTGGTGTGAGCATGTGATAAAAGGAATAATAGTTAAGAAAGTCTTGGGCTCCAACTTGCTTATAACTTCTAAATTGCTAAGTGAATGGGACATCCAAGCCATTCAATAGATTGGCCCCACCATGAGGAACATTTCATGCAAAAAATGAACCTTTTCCACCGATCAAGTAGACTACACTTCTATTTTTCTATTTATCAATGGCTATATGTTCTTTTATATGGTGTGGTTCACTTGATGGTTATATATGGCTGATTTTTGGAATAGGTGATCTTCACAGTAGGCTAGGAGGATTTGATTCCACAAGAACTTAACAGGTTGGAATCTATTCGGTGGACTGTAAATTGTGGCCTAACTAGTTGGACTTGTGACCTTCTCATGTGTGTAGAGAGATATGCTCACACACGGCCAGCTGCTTGCTTAATTAAATGTCTAATTAATGCTAATAAATGTTAAGATAAAAGTTATATCACCAAGGAAAATGAGTTGTCATCATGGTGGGCAGCCAAACTCATAGACGTTGATACGTGTGTATGTTAATTTATTTTTGCTACAATATGCAGTATGGTGTAGACACCTCTCCTAGGATAACAACTTGACAAAGTATAGATGATCTTTAAAAACTAAACTCCACGATAAAATGAAGTTGCTGAAATGAAGAACACGGTGCTACAAGAAATTACCTCAGTTATATTGAATAGCAAATATTTATTAAAAATCTTCTAGGTCGAAAATGTTAATACAACCTGCTACATTATTAATAGAGTTTATTTAAGAGTAAGGTTGGATAAAACAACATATGAGTTGTGGCATGGGAAGCCACCAAGTATTAAGTATTCCAGATCGTCAGTAGTAAATGTTATATCCTTAGAGACTGAAAAAACAATCAAAGTTTGACCCCAAAAGCGACGATGGAATCTTTCTAGGATATTCCTTAAACAGTCGAGCTTATAAGGTATACAATCTTAGGACCCTTGCCATATGAGAATCAATCAATGTGGTCGTTGATGACCAACCTCATGACAAATCTGGTCTTGATATAGATGTGTGTGTCAACCTATTTTTATCACAATATAGTGTAGATATCTCGCCCAAGCTAGCAACTTAATGAAGCATCGATGATCCTTAAGAACTAAACCTAAACTCCAAACCCTATCCAAAACTTCAGCCATTTTAAAGCCTAAGCCAAATCATTGCTGAACCCAAGCCATTATCTAAGCCAAGCCACTACCTAAACCAAGCTCGACCCAAGCCACTACCTAAGTCAAGCCATATCCAAGCCATTTCCAAGCCAAAGCATTAAACACAAGCCTTAAGTCACTCTTTAGGCACGAACGAGCCAACTGGCTAAACGTAAGCGGCGGTAATCCGATTACCGCCTCCTCTTGAAATATATGCCCGAGGTACAGCTGTTGCTTCCCTCGAAAGTCAATTAAGATAGACCTATTTAACCCCAGAGATCCTACTATTTACCATTTTATCAAGCCCTTTAACCCATAAGAAAGTACCATGTGGCATATCCATTCCCTCCACCAATGTTAGGCTGCCACGCCATTATTTACCCTTTATAATCCCTAAAATTATCAAAAAACATCTCAGTGGGCTAGAAATACCTCCCTTCCCTTTTCGTCTCTACAAGCAATAAAGAGAAGCAACTCTTATTAGAAGAGGAGAGTGAGGGAGAGAGAAAGAGTGAGACAGAGAGAGTAAGTGAGTGAGGAGTGCTTAGTTCTCAAGCTCCCATCTTTTTTAGCCCCCTCTAGCATCCTCCAACCATTTCTTATCCTCTCAGTCTTACTTACGTCAATCCTTCTAAACCATGGAATACCTAATTCTAAGTCGTTTCAAGTGTAAGTCAAAGATCATGACATAATTACTAGCATTTATACTTCATCAATCATATCATTAATTCCCTTCTCAACCCCATGCTTCTCTAGGTTACCATTGAACGTATACTCTACAACTTTCCGGGATTCTAGATCCCGTCGCATCGTAAACTCATGGTAGTCTAGTCCTCTTACGTAACATTATAGAATCATCACATCTCTCCTTAAATCTCATTTATAGACTTTCTTTGGATGTATGCTCCATGGCTTGCCGAAATTTCTAACCCTGCCACATTAGAAATCCGAGTCTGCCTAGTCTTATTTTAATACTTTACATCCTATTATTTTATCCCCTAAGGGCCCGTTTAGCTGGTCGGATTGGAAGGGATTGGACGGTATTAGAAGGGTTTGGAAGTTAAATCCCGAGATTGGCCGGACATGCCAAACAAAGTCGGTGATCCGATCCCAATCCCATAGATCTTAAGACAATCCACTGACAACACAATCATTACCTTTAAATCCTATCCAATCCACCCTAATCCGTTCAAATTTACCTGGGACGTGTTTGGTTTGAGGGAATATTGGAAGGAATGGGAAGGTTTAATCCCAGGATTGGCCGAGCATGCCAAACAGACTGGATATAGCAATTTAGGGATATAGCAATCCCATGGATCTCAAGACAATCCACTGACAACACCATCATTACCTAGAAATCCATGCCATCCACCCTAATACCATTCAATCCCTTCCAATCCACCCGGCCAAACGGGCCCTAAGATCATCTTACCACACAAAATAAAGACCGTATACCAGTATGGGCAAAGATGGTATTTAACACACTCTATCTCTATAATTGAGGTCCTTACTTAGAATCCCAGGTCGCAAATCAAGAGTCAACTTTAAGCAAAAGAGTCTCTGGATTTTCTAGCTTTTACCGATTCTGCAGGTTCTAGCCGACTGCAAAATTTTGAGCTAATTGGCTAATGGCAACTCTAAGTCTACAACATCATCAATCCAAATTAGCCCATACACCTTCAAAAACAAATATAAAAAGTGTTTGTCGATTTTCAGCGTTCATATATGGATGTAGTTTTGATTCACATATGATGTTTTATTTTTAGGGTTTTGACATATAACATCTTCAATTTTGGCCTTTTTTTAAATAATGTTTTCCTTTTTCCATTTTTAGTTAAAAAAAATGATATACATGGGCAAAACATGAAGGAACCATGTCATGACAATTATAGTTAATTGATGCCAAGGAAAAGTACTATTTTAACTCTAGTTTTAGAACACCCTAATCCATAGCTCAAGTGGTAGACTAAGTGAAAGATATCTCGTTTCAACACTAAGGTCTTGGTATCGATCCCTAGCGGGGGTGGCTAACAGTGAAGTGTGAACTGACAATGGAGTGTACTAACAAGCTAACGAAAAAAAAAAAAAGTTCAAGGTTTAGGTTTTTGAGAGAGTATATTATTGGGCTTAGGATTTGGGAGAAGAGAGAGTGGAGGTTAGTCTTAGATTGTGGTTTTGGGATTTGAAAGAGGGATATTATTATCATTTTAAAGAAGAGAGATGTTGCTAACATAATCATAGTTAGTTTCTGTCCAAAGAATTGTATTGTGAGGTGGTCTTTTTATTTTTATTTTTATTTTTTATTTTAATCATATTAGAAAACTGAAGTTATTTGGGGATGCAATCAGGTATTGCCCTGTCTTACTAAGAAGGGATGGCTCTACTAAGTGAATTTGAGCAATTTCAATGGTGTGACCCGCCTAATGATTATGTAGGGCTGATTTTTTAGTCATCCCATCATCACAATGGAACTTACATATTGCATGGATTGGATGGTACACGTGCACACACGCAACAAGCATATAGTATAAAACAATGGACAACCACCCAAAAACATCCAAATTCATGCAACATCCCATGGAATCATTGGATTGACTTGATTTTTAAGCCATTCAAATTTCACGGTAGGACAACGTTGATGGAAAGGTTGGACCTATTGATACACCCACGTAAGCCCTATGCACAGTACTTTTTTTTTTACTTTAATTTTTATTTTTTTTTTGAAGATAACTTGTTTTTTTTTTTTCCATTCAACACAGAAAAACGTATGATTTGTACAACTCTTCGGGCATGGCCTGAAACAAAAAACCACCAGGCCACACCTATCGTGTAAAGAAAGGACAACAACCCAAAAGCCCCACTTGCTCTGGACTGACCGAAAAAAAAATTCTCCCCCCACGCCGGAGAAAATTACTCAGCACTTGAACCACCGCCAGAATAACCCCAACCCCCTACCCCCCTAGACAAAACCAGCTGAAAACTAGGAGGGGGAAAACCGAACAGAGCCAAGACCAACTCTATCCAGAAAAAGGAGGCCACGCACCTGAATAGGGAGATCCCTTGCGTCTTCAAACACCCTGCTAACCTGATTCCGACTACCCTCCCGCGCCAAGCCATCGGCTGGGCCATTCCCTTCTCTGGGGATCAAAGCAAAAACTATGGATCCACTATCCACCAGTCTTTTAATTCTTGTAATCCACGGACGCCACTGCCAAGGAACTTGCGACATAGAGGAGATGAGATTGACCGCCACTTTTGAATCTGATTCTACAACAATATTTCTCAGACAACGCTCCAAGCAATTGACAAGACCATCATAAATTGCTTGAATCTCCGCCCTGTTATTTGTACCCACCCCGTAGCCTGCCGTGAAGGCAAATAGCAGCTTTCCATCCTCATTTCTACAAACACCCCCACCCCCAGACCGACCAAGATTCCCACACGCCGATCCATCAACATTCAATTTACCACAATTAAGTAGAAGATTATGGAGTTGTGGAAGTGTACAATAGAAATAAATAAGAATATCAACATCTTAACATCTCTTTTCAAATAGTGGACAGATACATAAATAAATAAGAATATCAACATCTTAACATCTCTTTTCAAATAGTAGGCAGATAGGATCAGACAACGCTCCAAGCAATTGACAAGACCATCATAAATTGCTCAAATCTCCGCCCTGTTATTTGTACCCACCCCGTAGCCTGCCGTGAAGGCAAATAGCAGCTTTCCATCCTCATTTCTACAAACACCCCCACCCCCAGACTGACCAGGATTCCCACACGCCGATCCATCAACATTCAATTTACCACAATTAAGTAGAAGATTATGGAGTTGTGGAAGTGTACAATAGAAATAAATAAGAATATCAACATCTTAACATCTCTTTTCAAATAGTGGACAGATACATAAATAAATAAGAATATCAACATCTTAACATCTCTTTTCAAATAGTAGGCAGATAGGATCAATTAGCAAAATTGAGGATAGAATGGAAAGAAAAAGAAAAAGGGAAAGGTAGGGAGAAGGTGGGATACAATTAGAGCTGGGCATCGGTCCTGATCGGATCAGATTAGGTTCAACTCAACCTGATCCGAAAGTCCACAGGCTTGACCCGAATCCGATCCGATCCATGCCCAGATCTGGGTCACATGATTCAGACCGATCAGATGCATGGTTTCCATGAACAGTGTCCGACTCGGTTAGGAAAACTGAGTCGGATCGGGTTGGATAGAATTCGGATATATAAATTTAATTAAATTGTTTCATGTGGTGTGGTCTACTTTAACCTTTAATATACCTACGTTTTGTACTCAATGGCTAAAATAATAAGTAAAAATTGATGAACAGCTTAGATAAAACATATACATCAAGGTGAGCCCCACATGGCTATGGAAGAACTTTCAATCTACCATATACAACATTTTTATTGAATCTTTGACGTGCAATGCACGAAATCGAACTACTTGCCTTTCACGCAAGCAGAGCCTGTACAGGGTGATTTCTTAATCCAAGTGTGCGAGGTCTGTAGATCTAATCATAGGGTATGTGTTATATCAAAACCGTTCATCCATTTTCCAAGCTCGTCTTAAGGCTTGAGACGAAAAATAAGATGGATCTAACTATCGAGTGGACCACACGAATGGTTTAACAGTGAAAATCATTCTCTGCTGCTATTTGTGGTGTGGGCCACATAATCTTTGGATATTATTTATTTTTTGAATAATACTCTATAATTATCTCTAAAAATATATGAACGGTGTAGATATGATAAATACATCATTGTGGGGCCCATAAATTTGATCTCCTTTGAACCGTTCGTACAACACGGATCTCGAGGAGCGCCTGCAGCTAGAGGAGGCCAGACGTAGTACAGCTGTACGTTGTACTAGAAACGAACTGGCTACTCCCCTTGCCACCAGACGTTCGTGCTCTGTGGGCCCCACCATAATATATATGTTTTATCCATGCCCTCCATCTATTTTTATAGATCATTTTAAGTCATTAGAAAAAAAATGAGGTATATTGAAATCTCAAGTGGACCACATTATAGAAAACAGTGTTGAATGAATTTTGGCCCTTAAAAACGTTATGTAGGCCATAAAAGTTTTTCGATCAAGTTGATATTTATTTTTTCCCTTCATCTAGGTCCTCATGACTTGATCAACATATTTGATGCAATCTATGTGTTTTATCCACACTGTCCTTCCGTTTTTAGGAAAGTTAGGGTAAAAAATAAAAAATATATTTTATACTACCCACCTGCCTATCGGTCCGGGTCTATTCGGTGTGGTTCGGGTCCCATCGGTTTGGGTATCCCATAGGTCTATCCGTATTCGACCCGAAAAAAAAAATGGATCTGGAAACCACAGCCCGATTGGCCCGATCTTGGCCATCGGTTCTGTTTGAAACGGGCCGGATCGGGTCGGATCTGCCTGATCGAGTCACAAATGCACACCTTTAGATATAATAGGGATTTTGACCATACTGACCTTGAAGTTTGGGCAAACTTCCTAACAAGATTCAACCTTTCAAATATCCTGAGAGTGGCCTTCTGACAAGCTTTGGATATTGTTTCGGACAAAAATGCCTCTGTACTTGGTTCAGAAGTCGTACAGTCCTGGAGAGATGGAGTGGCTACTCTCTCGAGAAAGTGACGGATTGGCTACTCCCCCCTGCCACCAGGCAATGGCTGGGCAAGAATCAGGACAGGTGGAGGCTCTGAGCGCCATTGAGGGTCCTCCATGATGTTTTCATTTTATCTAAACCAACCATCCATTTTTCCATATCATTTTAGAGTATTGAATCAAAAACCGTCCATCAATTTTTCTATGCCGTTCATAATTCATGTCATCCATAATCCATGACTTGTCATTTTAGGAGTAAGGCATACATGCCGTCCATAATCCATGCCGCCCATCCTTTTCGCCGTGTCATTTTAGGGGTAAGGCCCAAATATTAGCCAATAAGGTGGATAAAAATGGATACTGCCCAAGTCAGGACTTTTTGGACCCACAACGAGCTAGCCGACAGGGTGGATGGATTGGATCACCCCATTGTGGGCCTTAAGTTATGGTACCAATGATTTAGTAGAAAAGCAAGTGAACGCATTGAAAACCACAACCACGATCCCGACAACATGACAACCGCGGCCCATAAACCATGTCAACTATGACCCATGTAAACCACGACCCACATGACAACTACGACACATATAACATGACAACCACGACCCATATGATATGACAACCACGACCCATATGATATGACAACCACGACCCATATAGTCTGCATTTCTTGCTCCTGCAGTTTATCAATAGTCATCTCATATTCGAAAAATGTCAGACTAGCTTTGGTATGGATGGGCACATTACTTTTCTAACTTTGATGGACGGTAAAGTTCTTATGTGCATGTATGGGTCGTGATTGTCGTGCATTCTGAGAGCAAGAAATGAGAACCACGACCCATATAACATGACAACCACGAGGGTCGTGGTTGTAATGTGGTAAGAGTCGTGGTTGTAAGACCCATACCGTCCATCAAAGTTAGTACATGACATATGTAGATATCATTTATCATATGTACTCACCAAGTTGATACAAGTCACGCCATAGTCGTGCAAACGATATCTGTATAGTAGCATATGTCATATCAGGTGGTCGTAATGCAGTAAAGGTCGTGGCTGTCATGTTCTATAGGTCGTGGTTAACATAACAACTACGACCCATATAACATAATAACTACGATCCATAACAACTACAACCTATATAACACGACAACTACGACCTATATAGCACACAGCTCCGACCCATAGAATATGGCAACCACGACCCATGCAAACTACGACTCATCTGGATGAAGAAAAAAAAAAATTCTAAATGTCAGCCTGATCCAAAACTTCCGTGGACCTTAAGAAGACTTTAATGGTAGAAATTCCAACCCATACTGTTCCTTATGATGTGGCCCATTTGAGTTTTGAATCTTTCTGATTTTTGGGCTCAAGTCCTAACATGAGCTGGGGCAACATACAGGGGATTGGATCTAACACAGACACTACGGTGGGTCCCACAGCGCTTTTTGTTGCACGGACACAGTAGTAACAGAGCAACTATGGTCAACAAAGTAGGTAATGATGGCCAACCAAGGGAAAAGGTAGATAAATTATGTATACGGTCACATAACATACGTCAGATTGGATCATATGACACACGTGTTGGGCATGGCAGCTGGTGGATGGAACATGTGATGATGAGATCGGGTTTTTGCGTATGGGAAATTTCATGTGGGCCCACCTGACAATGCAGATTAAGACCGAGAGACATTGGCTTGGATGGCTTTAATATTATTGCGTGTATATATTACACATGCCAGATGGCTAAGATCATCTTAGTATAGTCATTCTTAACATGTATGATCCATCCACCGTAGAGGGCCACGATTTCATGATTTGGACGGGATACTCGGGCAGAGTGCGATGGATGGTATGCAGGCACTTAGAAATTACACATAACTTGCACATTTGTAATACAAATAGTTGAATCAAACCGTCCATGTTATGGTACCCGATGTAGATGTATTTGAAACAAAATCTAGCATTATTTTATTATCTGGCTATTGGATTAGCAGACGTTTATTGGAGAGTTAAAATGAAAATTAATAAAGAAATCCAACGGTCATACAAGCATCCACAAATCATCATAGGTTAGGATTGCTCAACCAATATGATCTTCGGCTTGTTACTTGGGGATAGCGGGATGCATCTATTTAGTTTATTTGAGCTGATATGTGCCACGTATACAATTTGTAAGCGCCTGTGTATCAAGCGTCAGAAAAAACGTGGAATTAGAAGCGAGAGTATGCGACGTACGGTGCAGTCGTGCAGAGTGGGTCACCAACCTCGGCAGTGGAAACGGATTGGCTACTCCCCATGACACGGGGACACCAGCCAATGGCTGGTGGTCGGTACAATGTAGGCCCTCCATGATGCATGTATTTCATCCATGCCGTCCATATATTTTTACAGATCATTTTACGATATGAGTCCAAAAATGAGGTATATCCAAATCTCATGTGGACCACATTACAGGAAACAGTGTTGAATGAGGGTTGACCATTAAAAATATTTCGGAGGCCATAAAAGTTATGGATCAAGCTTATTTTTGTTTTTTCTCTTCATCTGGGCCTGTATGTCCTAATCAACAGATTGGATGTCAAATAAACAGTATAGTGGGCCTTAGGAGGATTTTAATGGTGGATATCCAATAGCTATTGTTTTCATGTGGTGTGGTCCACATGAGATTTATATCCCTCTCAGTTTTTGTACCAAATCATCAAATGAGATTTACAAATGGATGAACGGAATGGATGAAACACATACATCATGGTGGGGCCCACAGAGCCGGTGGCAGGGGGAGTAGCCAATCCGTTTCCCTCGGCAGCGAAATGACACGGTCAGATTTGTTTAGGGGGCCGTACGCTTAGCCTATTTCTACAGCATATGGCCTAAGTGGATCCGAGGTAGGTGGATGACTAACTATAGGGCCTACCGTGATGTATTTGCCTTATATCCGCGCCGTTCATCTGTTTTGAAAATTTATTTTAGTGCATGGTCCCACCAAATGAAGCAGTAACAAATCTTAGGTGGGCCACACCACAAAAAGCAATTTTGATTACATACACACCATTAAAAATTTCTTTGGGGCCATCAGAATGTTTATTTGCCATCCAACATGTTGACAAGGTAGGCGTGGATGGAGGGACCACACAAATATCAGCTTGATGGAAAACTTTTGTGGCCCACGGTAAGTTTTTAATGGTCAATCACCACTGTTTCCTACTGTGTCATTTGGATCTACTTAGGCCCTGTTTGGCGAGGCAGATCCCACGGTATTAGGAGGGATAGGATCGGCAATATCATGGGATAGGCATGACGAGCCAAACAGATCCCGTGAACTTGTCCCGGGATATGAGCAATCCCATGGATCTTAAGACAATCCACTGACATCACCATCATTACCTTAAAATTGATCATATCCCTTGGTTGGATGGATGGGAAGGCAAAATCCTGGGATATGCACGGCATGCCAAACAGACCCAGTGAACTTGTCCCGGGATATAAGCAATCCCATGGATCTTAAGACAATCCACTGACACCATCATCATTACCTTAAAATTGATCCCATCCCTCCTAATACCATGGAATCTGCCCTGCCAAACAGGCCCTTGTTAATTTTTAAGATGATTTCCTAAAACGAGCTTTCAAAACGAATGGGCGGCGTCGATTTAAGTTACATACATCATTGTGGGCCCACAATCAAATATAAGCTTTTGGCCCATTGGTGAGCGCGTATAGCCCACCAATCAAATCTCACCAGTATCCAAATCACTACTGAAGTGACGTCACCAAGCTCTGTGGGCCCACCATGATGCATGTGTTGTATCCATACCGTCCATCCATTTGGAAAGATCATTTTATGGCATGATAAAAATAACGAGATAGATCTAAAGTTCAAGTGGACCCCACCATAGAAAACAGCGGGGACAGTGACATCCACCGTTCAAAACTTCTTAGGGGCCACAGAAGTTTCCGGATCAAGCTTATATCTTTGTTTTCACTTCATCTATCTCTATTGTTAATCTATGAATAGGTTGGATTTAAAAAATACATCAGGGTGGCCCTATAAATGTTTCAACGGTGGGTGTGACTGATCCCACGGTTTTGTTTGGTGGGTGCACTTGAACTTTAGACCTATCCTATTATTTTTATAATGCCATAAAACGATCTCTACAAATGGTCGGACGGTATGGATACAACACATGCGAGCTTGGTTACGTCACTTCAGTAGTAGGGATTTGGCTACTGACCATGTCAGTATTTAATCCGCGCCCATCTCACCACGTCTGATGGCGCTCACCCCAATCGACGTGGCTACTGAATCGCCCGCGTGAGATCTTCGGACATCCTGATTCCGGATACGATTACGCCATCCAAATCGGAAGCGGATTGCGTGGTGTGCCACACACCAGCGAATGGGTCTGTGTTGACGTGACCGAGTTCTGTGGGCCCACCATGATGTATGTGTCCAAACCTTCCGTTCATTTGGCTAGATCGGTCCAGGATCTGAACCCAAAAATGAGACAGATACAAACGTAAGGTAGACAACACCACATAAAATAGCAGTGATTGAACGTCTACCATTGAAAACGTATCGGGGATCTCAAAAGTTTTGGACCCATCAATATTTATTTATTTTTCCTTCCATCACGGTGTTTGTGACTTTATTAACAGGTTAGATGGAAAATAAACATAATGGTGGGGCCTAGAAAGGTATCAACGGTGGGAATTATTGTCCCCACTGTGCTTTCTGTGGTGTGGTTCCAATGAGCTTTGGATTTATTTCATTTTTGGGATCATGACTTTAAATGCTCTCTCAAAATGGATGGACGGTGTGGATGTAACGTATAAAGGTGGTGAATTCAGCACACTACCAAAGTCAGTGGTGTGCGGCACGTAGTCAATCCGCCTCCTCCGCCTCCTGCGTAACGGAAGATAATTAACCCTTTTTCAAAGAAGCAGACTGCGTACTGAGTAAACTCTGTAGGGTCCACAGTAATTTATGTATTTTATCCACTCCATCCATCCATTTTACCAAATAATTTCAGGGCTTGATCCTAAAAATGAAATATATCCAAACCTCAAGTGGACTACACCATAGGAAACAGTGTAATTTGAACATCTACGGTTGAAAATTTCTTGGGGGCCCATGAAGTTTTGGATCAAGCTTGTATTTTTGCTTTCACTTCATCCATGTCTGTGTGATCTTACGAACAGTTTGGATGAGAAATAAACATCGCTGTGGGCCTTAAAAAGGTTTCAACGGTGGAAGTCATTATTCTAACTATTTCTCATGGTATGATCCACTTGATCTTTGGGTATGCTTAAATTTTGGTCTCAACTCCTAAAATAAGATGGAAAAACGGATGGACAATCTGGATAAACCAGATACATTCACAGTGGGCCCAACAGGTTTTACTCAGTATGATAAAAGCGTGTAACTCAGTACACAGTCCGATATCTTTCTCAACACATAAGGTGATGTGAGCCTTAGCTTGTCCTGATTTAGGGATTTAACGTCCTATAGACCCAACGTACTACTCGCATTTTTTCATTGGACTCGAAAAAACCTTAAGCACCAAAGTAGACCTCTATGCATAGGGATGAACCTAAAAAGATGAAAATACCCTGCTTTTTTAGTGCTTATCCTGATAGGCAGGGGTATTTTCGTCAAATAACAAAAGTATGTACGTTAAAAGTCATGTTTGATGAGATAAGTTTCCGGGTAGCGGAAAATTTTAAAAAAAAAAAAAAAAAAAAAAAAAAAAAGAGCATCGTACGAACTTGTGTACAGTGCTAATTTGTTCCCTGATTTATATTGAAACACCTTAAAATTAGAATGATAGCTCCTTTATATTGAATAACACTTGAAATGGGAAAACCAAGCAGGCCCGGAGTCGGAATAACTCAATATTGTCATGGAGTATGAATGTCCATATATACTGTTCCAGCCATCTAAATTATAGACCTCACCTCACTTCAATGTATTATAATCAAAGATTGCAGTGATGTATAACTAATGAATGGTTATAATGAAAAACATATAATGGTTCCAATTCAACAAACAGATGTTAATTAATTAGCATAAGATTTTTCAACCACTCAAAGTTTTAGATTATCATTTATCAATAGTAAGTCTAAGGATTTGGACCGTTGGATTCTAAGTTAGATATAGTTCATGACTATGGATGGTTTATGTTGTTTGGAGGAGAGTACTAAGAAAGCATGTGGAATAATTCATTGGAAGTAAAAAAAAATAAAAATGCCTTGGAATAAAGTCACCTGCTCGACAGTTTTACTAAACTTAGCAATCTTGACAACCAATGACTACTAAAGCCAATCAGAAGCCCACTAATTATGCCACCAATGATCTCAACCGTTCAAAAAAGTTAGTGGCACTAAAATTACGCCATGTGAAAACATGATTTTACAAAAAAAAAAAAAAGTCCTCCACCATTTTAATTATGGACAAATAAAATTATAGAACGTTCGGATTTTCTTTTTGAATGGTTGGGATCTCTTTACAGATAAGGAGAATGTTAATGGCCGGTCCATGATGTGCCCTGCCTCCTCATAAGGTCGGTTCTAAAATGTTCTGAGTGGCCAAGCCGGCTAAGCATGCCTCACTTTAGTAGTCATGTGGGGAGGAGATGTACCATGGTTCCTTTGGCTTTACCATCATGTCTCATTCTTTTTAATACATTGAAGTAATAAGAAATATGATACTTTTGCAGAGTAGGAATGTCTGTACTCATGCATTCAAAATTGTATGTGTTAAATGCATCATATTATTCTAGCCTTCTAAACTATAGGCCCCACTTCAGATGTATTATAACCAAAGTTTAAACTAGAATAATGTTCCTATGGACAAATGATGTATACCTAGTTCATGACTATGATCAGTTTACATTTTTTAGTACTTGAGTATGAAAAAAGTATGTTTAATTACTCGCCGAAAGTAAAAGATGCCTTCGGACAAATCCACCAGCTCAACACTTTCCATAAAATTCTACCGGTTTTGACCAACAAGGACTCTTGAAGCTAATCTGTAGTCCACTAATTGTGAGTATTCAAGGGGGTCGGTGGCACAAAAATTAGGCTATGTGAAGGCATGATTTACAAAAATGAACTCCTACCATTTTATTTATTAACAAATAAAATCATAAAATGATAAATGGTTTTACATTTAAGTTCACTTTTTGAATGGTAGGGATCTCTTTACAAAAAAAAAAAAAAAAAAAAAAAAAAAAAAAAAGAGGATGTTAATGGGTGGCCCACAATGTGCCCTAGCTCCTCGAAACGTAGGTTCTAAATGTTCTGTGTGGCTTAATTGGAGGACTAAAACTCACTTTGGTGTTCCTAGGGAGAGATGTCCCACGGTTCTTTTTGGCTTTACTATATCATCTTTTGTTCTTTTCATACATTGAAGGGAGAATAACTTTTATGTTATT
Source organism: Magnolia changhungtana (assembly GCA_030180095.1). Lineage (NCBI taxonomy): Eukaryota > Viridiplantae > Streptophyta > Magnoliopsida > Magnoliales > Magnoliaceae > Magnolia > Magnolia changhungtana. The sequence continues at coordinate 515,572 of JASAUF010000441.1, read as the reverse complement.
ATAGAGTATGAATGTTCGTACTCATGCGCTTGAAATTATATATGTGCTAAATAAGTTAGATTATTTCATCATTCTAAATTGTAGGCCCCACTTCAGATATATTATAACCAAAGATTACATCGGAATAGCATTTTTGTAGAGAGATGATATTGTGAATACTACTGCATGAGCGGGTGCCCTCATTTTCTTCTTTCCGTTATGTAGATAAGGTGTGATATTGCCTCAGATGTAAAAATACATATAGTTTGGAGTCACTTATAGTCAAATAAAGCTTATAATCTACCGGAAACTAAAAATCGTAAAATCACTTAAGGGTTGAGGAATCATGATATTTTTCAACTCGAGTGATTGTTATTGTTGGTTTATGGCTATTGATTCCAAGTTAGAGCCTTAATTATGAAAAATGAAAGGGGTTAAGGTACCCTTTTTCTACCTGCATGATGTGTGATATCTACTTTACGGGATTTAGAATTTTTTAGAGGTTTGGTAAAATTTTGGCACTTCGACAATTAGCCTTGCTTTAAGAAAACACATATTGTCTAGGAAGGTAAAAGCAAAAGAGAGAACTAGACTTGCTTCAAAAAATTGGAGGCTTAGCAAGCATATAAAGTAAAAATATTGTCATAATCATACTTCAAAGAGTTTAAGATTCTAAGCAAGTAGAATTTAAAAAAAGGGGGCACCTAACTGTGTCAGGGGAGAAATCAAGCTTAAGAAATAGCTAATTAATGGTCTTCTTTTTTTTTTTTTTTTTTCCTTACACACACACACACGCCCACACACTCACGCCGTAGTAGAGTTTCACCACCTATGGATACTCGAACCTTTGACCAGGTGTTGAAACTCCTAAGAGTCTACCACCGAAGCAAGAGTAAGGATCCAGCTAATGGTCTTATCAAGACACAAATATATAACTCCCCATGAATTTTAATTGTGTTTATATTCATCATTATAGGAATCTTCGCAGAGTTTGAGATTCCGAACTGATGGGATTTTTTATCCCGTGCTCGACCAGTCGTGAGCCTCGCTCGACCGGTCGAGGGCTAGTGCATGACCAGTCGTGGAGTCGAGTCGTTGCTCGACTCAAAGTCCAGCGACTGTGGAGTATTTTTCTCCGGGGTGCTCGACCAGTCGAACGAGGTTCTCGACCGGTCGTGGGTGGCTCTCGACCGGTCGTGGACTCGGTACGACCAGTCGAGGTTACGCAGATTCGTTTCGCGATTTTGTACGGATTTTATTTCGCAAGTCCTTTCGCAACTGGGATGCGGAAAGGAGTTTCCTAAAACTTTAAATAGGAGGTACCAAGAGCTTTCTAGGTATGACAAGAGGGTTTCCTAAAGCTGTACAAGGGATTTTCTAAAGGGTTTAGGGCTATCGAAGGTGAGGGAGAGAGAGAAAGAGAGAGAGGAAGCTTATAGAAGGGAGGTTCTGCTCGTGGAGGTTATCTACTATGCAATCTATATCTCAGCGCTTCTATGTCCTCGTAATCGGTGAGATTTCTCCATTTTCTTTATTTCTCTTATTGTTTATCCACTCCTGCGTGAGTGGAGAAGGTTGTAACGTTCTACTTCATAGTGGATTATTGATCTGGACGAGGTCCCGTGGTTTGTACCTCTTTGAGGGTTTTCCACGTAAAAATCTCTTGTATGGTGTGTGATTGATGCTTTGATTTATTTCATTGCTTTATTATCCATAATTCTAGTTTGTTTCGGGAGGCTAGATCCTAAGGTTTGTACAAGGCTCCCAATAAAGTGGTATCAGAGCTAAGTTCATTGAACGGGTAGGATCGGTTTTAAATTATGGAAGGTGGCTCATCAGGGATGATTAACCTCAATGGTTCTAACTGGACCATATGGAAGGCTAAGATGGAGGACTTGCTTTATTGTAAAGACCTATATTCTCTAATTTTAGGCAAATCAGCAAAATCCAGGAATATGTCTGATGATGATTGGAAGAAGATGGACCGAAAGGCGGTGGAGTTTATTAGACAATAGTTGGATGATTCTGTGTTCCACCATGTGTCTACGGAGACCTTAGCTGCTAGCTTATGGCTGAAATTAGAAGGGCCGTATGAGAGGAAGACAGCCGGTAATAAAATTTTAATGATAAGGCGACTTGTGAATCTCAAATTCAAGGATGGTGGTTCTGTGGCCGAGTACATGAATGAGGTCAGCAATATAGTGAACCAACTCTCCTCTATGAAGATAGTCCTGGATGATGAATTGCAAGCTTTACTTTTGCTTAGTTCATTGCCTGACAATTGGGAGACATTGGTGGTGTCTCTAAGTAACTCCGCGCCAGACGGAAAGATATCCTTGGAACAGGTAACCAGTTATCTCTTCAATGAGGAGACAAGGAGGAAGTCCTAGGGGTCCACTCAGCAAGAGGCTCTTGTGACACAGGAACAGGGGAGAGGAAAGAACAGGAAGGGCGGAAAGGCCCGAGATAAATCAAGAGGCAAGTCGAGTAACAGAAAGGATGTTAATTGCTAGAATTGTGGCAAGAAGGGCTACTACAAGCATGAATGTCGTGGTAAGAAGAACGATAAGAAAAGAAAAGGAAAGGAGAAGGAAGATGAATCAGATTTCACTGCGGTCGCTTCAGATGGTGACGTTGTAGTTATTCTTTCAGCAGATCATGATGTATGTCTCACGGCTACGAGTCAGGACACCGACTGGGTAATTGACTCGGGAGCTTTGTTTCATGCGACTCCACACAGGGACTTCTTCACAAGCTACAAGTCTGGTGACTATGGGACTGTGAAGATGGAAAATTCTAGTGTATCGAAGATCGTAGGAGTCAGTGATATTTGTGTGAAGACCGATGTGGGTTGCACATTGGTTCTCAGGGATGTGAGGCATATCCCAGACCTTCGCCTCAACTTGATGTCGATGGGAAGGTTCGATGATGATGGCTTTGAAAGCCAGTTTGCTGGTGGACGATAGAAGTTCATCAAGGATTCATTAATCGCAGCCAGAGGAAAGAAGTGTTGCACCCTTTACAAGGAAACTGTTAGTATGTGCAAGGGTGGGTTGAACGCAGCAGAAGATTCAGCTACTGACATGTGGCACAGGCGTCTACGCCACATAGTGAAAAAGGGCTTCAGCTACTAGCGAGGAAGCGGCTCCTTCCAGACATGACAGATATGCCTCTCAAAACCTGTCTTGATTGTTTATCAGGGAAACAACATAGAGTTTCATTTATTAAATCTACTTCTCATGTTAATAAAGCGCATGCATTAGATTTGGTCTGTCTTGAACTGTTAGACTGAAAATCAGATTGATTTTCAGCTCAGGTAGGCCACAGTGTCAATCAAGGGTGGGTATGCCCTCTCATCTTGTTACCTGCACTGTGGCCTGCCTGAGTACTGATTTTGGAAAACGGATTGGCGACTCCCCCTGCCACCAGCCCGGTGGCTTATAGTTCGTGCTCTGTGGGCCCCACCATAATGTGGTGTGGTCCACATGAGATTTATATCCCTCTCAGTTTTTGTACCAAATCATCAAATGAGATTTACAAATGGATGAACGGAATGGATGAAACACATACATCATGGTGGGGCCCACAGAGCCGGTGGCAAGGGGAGTAGCCAATCCGTTTCCCTCGGCAGCGAAATGACACGGTCAGATTTGTTTAGGGGGCCGTACGCTTAGCCTATTTCTACAGCATATGGCCTAAGTGGATCCGAGGTAGGTGGATGTCTAACTGTAGGGCCTACTATGATGTATTTGCCTTATATCCGCGCCGTTCATCTGTTTTGAAAATTTATTTTAGTGCATGGTCCCACCAAATGAAGCAGTAACAAATCTTAGGTGGACCACACCACAAAAAGCAATTTTGATTACATACACACCATTAAAAATTTCTTTGGGGCCATCAGAATGTTTATTTGCCATCCAACATGTTGATAAGGTAGGCGTGGATGGAGGGACCACACAAATATCAGCTTGATGGAAAACTTTTGTGGCCCACGGTAAGTTTTTAATGGCCAATCAACACTGTTTCCTACGGTGTCATTTGGATCTACTTAGGCCCTGTTTGGCGAGGCAGATCCCACGGTATTAGGAGGGATGGGATCGGCAATATCATGGGATAGGCATGACGAGCCAAACAGATCCCGTGAACTTGTCCCGGGATATGAGCAATCCCATGGATCTTAAGACAATCCACTGACATCACCATCATTACCTTAAAATTGATCATATCCCTTGGTTGGATGGATTGGAAGGCAAAATCCCGGGATATGCACGGCATGCCAAACAGACCCAGTGAACTTGTCCCGGGATATAAGCAATCCCATGGATCTTAAGACAATCCACTGACACCATCATCATTACCTTAAAATTGATCCCATCCCTCCTAATACCATGGAATCTGCCCTGCCAAACAGGCCCTTATTAATTTTTAAGATGATTTCCTAAAACGAGCTTTCAAAACGAATGGGCGGCGTCGATTTAAGTTACATACATCATTGTGGGCCCACAATCAAATATAAGCTTTTGGCCCATTGGTGAGCGCGTATAGCCCACCAATCAAATCTCACCAGTATCCAAATCACTACTGAAGTGACGTCACCAAGCTTTGTGGGCCCACCATGATGCATGTGTTGTATCCATACCGTCCATCCATTTGGAAAGATCATTTTATGGCATGATAAAAATAACGAGATAGATCTAAAGTTCAAGTGGACCCCACCATAGAAAACAGTGGGGACAGTGACATCCACCGTTCAAAACTTCTTAGGGGCCACAGAAGTTTCCGGATCAAGCTTATATTTTTGTTTTCACTTCATCTATCTCTATTGTTAATCTATGAATAGGTTGGATTTAAAAAATACATCATGGTGGCCCTATAAATGTTTCAACGGTGGGTGTGACTGATCCCACGGTTTTCTTTGGTGGGTGCACTTGAACTTTAGACCTATCCTATTATTTTTATAATGCCATAAAATGATCTCTACAAATGGTCGGACGGTATGGATACAACACATGCGAGCTTGGTTACGTCACTTCAGTAGGGATTTGGCTACTGACCATGTCAGTATTTAATCCGCGCCCATCTCACCACGTCTGATGGCGCTCACCCCAATCGACGTGGCTACTGAATCGCCCGCGTGAGATCTTCGGACATCCTGATTCCTGATACGATTACGCCATCCAAATCGGAAGCGGATTGCGTGGTGTGCCACACACCAGCGAATGGGTCTGTGTTGATGTCACCAAGTTCTGTGGGCCCACCACGATGTATGTGTTATATCCAAACCTTCCGTTCATTTGGCTAGATCGGTCCAGGATCTGAACCCAAAAATAAGACAGATACAAACGTAAGGTAGACAACACCACATAAAATAGCAGTGATTGAACGTCTACCATTGAAAACGTATCGGGGATCTCAAAAGTTTTGGACCCATCAATATTTTTTTTTTTTCCTTCCATCACGGTGTTTGTGACTTTATTAACAGGTTGGATGGAAAATAAACATAATGGTGGGGCCTAGAAAGGTATCAACGGTGGGAATTATTGTCCCCACTGTGCTTTCTGTGGTGTGGTTCCAATGAGCTTTGGATTTATTTCATTTTTGGGATCATGACGTTAAATGCTCTCTCAAAATGGATGGACGGTGTGGATGTAACGTATAAAGGTGGTGAATTCAGCACACTACCAAAGTCAGTGGTGTGCGGCACGTAGTCAATCCGCCTCCTCCGCCTCCTGCGTAACGGAAGATAATTAACCCTTTTTCAAAGAAGCAGACTGCGTACTGAGTAAACTCTGTGGGGTCCACAATAATTTATGTATTTTATCCACTCCATCCATCCATTTTACCAAATAATTTCAGGGCTTGATCCTAAAAATGAAATATATCCAAACCTCAAGTGGACTACACCATAGGAAACAGTGTAATTTGAACATCTACGGTTGAAAATTTCTTGGGGGCCCATGAAGTTTTGGATCAAGCTTGTATTTTTGCTTTCACTTCATCCATGTCTGTGTGATCTTACGAATAGTTTGGATGAGAAATAAACATCGCTGTGGGCCCTAAAAAGGTTTCAACGATGGAAGTCATTATTCTAACTATTTCTCATGGTATGATCCACTTGATCTTTGGGTATGCTTAAATTTTGGTCTCAACTCCTAAAATAAGATGGAAAAACGGATGGACAGTCTGGATAAACCAGATACATTCACAGTGGGCCCAACAGATTTTACTCAGTATGATAAAAGCGTGTAACTCAGTACACAGTCCAATATCTTTCTCAACACATAAGGTGATGTGAGCCTTAGCTTGTCCTGATTTAGGGATTTTACGTCCTATAGACCCAACGTACTACTCGCATTTTTTCATTGGACTCGAAAAAACCTTAAGCACCAAAGTAGACCTCTATGCATAGGGATGAACCTAAAAAGATGAAAATACCCTGCTTTTTTAGTGCTTATCATGATAGGCAGGGGTATTTTTGTCAAATAACAAAAGTATGTACGTTAAAAGTCATGTTTGATGAGATAAGTTTCCGGGTAGCGGAAAATTTAAAAAAAAAAAAAAAAAAAAAAAAAAAGCATTGTACGAACTTGTGTACAGTGCTAATTTGTTCCCTGGTTTATATTGAAACACCTTAAAATTAGAATGATAGCTCATTTATAATGAATAAAGCTTGAAATGGGAAAACCAAGCAGGCCCGGAGTCGGAATAACTCAATATTGTCATGGAGTATGAATGTCCATATATACTGTTCCAGCCATCTAAATTATAGACCTCACCTCACTTCAATGTATTATAATCAAAGATTGCAGTGATGTATAACTAATGAATGGTTATAATGAAAAACATATAATGGTTCCAATTCAACAAACAGATGTTAATTAATTAGCATAAGATTTAGTAAGTCTAAGGATTTGGACCGTTGGATTCTAAGTTAGATATAGTTCATAACTATGGATGGTTTATGTTGTTTGGAGGAGAGTACTAAGAAAGCATGTGGAATAATTCATTGAAAGTAAAAAAAAATAAAAATGCCTTGGAATAAAGTCACCTGCTCGACAGTTTTACTAAACTTAGCAATCTTGACAACCAATGACTACTAAAGCCAATCAGAAGCCCACTAATTATGCCACCAATGATCTCAACCGTTCAAAAAAGTTAGTGGCACTAAAATTACGCCATGTGAAAACATGATTTTATAAAAAAAATAAAAATAAAAAAAAGTCCTCCACCATTTTAATTATGGACAAATAAAATTATAGAACGTTCGAATTTTCTTTTTGAATGGTTGGGATCTCTTTACAGATAAGGAGAATGTTAATGGCCGGTCCATGATGTGCCCTGCCTCCTCATAAGGTCGGTTCTAAAATGTTCTGAGTGGCCAAGCTGGCTAAGCATGCCTCACTTTAGTAGTCATGTGGGGAGGAGATGTACCATGGTTCCTTTGGCTTTACCATCATGTCTCATTCTTTTTAATACATTGAAGTAATAAGAAATATGATACTTTTGCAGAGTAGGAATGTCTGTACTCATGCATTCAAAATTGTATGTGTTAAATGCATCATATTATTCTAGCCTTCTAAACTATAGGCCCCACTTCAGATGTATTATAACCAAAGTTTAAACTAGAATAATGTTCCTATGGACAAATGATGTATACCTAGTTCATGACTATGATCAGTTTACATTTTTTAGTACTTGAGTATGAAAAAAGTATGTTTAATAACTCGCCGAAAGTAAAAGATGCCTTCAGACAAATCCACCAGCTCAACACTTTCCATAAAATTCTACCGGTTTTGACCAACAAGGACTCTTGAAGCTAATCTGTAGTCCACTAATTGTGAGTATTCAAGGGGGTCGGTGGCACAAAAATTAGGCTATGTGAAGGCATGATTTACAAAAATGAACTCCTACCATTTTATTTATTAACAAATAAAATCATAAAATGATAAATGGTTTTACATTTAAGTTCACTTTTTGAATGGTAGGGATCTCTTTACAAAAAAAAAAAAGAAAAAAAAAAAAAAAAAAAAAAAAAAAAAAGAGGATGTTAATGGGTGGCCCACAATGTGCCCTAGCTCCTCGAAACGTAGGTTCTAAATGTTCTGTGTGGCTTAACTGGAGGACTAAAACTCACTTTGGTGTTCCTAGGGAGAGATGTCCCACGGTTCTTTTTGGCTTTACTATATCATCTTTTGTTCTTTTCATACATTGAAGGGAGAATAACTTTTATGTTATTATAGAGTATGAATGTTCCTACTCATGCGCTTGAAATTATATATGTGCTAAATAAGTTAGATTATTTCATCATTCTAAATTGTAGGCCCCACTTTAGATATATTATAACCAAAGATTACATCAGAATAGCATTTTTGTAGAGAGATGATATTGTGAATACTCCTGCATGAGCGGGTGCCCTCATTTTCTTCTTTCCGTTATGTAGATAAGGTGTGATATTGCCTCAGATGTAAAAATACATATAGTTTGGAGTCACTTATAGTCAAATAAAGCTTAAAATCTACCGGAAACTAAAAATCGTAAAATCACTTAAGGGTTGAGGAATCATGATATTTTTCAACTCGAGTGATTGTTATTGTTGGTTTATGGCTATTGATTCCAAGTTAGAGCCTTAATTATGAAAAATGAAAGGGGTTAAGGTACCCTTTTTCTACCTGCATGATGTGTGATATCTACTTTATGGGATTTAGAATTTTTTAGAGGTTTGGTAAAATTTTGGCACTTCGACAATTAGCCTTGCTTTAAGAAAACACATTGTCTAGGACGGTAAAAGCAAAAGAGAGAACTAGACTTGCTTCAAAAAATTGGAGGCTTAGCAAGCATATAAAGTAAAAATATTGTCATAATCATACTTCAAAGAGTTTAAGATTCTAAGCAAGTAGAATTTAAAAAAAGGGGGCACCTAACTGTGTCAGGGGAGAAATCAAGCTTAAGAAATAGCTAATTAATGGTCTTTTTTTTTTTTTTTTTTTCCTTACACACACACACACACGCCCACACACTCACGCTGTAGTAGAGTTTCACCACCTATGGATACTCGAACCTTTGACCAGGTGTTGAAACTCCTGAGAGTCTACCACCGAAGCAAGAGTAAGGATCCAGCTAATGGTCTTATCAAGACACAAATATATAACTCCCCATGAAATTTAATTGTGTTTATATTCATCATTATAGGAATCTTCGCAGAGTTTAAGATTCCGAACTGATGGGATTTTTTGTCCCGTGCTCGACCAGTCGTGAGCCTCGCTCGACCGGTCGAGGGCTAGTGCATGACCAGTCGTGGAGTCGAGTCGTTGCTCGACTCAAAGTCCAGCGACTGTAGACTATTTTTCTCCGGGGTGCTCAACCAGTCAAACGAGGTTCTCGACCGGTCGTGGGTGGCTCTCGACCGGTCGTGGACTCGGTACGACCAGTCGAGGTTACGCAGATTCGTTTCGCGATTTTGTACGGATTTCATTTCGCAAGTCCTTTCGCAACTGGGATGCGGAAAGGAGTTTCCTAAAACTTTAAATAGGAGGTACCTAGGGCTTTCTAGGTATAACAAGAGGGTTTCCTAAAGCTGTACAAGGGATTTTCTAAAGGGTTTAGGGCTATCGAAGGTGAGGGAGAGAGAGAGAAAGAGAGAGAGGAAGCTTATAGAAGGGAGGTTCTGCTCGTGGAGGTTATCTACTATGCAATCTATATCTCAGCGCTTCTATGTCCTCGTAATCGGTGAGATTTCTCCATTTTCTTTGTTTCTCTTATTGTTTATCCACTCCTGCATGAGTGGAGAAGGTTGTAACGTTCTACTTCATAGTGGATTATAGATCTGGACGAGGTCCCGTGGTTTGTACCTCTTTGAGGGTTTTCCACGTAAAAATCTCTTGTATGGTGTGTGATTGATGCTTTGATTTATTTCATTGCTTTATTATCCATAATTCTGGTTTGTTTCGGGAGGCTAGATCCTAAGGTTTGTACAAGGCCCCCAATAAAGTGGTATCAGAGCTAAGTTTATTGAACGGGTAGGATCGGTTTTAAATTATAGAAGGTGGCTCATCAAGGATGATTAACCTCAATGGTTCTAACTGGACCATATGGAAGGCTAAGATGGAGGACTTGCTTTATTGCAAAGACCTATATTCTCTAATTTTAGGCAAATCAGCAAAATCCAAGGATATGTTTGATGATGATTGGAAGAAGATGGACCGAAAGGTGGTGGAGTTTATAAGACAATGGTTGGATGATTCTGTGTTCTACCATGTGTCTACGGAAACCTCAGCTGCTAGCCTATGGCTGAAATTAGAAGGGCCGTATGAGAGGAAGACAGCCGGTAATAAAATTTTTATGATACAGCGACTTGTGAATCTCAAATTCAAGGATGGTGGTTCTGTGGCCGAGTACATGATTGAGGTCAGCAATATAGTGAACCAACTCTCCTCTATGAAGATAGTCCTGGATGATGAATTGCAAGCTTTACTTTTGCTTAGTTCATTGCCTGACAATTGGGAGACATTGGTGGTGTCTCTAAGTAACTCCGCGCCAGACGGAAGGATATCCATGGAACAGGTAACCAGTTATCTCTTCAATGAGGAGACAAGGAGGAAGTCCCAGGGGTCCACTCAGCAAGAGGCTCTTGTGACACAGAAACGGGGGAGAGGAAAGAACAGGAAGGGTGGAAAGGCCCGAGATAAATCAAGAGGCAAGTCGAGTAATAGAAAGGATGTTAATTGCTAGAATTGTGGCAAGAAGGGCTACTACAAGCATGAATGTCGTGATAAGAAGAACGAGAAGAAAAGAAAAGGAAAGGAGAAGGAAGATGAATCAGATTTCACTGCGGTCGCTTCAGATGGTGACGTTGTAGTTATTCTTTCAGCAGATCATGATGTATGTCTCACGGCTACGAGTCAGGACACCGACTGGGTGATTGACTCGGGAGCTTTGTTTCATGCGACTCCACGCAGGGACTTCTTCACAAGCTACAAGTCTGGTGACTATGGGACTGTGAAGATGGGAAATTCCGGTGTATCGAAGATCGTAGGAGTCGGTGATATTTGTGTGAAGACCGATGTGGGTTGCACATTGGTTCTCAGGGATGTGAGGCATATCCCAGACCTTCGCCTCAACTTGATGTCGATGGGAAGGTTCGATGATGATGGCTATGAAAGCCAGTTTGCTGGTGGACGACAGAAGTTCATCAAGGATTCATTAATCGCAGCCAGAGGAAAGAAGTGTTGCACCCTTTACAAGGAAACTGTCAGTATGTGCAAGGGTGGGTTGAACGCAGCGGAAGATTCTGCTACTGACATGTGGCACAGGCGTCTCGGCCACATAGTGAAAAAGGGCTTCAGCTACTAGCGAGGAAGCGGCTCCTTCCAGACATGATAGGTATGCCTCTCAAAACCTGTCTTGATTGTTTATCAGGGAAACAACATAGAGTTTCATTTATTAAATATGCTTCTCATGTTAATAAAGCGCATGCATTAGATTTGGTCTGTCTTGAACTGTTAGACTGAAAATCAGATTGATTTTCAGCTCAGGTAGGCCACAGTGTCAATCAAGGGTGGGTATGCCCTCTCATCTTGTTACCTGCACTGTGGCCTGCCTGAGTACTGATTTTGGAAAACGGATTGGCTACTCCCCCTGCCACCAGCCAATGGCTAGTGTTCGGTGCTCTGTGGGCCCCACCAGGTGTATGTATTTCATCCATGCGGTCCATCTATTTTTTTCGGATTATTTTATGGTATGAGACCAAAAATGAGTTATATCCCAATCTCAAGTGGACCACATTACAAGAAACAGTGTTGAATGAGCGTCGACCATTAAAAATCTTTTAGGGGCCATAAAAGTTTTGGATCAAGCTAGTATTTGATTTTTCCGTTCATTTAGGTCTGTATGACCTAATCAACAGATTGGATGTCAAATAAACAGTACAATGAGCCTTAGGAGGATTTTAATGGTGGATATCCAATCACTATTGTTTTCCTGTGGTGTAGTCCACATGAGATTTATATCCATCTCATTTTTTATAATAAACCCTAAATTGACCTTTAGAAATGGATGAACGGAATGGATGAAATACATACATTATGGTGGGGCCCACAGAGCACCAACTATAAGCCACCGGGCTGGTGGCAGGGGAGTAGCCAATCCCCGTCACTGATTTTGCGGTAACGGATTTGCTACTCCCTGCCACTAGCCTGGTGGCTGGTGTTTGGTGCTCTGCGGCCCCATTATGAAGTATGTCTCTTATCCATGCCATTCATCCATTTTTATATATCATTTTAGGGATTTACATTTTAGGGATTTACACAAAAAACGAGTAGGATATAAATCTCAGGTGGCCTACACCACTGGAAAACAGTGATTGGATATTCATTATTAAAATCCTCCTAATTCCCACTATATTGTTTATTTGACATCCAATCTATTTATTAGGTCATACAGACCCAGATGAAGGGAAAAAACAAAGATCAGCTTGATCCAATACTTTTATGTCCCCCAAAAAGTGTTTAATGGTCAACGTTCAATAAACACTGTTTCCTGTAATGTGGTCCACTTGAAATGGGGATATATCTCATTTTCTGGTTTACACCATAAAATTATCTAGAAAAATAAATGGACGGAAAGGATGAAACACATACATCATGGTGGGTCCCACAGAGCACCGACCATCAGCCATTGGCTAGTGGCAGGGGGAGTGGCCAATCCGTTTCCTGATTTTGGACACCTTTCTGGCACGGACAGGTTAGATGTCATGCACGCATCCGATGTCCCCACTTTCACGGTAGTACTAGCACCACTAGAGACTGAAATCTTATCCCAAAGAAGCCAATTTGGCAGGGGCATATGATATCTTGGCCGTTCATCATGTAATTGAAAGGTACGGATCTAGAAAATAGACAATTCAAGAATTGACTGATAGTCCACGTGCAATGAACTCACGTGGCTCAACAAACGACTACAGCATTGGCACGTGTGAGTGGGATTCCATATATTTCTGTTTGGCCGCCTTAGCAACGGCCATCTGATGAAATGAAACGGAAATGCATGCGTTGCACTTGCGAATCTATGCGAGTACCTTTTGTACTTACTGATCATATGTCAGTGACAGACTCACAAGTTTCATCGTGAGGTCATGGCATCCAATACACGCGTAGTGTGAGCATGTGATAAGAGGAATAATAGTTAAGAAAGTCTTGGGCTCCAACTTGCTTATAACTTCTAAATTGCTAAGTGAATGGGACATCCAAGCCATTCAATAGATTGGCCCCACCATGAGGAACATTTCATGCAAAAAATGAACCTTTTCCACCGATCAAGTAGACTACACTTCTATTTTTCTATTTATCAATGGCTATATGTTTTTTTATATGGTGTGGTTCACTTGATGGTTATATATGGCTGATTTTTGGAATAGGTGATCTTCACAGTAGGCTAGGAGGATTTGATTCCACAAGAACCTAACAGGTTGGAATCTATTCGGTGGACTGTAAATTGTGGCCTAACTAGTTGGACTTGTGACCTTCTCATGTGTGTAGAGAGATATGCTCACACACGGCCAACTGCTTGCTTAATTAAATGTCTAATTAATGCTAATAAATGTTAAGATAAAAGTTATATCACCAAGGAAAATGAGTTGTCATCTTGGTGGGCAGCCAAACTCATAGACCTTGATACGTGTGTATGTTAATTTATTTCTGCTACAATATGCAGTATGGTGTAGACACCTTTCCTAGGATAACAACTTGACAAAGTATAGATGATCTTTAAAAACTAAACTCCACGATAAAATGAAGTTGCTGAAATGAAGAACACGGTGCTACAAGAAATTACCTCAGTTATATTGAATAGCAAATATTTATTAAAAATCTTCTAGGTCGAAAATGTTAATCCAGCCTGCTACATTATTAATAGAGTTTATTTAAGAGTAAGGTTGGATAAAACAACATATGAGTTGTGGCATGGGAAGCCACCAAGTATTAAGTATTCCAGATCTTCAGTAGTAAATGTTATATCCTTAGAGACTGAAAAAACAATCAAAGTTTGACCCCAAAAGCGACGATGGAATCTTTCTAGGATATTCCTTAAACAGTCGAGCTTATAAGGTATACAATCTTAGGACCCTTGCTATATGAGAATCAATCAATGTGGTCGTTGATGACCAACCTCATGACAAATCTGGTCTTGAGATAGATGTGTGTGTCAACCTATTTTTATCACAATATAGTGTAGATATCTCGCCCAAGCTAGGAACTTAATGAAGCATCAATGATCCTTAAGAACTAAACCTAAACTCCAAACCCTATCCAAAACTTCAGCCATTTTAAAGACTAAGCCAAATCATTGCTGAACCCATGCCATTATCTAAGCCAAGCCACTACCTAAACCGAGCTCGACCCAAGCCACTACCTAAGTCAAGCCATACCCAAGCCATTTCCAAGCCAAAGCATTAAACACAAGCCTTAAGTCACTCTCTAAGCACGAACGAGCCAACTGGCTAAACGTAAGCGGCAGTAATCCGATTACCGCCTCCTCTTGAAATATATGCCCGAGGTACAGATGTTGCTTCCCTCGAAAGTCAATTAAGATAGACCTATTTAACCCCAGAGATCCTACTATTTACCATTTATCAAGCCCTTTAACCCATAAGAAAGTACCATGTGGCATATCCATTCCCTCCACCAATGTTAGGCTGCCACGCCATTATTTACCGTTTATAATCCCTAAAATTATCAAAAAACATCTCAGTGGGCTAGAAATACCTCCCTTCCCTTTTCGTCTCTACAAGCAATAAAGAGAAGCAACTCTTATTAGAAGAGGAGAGTGAGGGAGAGAGAAAGAGTGAGACAGAGAGAGTAAGTGAGTGAGGAGTGCTTAGTTCTCAAGCTCCCATCTTTTTTAGCCCCCTCTAGCATCCTCCAACCATTTCTTATCCTCTCAGTCTTACTTACGTCAATCCTTCTAAACCATGGTATACCTAATTCTAAGTCGTTTCAAGTGTAAGTCAAAGATCATGACATAATTACTAGCGTTCATACTTCATCAATCACATCATTAATTCCCTTCTCAACCCCATGCTTCTCTAGGTTACCATTGAACGTATACTCTACGACTTTCTGGGATTCTAGATCCCATCGCATCGTAAACTCATGGTAGTCTAATCCTCTTACATAACATTATAGAATCATCACATCTCTCCTTAAATCTCATTTATAGACTTTCTTTGGATGTATGTTCTATGGCTTGCCGAAATTTCTAACCTTGCCACATTAGAAATCCGAGTTTGCCTAGTCTTATTTTAATACTTTACATCCTATTATTTTATCCCCTAAGGGCCCGTTTAGCTGGTCGGATTGGAAGGGATTGGACGGTATTAGAAGGGTTTGGAAGTTAAATACCGAGATTGGCCGGGCGTGCCAAACAAAGTCGGTGATCCGATCCCAATCCCATGGATCATAAGACAATCCACTGACAACACAATCATTACCTTTAAATCCCATCCAATCCACCCTAATCCGTTCAAATTTACCTGGGACGTGTTTGGTTTGAGGGATTGGAAGGGATGGGAAGGTTTAATCCCAGGATTGGCCGGGCGTGCCAAACAAAGTCGGTGATCCGATCCCAATCCCATGGATCTTAAGACAATCCACTGACAACACAATCATTACCTTTAAATCCCATCCAATCCACCCTAATCCGTTCAAATTTACCTGGGACGTGTTTGGTTTGAGGGATTGGAAGGGATGGGAAGGTTTAATCCCAGGATTGGCCGGGCGTGCCAAACAGACTGGATATAGCAATTTAGGGATATAGCAATCCCATGGATCTCAAGACAATCCACTGACAACACCATCATTACCTAGAAATCCATGCCATCCACCCTAATACCATTCAATCCCTTCCAATCCACCCGGCCAAACGGGCCCTAAGATCATCTTACCACACAAAATAAAGACCGTATACCAGTATGGGCAAAGATGGTATTTAACACATTCTATCTCTATAATTGAGGCCCTTACTTAGAATCCCAGGTCACAAATCAAGAGTCAACTTTAAGCAAAAGAGTCTCTTGATTCTCTGGCTTTTACCGATTCTGCAGGTTCTAGCCGACTGCAAAATTTTGAGCTAATTGGCTAATGGCAATTCTAAGTCTACAATATCATCAATCCAAATTAGCCCATACACCTTTAAAAATAAATATAAAAAGTGTGGGTGTCGATTTTCAGCGTTCATATATGGATGTAGTTTTGATTCACATATGATGTTTTATTTTTAGGGTTTTGACATATAACATCTTCAATTTTGGCCTTTTTTTAAATAATGTTTTCCTTTTTCCATTTTTAGTAAAAAAAAATGATATACATGGGCAAAACATGAAGGAACCATGTCATAACAATTATAGTTAATTGATGCCAAGGAAAAGTACTATTTTAACTCTAGTTTTAGAACACCCTAATCCATAGCTCAAGTGGTAGACTGAGTGAAAGATATCTCGTTTCAACACTAAGGTCTTGGTATCGATCCCTAGCGGGGGTGGCTAACAGTGAAGTGTGAACTGACAATGGAGTGTACTAACAAGCTAACAAAAAAAAAAAAAGTTCAAGGTTTAGGTTTTTGAGAGAGTATATTATTGGGCTTAGGATTTGGGAGAAGAGAGAGTGGAGGTTAGTCTTAGATTGTGGTTTTGGGATTTGAAAGAGGGATATTATTATCATTTTAAAGAAGAGAGATGTTGCTAACATAATCATAGTTAGTTTCTATCCAAAGAATTGAATTGTGAGGTGGTTTTTTTATTTTTATTTTTATTTTTTATTTTAATCATATTAGAAAACTGAAGTTATTTGGGGATGCAATCAGGTATTGCCCTGTCTTACTAAGAAGGGATGGCTCTACTAAGTGAATTTGAGCAATTTCAATGGTGTGACCCGCCTAATGATTATGTAGGGCTGATTTTTTAGTCATCCCATCATCACAATGGAACTTACATATTGCATGGATTGGATGGTACACGTGCACACACAAAACAAGCATATAGTATAAAACAATGGACAACCACCCAAAAACATCCAAATTCATGCAACATCCCATGGAATCATTGGATTGACTTGATTTTTAAGCCATTCAAATTTCACGGTAGGACAACGTTGATGGAAAGGTTGGACCTATTGATACACCCACGTAAGCCCTATGCACAGTACTTCATCAATGAGATTAGTCTACCACAATTAAGTAGAAGATTATGGACTTGTGGAAGTGTACAATAGAAATAAATAAGAATATCAACATCTTAACATCTCTTTTCAAATAGTGGACAGATACATAAATAAATAAGAATATCAACATCTTAACATCTCTTTTCAAATAGTAGGCAGATAGGATCAATTAGTAAAATTGATGATAGAATGGAAAGAAAAAGAAAAAGGAAAAGGTAGGGAGAAGGTGGGATACAATTAGAGCTGGGCATCGGTCCTGATCGGATCAGATTAGGTTCAACTCAACCTGATCCGAAAGTCCACAGGCTTGACCCGAATCCGATCCGATCCATGCCCAGATCTGGGTCACATGATTCAGACTGATCAGATGCATGGTTTCCATGAACAGTGTCCGACTCGGTTAGGAAAACTGAGTCGGATCGGGTTGGATAGAATTTGGATATATAAATTTAATTAAATTGTTTCATGTGGTGTGATCTACTTTAACCTTTAATATACCTACTTTTTGTACTCAATGGCTAAAATAATAAGTAAAAATTGATAAACAGCTTAGATAAAACATATACATCAAGGTGAGCCCCACATGGCTATGGAAGAACTTTCAATCTACCATATACAACATTTTTATTGAATCATTGACATGCATTGCACGAAATCGAACTATTTGCCTTTCACGCAAGCAAAGCCTGTACAGGGTGATTTCTTAATCCAAGTGTGCGAGGTCTGTAGATCTAATCATAGGGTATGTGTTATATCAAAACCGTTCATCCATTTTCCAAGCTCGTCTTAAGGCTTGAGATGAAAAATAAGATGGATCTAACTATCGAGTGGACCACACGAATGGTTTAACAGTGAAAATCATTCTCTGCTGCTATTTGTGGTGTGGGCCACATAATCTTTGGATATTATTTATTTTTTGAATAATACTCTATAATTATCTCTAAAAATATATGAACGGTGTAGATATGATAAATACATCATTGTGGGGCCCATAAATTTGATCTCCTTTGAACCGTTCGTACAACACGGAGCTCGAGGAGCGCCTGCAGCTCGAGGAGGCCAGACGTAGTACAGCTGTACGTTGTACTAGAAACGGACTGGCTACTCCCCTTGCCACCAGATGTCCGTGCTCTGTGGGCCCCACCATAATATATATGTTTTATTCATGCCCTCCATCTATTTTTATAGATCATTTTAAGTCATTAGAAAAAAAAATGAGGTATATTGAAATCTCAAGTGGACCACATTATAGAAAACAGTGTTGAATGAATTTTGGCCCTTAAAAACGTTATGTAGGCCATAAAAGTTTTTCGATCAAGCTGATATTTATTTTTTCCCTTCATCTAGGTCCTCATGACTTGATCAACATATTTGATGCAATCTATGTGTTTTATCCACACCGTCCATCCGTTTTTAGGAAAGTTAGGGTAAAAAATAAACAATATATTTTATACTACCCGCCTGCCTATCGGTCCGGGTCTATTCAGTGTGGTTCGGGTCCCATCGGTTTGGGTATCCGAGTCGAGTCGGTCTGTACAGAGGTCTATCCGTATTCGACCCGAAAAAAAAATTGGATCTGGAAACCACAACCCGATTGGCCCGATCTTGGCCATCGGTTCTGTTTGAAACGGGCCGGATCGGGTCAGATCTGCCGGATCAAGTCACAAATGCACACCTTTAGATACAATAGGGATTTTGACCGTACTGACCTTGAAGTTTGGGCAAACTACCTAACAAGATTCAACCTTTCAAATATCCTGAGAGTGGCCTTCTGACAAGCTTTGGATATTGTTTCGAACAAAAATGCCTCTGTCCTTGGTTCAGAAGTCGTACAGTCCTGGAGAGATGGAGTGGCTACTCTCTCGAGAAAGTGACGGATTGGCTACTCCCCCCTGCCACCAGGCAATGGCTGGGCAGGAATCAGGACAGGCGGAGGCTCTGAGCGTCATTGAGGGTCCTCCATGATGTTTTCATTTTATCTAAACCAACCATCCATTTTTCCATATCATTTTAGAGTATTGAATCAAAAACCGTCCATCAATTTTTCTATGCCGTTCATAATTCATGTCATCCATAATCCATGACTTGTCATTTTAGGAGTAAGGCATACATGCCGTCCATAATCCATGCCGCCCATCCTTTTCGCCGTGTCATTTTAGGGGTAAGGCCCAAATATTAGCCACTAAGGTGGATAAAAGTGGATACTGCCCAAGTCAGGACTTTTTGGGCCCACAACGAGCTAGCCGACAGGGTGGATGGATTGGATCACCCCATTGTGGGCCTTAAGTTATGGTACCAATGATTTAGTAGAAAAGCAAGTGAACGCGTTGAAAACCACAACCACGATCCCGACAACATGACAACCACGGCCCATAAAACATGTCAACTATGGCCCATGTAAACCACGACTCATATGACAACTACGACACATATAACATGACAACCACGACCCATATGATATGACAACCACGACTCATACAACATGACAACCACGACCCTTACCATATGACAACCACGACCCATATAGTCTGCATTTCTTGCTCCTGCAGTTTATCAATAGTCATCTCATATTCGAAAAATGTCAGACTAGCTTTGGTATGGATGGGCACATTACTTTTCTAACTTTGATGGACGGTAAAGATCTTATGTGCATGTATGGGTCGTGGTTGTCGTGCAATCTGAGAGCAGGAAATGAGAACCACGACCCATATAACATGACAACCACGAGGGTCGTGGTTATAATGTGGTAAGAGTCGTGGTTGTAAGACCCATACCGTCCATCAAAGTTAGTACATGACATATGTAGATATCATTTATCATATGTACTCACCAAGTTGATACAAGTCACGCCATAGTCGTGCAAACGATATCTGTATAGTAGCATATGTCACATCAGGTGGTCGTAATGCAGTAAAGGTCATGGCTGTCATGTTCTATAGGTCGTGGTTAACATAACAACTACGACCCATATAACATAATAACTACGATCCATAACAACTGCAACCTATATAACACGACAACTACGACCTATATAGCACACAGTTCTGACCCATATAATATGGCAACCACGACCCATGCAAACTACGACTCATCTGGATGAAGAAAAAAAAAATTCTAAATGTCAGCCTGATCCAAAACTTCCGTGGACCTTAAGAAGACTTTAATGGTAGAAATTCCAACCCATACTGTTCCTTATGATGTGGCCCATTTGAGTTTTGAATCTTTCTGATTTTTGGGCTCAAGTCCTAACATGAGCTAGGGCAACATACAGGGGATTGGATCTAACACAGACACTACGGTGGGTCCCACAGCACTTTTTGTTGCACGGACACAATAGTAACAGAGCAACTATGGTCAACAAAGTAGGTAATGATGGCCAACCAACGGAAAAGGTAGATAAATGATGTATACGGTCACATAACATACGTCAGATTGGATCATATGACACACGTGTTGGGCATCGCTAGGTGGGCAGCTGGTGGATGGAACATGTGATGATGAGATCGGGTTTTTGCGTATGGGAAATTTCATGTGGGCCCACCTGACAATGCGGATTAAGACTGAGAGACATTGGCTTGGATGGCTTTAATATTATTGCATGTATATATTACACCATGCCAGATGGCTAAGATCATCTTAGTATAGTAATTCTTAACATGTATGATCCATCCACCGTAGAGGGCCACGATTTCACGATTTGGACGGGATACTCGGGCAGAGTGTGATGGATGGTATGCAGGCACTTAGAAATTACACATAACTTGCACATTTGTAATACAAATAGTCGAATCAAACCGTCCATATTATGGTACCCGATGTAGATGTATTTGAAACAAAATCTAAGATTATTTTATTATCTGGCTATCGGATTAGCAGACGTTTATTGGAGAATTAAAATGAAAATTAATAAAGACATCCAACGGTCATACAAGTATCCACAAATCATCATAGGTTAGGATTGCTCAACCAATATGATCTTCGGCTTGTTACTTGGGGACAGCGGGATGCATCTATTCAGTTTATTTGAGTTGATATGTGCCACGTATACAATTTGTAAGCACCTGTGTATCAAGCGTCAGAAAAAACGTGGAATTAGAAGCGAGAGTATGCGACGTACGGTGCAGTCATGCAGAGTGGGTCACCAACCTCGGCGGTGGAAACGGATTAGCTGCAAAAGCGGATTGCGTACTAAGTAACTCAGTACCCTTAGCGTACTGAGTAAACTGTGTGGGGTCCAATGTTATTTATTTATTTTATCCACTCCGTTAATCCATGTTGACAGATAATTTTAGTGCTTGATCCCAAAAATGAAGAAAATTCAAATCTTACGTGGACCACACCACAAGAAATTGTTTTATTGAACCTCTACCATTGAAAAAATTTTGAAGGCCAAAGAAGTTTTGGATCAAGCTGATGTTTGTGTTTTCTCTTCATTCATGTCTTTGTGATCTTATGAACAGGTTGGATGACAAATAAAAATTACTTTGCACCCTAGGAAGGTTTCAACGGTGGAAATCATTATTCCACACTGTTTCCTGTGTAATGGTCCACTTGAGCTTTGGATTTACTTCAACTTTGGGATCAAACCTAAAATTAGCACTAAAAATGGATGGACGGTGTGGATAAACCACATACATTCATAGTGGACCCAACTAAGTTTACTCAGTACGATAAAAGCGTACTGAGTAACTCAATACTCAATCCGATTTCATTGGCTACTCCCCATGACACGGGGACACCAGCCAATGGCTGGTGGTCATACTATGTAGGCCTCTCCATGATGCATGTATTTCATCCATGCCGTCCATATATTTTTACAGATCATTTTACGATATGAGTCCAAAAATGAGGTATATCCAAATCTCATGTGGACCACATTACAGGAAACAGTGTTGAATGAGGGTTGACCATTAAAAACATTTCGGGGGCCATAAAAGTTTTGGATCAAGCTGATTTTTGTTTTTTCTCTTCATCTGGGCCAGTATGACCTAATCAACAGATTGGATGTCAAATAAACAGTATAGTGGGCCTTAGGAGGATTTTAATGGTGGGTATCCAATACCTATTGTTTTCATGTGGTGTGGTCCAATGAGATTTATATCCCTCTCAGTTTTTGTATCAAATCCTCAAATGAGATTTACAAATGGATGAACGGAATGGATGAAACACATACATCATGGTGGAGCCCACAGAGCACCGACCATAAGCCACAGAGCTGGTGGCAGGGGGAGTAGCCAATCCGTTTCCCTCGGCAGCGAAATGACACGGTCAGATTTGTTTAGGGGGCCGTACGCTTAGCCTATTTCTACAGCATATGGCCTAAGTGGATCCGAGGTAGGTGGATGTCTGACTGTAGGGCCTACTGTGATGTATTTGCCTTATATCCGCGCCGTTCATCCGTTCTGAAAATTTATTTTAGTGCATGGTCCCACCAAATAAAGCAATAACAAATCTTAGGTGGACCACACCACAAAAAGCAATTTTGATTACATACACACCATTAAAAATTTCTTTGGGGCCATCAGAATGTTTATTTGCCATCCAACATATTGATAAGGTCACTACAAAAAAACTGGCGTTTACCGGCGGTCAAAACCGCCGGCAAAAGCCAAGAAAACCGCCGGTAAATCCTTTACCCGCGGTTAGCTAACAGCCGGTGAAGCCTCGGTCGGTAAAGGCTTTACTGGCAGTCAGGATTTTATTGACGATTGTGCTGAACGCCGCTAAATTGCCACTTTTTGCTACACTGACAGAAAATAGGTCCAAAGCTACGGATAAAATCCGTAGCGAAATATAACTAGCCCCACAGTGCGACCATAGCCATAAAGCAAATATTTCTCATTAAAAAAAAAAAGAAGTGAAATTGAAGACAAAAATCTGGCAGAAATGTACAGAAACACAGATTGCAAAACAAAAATATAATGGATTCACTTACCGAAAGAGTAAAGCCATTAAATGGATGTTTTCCACTTTTTGAATCTGCTAATAGATTCCTAGCATTTCGAATATATGATGGAGAGTCTCTTGGCACTGTGCATACGATCCGATGCTCTTCTTTGCTTCTGCGATGTAAAGATCTGAAAGCATAATTTCATCTACAAATACCTTGATCTTTCGGTGCTTCAACCGCTCCAATGCTAATGAACGCGACGATCCATGCTCGCTAATCGAACTCATCTCTATCTGTCTTTCTTTGCTTCTTGGGTTTGAAAAGAAGCAAATTTTGGCAATGAAAGATTATATAAACAGACAAGGAAAGATGGGAGGTTAATACTAAGATGACTTTGTCTATGCGTGTACCAATCTAAGATAAGAAAATTAATACTCATATATCTAAGTGCTATGCGTGTACCAATCTACACCTACGGCCATGGATCCAAAAGCGAAATAATTGGATAAATTAGAGCACACATGAATCTCGACAATAGAAAAACTCCCAATTTATTTCCCAAGAAATTATCTACACATTGTGTAGAGAGCTTGTAAGTCGAAACCAATTGTAAAAGTATAGCAGGGCACAAAGGAAACAACAGTAGGTAAATCCCAACCTGCACTATAAGCCTGATTGTTGAGAAGAATTAACAGTTTGGTCTCGTGAAAATCGTTTAGATATTAAATCCTAAGCAAACTTCTATTACTCATTTTCAAGCCCTCCATCTTCAGGGATGAACAGAACTTTTTTTTAAAAAAAAAAAAAAAGTTCCAAGTGAAGCAATTTAAGGAAGTGTATTGCTTTTGGTATTGTGATTAAACGCGATTTGATGGGCCATAGATGTAAGCAGAGCATTAACCTTCTCACTACGAGCAGAGGAGGGCAACAGTGATTAGATCTTCTTAAGCAAAACACAAGTTTCATTCCTCAGTGGGGCACAGTAGGGTAATACAAATTTCTAGATATACGTTTCTTTTGAAACAGGTCCGCTTGAGGTGTGAAACAACTTCACTCTTATGCCAGAAGTTTTAGGCAACGTAGGTTACTTTATGGAAAGCTTTGTTCTTGCACCTTCGCTATATTGGCACATGTGGCTACATGTTGTTGTGCAAGGCTCCACTCATGTGTGGGCTTAACGAATCTCACCCAGAACTTGTGATTAGGTCTAAGAATCAGGTTGGTTGTAAACCAGGTGAGCCAAACTTATGTCAATGAAATGGGACGGTGAGCATTTAATCTATTTTTATATCCTATTAGATGATCACAGTTAGACTTAACTGAATTTTGTGCAGTAGAAGCTAGATTGTAGCTTGCATCGATGGACAACTTTGATCATGCACCCAAGTGGACTCCCCAATGAAGCATCGCAGACCTCCTCTTAAGCCTACACACTAAAATAAAAGCTTCCACTTTGAATTAGCATACTAAATCCAAACATAGATAAGGTAATACAGTTCAAGCATTACAAAAACAAAGATATTATATGGAAGTTTCAGTGCCAAACGCCGACAGTCTACACTTTCAGTGGAGAAAAGGCCACAAGAAAAATTGTCACAATGTGGCCAATGTACAAAAAGATGACTTTGTCCCTCTGCCAACAACATTTTTCCAAGCTCAATCTGGCAATCAACAATCAAGATAATGAAGCAATGAGAATGATATCAAAGTAGAACTTTTGAGAATGGTGCCTGAATCTTGATGATGGTTTAATGGAAAGCTAACATTGAGGGTTAATCTAATTAGCAAATCTCTGTCATTTGAGAGGATTTCTGCATATTGTTGATGTTCTCAATGAAGTGGTGTTTGGTTCTATTGTGACATGGTGTTTGGTTTAAAACTAACTGCGTGCCTTTATCTCTACATATAAGACTGTTGATTTAGAGAGACTATGGGACCATTGAAACTCCATTAGTTTAAAGGTTTTTGTCTTTCCCTATGTTGTTGAAGATCTACTAGGTTCAGCATATATTTCATAGGCCAAAGGAAGAAAGAAAGAAAAGAAAGGAAATGGATTACTACCATCCGAAATAACACTACCATGAACATCAACATTAACCTGCATTTTGTAGACATTGTAAAATAAGTAGGATAAGAAGAAGAAGTGAATGATTTGAGTCCTAGCTCATCTATTTTAGAGTGAAGCATTCCTTTATAAATGAATAGGAAAGCTGAACAAGGAAAATCATGGAGCATGCAAGAGGTAAAGACAAAAGCTATAAAGGCTCGTGGATATTTCCCTAAGCCAACATTCAAGTTAAAGTATTCAGAGAAGAAATTCAAAGGTTTTATAACAATGTTTTGACAGAACACAAACAATGAGTGCAATGATAGAAATGTAGGCGTAGATATTGGTGCTGTCCATGTCAGTCTGCAACAAAAAAGGGGTCAATCTTCATTTGACAAATAGATAAATTTTAGAATCCAGATATAAAGAATAGAGAGAGAGATATTGTCAGACCATGGCTTTCTTTGAAAAGATGCTCCTGTAAATGAAGGAGATGTTGGAAATCATAGCACTAATGAAGCCCGTCCAGTTGAATGAAAGCTCACTTAGAGATGTCATTGACACACCTACAGTCTCCAAGCAAAATTTAGTCATTTTGAATGCAATAAAATTGCAATACACATAATACTTAGCACCAGTGTTTTAAAACCTAGACTCGATGGAACAGTTGGACCGAACCGGCTACAAAACAGACTGGATTCACAAAAACCTTGGTCAATTAGTGTCCAAGTTTTTTATTATTGATAATTGTAAAATCACCCAGCGGATTATGAACCTATAGCACTCACATAAGAACTAGGCATATCAGATAAATATTATCCAATATTTTAGGCATGATTTCTCATAATTTCATATGGTATAGCCCACCAAATCTCATAATCTCATAATTTCATCTACTTCCATGAAACAACAATTTTCATCTAGCGTAGAAAAGTGAATAAGATAACAATGATAAACAACTACAATAGAAAGAAGTGCCAAAAACTTCCACATAATAAGCAAAATGATGAATGCAAGTCATAGTATAGAAACTAACAAAAAGAAAACCAAATTGAGAAATGCATCAAGCTATGCAACAAATACATATTCATTAAATACATTAGCTAGGAAAGCTCGGGTTTTAGCTTGATTTTACAACTTTCAAACAAATTATCAAACCATGTCACTAAAGCCCAAGTATTGGGTCATGAGTGAAGTCCATGCAACTGTAAGCAAACAGAGAACAACAAAACCTTCTGAGCTCCTTGATTCTGCAACAACCTGCATTTTAATGTAATTGCCACGAAAAAGCTCTTTTCTCAAGCACCATGAAAACATTAAATATGACAGATGGAGATTAAGTTATTATTAGGAATCCGATACCAACTTCAAAGATACGCCTGAGTAGGTATTGTCCTCTAAAGTTTCACATGGATATCCTTTATGAATATTCGGAAAGGAAGCAAATCAAACTGTGGGCTTAGATCCTACTCAAGTTCCTCATCATCCATCTTCCAAATTTATTTGGTATTTTGTCTGTTCAAGGGCTATATAAGTCTTCAATGATTTATGCACTAAAGCACGATGATTAAGAAGCCTTTTTCTTTGCCAATTGAAATGAGGAGCTTTTATCGGTTACAAAATTAAAACTGAAACTTATAAGCAAAACACTTTATACCGTAGAATTTCAAATGCCAAGAATAATTAATTTCAACAAATCATACCTCAATGTATTGAAGATCATAGCATTTTACACAGGACCCAAACAAAACTGACTTCTTCATATGTCCAATTACGATTGGCATCAACACGAATTTTTATGAGGTGCCCAACTTTCTGTCTAATTTCATGAACAACAAGACATCTTCAAAAGGATTTGCTTGACGGGCAACCTTGTAGAGGAAGGATTACTCCATGGATAATTAAACTTTTCTTAATTGCTATTAAAAGTGTCATGGTGGGAAGTAAGAACATGCTGATCCCATCAAAGATCAACCACCAAATACAAAAACAAATGAAAGCTAATACAGTTTCAATGGAAGCTATGATGTATGCTTTAAAGACTGCATAAATTCACATCCCATGTTCAAGTACATTAAGAAGAATTATATTTATTGGATACTCAATCTGAAGTGTACTCGGGTTTTCATGGCCACTGACAATCCGTAGCAATAGAGAGAATCTTTCTTATCAAAAAGATTTTTTTTTTATTTTTTTTTATTTACACCAGTCTAAGCAGCTAACATACCTGACCACAAAGCATTTTGTGTCTATGTAGCAACTAACTTGGAAATAATGAATATCAGTGAGTTCAAAAGACAGACTTATCCTTGAAAGGCAACAATAGCAAGAAGAATTCTACAAAATGAAGATGTGCCTTGCAACTTTTCGATTATAGAAATGTACACTATTGAAACCTTTCTGAATCGACCATGATGTTTACATGGTGTTAAGAAATGTTTACATGTTTCTCAATCTACACTGCACCATGTAAAAGGAGTGATTGTGAAAAAAGAATAAGAAAGACACTTGATTAGATGAGGCCTGCCAAGAAGTTCAAAAGAAAAGAAAAAAAAAAGTAGTAAGTTTTTCACCTCTTTGTGCAAGTCCTATCGATCAAAGTAAGCGTGCATATCAATTGACTCCCACAACCTCTCATAGTCCTCTTCAACATAGATTTCATTCAAAGCCTCATTTACAACAACTATGTTGTTGCTCTGATCATGATCATGTATGGCTTAACAAGAAGCGGATGACCAACTGAAACCCACAAAGAAGGAATACATAACCAAAATGAATATGAACACAGCCTAAATCGGGCAATGCATCTAGCAACAAGAGGGAGAAACAAATGATTCCAAATGCAAAATTGATCAAATCTAAACGCTCTGCATCAGTAATCACAAACACACACCTTCCGCATTATGGATAATTTCTGCAAGCAAGTATTTCGAAATCAAATGAATGGATGCTACTCACGATTAAGATTTTCAATTCTAATAAATAAAAACGCAAAGTTCAATTCTAATAAAGGAACAGATTGACCAGTTTAAAGTATATTTCAAAAATTGGTATATAGAGAAAGATATTTCAATTAGTAATCATAAAAGAGAAAAAATAAAAATAAATAAATAATTACTTGGTAGGAAAAAAAATATATCGTTGAACCTTACCCTCATATAGCGTGCGCAGTAATCCAGGTTTTCTTTGACCACTACCTGCATTTTTAAGATAGATTTCCCAATCCAATCGAGGTCACATGAGTCATGAAATAAAAATAAACAAAAAAGGTTGGCCATCCAATGAACATGTGTTTGATCTTGCTCAAGAATCATACACAAGAAACCCATGCAACCAATGCCATGTTTATTTTGAGTTCCATGTTTTAGTTTCCTACAACATACATCTTCTTCATCGGTGTTGTTTATCTTGCATTCGACTAGTGGACTGTGAGATTCTCATCTAGTCTTAAACAAGGCGATGCGAGACATAACAAGATGTCTCTTGGATTCCACCATGATGTCTGCTGAAATCTACTCCATTCATCGGTTTGCTTGAATCAAGTTAGTCCCAAAAATAAAAAATAAGACATTCAATGGGCCACAAAATAGGAAACAGTGTGAAACACGGGCATGGTTTAACTACTAGTACTGTTTCGTAGTGAGATTTATGTGTTGTATCCGTTGGGTCCATTTATTTAGTGAGATCATTCTAGTGGATGAGCCCAAAAATAAAACAAATCCAGAGCTCGAGTGAACTCCATTACAAAAAACAGGAGGGACAGTGACACCCACTGCTGAAACTTTCCTAGGGCCCACCATGATGTTTATCTGAGATCTAACCTGTTCATAAGTTAGTATATGGAAGCCATTGATTTGACAACCCTCCTCACATTTACTTGTCTTCCCATAAAAACTCTCCCAAATGATAATTTGAACCCTGGCTACAACTGACTATTTTAAATATCAACAATGCTTTCAAGACAAACTTCTTGTAATGAGAAAAGAAGTCCAAATCGAGTATCTGCATCGTGTAACATAAACTTAAGGAATAACCTAACACTTAAAATGACAGACATGGCTTTTACTTACAGTGCAAAGTGCTCGAAAATTCTCTAGAGCAATGACAAAAAACAAATAGAGATTAGGTGACATCCAAAAGCCATATGAGAAAGCACTGGAACAATCAACAAAATGGCAATGGGTTGCAACTTGCAAGGAAAACAAAATTGCAGAACACAATAAAATCCAAAAGGCCAGATATTAATCATGGTCGAAGATGCAAATAACAGGCATCAAACACAACACGGAAGAGCAACATACAATCCAGAAAATAGTGATGGAGCATCATTGAATGATACACATGCAAGCCCAAAATCGAAATCTTCAGTTTACAGTCCGCATTAGCAGGGATATTTTTAGAATAAGATAGATAGATAAATAGCTTTAGATGATATTGATGATGGTGATTCATTATGTTTCTTCTGAGATCTATGAGCATAACCTTCACAGATTGGGACTGTGTGGCTGACTCCATCCACAATACCCGAAGGCAAAGAACAAACCAAGTAACATTCATTGAAACAAAGGGAATAGAAAAGTTGTTGCAGATGCAATAATGCAAAAGGCATTTAGAATAACTATAGTCCGAAGGCCCAAAGATAAAGTAATTCACCATTTGGAAAGAAGGATCTGAGCTACTTCACACCAACAATTGAAGCAAAGTGACCAAAGAACACAAGTTATTTCAAAAAGAGATTAGGTAATACCACCCGAAAATGTGTATGGTGGGTGAAAGTGGCTACCTTAATCAGAGGAGCATTTTGTAACGATCATGTCCTCATCGATTTAAACGAGACTGCAACTTCAATTAAGATTGGTGCTATTTTCTTGCACACCAAGGTCCGTAAAACTCTAGCAAAACTGTAGAATCAAAATTTGGGGGGATCATCATTTATTTATTTATTTATTTATTTGTAATTTCAAGATTGCATGCATAAAATGGCCATTTCTAAGAACAAGGGGTCATGATTGGGATTGCTCATCTGTTGGAATATCAGGGTATGTTCATGCTTTCCCTATTAAAACCCAC
Organism: Magnolia changhungtana; assembly: GCA_030180095.1. Lineage (NCBI taxonomy): Eukaryota > Viridiplantae > Streptophyta > Magnoliopsida > Magnoliales > Magnoliaceae > Magnolia > Magnolia changhungtana. The sequence goes on along the minus strand of JASAUF010000441.1, from coordinate 485,379 downwards.
CAAATGTCAAGAATGGAGAGGAGTTACCAGGCATAGGATGAATCCCATTCTGTATGGGGGATAGTAAACACCAGGCATAGGTGAAAGCACACGGTAAGTTTGATGGTCAATCACCACTGTTTCAGCTTGATGGATGGAGGGACCACACAAATATCAGCTTGATGGAAAACTTTTGTGGCCCACGGTAAGTTTTTAATGGTCAATCACCACTGTTTCCTACGGTGTCATTTGGATCTACTTAGGCCCTGTTTGGCGAGGCAGATCCCACGGTATTAGGAGGGATGGGATCGGCAATACCATGGGATAGGCATGACGAGCCAAACAGATCCCGTGAACTTGTCCCGGGATATGAGGAATCCCATGGATCTTAAAGACAATCTACTGACATCACCATCATTACCTTAAAATTGATCATATCCCTTGGTTGGATGGACTGAGAGGTAAAATCCCCGGATATGCACGGCATGCCAAACAGACCCAGTGAACTTGTCCCAGGATATAAGCAATCCCATGGATCTTAAGACAATCCACTGACACCATCATCATTACCTTAAAATTGATCCCATCCCTCCTAATACCATGGGATCTGCCCGGCCAAACAGGCCCTTATTAATTTTTAAGATGATTTCCTAAAACGAGCTTTCAAAACGGATGGACGGCGTGGATTTAAGTTACATACATCATTGTGGGCCGACAATCAGATATAAGCTTTTGGCCCATTGGTGAACGCGTATAGCCCACCAATCAAATCTCACCGGTATCCAAATCACTACTGAAGTGACGTCACTAAGCTTTGTGGGCCCACCATGATGCATGTGTTGTATCTATACCGTCCATCCATTTGGAAAGATCATTTTATGGCATGATAAAAATAACGAGATAGATCTAAAGTTCAAGTGGACCCCACCATAGAAAACAGTGGGGACAGTGACATCCACCATTCAAAACTTCTTAGGGGCCATGGAAGTTTTCCGATCAAGCTTATATTTTTGTATTCACTTCATCTATCTCCATGTTAATTTATGAATAGGTTGGATCTAAAAAATACATCATGGTGGGCCATATAAATGTTTCAACGGTGGGTGTGACTGATCCCACAGTTTTCTTTGGTGGGTCCACTTGAACTTTAGACCTATCTCATTCTTTTTCTAATGCCATAAAACGATCTCTACAAATGATTGGATGGTATGGATACAACACATGCATCATGGTGGTTCACAGAGCTTGGTGACATCACTTCAGTAGGCATTTGGCTACTGACCTTGTCAGCATCTAATCCGCGCCCATCTCACCACGTCTGATGGCGCTCACCCCAATCGACGTGGCTACTGAATCGCCCGTGTGAGATCTTCGGACATCCTGATACGATTACCCGGTGCCATCCAAATCGGAAGCGGATTGCGTGGTGTGCCACACACCAGCGAATGGGTCTGTGTTGACGTTACCAAGTTCTGTGGGCCCACCACGATGTATGTGTTATGTCCAAACCTTCCGTTCATTTGGCTAGATCGGTCCAGGATCTGAACCCAAAAACGAGACAGATACAAACGTAAGGTAGACAGCACCACATAAAATAGCAGTGATTGAACGTCTACCATTGAAAACGTATTGGGGATCTCAAAAGTTTTGGACCCATCAATATTTATTTTTTTTCCTTTCATCACGGTGTTTGTGACTTTATTAACAGGTTGGATGGAAAATAAACATAATGTTGGGGCCTAGAAAGGTATCAACGGTGGGAATTATTGTCCCCACTGTGCTTTCTGTGGTGTGGTTCCAATGAGCTTTGGGTTTATCTCATTTTTGGGATCATGACGTTAAATGCTCTCTCAAAATGGATGGACAGTGTGGATGTAACGTATAAAGTTGGTGAATTCAGCACACTACCAGAGTCAGTGATGTGCGGCACATAGTCAATCCGCCTCCCGCGTAACGGAAGATAATTAACCCTTTTTCAACGAAACAGACTGCGTACTGAGTAAACTCTGTGGGTCCACAGTGATTTATGTATTTTATCCACTCCATCCATCCATTTTACGAGATAATTTCAGGGCTTGATCCTAAAAATGAAATATATCCAAACCTCAAGTGGACTACACCATAGGAAACAGTGTAAATTGAACATCTACGGTTGAAAATTTCTTGGGGGCCACAGAAGTTTTGGATCAAGCTTGTATTTTTACTTTCACTTCATCCATGTCTGTGTGATCTTACGAACAGTTTGGATGAGAAATAAACATCACTGTGGGCCCTAAAAAGGTTTCAACGGTGGAAGTCATTATTCTAACTATTTCTCATGGTATGATCCACTTGATCTTTGGGTATGCTTAAATTTTGGTCTCAACCCCTAAAATAAGATGGAAAAATGGATGGACAGTCTGGATTGACCAGATACATTCACAGTGGGCCCAACAGAGTTTACTCAGTATGATAAGAGTGTGTAACTCAGTACACAGTCCGATATCTTTCTCAACACATGAGGTGATGTGAGCCTTAGCTTATCCTGATTTAGGGATTTTACGTCCTATAAATCCAACGTACTACTCACATTTTTTCATTGGACCCGAAAAAACCTTAAGCACCAAAGTAGACCTCCATGCATACGGATGAACCTAAAAAGATGAAAATACCTTGCTTTTTTAGTGCTTATCCTAATAAGCAGGGGTATTTTTGTCAAATAATAAAAGTATGTACATTAAAAGTCATGTTTGATGAGATAAGTTTCCGGGTAGCGGGAAAAAAAAAAAAAAAAGAAGCATCATACGGACTTGTGTAAAGTGCTAATTTTTTCCCTGATTTATATTGAAACACCTTAAAATTAGAATGATAGCTCATTTATATTGAATAACACTTGAAATGCGAAAACCAAGCAGGCCCGGAGTCGGAATAACTCAATATTGTCATGGAGTATGAATGTCCATATATACTGTTCCAGCCATCTAAATTATAGACCTCACCTCACTTCAATGTATTATAATCAAAGATTGCAGTGATGTATAACTAATGAATGGTTATAATGAAAAACATATAATGGTTCCAATTCAACAAACAGATGTTAATTAATTAGCATAAGATTTTTCAACCACTCAAAGTTTTAGATTATCATTTATCAATAGTAAGTCTAAGGATTTGGACCGTTGGATTCTAAGTTAGATATAGTTCATGACTATGGATGGTTTATGTCGTTTGGAGGAGAAAATTCACTGGAAGTTAAAAAAAAAAAAAAAAAAAAAAAAAAAAAAAATGCCTTTGAATAAAGCCACCTGCTCGACACTTTTACTAAACTTAGCGATCTTGACAAACAATGACTACTAAAGCCAATCAGAAGCCCACTAATTATGCCACCAATGATCTCAACCGTTCAAAAAAGTTAGTGGCACTAAAATTAGGCCATGTGAAAACATGATTTTACAAAAAAAAAAAAAAAAGTCCTCCACCATTTTAATTATGGACAAATAAAATCATAGAACGTTCGAATTTTCTCTTTGAATGGTTGGGATCTCTTTAAAGATAAGGAGAATGTTAACGGCCGGTCCATGATGTGCCCTGCCTCCTCATAAGGTCGGTTCTAAAATGTTCCGAGTGGCCAAGCTAGCTAAGCATGCCTCACTTTAGTAGTAATGTGGGGAGGAGATGTACCATGGTTCTTTTGGCTTTACCATCATCTCTCATTCTTTTTAATACATTGAAGTAATAAGAAATATGATACTATTGCAGAGTAGGAATGTCTATACTCATGCATTCAAAATTGTATGTGTTAAATGCATCATATTATTCTAGCCTTCTAAACTATAGGCCCCACTTCAGATGTATTATAACCAAAGTTTAAACTAGAATAATGTTCCTATGGACAAATGATGTATACCTAGTTGTTCTAATTTAACAAACATATGTTAAGTAGTTTGAGATTAAGATTTTTCAACCACTCAAAAATTTAGATTATCATTTATCTAAAGTGGTCTATGGCTTTGGACGGTTTGATTCAAGTTAGATGTAGTTCATGGCTACGATCAGTTTACATTTTTTAGTACATGAGTATGAAAAAAGTATGTTTAATAACTTGCCGAAAGTAAAAGATGCCTTCGGATAAAGCCACCAGCTCAACACTTCCCATAAAATTCTACCGGTTTTGACTAACAAGGACTCTTGAAGCTAATCTGTAGTCTACTAATTGTGAGTGTTCAAGGGGGTCGGTGGCACAAAAATTAGGCTATGTGAAGGCATGATTTACAAAAATCAACTCCTACCATTTTATTTATTAACAAATAAAATCATAAAATGATAAATGGTTTTACATTTAAGTTCACTTTTTGAATGGTAGGGATCTCTTTAAAAAAAAAGAAGAAAAAAGAGGATGTTAATGGGTGGCCCACAATGTGCCCTAGCTCCTCGAAACGTAGGTTCTAAAATGTTCTGTGTGGCTTAACTGGAGGACTATTACTCACTTTTGGTGTTCCTATGGAGAGATGTCCCACGGTTCTTTTGGCTTTACTATATCATCTTTTGTTCTTTTCATACATTGAAGGGAGAATAACTTTGGTGTTATTATAGAGTATGAATGTTCGTACTCATGCGCTTGAAATTATATATGTGCTAAATAAGTTAGATTATTTCATCATTCTAAATTGTAGGCCCCACTTCAGATATATTATAACCAAAGATTACATCGGAATAGCATTTTTGTAGAGAGATGATATTGTGAATACTCCTGCATGAGCGGGTGCCCTCATTTTCTTCCTTCTGTTACGTAGATAAGGTGTGATATTGCCTCAGATGTAAAAATACATATAGTTTGGAGTCACTTATAGTCAAATAAAACTTAAAATCTATGGAAAACTAAAAATCATGAAATCACTTAAGGGTTGAGAAAAGGGTTGAGGAATCATGATATTTTTCAACTCGAGTGATTGTTATTGTTGGTTTATGGCTATTGATTCCAAGTTAGAGCCTTGATTATGAAAAATGAAAGGGGTTAAGGTACCCTTTTTCTACCTGCATGATGTGTGATATCTACTTTACGGGATTTAGAATTTTTTAGAGGTTTGGTAAAATTTTGGCACTTCTACAATTGGCCTTGCTTTAAGAAAACTCATGTAGTCTAAGATGGTAAAAAGAAAAGAGAGAACTAGACTTGCTTCAAAAAATTGGAGGCTTGGCAAGCAAATAAAGTAAAAATATTGTCATAATCATACTTCACAGAGTTTAAGATTCTAAGCAAGTAGAATTTTAAAAAAAGGGGCACCTAACTGTGTCAGGGGAGAAATCAAGCTTAAGAAATAGCTAATGGTCTTTTCTTTTCTTTTTTCCTTACACACCCACACACTCACGCCGTAGTAGAGTTTCACCACCTATGGATACTCGAACCTTTGACCAGGTGTTGAAACTCCTGAGAGTCTACCACTGGAGCAAGAGTAAGGATCCAGCTAATGGTCTTATCAAGACACAAATATATAACTCCCCATGAATTTTAATTGTGTTTATATTCATCATTATAGGAATCTTCGCAGAGTTTGAGATTCCGAACTGATGGGATTTTTTGTACCGTTCTCGACCGGCCGTGAGCCTCGCTCGACCGATCGAGGGTGGTGCACGACCGATCGTGGAATCGAGTCGTGGCTTGACTCAAAGTCCAGCAACTGTGGACTATTTTTCTCCGGGGTGCTCGACCAGTCGAACGAGGTGCTCGACCTGTCGTGGGTGGCTCTCGACCGGTTGTGGACTCGGTACGACCAGTCGAGGTTACACAGATTCGTTCCGCGATTTTGTGCGAATTTCGTTTCGCAAGTCCTTTCACAACTGGTATGCGGAAAGGAGTTTCCTAAAACTTTAAATAGGAGGTACTAGGGCTTTCTAGGTATGACAAGAGGGTTTCCTAAAGCTTTATAAGGGATTTGCTAAAGGGTTTAGGGCTATCAAAAGTGAGGGAGAGAGAAAGAGAGAGAGGAGCTTATAGAAGGGAGGTTCTGCTCGTGGAGGTTATCTACTATATAATCTATATCTCAGCGCTTCTATGTCCTCGTAATCGGTGAGATCTCTCCGTTTTCTTTGTTTCTCTTATTGTTTATCCACTCCTGCGTGAGTGAAGAATGTTGTAACATTCTACTTCATAGTGGATTGTTGATCTGGATGAGGTCTCGTAGTTTTTACCTCTTTGAGGGTTTTCCACGTAAAAATCTCTTGTGTGGTGTGTGATTGATGCTTTGATTTATTTTATTGCTTTATTATCCATAATTCTGGTTTGTTTCGAGAGGCTAGATCCTAAGGTTTGTGCAAGGCCCCCAACAAAGTGGTATCAGAGCTAAGTTCATTGAACGGGTAAGATCGTTTTTAAATTATGGAAGGTGGCTCATCAAGGATGATCAACCTCAATGGTTCTAACTGGACCATATGGAAGGCTAAGATGGAGGACTTGCTTTATTACAAAGACCTATATTCTCCAACTTTAGGCATATCAACAAAATCCAAGGATATGTCTGATGATGATTGGAAGAAGATGGACCGAAAGGCGGTGAGGTTTATTAGACAATGGTTGGATGATTCCGTGTTCCACCATGTGTCTACGGAGACCTCAGCTGCTAGCCTATGCCTGAAATTAGAAGGGCTGTATGAGAGGAAGACAGCCGGTAATAAAAATTTTCTGATAAGGTGACTTGTGAATCTCAAGTTCAAGGATGGTGGTTCTGTGGCCGAGTACATGAATGAGGTCAGCAATATAGTGAACCAACTCTCCTCTATGAAGATGGTCCTGGATGATGAATTACAGGCTTTACTTTTACTTAGTTCATTGCCTGACAGTTGGGAGACATTGGTGGTATCTCTAAGTAACTCCGCACCAAATGGAAAGATATTCATGAAACAGGTAACCAGTTGTCTCTTCAATGAGGAGACGAGGAGGAAGTCACAGGGATCTACTCAACAAGAGGCTCTTGTGACACAGGAACGGGGGAGAGGAAAGAACAGGAAGGGCGGGAAGGCTCGAGATAAATCAAGAGGCAAGTCGAGTAACAGAAATGATGTTAATTGCTGAAATTATGGCAAGAAGAGCCACTACAAGCATGAATGTCGTGGTAAGAAGAACGACAAGAAAAAAAAAGAAATGAGAAGGAAGATGAATCAGATTCCACTGCGGTCACTTCAGATGGTGACGTTGTAGTTATTCTTTCAGCAGATCATGATGTATGTCTCACGGCTACGAGTCAGGACACCGACTGGGTGATTGAATCGGGAGCTTTGTTTCATGCGACTCCACGCAGAGACTTCTTCACAAGCTATAAGTCTGGTGACTATGGGACTGTGAAGATGGAAAATTCTGGCGTATCGAAGATCGTAGGAGTCGCTGATATTTTTGTGAAGACCGATGTGGGCTGCACATTAGTTCTCAGGGATGTGAGGCATATCCCAGACCTTCCCCTCAACTTGATGTCGATGGGAAGGTTAGATGATGATGGCTATGAAAGCCGGTTTGCTGGTGGACGATAGAAGCTCATCAAGGGTTCATTGATCACAGCCAGAGGAAAGAAGTGTTGCACCCTTTATAAGAAAAGTGTCAGTATGTGCAAGGGTGGGTTGAACGCAGTGGAAGATTCAGCTACTAACATGTGGCACAAGCATCTAGGCCACATGAGTGAAAAAGGGCTTCAGCTACTAGCGATGAAGCGGCCTCTTCCAGAAGTGACAGGTATGCCTCTCAAAACCTGTCTTGATTGTTTATCAGGGAAACAACATAGAGCTTCATTTATTAAATCTGTTTCTCATGTTAATAAAGTGCATGCATTAGATTTGGTTTATTCCGCTGTTTGTGGTCTTATGAGGATAAAAACCTTAGGTGGGGTATTATATTTTGTCACTTTTATACATGATACATCTACGAGGGTTTGGGTTTATGCTTTGAAATCCAAGGACGAGGTCTTTGGTGTGTTTAAATTGTTTCATGCTATGGTCAAGAGAGAGACAGGTAGATCATTGAAGTGCATCCGCACTGACAATGGTGGTGAATACATTGGCGACTTTCATGAGTACCGCAAGTCCCTAGGTATACGGCATGAACAGACGTTCCTAAGGCCCCCCAGCATAATGGTGTAGCTGAGCGAATGAATCGCACCATTGTAGAGAGAATTAGATGTATGTTATCTCATGCGAAATTGCCCAAGACGTTCTGGGGAGAAGCAATGCATACGGCGGTGTATTCGATAAATAGGTCTCCATCAGCCCCGTTGAATGGAGAAGTACCTGAGAAGGTGTGGACTGGACATGATCCATCATACAGTCATCTCTGGGTGTTTGGATGCAGGGTATCCGTTCACATACCAAAGGACGAGAGGTCCAAGCTCGATATGAAGATCAAGCAGTGTGTGTTCTTAGGGTACGGTGATGAAAAGTTAGGTTACAGATTGTGGGATCCGACCGAGAAGAAGCTCGTAAGGAGCAGAGATGTGGTTTTCTTTGAAGATCAGTGTATAGAAGACATTGGTAAGCCAAAGAAGAATCAGCCTAGTTCAGGTGAGCTAGAGGACATGGATCCGATTATTCCTCCCGTGATGCCTGATGACCGGGGGGTACAGCAAGGTGCAGAGGATGAGGGAGTTTCTTCAGAAGATGGACCAGGGGAGCAGCTCCCACTTGATCCACCTGTTGGGCCACAGGTGAGGAGGTCATCGAGGGACAGACAGCCGTCCAAGAGGTACTCGCCGCATGAGTACATTATGCTGACTGATGGGGGAGAGCCATAAGATTATTCTGAGGCCCTAACCGACGAGCATAAGGGGGAGTGGTTGAAAGCTATGCAAGAGGTGATGAAATCCTTGCATAAGAACCACACCTATGATATGGTGAAACTGCCTAAGGGTAAGAAAGCTCTGAGCAACAAGTGGGTGTTTAGAAAGAAGGTTGAGCAGAAAAATTCACAGACGAGGTTCAAGGCCAGACTTGTGGTGAAAGGGTTCGGTCAGAGGAAGACTTCGAGGAGATATTCTCACCGGTGGTGAAGATGACATCCATACGGGTGTTGCTTGGGTTGACGGCTAGCATGGATCTGGAGATGAGCAGTTAGATGTTAAAACTGTCTTCTCCATGGTGACCTGGAAGAAGAGACCTACATGAACCAACCAGAGGGGTTCGAAGTCAAGGGTAAAGAGCATATATCGTGTAGGCTAACAAAGAGCTTGTATGGGCTGAAACAAGCTCCACAGCAATGGAACAACAAGTTCGACTCATTTATGTTGAAACATGGGTATGACAGAACGAAGTCGGACCACTGTGTGTTCACGTGCAAGTTCTCAGATGGTGATTCTCAGTTCTGTTGTTATACGTTGATGACATGCTCATCATGGGAAAAGACTTCAAAAAGATCGACAGGCTAAAACAGGAGTTGGGCAAGTCTTTTGCGATGAAAGACTGTGCTCGGCTAGACAGATCCTAAGAATGGAGATAACTCGTGACAAAAACAGTAGGAAGCTTTGGCTATCACAAGAGCGGTATATTGAAAAAGTCCTAGAGTGTTTCAATATGAATGCAGCGAAGCCGGTCAGTACTCCACTGGATGGTCACTTCAGATTGAACGACAGACAGTGTCCCAAGATGAATGCAGAGGTGGAAGAGATGTAGAAGATACCCTACGCGTCAACCATAGGAAGTTTGGTGTATGCTATGGTGTGTACATTCCTAGACATAGCATATGCGGTTGGTGTTATCAACCGATATCTTGCCAATCTTGGTAAAGAGCATTGGGCAGCAGTTAAGTGGATATTGCGGTATCTAAGAGGCTCATCCAGGTTGAGTCTATGCTATGGTGACGGTAAACCTGTGTTAGAGGGCTACACAGATGCAGATATGACAGGCGACATAGACTCCAGGAAGTCTACATCGGGGTTCATGTTCACGTTTGCAGGGAGAGCGGTTTCTTGGCAGAGCAAGCTACAAAAAGTCGTAGCATTGTCGACGACAGAGGCCGAATACATTGTAGTCACAGAGGCATGTAAAGAGATGCTTTGGATGAAGAGGTTCCCACAGAAACTTAGTCTGAAGCAGGAGGAACACGTGGTCTATTGCGATAGTCAAAGTGTTATACACTTGAGCAAGAATCCAAGTCAGCATTCTAAGTCGAAGCATATAGAGATTTGGTATCACTGGATCAGGGATACTTTGGAACATCAGGTGTTACAGCTTGAGAAGGTCCACATGAACGATAATGGGTCAGACATGATGACCAAGGCTTTGCTCAAGGGCAAGTTTGAGGTTTGTAGAAACCTGGCTGGCTTGAAGAATGTGAATCCCCCTGGGACAACAAGGGAAAGATTTGATAGAATTTTTTATCCCGTGCTCGACCGATCGTGAGCCTCGCTCGACAGGTCGAGGGCTGGTGCACGACTAGTCGTGGAGTCAAGTCATGGCTCGACTCAAAGTCCAGTGATTGTGGACTATTTTTCTCCGAGGTACTCGACCAGTCAAACGAGGTGCTCGACCGGTCGTGGACTTAGTACGACCAGTCGAGGTTACGTAGAGTCGTTTCGCGATTTTGTGCGGATTTCGTTTTGCAAGTCCTTTTGCAACTGGGATGCGAAAATGAGTTTTCTAAAACTTTAAATAGGAGGTTGTTGAGGGTCCAATATTGCATATTAGACCCCAGTTATTTCCTAAATTTACGAACATGGTATTGTTTAACGGCTTAAATTAATCGTGTTTGTGATGCAAGGTGAATTGACAAGCAGGGACTGGAAAGGATGCTAAAAACATGGATTTAACACTCTAGAATCACCAAGGCATTGGACGGAACTTTCATGGGACCAAGATCGAGGATTTACACACCAGAGATCAGAGAAATTCTAGCCACTTACTTCAAACATGCCTGAAAAACGTCCAGAATGCAAGATCACAGGGATCCCACCATCTGATCGGCTCGAAACTTCATACAGGGCCTGAGGAACATAAATTAACTGTACACATCAAATTTGAGCCCTTAGATCCATGTGGAAGTGGCCCAACGGCTAGATCAGACCCTAAAATAATGATTTGGGGCCCGCCTGAAATCTGGATATACTTTAGTTTTTGACTAAACGTGTTAAATAAGGTGACAAAACAGATGGTCAGATTGGATACTTCATAAATAGCACAAGTGGACCCAACTGGCATTTCTAGTGCACACAGCACAAGTGCACTCGCCAAACACCGAAGCACCAAGTCGGTCAGCAGGCGCTGGCCCGACTTCTCTTATTAAAAACGGAAATTTTCGTTTTTCACGGCAAAAGAAACTTGCGGTTGGGTGCAGTGGGCCACCATCTTGATTCAACGGTCCAATCCGGACCGTCCATTAGAATCTCGTAAGCCCTCTTTGTAACAACTCCAAAATTTTACGGTTTCTTAAATTTTAAAATTTTAAAATTTTTTTTTTTAAAGAGATTAAAACAGTTACAACCTCTCTCATCGTTATCTTATCTGAGAGACTCTGTTTTCTTTATAAGGAGGGACACTTCTCGTCGATTAAAAATAAAAACAACAAAAAAAAAAATAAAGAGAGAGAGAGAGAGACAAATTAGTGATGGACGGCTTGTAGAGGTTAGTACTTACTGTATTTTAATTTAGATTTTATTTCTTTATGTTATTATGTTTGGGTCTACGTGATGGACGGTATGGATCTACCATGGGTGCAATGCATGTGCACATATATCATATGTGTGCATATGCACGATGCACCATGGAATGCCTTACGCATGTAACAAGAAATCAAAGGAAACACGTAAGTTCTCTTTGTCTATTTTACTTGAATTACATATTGGAGTTATTTTGCATATACGGCCCGATCAATTCAGTCCATTAGGTTCCAAGGACCAAAATATAGAAAACCTCCAAAAATTATGCTTAATTAACATTTTGATAGGCCATAATATGTAAAATAGAATTCATTAGGCACTCACCGTTGGAATATCCATCGGGGCCGCCGGGAGTTCCGATGGCGATACCAATTATTTTGACCATTAAAAAATAATTGGGTGGATCAATAAACAATTTGGATCTTACATAAAAAGTTAGGAGAGTTTGAAATAAAAATGTATATGTTTTAATGGTGGAAGAACGGTCAGTGTTAATTCATGGTAATATGATCCATCAGAATAACGAATTACCTCATTTTTTCTACCAATGTCCTACAACTATGTTAGTAAAGTGGTGAATGGAATAAATCTTATGTACGGGTCATCATGACAAAAGTGTAACAATATAGCAATGTTAAATGGTCAATATAGCAATGTTAACCATATAGTCAATCCAGATCCCTCTAATAGGACCCACAAAAAAAATAAATGTGTTTTACATATATATAATATGATGTAACCCCACCTTCTGATGCACGGTAAAACTTATATAAGTTGCATGCATGTTTATGATAAAATATACATAAACTAAATTAGGTATCATTATGGCATGCTATTAGAAGATCCAAGCCATCCATGTGGTGGTTTATCTTATAAGATATCTAGTGTGTCTTTTGGGCCGAGATAGATACGATGAACCCTATCTATTACGTATGTTACTTGAGTATCATTCCCATGTAAGACCGTAATTAGTAATCAAAACAAATCAAATATTTCATGAGTTTAATATATATATTTTAATATTATGGTGTACCGCATATGGATTATTTATAGGTAATTTCTGATCCACTCCATCGGATTCTTCTTTAAATTATCAGGTGAGTAATCCCAACATGTTTCCTCTCCATATGATTAAAATAATTTGTTGTGTGAATGATTTGATTAAATTGTTTATAAAATGATTTGTGCTGAGATATTCTTGGATTATGAACATGTAAAAGGCCTCTCATAAGGAGAGATGTATTTGACTGATGATATGATTACTGCTGCATCAAACATTTACGCATGGCATCATTAATACTCTTGTGCGATTACCTAGGGGACAGCCCATTGTACCCACTAGAAGCCCACTATATGTGGAAGCCTGCCCAATGGGGGGATGCGGGCCTTGCCCATGCCTACCAACGGTAGAAGCCTGCCAAGTGCAGATGCGAGTTGTCGATATGCAACTCAAGCAAGTGGACGGTTTCTATTTATACCCACTTGATGCATCATCACTATCATTCATAGCATACGCTTTAATTATTTGCATTGTATTTCAGATTTTTATGCTTTACTTGTATGTATTATTTTAATTGTACTGTGCACGAACCATGATGGGTTCACTCACTGGGCCTGGCCAGCTGATGGTTTATTGATGGAAAAATCGTACAGATGGAATTGAAGCAGATAGAACGACTCAAGAGCCAGAATATGAAGCCAAACCAGTGGATGATCCACAGGATCAGTGGCCGTATTTAACTGAAGACGAGCTTACGTCGTTGGACCAGTAGAATAATTAAATGGGACATTTGTTTCCTATTATTATTTTATTTCTGTTTTAGAATGACTTTAATTTAAATTTTGTTTTATTTTTTTTAATAACTTGATTCATATGACTCTAATAAAAGTCTCAATTTATTTTATTTTGTTATTTTTATTCTTATTTTCTTTTGATGTGTGGTGATAAATGTTTGAGACTAGATCAAGTTGACATGAATGTATTGATAGAGGTTAATGGGAACATAGAATTCAGATTTGATTGTACCTCTAGTAAATAATGTGACCCACTGGTTTAAGTACACTAAGTGTACGAGTCGTGGTCCGTAACTCATGTCTGAGGGTGCACACTCAGTACGTGAATTTCGGGGCGTGACAGAATGGTATCAGAGCGAAGTTTTTATATAATTTAATGTGACCTGTAGGTAATGTGGCTCACTCATGTACATAACTGGTAGGCCCCTTGAAGTTAGAAACACAACACTTAGGATGTTTTATTTGGATATTGTTGTGAGAAATAATGAATTTGAGTGTACTCTAATTTGAGCGTATTTTATATATATTAAGATGGATTAGTTTGACGCTAATTAATTTTTAGGATATTGAGTCCACAAAGTCCTGCTGGACAGTAATGGGCAGCAGGAATCACCCAACTTGTAAAATTCATAACTATAGAAGTACTTATCCGATCTAAGCGAACCAAAATCCTGATCGATGATAGACAAGTAGAAATAAAAATAAAAATAATTAGAAAAATTGAATCTGACTGTCATTATACTGATTCAGGGAGTTGGTATAGGCTAGTCAAAATTTGTCAAAATTTAGACAGATCTAATTACAGGGATTTTAAAATTTTCTGTAGTTGGAAAATTTAGCCAAAATTTTATGAGGAGAGTATATGCTTATAATAGGATCTTCACAAAAATTTTGGATTCAGTTTAAAGTTCCAAACGGTAATTACAACCACAGCAGGCAACTAGAAATCTAATTTGCTAAAAAAAAAATTGGTGTCCTGTCAGTTTAACTGACAGTGTCATTCATTTGGATCATTATCTTTGATTAAAATAATAATTTTATCTAAATTATTTTATTTACAGGTTATTGTACAGTTAAAAATCCATAATCCCTACTAAAATTCAAATTCTTGTCTTATAGGAAAACTATGGCACCTAAGAAGATACGTAGCATCCGTGACTTAGTTCCTTCTACTAGCGCTATCATTCCTCGTGACCTAGTAATGGACACCAATATTCCTGAAGAAGGTGAAACGACGAATAGAATTCAAGATGAGAATGAAGTCGAAGTGGACGAGGTTGAAGAGGGACTACAAAATCCTATGTCTCCAATTGCAGCAGATCAAGGTGGGGCTGGACCAAACACCTAATTGCCTTTGTCTCCATCTACAATGCCTGCCAATTTCGCTGGACCAAGCACCCAATTTCCTTTATCCCCGTCTGCAATGCATGCTAATTCTGCTGGACCTAGCACACAGCCGTGGGACGTTGCGTTTGGATTAGTAAATCAAATAGCTGCCATGATGAAGCAACAACAAGAGCAATTTGCGGTTCAATGGAATATGTTGGCCAATATGAGCCAAGCACCTCAAGCTCATCATCAGGCATCACCAGTTAGGCCCGGGCAGACACGTGAAGTGGACCTCCTTGAGAGATTCATAAAACTCCGGCCGCCAATATTCAAAGGTGCCACAGATCCTTCAATAGCAGAAGATTGGCTAAAGCAAGTCAAGAAGATATTGGAAGCAATGAATTGCCCTAATACTGAGAAAGTGCGATTGGTGACTTTTATGCTTCAAGGTGAAGCAGAGTTTGGTGGAGATCGGCTAAAAAAATAGTTACAACTAATCATATATGGACTTGGAGAGGATTTCAAGACAAATTCAATGAGAAATACTTCCCTAAGGCCTACCGTAATCAAAAGATGGCTGAATTTTCGAAATTGGAGCAAGGATCGATGACGGTAGCACAATATGAGGCGAAGTTCGCTGAACTATCAAGATATGTCCCGAAAATGATGGAAGATGAAGAATACAAGATCACTAAATTCGATGAAGGCCTTCGTCAAAATATTAGAACCAAGTTTTGTTGTGATGATATTAAAAAGTACTCTGAAATTGTTGATAAGGCTCTTCAAGCTGAAAGGGATAGTGAGCGGTTCCTAAAGTCTCGGGTACAGATAAAAGAGATAGGAAGTCAGGTGAGGACTACTCCTAGTCAACGACAACCGTTAGAGAAGAGGCAGCGAACTATTGGTCAATTTCAGGCTCACAGTAATCAAGATCAATTTTTTTCTGGAAACTGTACCTATTGTGGGAAGTACGGACACAAATACCACTTTTGTAGAACCCGACTTAAGGATGTTGGCCAGATTCAGCCACTTCAACAAATTCCTCCTCGGTTGCAACTTCCTGCACCATCTCAGCAGTCCGGGCAATCTTCACAGGCATCACGATATCTACCTCCCAAGCCGCAGCAGTATCAGCAGAACCGACCTCAGCAAACATCTCGACCTTTAGTATCTCAGAATCAAGGGGGACAACCTTTCAGACAACAGACCACTCAAGCTAAAGTACATGCTATAACACCTGTCGAAGAACCAAAACTTGATAACAATGTTATTGAAGGTACGGTTAATATACTCAATAAACCTATTGCTGTATTATTTGATTCTGGAGCCACTATATCATTTATTTCTAGTGCCGTAGTGAAAAGACTAAGGTTGAAACCTATTGACCTTAGTAAAGCAATTTCTGTAGAATCACCAGTGGGGAAAACTGTTACCTTGAACAAATTACGCAAGTCATGTGAAGTCAATATATGCGGTATTATAATGCCAGTTGATGCAGTAGTTATAGATATGAATGGATATGATGTCATTCTCGGTATGGATTGACTCTCTGCTAACCATGCTAAGATCGACTGTTATGCTAAGACCGTTACATTCTCTATTCCTGGGAAAGAATCTTTCCAAATTCTAGGAATACAGAGAGATAGTAACGTAGAACGTATTATAGTATTGAAGGAAGGGGAGTTACTAGAGTTGAGCATAGAACAAATCCCAATTGCAAGAGAGTATCCAGAAGTTTTTCAGGACATACCTGGATTACCGCCCCGACGAGAAGTAGACTTTAGTATTGATCTGTTACCAGGCACTGCCCCGATATCAATGCAACCGTATCGAATGCCGCCGGTTGAGCTAAAGGAGCTGAAGGAACAATTGGAAGGATTGAAGAACCAGGGTTTCATCAGGCCCAGTACGTCACCATGGGGTGCACCGGTAATTTTTGTAAAGAAGAAGGATGGAAGCATGCGTTTATGCATAGACTATCGTCGGCTAAATGAAGTGACAATTAAGAACAAGTATCCTCTGCCACGTATTGACGATTTATTTGATCAGCTGAAAGGAGCATGTTATTTCTCCAAGATTGATTTAAGATCAGGATATCACCAATTGCGTATTAAGGAGCCAGATATTTATAAGACGGCCTTCAGGACCCGTTATGGACATTATAAATTTTTGGTTGTGCCCTTTGGTCTTACCAATGCCCCAGCTGTTTTCATGGATTTAATGAATAGAGTATTTCAGCCATATCTTGATCAATTTGTCATCGTTTTTATTGATGATATACTGATCTATTCGAAAACTAGAGAAGATCATGAAACACATCTAAGAACTACTCTACAGACGCTGAAGGATAATCAACTATATGCCAAATTATCTAAGTGTGAATTTTGGAAGCACAGTGTTAAATTTCTAGGACATGTAATTACAAAGGATGGTGTTGAAGTTGATCCAGCCAAGATTGAAGCAGTGATGAAGTGGGAGCAGCCCAAGAGTATAACTGAAGTTAGGAGTTTTCTGGGACTCGCCGGGTACTACAGGAGGTTCATCAAAGACTTCTCAAAAATTTTCGGGCCATTAACAAGTCTGACTCGAAAGGGTGTGCCTTTTAAATGGACTGATAAATGCGAAGAAGCATTTGTTACATTAAAGAAGCTTTTAACATCTACTCCTGTTCTCACTCTTCCAAAGGAGGGAGTAAAGTTTGTCCTATATACTGACGCGTCAATTTTGGGCTTTGGTTGTGTACTGATGCAAGAAGATAAGGTGATTGCATATGTGTCAAGGCAATTGAAGAATCATGAGCGTAATTATCCAACTCATGATTTGGAATTGGGCGCAATCGTGTTTGCTTTAAAGATTTGGCGGCATTATTTATATGGCGAAAGTTTCGATCTTTTCACAGATCACAAGAGCCTTCGATATTTGTTTTCCCAAAAGGACTTGAATATAAGACAACGAAGATGAGTCGAATTCCTGAAAGATTATGATTTTGAGTTATTATATAATCCTGGGAAGGCAAACCTTGTGGCAGATGCCCTTAGTAGGAAGCAACATAAGCAGCAAATCATAGCTAGACTAATGGTTCAAGAGTGGCAGATGATGAACTATGTGAAGGATTTTGATGTTGAACTACAGTTCCGAGAACAACGTATTCGCTTATGTAATATAACGTTACAGCAGACATTGAAGGAAAGAATCATAGAAGCACAAGGAAATGACGAGTGGTTAATGAAAATGGTGACTAAGCACCAAGGTGATGAGACATCAGTTTGGAAAGTAGGGGAAGATAAGGGAGTTTGGTACCGCGGTCGTCCTTGCGTGCCCAATCTTCCAGAACTGAAGGAGGAAATTTTGAATGAAGCGCACAGAACTAAGTTCACTATTCATTCGGGAGGTACTAAGATGTACCAGAATGTAAAGCGTTTATTTTGGTGGCAAAATCTGAAGAAAGATATAGCTAATTATGTTTCTTGATGTTACACCTGTCAACAAGTAAAGGCCGATCACCAGAACCCGTCAGGACTATTGCAGCCTTTAAAAATACCAGAATGGAAGTGGGATTGCATTTCCATGGATTTCATAGTTGGACTTCCTATGACCCAGAAGAAGCACGATTCGATATGGGTGATCGTTGATCGATTAACAAAGTCAGCACATTTCATTCCTATTCGTATTACTTATTCAATGAACATTCTTGCCAAACTATATATCAAAGAAGTAGTGCGATTACACAGAATACCTAGTTCTATTGTGTCAGATCGCGACCCTCGTTTTACTTCGCGATTCTGGACTAGTTTATAGGAAGTCATGGGTACGACTTTGGACTTCAGCACAGTTTATCATCCACAGTCTAATGGACAGACTGAGCGTGTGAATCAAATACTTGAAGATTTGTTACGTGCATGTGTAACGCCCCGGATTTTTGCCAACCTGGGATTAGACGTCCTTAGGCAATGGGTCGATCCTAATACCTCATTAACTTGTCAGAACTGAATCCCAAAGTCTAAAGCCGCCTTTGAACTCATTTCCTTCACAAATCTCACCCTTCATCACCTTGATCTTCCAATTTTTCTAAGAACTTTTACCCTAGACACTATCTTGAACTAGCTAAGTAGTATAACTTGGATCACTTTATATACAAACTACAAAGGCCCAGGTACCACCTCAGACAGAAATCTTACAGGACTAAACCCTTTAGAAATTAAGTGAGATTTAGCTAGTGTTAAACTAGAGTGCCTGTGAAATTAGCACCAATCGCTTTAAATACGATCTGCAAGACCCAAAACTTGTAGAATCATTGACGCTAGGTTACCCAAAAATCTAGGATCAAACTCATTACCCGGCTGCTCTCGGGAGCATCTTGAAACTCCGTATCTGATCTGGTCCGCACATCGGGAGTCCGAATAATACCAAGTTAAGGAACTAGGACCGCCTCACTGGGCTTGACTATCATCTCAAAAATCAGGTTCAGCCGATGTCCCACGGCCATTCGTTTGGATCCGGAGTGAGGGTGTGTGAAAAACACTATTCCCTTTACAAAATAAATATCTGGAATAGTGATCTGGCACCATTCGCTTGCGCATCAGTATTAAGCAACCAGACCGTCAGAGTCAGACCAAATTACACCCTCGGATCAGGAAAAATTTCAGGAACATTTACATGTACTTGGAATTTCGGATCGTGGCCCACTGACCGTTGAACTGAAACTGGTCCGCCACGTGCGATCTGGGAATCCGTTCGAGTCGAAAACGTAGTCGCACGTAGATCCGTGAGTAGAGAGCTTAAGTCTGACGTTTGGCTCAAGGGGGGCCACCAGAAACACTCATTTGAGCTGGAAAAGTGACGAAATACCTATATAAGCAATAACCCTTGAACCTGAGCCTATTTTGGGAAGGTTTTAGGCTATAAAAGGACCTTAAACCCTCTCCCATTCCAGCCATACGAATTTGGATTTGAGAGAGGGAAAAGAGAGAGAAAGTGAGGGAGATGTGGGAGGAATTCCCTGCTGCTGTTCCCTGCAGCTATTCGGGCTCCACCGCCTGATTCTCATTGCTTTCCCGGCGATTCCTGCGTCGTTTCTAGGTAAGAAACTCTAACCCTAATCTGTTTTAGGGTTTTATAGGTTGTAGATTATGAAATAGCTAACCTGTTTCGCTCTTTAGGCTGCCAAACTCCCGTATACGGAACCTTAGCGAACCTATCGACTCCGTTACGATTCTACGACACAAGGTGAGGACTTTAGGTGTATAGGTTGCGGTTTTCAACGCTTTCAATGTAAGATAATGGTAGATTCATGATCTGCATGTAATTGCACATGTACAAAGTGCTTTCCGTTTTCTGTTTCGATTAGAATTGTAGAATTTAGAATTTCACATACTCTAGGTATTCGTATAAAATACCGTATACGTATTTTTTATGGAAATGTATTTGACATGTTTATTTGTCGTATGGATATACGATATATGGATAAAAGACTTATTTGGCGAAAGGATTCGCCGAAATACATGTTTTACTAATATACACTATGTATGTAGAAATACTGTATTGTAAGGAGTGCTGTATACATGTATATTTTGGAAATGTGTTTGCCATGATTATGTGTCGTATGATTATATGACATATGGATAAATTACTTATTTGGCGAAAAGAATCGCCGTAATACATGTTTATTTGTATACACTATGTATGTTAAAAATGCATATTCTAGAAAATACTGTATACGTATAAATTTTGGAGATGTATTTATCATGATTATTTGCTGTAGTAATATATTATACATGGATAAAATACTCACTTGGCTAAAGGATAGCCCTAATACATGTTTTGCTAACATACACCATGTATGTTGTAATAGTGTATTCTAAGTGTTGTGAAAATGACTGAATGAGTATAGAATTCTCATTCGTGCTCGCCATGACTAATTGTCATGGATAATTGCTTGTTGTATTGGCAATACCCCTTTGACGAAAGGATTTGCCCTAGATCATGCCACGGCCAATACACACTATATATGCTAAAATGTGTGGCCCAAGTGTTTGTGAAAATGACTGAATGAATATGGAACTTGGTTTCCTGCTTGCCATGACTATCCGTCATGGGTGTATGCGTGTTATGATTGGGGTAACTCCCTAGTGAAAGGATTTGGCCTTATACCTCTGTGATCAACATATGTCATGTATATTGATTCCTGTATTTTAAAGTATTTGTTGAAATGTCTGAATGAGTAGTAGTTAGTAAATTGTAATGTTTAAGGGTGTTGAGATATAATTCTCAACTCCTTTAACTATGTGTATGATTTCCTTGAATAGCTATGCGATTAGGAATTGAATATGTACAAACTCATGCTTGTGTTGTGCTTTATAACATGCTCAACTGCTTTTATGATTTTATTTATGTAATGCATATGTTAAATTCATGTTTACGTTGTACGGTCCGTCATGGGTGATGGGGGAGTGGAGTAACGAATGCGTGCAACAGCCCTGGCAGCCCTACACGAATATTATCAAACTTTGGTTGTATGATCTAAACCTTGATCCATTACTGCTTTACTATTTGAAATTGATTGTGTTTGGGGCTATGTTTATAGTCCAGACAATTGGTACTAGATTGGAGATCGTAGTTGAGTTTCATGTCACCACGTGAGATGTGTTCGACGAACTCGAGTCGTACTTCGGTTGGCGATAGTGGTTGGTCACGTGAAGTGCTTATGCACTTCATGTCGTTCAACTTGTTGTGCGCTCGAGCTAGCCGAGTTCGTCATGTAACCCGATTTGTCTAATGTATGTTCACCATGTTTGGTCGCTACTGCTTGAACCTAGGGTACCAAACTTACCAGTAAAACCTATTAACCATGGTACCTCGATCCGCTAAGACTCATGAGCCGGGCATGGTGGTATGGGATACCGTGGTCGAGCTGTCGACCTACGCTGGGGCTACATGCCTCCCCGTAGTGACCAGTGAGCAACTTAACTCGTGAGCCAATTATGGTGGTATGGGACACTATATTCGCACTGTCGGCCTACATTGATAAGGTGATGGGGGAGTGGTGCAACCTTTGTGCATAACAGCCCTGGCAGCCCTTTGTAGTGACCGTGAGCATATTCTGATCTGTGCCTTAGGGTTCGCCGCGATATATAGAGTATGAACTAGGCCTGTTTCTGTATAGTGATGAATCGTTTAAGGGGTGATGGGGGAGTGGTGCAACCTTTGTGCGTAACCTGACCACAGCCCGGGCCTGCAAGTGACCTAGAAAACACACCATCGTCTGATATTAACTAGGACTGACGACCCTAGAATGGATCATGTTTGGGAATGATACAAGGGAGGTACCTTAGTTTCCCAATCCTGCTGTTTGAAATGGACTAATTAAAAACTCGGTAATCATGCTCATCATGCATCGCATGTGCCTGGAAGATGTGGAGCACTGTGGGATGTAAGCATGCGCGAACGTGAGATGGTGTCGCATGAGGGAGTATGTCGGTGAGGGTATCCATCATACCTGCATTCATACTTGCATTAATCAGAGTAACTAGGAGTGTTTGATTTACTGCTTTATCATTACTGCTTGACTGTATTGATAACATGATAACTTATGCCTTATTGTTCCACTGAGTTAGCTACTCACTCCCACGTTACGGGACGGTGTTGTACACACCAAACAGATTTGTTGAATTTCAGATGATGGCGATGCTTATGAAGCAGAGCCGGACTACTTCTATGGTGATGAGGAGGAGTTCTCCTATCATGTAACCCTCTCGGGTCTCTGAAGACCTGGCTTGTATTGTCGGGAAATTGGTACTGGGGATAGAAGACATTAAAATTACACATTTGGTATATTTTAGAACTGTACTTGTATTTATTTTAACCTGGTAATGTTATCACACTCTGGAGACTCATCATAATTTATATATTTTATCTATCTATCATAGTCTTCCGCTTGCAAAAAAATTAACTGTCTCTGGAGTATGATATGCTGTTTTGGCTTAATCTCACTCATGTTCAATGCACGAATACAGTCAACATTCAATCATCATTCATTTTGTTGCATAAGTGATGTTCTGGAACTCGGGAGTTGAGTTTATGCTCGACCCCCGATTTTCAGGGCGTTACAGCATGCGCTCTCAATTTCAAAGGTACTTGGGACGATAACTTACATTTTGCTGAATTTGCCTATAATAATAGCTATCAAACAAGTATTGGTATGGCTCCATATGAAGCATTGTATGGACGCCCCTGCCGTGCTCCTAACTGTTGGATCGAAATAGGAGAGAAAGGTTTGATTGGACCTGATATTGTCCAAGAAGCTTCTGAGAAGGTGGAGCTCATTCGGAAACGACTTCAAGCAGCTCAAAGTCGACAAAAAAGTTATGCAGATAATCGAAGACGTGATTTGGAATTTTCTGTAGGGGATCACGTGTTTGTAAAAGTCTCACCAATGAAGGGTCTGATGCGATTCGGTACAAAAGGAAAGCTTGCCCCTCGGTTTATTGGGCCTTTTGAGGTGTTAGATCGAGTGGGAGCTACTGCATATAGACTCGCGCTACCTCCACAACTGTCGAGTGTTCACAACGTCTTTCATGTGTCAATGCTAAGGAAGTATGAAAGAGACGCCTCACATATCATCGATTGGCATGATCTTGAGCTTCAGGAAGATACATCTTACATGGAAAAGTCTGTTCGTATTTTAGATCGTAAGGAACATATTTTAAGAACCAAGACAGTATCACTAGTCAATGTGTTATGGAATCATCATGGAGTCGGTGAAGCATCGTGGGAGCAGGAAGCTGAAATACGCCGAAAGTATCTTCACTTATTTGAAGAATAGCTCAGGTAAATTTCGAGGATGAAAATTTACTTTTAGGGGGTTAGAATGTAACAACTCCAAAATTTTACGGTTTCTTAAATTTTAAAATTTTAAAATTTTATTATTTTTTTTTTAATAACTTGATGATTCATATGACTCTAATAAAAGTCTCAATTTATTTTATTTTGTTATTTTTATTCTTATTTTCTTTTGATGTGTGGTGATAAATGTTTGAGACTAGATCAAGTTGACATGAATGTATTGATAGAGGTTAATGGGAACATAGAATTCAGATTTAATTGTACCTCTAGTAAATAATGTGACCCACTGGTTTAAGTACACTAAGTGTACGAGTCGTGGTCCGTAACTCATGTCTGAGGGTGCACACTCAGTACGTGAATTTCGGGGCGTGACACTCTTACTAAGGCCTAGGTGACAAAATTCAAATAAACAGTGATGATAGGTTTCCAGCCGTTCAAACACGGAACGAACGGCAGTAAGAAAGATTCTATGGGCCACACCAAAACTGATCCAAAGCAACCCATCCCCGAACGAAATTTCGAGGGGAATCTGATGGACGGTTTGGATTTCTCAAAAGAAAAGGGAAGTGGGCCCCATCGAGAGTCCAGCACCGACCGTTTCGGGCTCTGTTTACGCAGTCCACGTGCGCCCGGCCAATCCGGGCCATTCTGCGATCATAGGAGGGGTCGGTCCGTCCATCTGGACCATCCAAAAGATCACCAAGGTGGGACCGACCAGATCTATGATGACTAAACATCTTAGATCTTACATCTGAAGCATCCATTGGCCACAAATTCGATTCAAACGCAAGACGGTCCTTGAGAAAGAAGTTTCCAAAACTGGTTGCTGCATACACCTCTCCACCGACTTTAGCAGCAACCGAGACTTCTACATGAAGTCTCCACGTTCCCAGCCGACCTCCAGTAGCCATATAAGCAAGAGAATAGAGAGAGAAGGATTCAATCTACGGCTGAGAGAGATATTAGTTTAGGATTTTTGTTTTCTTTTCTTTTTACTGTTTTATTTGAATTTTGGAGTGTTTTAGCTTCACCATGTCGGGCTAAACCTCTTAGCTAGGGCTAAGAGGTGAAGCTTGTGGCGTGATGGGTACTATTCTACGGTCTTTGATTCATGTTTTGAACTGATTTGAATTCCAATTTGATTATAAGGAATGCCTTTAGTTTTTAATGGTTTGTTGTGACTCAATTACAATAGATCTGCGATGACTTGAGTATTTCCTTTTCCCTTTTGTGATTATGAATTCAAGAAACCCTGTTGTTCACCATCGTCTCCTGGGCATGGTTGGATGACGGAACCCTTCCTACTATTCATACATCACTCAGATTGGCTGTGAATTGGTTTAATTCTGTTGTTTGCTTTGTCTCATGGGCATGGTTTTGTGATGAAATCCATTCTAATTTACACCCTTCTTATCTCTTGAAAACTAGATCAAAAGAAGTTCAGATTGTGTTTGAGTGATATATCTTCCAACTGGATGAATTGGGACTCGAAGTTCAGTTGAGTTCATGAATCAAACGTAGATCTCCCCGATCTCTACAAGTGGATCCTCTGAATCTCTAGTTTCCTACCTTTGAATTCTACAAGTGGATCCTCTGAATCCCTAGTTCCCTACTTTTAAATTTTACAAGTTTTAAGTTTACTATTTCACCATTATTCCCTTAACAAACTCGATTTAGAATACATCTTATTCTAGTTCTAGTCTTGGTTAATTTCAAATTACGTACAGGTTTCAGTCCCTGTGGATTCGACCTCGGTCATACCAAGTTTATTACTACATCACAACCCTATACTTGGGGAGTGAACAGAGGTATCTAGGGCTTTCTAGGTATGACAAGAGGGTTTTCTAAAGCTTTATAAGGGATTTGCTAAATGGTTTAGGGCTATCAAAGGTGAGAGAGAGAGAGAGAGAAGAGAGAGAGAGAGAGAGAGAGAGAGAGAGGAAGCTTATAAAAGGGAGGTTCTGCTCGTGGAGGTTATCTACTGTGCAATCTGTATCTCAGCGCTTCTATGTCCTCGTAATTGGTGAGATCTCTCCGTTTTCTTTGTTTTTCTTATTGTTTATCCACTCATGCGTGAGTGAAGAAGGTTGTAATGTTCTACTTCATTATGGATTGTTGATCTGGACGAGGTCCCGTAGTTTTTACCTCTTTAAGGGTTTTCCACGTAAAAATCTCTTGTGTGGTGTGTGATTGATGCTTTGATTTATTTCATTGCTTTATTATCCATAATTCTGGTTTGTTTCAGGAGGCTAGATCCTAAGGTTTGTGCAAGGCCCCCAACACGAACAAGCAAATAAAATAAAAAAAGATGCAAGAAAAAGAGAATATAACATAAAAAGAGTAATGATATAAATGTTGCGAATGTGTAGAGTAGTATGTTATTTGTGTTTGATTGGGATGTGAGAAGGAAAATGGGATACTAGACACATTTTTTTGCAAAAGGGGTGGTCAAATATTTTCAATCCCAAGTCTTCTTTGGACTTCAATGGTTCCTTCTGCTAGTTAGCGTGCTTTTTTGGGTTCGACATCCTGTCAACACTTTCAAGAATTTTCGGGCTTTCATGAAACTTTAAGGGCGTGTTTGGCCGGACAGATCCCATGGGATTAGGAGGGAAGGGAAGGTAAAATCCCGGGATATGCCAAATGAGCCAAACAGACCCAGTGAACTTGTCCCGGGATATAGCAAACCCATGGATCTTAAACCAATCCATTGACATCACCATCATTACCTTAAAATTGATCCCATCCCTCCTAATCCTGTTCAATCATGCCTGGGGCGTGTTTGGTTGGACGGATTGGAAGGGATTGGATGGTAAATTCCCGGGATATGCCCGGCGTGCCAAATAGACTCGGTGAACTTGTCCCGGGATATAGCAATCCCATGGATCTTAAACCAATCCATTGACACCACCATCATTACCTTAAAATCCATCCCATCCCTCCTAATTCCTCTTAATCCGCCCGGTCCAATAGGCCCTAAGGGTCAGTTTGGGCGGTGGGATTAGAAGGGATCAGGTGGGATAGGATTCATCTGGTCCTGTGCCAATTCCACTCCGTGTTTGGGAAGAATGGAAAAGCGTGGAATTACATTAAATGAAATTGCATTGGGTCCGTGCCAATTTCACTCAATGTTTGGGAAGTTGTGTAGGTCCCACCACGATGTGTGGGCTATATCCACACTGTCCACCCATTTATCAAGATTATTTTAAAGCATGGGCCAACAAATTAATTAAATCTAAAGCTCAAGTGGACCCCACCATAGAAAGCAGCAGGGATTGAATACTTACCATTGAAAACTTCTTTGGGGCTACATAAGTTTTGGATCTACCTCATTTTTAAGCCCATGCTATAAAATGAAGTTACAAAACAAATGAACAGTTTAGATATAACACATGTGTGTTATTCTCAGTAATTTCAAATGATGGTGGGTTTATCCATTCAATGTACCACCGCCTTATCAACACAGCATGGCGTTAATTTTATCCCATGGCAATATGGAACAATCCCAGCCATGGGTAATAATTGTGTTTTTTAAATCCCATCCCACCTAATACCTTCTAATCCCACTGCCCAAACTGACCCTAAAGGGTTGAAGAGGCTATTCCCTAAGTCGTATGATGACCCTCTCCCTCACAGATGTTGTGCGGGATTTATAGACCTCCACTGTTAACTAGTGCCGGTCAACAGTGACATATCATAGCCACCTACTTCATGATTTCACTTCTGCGAGAGTTAGGTAATAATTATATTCCGTAAAAGTAAGCTAAGTGGACCATCAGCTGCAGGCCATATGCCAGGGTTCATTTTATCTTTTTCTACGTGCGTCTTGTCATGTACAGAGGTCATTATGTATCCTGGAGGGTCTAGATGATTGTCTATGATCTGGCTGGTTTAGTCTGAGGTCTGCCGATCGGGTCCATTGGTTGTTTCCTGGAGGTGTCAAGGGCCCTTTCAACCTAACTTGCTTAGACTATTGATGCTTCGGGGATCTGCTAGAGATAGTTTTATCAAAGGGATGCGTGACCAATGTTTTTGGAAAGTCTGGGAAAGCGGCTAATATTTTGTTTGTCAGGTTTCAGGATTCACTGATCAAGTCTATTGGTTGTTTCCAAGATGTGCCAAGGCCAATTACTATAAAACCCATTTAGTTTTTTAAAAGTTTCGAAATCATTTAAGAGACAGTTTTTGAAAAGTAGCTTATACATGTTTTTAAGTGGGGTGTCTACAAATACATACCAAATAGACGGTACTTATATGAAAAGCATGTAATGATTACAATTCAACAAACAAATATTAATTAGTTAGAGTCTTAGATTTTTCAACCATTGAAAGTTTAAATTATCATGTATCTAAAATAGGTCAAAGGATTTGGATGGTTTGATTTGAGTTAGATGTAGTTCATTACTACACAGATTACTCTTTTCAGTGCATGAGTCTCAAGAAAGTATATGGAATAAGCCTTTGGATAAAGCCACCACTCGACACTATCCTTGAAACTCAGCATGGTCTTGACCACCAAGGACTACTAAAGCTAATCTGTAGCTCACTAGTTGTGCCATTGATGATCTCAACCATCTAAAGAGGTTAGTGGCACTAAATTTGGCTATGTTAAAGCATGGTTTTATATAAAAAAAAATAATAATAACCAAAATCAATTTATTTACTAATGGATAAAATCGTAGAATGATTAATGGTTTTACATTCCAAGTTCACTTTTAAATGGTCGGGATCTCTTTACAGAGAATGAGGATGTTAATGCTTGGTCCATGATGTGCCCTACCTCCTCAAAAAGTAGTTTCTAAAATGTTTTATATGGCTCAGATAAGGGACCATGACTCGCGTTAGGAGTCTTGTGAAGAGATGTCTCATGGTTCTTTCAGTTCTATTGTATCATCTCTAGTTTTTTTTTTTTAATTTTAATTTTAATTATTAGTTTAAAGCAAGTTAGAATAACTTTCGAACTATTATAAAGTATCGATGTAATTCATGCTCATGTGCTTAAAGTTTTATTTGTGTCAAATATGTCCGATTATTCCGGTGATCTACTTTGTATGCCTTAGTTTGGATGTATTATGACCAAAGATTAAATTAGAATATTGTCCGTATGGACAAATGATACATGCCTAATGGACGGCTATAATGAAAAGCACATAGTGGTTCCAATTCAACAAATAAATGTTAATTAGTCAAATATTAAGATTTTTCATATAATATTCTAAAAATTTTCATGCATGAGTAGGTACACAGGTGCACATTCACACATCATGTAAGTTTAATTTTAAATTTCATTATGCACACACATGCACACATTGATGCACATAATGAGCTATATATCACAATTTACTTGATTAACACTAAATTCAACATATGAAACTACTCTTCATAGATAGATTTAGCTATCCAACTATTAATTCTGATTATATACCATCACATCATCATAAAATCAATAAAGGGCACAATTGGGATGTTTTCATCCAATCATCTACAACGCTGAACCTCTCATTTTGACCCCTAGTACATAGATGCGTGTTTTACATCATTGAAGTCCTTTTTCTAATGGCTGTACACTCACCTAAGTTTGGTTTAAGTTTCTTAGGATGTACATGTATATAACATATACTATCCTTTGGAAAACCTACTTTTAGGAGTCCGATTGCAATGAAATTTGAGCTGCACGTTATCAATTTTGGGACTTTATTTATTATTATTTTTTTTACACACGCACACACACCACCACACACTCACACTCACACTTAGTGGGATTTCATCACCTATGGGTACTCGAACCCTCATATTGGATTTCACATCTATATCTGTTGGAACCTGCCTGAAAATCATCTAACAACCACCTTTATGATCCAGAAATGACCTCCAATGGATTCACTGGTGTATTTTACATATTAGGCCATGTCCAAATATATTTTCAGAGATGTCAGGTCATCTGAAGGAATCTTGTGCAACCCACGGTTAAAAAAAGATTCGGTAGTCACACATACAACTTACATTAGGCACCGTCGCATAATAAAAATATGATTTGACCGTTGACTTGAAAGATCGACCATACATCTAAATCCTAACACCCCAAAGAAACCCCATCATGATTTGAAGGAGATTGGATCAATCATTTTGTGTTCATACCTTTTAACCATTTCATTGAAATTAGTGAAGGAGAATAATTCCTTCACCGCTCCAGACCACATAACAGGTAGACCCTAAGATATCCTAAGTTATAATAAACTACAACTGCTCTTGGCTAATGCACGTATGTGAATCTAGGTCAAAATTTTGACCATGCACGTACAAGTGCATGCACTGAGTCACAAGCAACTGAGTTCAAAGGAGAAAAATCTCCTCTGATTTTTAAGTTTAAAAATTTATATCCATTGCAACTCAAACGATCACTATTGTTGGTTTAGATCTTCGTCTTACCACTTCCAAATTCCAGCACGCACATATAGGTACACGCGAAACTATGATTCGAAGCTCTTCATGAATCAAGAAAACAAGCACCGAAAGATCTATACCATTTGTGTAAAAGATCTCAGCCATTCACTATGCCACTACATGTATCACACCAGTAAGAAAGCCAAATAGCAAAGACCCCAGGAGCAACTAGACTTGGAGGGTAACTATATTGATCGCCATCCAACTTAAGGACATGTTTCGAAGAACCACCAGCTCCAACACAAGACTGTGAAGCCACCACTTGAAGGAGAGCCAATACCTAAAGAAGTGCTTACTCAATACTACGCTTTTGCAGACATGTCACTAAATCCTGACGTAATCGTAGATAAGTAAATTTCGAAGATAAAATTTTTGTTTAGGGAGTTAGAATATAATATCCCCAAAATTTTCCCGTTTTAAGTATTTACAAGGGTGCGCATTGACACGTGTAAGTTTAACTTTAAATCTCTTCTTACGCACACATACACACATAGATGCACATCATGATTTATATATTACAATTTAGACTTATTTAACCCTAAATCCAACCGATGAAAATATTCTTCATGAATAGATTAAGCTATCCAACTAATGATTCTGATTTTTAGACCCATGCCTAAATTTTAGAGTGGCATCTAATGGGTGAAATCCAAACATCAGGTTAGTCCCTACAAAACAGGCTCCCCTCTCCTATTATTTCCCTTGGCTTGTGGCCCAACTGAATTATGAATCTGATTGTTTTGTGAGACATACGGCTGAATTTCCATTGTGTGCATTACGTTGGGGCCACCAGTTCTACGTAATCCCAGCCCAAACCACTCCATCAAAGCAACTTGGTATGTATGTGTGTATATATCAACAATCTAGATGGAAAATAAACGTTACAGAAACATTATTACAGTGATGGGGCGTGCAATCACCACTGTTTCTTATAATACGATCCTCATGAGATTTGGATCTACTTCAAATTTAGGTTAGTGGACAAAAATGATATTGAAAAATGGATGGACGGCATTGATGTAGGATACATACATCAAGGTGGGCGAAGCATTGATACGGCCCATCCATCATGAGGGGCACACCATCCCACCATCTCAACTCATTTTGATCAAATGATCTTATAAACCATCTGATTAATAATCTGGGAGATGCTGCAGTCAACAAGTATACAAGAAAGATCCAAGCCTTGAAGCGGATAGTCCATGAGGCCCAACTTTGGATTGCCAGCTCGTCTAAAATCACTTCGATTGCAAGATCTCATAAGATTCTAACCATCCCACAGTGAGTCCCATCATATCAATTGTTGGAGAACAGATAGCAAATGAATCACAAGAAGAATAGCTCATCTGATTCCTATTAGCAAAAAGGCATCGTCAGGGTGGAACAAAAACCAAGAAAACGTTTCCGCCTGTGTAACTCATCACAGGCACTCTCCAGTGTGAAAAAGGAGAACAAAAAAAGCATATTGCGTGTGTGGAAGGACCAACTATACTGCCATGTACACCATTTATCCAAGAAGAATCAATTTCGATATCTACTACTTATGCCCATGTCAAAGAGAGCTAAGTAGTCATTTGTCAGCAGTAAAACATTACTTCCTTTACTGAGTCCTTGATTTGAGGCAGCGGGCGGACCTCTGTGCTCCGTTCCCTGGTGTTTCCACCAGCTGCTGATGTGGACCCACCATCTGATACGTCACTTTCCATGTAGTACCTTGCACGAAATGCTACCAAGTGAGCATAGTACGCGGGAGGAACTGCAAAAATGTCAGGTTCCCAACATTTAGATCATTGTATTACAAAAATTGGACAATCAAGAAACACGGGAGAATAAAGATAAGAAAATTTGAACAAACCTATGGACACCGAGCGAGTGCATCGGGCATACCTGTGAGCATGGAACAAATACAATTTTCAATATAAAAGATAATGAAAGGATTGGAGAACAAACTCCTATTGTAATTTCTTAAATTTCATGATATATGCATATGTATATGGGGGCCCATGGCATGCTGTTCCGAAACTAGATCCACTATGTCAATCCCAAATGGCATGAAATCAATCGTGTTTTAAAAAAACCCAACAGATTTTTAGACAGGCAACGTTCTGAAAAACCACCAAATGGGAAGACAACCCTTTGACATGATGGCCTACAGCAGGTCTTAACATCAAAAGGTTGTGTGACCCTTCAATTGGGGAGGCCCCACATGTACCAAACCCACCCGGGCAAAATCTAAGAACACCAAATATATGGACTCCTGTAAGAGTGAATATGACCCTATAATTCATCCTACAGCAAACGAAAACATTTAAAAAAAAATGCCCAAGCAGTGCAAGTGTTTTGATTTGAGAAAGCATCAGAGGTGCATAATTACGTGTAGCAGAGATTGTTCGTTAGCTTTTGCAATGTATCTGCTGTGAACTTGTTCTCATCCCACAGAACATGATAGTGAGTGGGACGGCTTGTTCCCTGAAAAGGCCATACAAGACAATAAAATAACAACATAAGACAACCATTCATCATGGCCAACAAGAACCATCGTGCTACCATTCGAACCAGCAGTTACCTGAATACCGGCATGGCTGCAGAGATAAAAATCAAACTCAATTGGGTGGCATATCATCGTATCGACAACAGTTCCTAACCAAAACAGCCATTTATGCCAATATAACAAAACAAAGGCATGGGAACCATATCAAGAATTTAAAAAGAAAAAAAAAAAAAAAAAACTGATAGCTTGACATACCTGGCAAGACGTTACCACTCCTGTCAGTTGAATTACGGTCCCTATGGTCTGCAGGGAAAAGCCGTGTGTTGTGTCTCTTTTGAACTACCACAAATGTCACAGGTGGAACATATCCTTCCTCCAATGAAACACAAGCCTGTAAGGTGGAATATTGAACATAGAAATGGCACCATTACAAAGTTTTCATATGACTAAATTAAAATAAATAAATAAATAAATAAATAAATAAATAAATAAATAAAAAAACACTGTTATAAAAGGACTATGCAAGTTGGACCCCAGTATGGAAAATCACCTTCCTAATTGCATCCAACTCATAAAGCAAAACCTGACTGAACTGGCCTTCGCCCACACCATTCCTGCAAAACTCCAAATCATAAGCCAAAATACCAAACAGTTTCTCATCCAAGAAAAACCAAGACTAAATCATAATATTCGTACCCTACGAAGACTCCCAAGGTGAAGAATTACCTATAGAATATGATGCGATGAGGCTTCCGTCCTGTTACTTGCCTGAATGCAATCAGTTATTCTCTACCCAATACCATAGATATTCTTTAAACACTGAATTCAAACACTTGCACCAACGATCATACAAAAACAGAGGAGAAAAAGACTTACCGGATCATCCCTTTATTCATAGAACCTCTCTGAGGATCCTGCACAACTTGGAACAGATCTCTTATTAGCTCCTGCCGATGTGGCTGTGCCGAAACCAAACCCCGGGACTTGGTGACCTCTGGCCAATCCATTGAAGCTACAACCTACAATGCACATCAAAGATGGATAAAAATCAAGTGTAACCCATAATAAATGAAAATTAATAACCAAATATATCATACTGCCGCAATTGACGAGCTGGAATCCTCTCCTGGTGATGGATGCGTGACATCAACACCAAATATTATCGTGGGAACATCAGTTACATTAGGAATACGACTCGCAAGGGCATCAGCTAGCACTGTGTTGCGACCTCCAACCTATTCCAATAAATAACAAGCACACCAAATTATAACATTTATTCATGAATAATATAGGGCCATAACAATCTGTAACACAATTTTCATAAAAATAAAAATAATAAATAAAGAAGAATGAAAGGATTAAAAAAAAAAAAAAAAAAAAAAAAAAAAAAAGAAAAAAGGACAGGTATGCTCATTCTCACTGTTGGAGGATTTTTAGAAGAAAAGGATAATGGAAGTTTCACAAACCATTCTTCATTTCTTTTTTCTCCAAAAAATCCCCCAATCAAAGGCTTATGAGTTGTCTAATTTGTTATATGGTATTTGCCACTTGTAGAAAAGTTGTGGCTGCTTGAAAGGCTACTTAAAAAGAGGCAAAAGAACAAAAGAAGAAACACATCAAACATTCAAAGTTCAAACAACTTGAAAGAATCATAAACCTTGACATTAATTTTTAAGGCAACATTTTCAAGATACTGTTTATTGACTTTGGATGCCTGTCTTGGTTGGCAACACTGCGACACTATGCCCAACTCCGTTTCGCAAACACGTTTTATCTTTCCTGCAAAATCAGAAAACAAAACGCTTTAGTTGATTCATTCCATCTCTCTAGGATTTGGGGTCTTGGCTGCACTCACCATATGAACCACTCATGTCAGGTAAAATGATAATAAGCAATTGGAGATATTTTTTCTTATCTCCACTTTGTAGGTTTGCAGTGGCTTGTTTGTGTACATCCATCAAAGCCATCTCAATCCTATTAGGGCGATCTGCGCGGATGGGCACCAATGGATTGGGGCTGAATGTCTACCAAAGAGAATGAAGAACTTTAGGGAGCATGCAATGATGCTAATGACTATATTCAAATATAAAAGTCAGAACTCAATACCATTCCTATATTTCGACACATGCCAACCAGTTCGTGGCAAAATGTATGAACTGCATCTGGAGGCAGACGTGAGAAGTTTATGCATGTCCAGTATTCAACATTGCCACCATTAACCATTTTCTGCACACATGCCAGTACAACAAAATTCAAGAGTTAGATAGCAACGGGAGGAAATCTTCAAATGCTCTGACAAAGATATGTGATACGTGCACAGAAGTTGTTAGTTTATGCTTGAATGTGCGCATCTGCATGTTTACCATTTGATTGCATGCTTGTTGAAAACGGATGTTTGCACAGAACATTTAGCAATAATAATAGTAAAACACTAAAATCAGTGTCAGAACAAGCAGACACACCAAAATTAATGTCCAGCAAGATGCCATGGTAGTGTAAATGCATGCATGATGATATGAACATTGAATGAATAGATCTGTGAAACAGTAAATCAAAGGAGATGCATCCATCTTGAGACACAAACACTGATCATCAACAAACAATTATAAAAGCTACATCATTTCCTATGGCTGGAGAATTTTAGTTTCTAATTGCACCATTGAAATTGCATATAGGCTTTGAAGGTCAAATGCCTACTAAAAGGAGTTTCGTCAGTTACAATGTAGGGGTTCTAGTGGAATGGGCACTTTCAACTAGAAAGGCTTCATGGCATCAGTGGAGTTGGAGCCTAACAATCAATGACTCCAGTGCAGCCACAGCATCTCAAGCATGTTAATGGAATTAACAAGAGAGCAATATGTTCTTAAGGTCATGATAACATTTTAAATGACAAAATATGCAAGAGAGCAAGTATAGGGATCAACCTTGTTGATCATATTCCACTGCCCCACTCGAGGATAGCAGTTAGCCTCACACCCACTAGCATGATACTTGAGCTGAAACAACCAATAGAACCATAAGCATGCCCATGATTATCAGATAAATACTTCGAATCAAATAATCACCTCGGGAGGTGGCAAAACACGAGCATTAACAGAAGCAAGTCTGTCTTGAACTTGAATCCCAAACTCCTGTGCATACTGATCCCTGTTGTAACTGTTGCGCACAACCATCTGCAATGGAATGAGCTCCAAGAATCAAGAATAAATAGATGCAAGACCTAATTTAAAGGAATAACTTAAAATTAATTAAAAAAAAAAAGGGCCCATACATCTGACTGGCTGATTGCTGTACGGCCCCATCTCAATATAAAGTGGATTTTCCCAGTTACAAAATTGAGAGCCTGTACCTCATGGATGTTCCTCTCCCTGTCAGCAGGACGTTGACAAGCAGCCCTCAAGATGGGCAGTAACCTGCCGCTCATTCAATTTCCTTGAGCATCGCTGCCCTTCAACAATGTGACAAACCTGAAAACCGTCCATATTTTTTTTTTTTTTTTTTTTTTTTTTTTTTTTTTGAAGAAGGCATCATGCCACTAATTTCATTGAAGAGAAGAACATGTACAAAGAGCTGAGGGGCTCAGACAAAAAGACCCGGAGACCCCTGGAGAGACGCTGCACATTCGAGAGGGCCAGGCAATGAGGCCCTCCTATCATATCGAGGAGAAGGGGAAAGAAAAGAAAAGTAATGATTGACAAACCTGACAGCATATAATCATTCATGATGTCAAAAACAGAAAAGTAATGATTGACAAACCTGACAGCATATAATCATTCATGATGTCAAAAACAGAAATTTGACACATGCATGCAACAATGCAGAGTACAGTAAAAGCAAAGTAATGATTTTAGGTCAGTAGTGGCTTTATACCTCCATAGGTAAGTACCTAGGCCTGGCATCACTACCAACTTGAAAACATGGCAAGAAAATCTTGCGGAGGACAACTCCGTACTTCTCTTTGAAGTACTCAATTACAGAAATGGTACGCCCCGGTCATCAATGGGAAATCTAAAAGGCACCAACAATGCTCATTATTCACAATGTGCAAAATGAACCTCACACCAAACAGTTACAAGGATCGCGATATCAGAATCATATTGTGTTGTCTCAGAAATGTAATACAATAAACATAGTGCACAATGCAACAAGACATTTATTTGAATCTTTTTTAAAGTAAGAATTTGTTTGATTCTTGAAAAAAAACATTTGAGGTTTATGCATAGTAACAAAATTTATATATCATCAATAAGTTATAATGAAATTCAAGCATTGCCTTAAAAAAAATGAATTTCAAGTATCATAATGGGAATGTATCAAGCTGAATTTAAACAAACTATGCTTACGTCAGCTCGCTCGTTGGCTGAGCAGTTATCCCTGAAATTCGATATTGTCTAGATGACTCCCTCCAGTGGGAGGCATAGACCTTTACTCCCCTCAAGGCCTTCTTTATCTGGCAAAAACCAAACCATGTGTCAATGACACTAATGAGAAAAACTTTCAAACAAAAGATCATGCTAACCAAAATGAAATCTCATTTACCAGTGAGAACAAGTTTTAAACAAAAGATGATGCTAAACAAAATGAAATGTCATTAACCGTATGATAGAAATAAGAGCATATCTATAACTCCCATTAAGCTATTGTTTGGTTGCACCAAATATCATGAAAATTTGCAACACAGTAGACTGATTAATCATGAATTTCACGATGTTTGGTTCAACCAAACAAACTCCTATAAAAATAATTAATTTTTCTTCACACAAAAAATAACAAATGCAGGTAGAAGTAATACCTTAACGCGGTCGGTATCAGATAACGGCCTTGTTGGATCTCGCAAATTGAGATACTGAGATACAAAATCTATAACTGGAATTGGTTCGTAAAATGACGTTGATGAGATATCTGTAGAAAGGAATAAAATGTATGAGCAAAAGAGAGCAAACTACACAAAGATAGCTTTGGAGAGAAAAAAAAAATTAAAAATGAAAGAAGTTAATACCAGCAACATCAGTACATGTGCCAAAACAGTCAGAAACAAAAACAACAACAATAATAATAATATTGTTTGTTAACTTCTTAAAAAATTTATATGTAATATGGGCAAAACACCAGATTACATAAATCAATCAGAACTTTTTTTTTTTTTTTATGCAACAATCTTCATATATCATGTATATTTCACATCCACACTGCCTTCTCCACAAACTTATAATAGAATATTAGATGAAATCTATTGCAAGCAAGAGTAGCATAAAAACATAGTCAAGGGGTCTGCCACCAATCAAAACTGAAATAGTACTGTAACATTTCACTGAAATCAAACAAAATTCCTGACAAGGAAATAATTCTAACATCTTTGTAGAGTCTCGTCTAGAAAACAAGCTCATGTGGTTTCATGCCTGACCTCAGAGAGAACCTGGCAGCCAAGTAAGCCCTCAAATCTGGGACTGCCTCGATGCACTTGATCAGCTGGGCATCCACAGCCTTCTGATCATCCTTCTTCTCTTGTGGAAGGGACTTCGTTTCCTCTTTCTCAGCCTCAAAAAATTCACCCTCTCCCTTCTTCTTCTTTCTCTTGGTCTCCTTAGCAAAATATTTGTCATCGTACTTTTGAACATCTACACCAGAAATATCAACCTTGGTAGAGGTCGCAATCACATAAGCCTGATTAACACGCCGCAGGGGGACGCCATTGACCTTAAACGGGCCAGTAACAAGAAGCAGACCCGACGAAAGCTGATTGAGGAAAACGACCCGCTTTCCCATGAATCTACCGGCCAGAATTATCAGAACCGTTCCAGGCGTGATGCTGGCCCTGAGCTTGGTGGGCTTGGGCTTGCGGTGATTTGGAATCGGTTTCTTCACATCATCGGCGGGGTAGAACTTGGGGGGTTTTACCTCGGGAGCGGCAGGTTTGGACTTGGGATCGTGGTGGGGAAAGGATCCACCGTTCTTGGCCTTGATGGCCCACAGACCCCGCTTGTGATACATCTTGGAACGCGAGTATTTGCCAATCCCACGGATCAGATCGGGGTTTCTGCTCGTCGTCCTCGGCTTCTTCCCGCTCGGCGCCATTGATGCTGATGGAAATGCCTGAGCCGCTTTTTCTCTGCTTTCGCTCGTTTTGGAGAGGAAAAATCAATCAGAACTTGGACATGAGAAAACTGTAGTTCAGCAAACAAATACCAATGTTCAGCGAAAGCCCCATCTGTGTAGGGCGGATGCTCTTATAGAATCCCCTCCAACACTCCAAACCATCACCTAGAGGACTTCTTTGACCCAACTCAGGAGAGAAAAAATATCTTTGCACGCGAGTATAACTGTGACCATCAAAGGCAGACAAAAGTTCATAACAATTTATATTGAGTGGTTATATCAAAAGTAGAGGGCAGCAAATAATTACTTGAATAAAGGCGATTCTCTTAGCACCACATTAAGCATTTGTATTGTCTCCTGTAGCGCATCCAACTGTCTAGCTCGCAAAAACTGCTTCAGATGGTGCATATCAGCTCGAGCAGCAAACTTTATCGCCACCTTAAACTCTCTCTCCCTTCTACATTTTCAAACAAACTCAAAATAACCATCAAGATAAAAACAACAAGAACAGAAACCACAATTTATGTGTTTTTTTAGGAAGGTCAAGAGAAACCATAGGAAAATATGTAAAACAGTAGTCAGAAGAAAGAACAAGGCTTGACTAACAAACCTGGTCGTTGAACTAGTGGAACCTGTCTCATCTTTGTCAAATAACTTGATGACAAATTCTTTCGAGTCAAATGGCAAAGGCCCAGCAGTGTACAGGCTCTTTCTACCATCATAAACGGGCTTTCTTCTACCCAAATGTGATTCCTTATAGGTTGCTACGAGCTGTTGGATGATGGCACGATTTGTGACTCGGGATGCAACCTCCGGAGAAACAGAAACCTAGCTCATTTGTTTTAGAAACAGAAAATACATTTGAAAAACAACTCAGCAAAACTATCAACATAAAGCAAATTTTGAATCCAATATCTACAAGAATAAACTTGGGGATTTTAAAGGAATCCAATCTCCCTCAGAAATGCAGAGAGAAACTTATCATTTAACAACAAGCAAGATACAAGAACAATCTACTCTCAAACACAATTCTACCCCTTCAAAACATCAATAAACAAAGAGAGACAATTTTTTTTTTTTTTTTTTTTTTTCACTAAAATGTTTATATTCCATTGAACAAAGAGAGACAATTAACAGATGATGCAGGTAATAAAAGTTTCCCATCCAAATGTGCAGTGTCTAAATGCGAACAGATTGACATATTGTACATGAGAATATTTATGTTTTGAACATTTGTCATAGAGAGCCGTAAGTCCTACACGGCAAAACTAGAACTAGAACAGTTTATGGGACTGAATTGCACTATCTGCAACCCAAGCCATGTCAGACTTCTCCCATTTCCAATGTTGCGATCTCTAGTTTTGGCACTACCTAATGCAGATCATCATTGTTATCCACCAAGGAGTGACCACCATGAGCCCTTCCGTCCTCCCACAAGTATCTAACTATCTATGCAGCCACACTTGCAAACCTGGCATCCGTGGGACACCAAATGGGCCATACATGAGGTGAAGCCAATGGTGCAATTAACCTAGTGGGCCATAGAAGTCATCCATTCCAACTGATCAAGTGGTCCACATGTACAAAATAACAGTTAGATTAATAAAAATGTCATTCATAGATATTCAGCAAATATCTGCAGTCACACTTGCCAACCTGGCATCTGTGGGACATCAAATGAGCCATACATGAGGTGGAGAAAACAATGCAGTCAACCTAGTGGGCCATGGAAGTCATCCATTTCAGCTCATCGAGTGGTCCATATGTACAAAAATAATAGTTTGAAAAATAAAAATGCCATTCACGGATATTCAACAAGCATTAACGAGTGGAACATCCCCATTATTGGGCCAGGAAATAGCCAAGTCATCCCTTTCACTGTTGGCACGTGTGAACACATGTAGAGCTGCGTTATTCACATAGCAAACATCTTATCACCAAACAAGCTAAGAAATAAAACGAATCCTAAAGAGCAAATAAGTAACAAGATACCAAAGGAGAAACATCATCTATAGTTAACTACGCATTTAAGTTAGGGAAAAAAGCAAAAGAGAACGTAAACAAAAACTCTTTTAGCAAGAAAATAATTTACAGATTTTATGAAGTCAACTCAGTGGAATTCCTGATAAAAATAAAAACTAAAAGTAAATCAAGCTGCAGTAATCATGTTGATAAGAAAGAGCTGTTTCTAGATTCCAAAATCACAGCCTATTTTTCTCAACTCGAGAAATGACAATGAGCCAATCGCAGCCTAAGCAAATGACAAGGAAAGAAATGCACAAGCTTGGGGGGGGGGGGGAGGAGAAGGAATATCAGATCTATATCAATGAATTTTTCCTTTTTAGAAAACATTGAAACCACACAAGGGCTCAACCTTTAACTGAAAGGAGTCCACATGTGATATTAGCTCTAGGTAACTAACTAAGATGATGATCGAAGTAAAAAGGGGAAATGTTAGGGAAAAAAAATAAAAACAAAGAAAAAAAGTAGGCATTGAGGGATAGACAATAAAAACAGAGCACTAAACGACTAAACCAATACAGAAAAAAATGCATATATAAATCCATTAAAATAATCTAAAGTAAAAAAAAAAACAAAAAAAAAAAAAAAAAAAAGACAAAAAAGAACAGACAAACATAAAGAACATTCTCAAGTCCTATTTGCAGAAATAATAGAGAAAATGCATTAAAAAATACTAATATGCAACCGATTATTCCAAGCTTTAACATCTCACTCAAGAAAAAGGCAAGGATCTATAGCAGGAACAGTTGCAATGGGAATAAAAGGCTTGCATGGGAGAAGATAACATACTAGGAATGAATGCAAAGCAAATTACGGCGAGCTTTCAAATCACCAAAACAAGAACCAAGATCGCAAGGGAAATTTTCTAGAACGATCCAAAACGGAAAATCAAAATGAAAGAAGATTAAAAAAAACAGAGATGCAAAGGAAATACCAAAATGATCCGAAAAGGGAAAAAAGAAACAAAAAAAAAAAAAAGAGATACAAGAAAAATCGGAGAAGATCAAGCACTAGAACAATCGAAAAGGGAGAAAATCGAATAAGACAAAGTACATTGGGCTCTTGACAAAGAGAAATAAAAGCACAGAAAAATAGATACAAACGAAATCATCAAAAAAACGCTGAGGGATTTAAGAAACGGGGTAGACATATATAAGATCTCAAACTAAGAACACGATTAGAAGCATTTAGGAGAAATGCATTAAGATAAAAGCCATTTTCATGTTGAGAATAATTCAAACTCAACAGTCAAAAAAACGTTTGAAATTCCACTATCTTTTCACTGTTTGTTGTAACTAAGTTGGATGTGGTCAAGCCACATGTCAGTAGCTGCTTAAATCTCTCAAGTGTTAGCTGCCTCTTATGTCTATAAAACAGTCTACTACGTAGTGTAAAAGACACAACAAAATTGAATATACTCTGCTATCCTACAATCCAAAGAAAACAGCCCTTATTGCTTATGTGTGTTATTTGTGAAGTTTGTGTTAATCATGATTGAGTTGCTATTACTCCATCAAATTTGGTATCAAAGCCAAGTTCCGCAGCGATCTGGAGCACCGGTAAAAGGTAATAGCAACCACAAGTAGCACGGTAAGTGTTAATCAAAATTTTGTTCCCATTTTCAAAGGAGAAAATTATCCATTTTGGGCTATTAAAATGAGAACAATATTTATGTCTCACGATTTATGGGAATTAGCAGAGACTAGTTTTACAAAGTATAATGATCAAGAAGGGTGACCGCAGATCAAAAAGCGGAGATGAAAGAAAATAGAAAAAAAGATGCAAAGGCCCTGTCATATATCTAGCAAGCTCTGGATGACACAATCTTCCCAAGAATAATGGGAGCTAAAACATCTAAAGAAGCATGGGACTTGCTTCGAAATGAATTCCAAGGGTCAAGTAAAGTGATCACTGTGAGATTACAATCTCTTTGTCGTGAATTTGAAACCTTATTTATGAAAAATTCAGAATTGGTTCAAGAATTTTTCACTCGAGTCACCTCAATAGTAAATCAAGCTAGGTTTCTTGGTGAAGACCTATCTGAACAAAAAATTGTTGAAAAGGTGCTTCGGAGTCTTAATTCAAAATTTGATTCCATTGCTCCTGCAATAGAGGAATCTAAAGATCTAAGCACTTTGCCTTTAACTCAATTAATGGGATCTCTTCAAGCTTATGAAGAGAGGTTACAAAAAGACAGAAAATTCTGTTGAGCAGGCATTACGGACAAAACTCACTTTGAAGGAAAGTAGAGTGAAGGTACTGCAACTCACCCATTTAAAAAGGGTCATGGTGGTGAAGCTCGGTCAAACCAATCCTTTAAAGGGAAAGGAAAAGGCCACTACAACAACTCTAGAAACTCAAACTCCAATCAAGGTAATTGTAAATCCTCTGTTCAATGTTACAAGTGCAAAAAGAAAGGGCATATTGAAAGAAACTGTTGGTATAAAAATAAGGATTCTAATGTGCCACATTGCTCAATTTGTAAAAAAAAATTGGGCATGCTGGAAAAGATTGTTGGTATAAACCAAAAGATAGGGCAAATTTCCATAAAGAAAAATGTGATGATGAAAAAGCTGATGAAGAAAGCCTATTTCTTTCATATTTTACTGCATGTACTGAAAGTGTTTGGTATCTACATAGTGGTTGCAGTAACCATATGACAGGTGATAAATCATTATTTGTTGAG
Organism: Magnolia changhungtana; assembly: GCA_030180095.1. Lineage (NCBI taxonomy): Eukaryota > Viridiplantae > Streptophyta > Magnoliopsida > Magnoliales > Magnoliaceae > Magnolia > Magnolia changhungtana. Next base: position 442,091 of record JASAUF010000441.1, on the reverse strand, counting down.
ATGGATGAGACTATTAGGTCTCAAGTATGGATGGGAGATGATATTCAAGTTCAAGTGAAAGGTAAGGGAACTATTTCCATAGACACCAAATCTGGTAAGAAGCTTATTCATGATGTTATGTATGTTCCTGACATTGCTCAAAATTTGATAAGCTTGGGACAATTGATGAAAAGAGGACTTTACACTATTTTTGATGAAAATAAATCATGATATTTAATAAGAAAATCAAGGAATTAATAGTTTCAGTTGAAATGACTGATACTAAAATGTTCCCTCTTAAATTTTCTGATCTCACCATCAATGCTTTTAATGTTGAATCTAGTGATGTCTCTAGGCTATGGCATAAACGATATGGCCATCTAAACTTTGGTGGGCTAAATTTACTGCATAAAAATCCAATGGTTGTTGGTTTACCGATGGTGACAAATGATGGAAAGTTGTGTGAAGCATGTGTATATGGAAAACATCATAGAACTCCCTTTCAAGTGGGCAAATCTTGGAGGGCAACTGAACCTTTGATGCTTGTACATGCTGATATCTGTGGTCCTATGCTCTTTTGGTGGATGTAGATATTTTCTATTATTTGTTGATAACTTTACTAGAATGTCATGGGTGTATTTTCTTAAAAAAAAGTCTAAAGCTCTTTCATTTTTCATACAATTTCGGGCTTCTGTTGAAAAACAAAGTGGCTATTTTATTTAAAAAATTGCGTATTGACTGGGGTGGTGAATTTACATCCAAAAAATTCTTTATGATGTGCAAAAGTGCGGGTATAAATAGAGAACTCACAACAAGCTTTACCCCACAACAAAATGGGGTCGCAGAACGAAAAAATCGAATAATCGTTGAAACCGCAAGGTGTATGCTGAAAGAAAAGGATCTACCAAAGACCTTTTGGGCTGAAGCCGTGGCAACTTCGGTTTATTTATTAAACCGATTTCCTACCAAAGTTGTCACAGGAAAAACCCCATATGAAGCTTGGTTTAGGAGAAAACCAAAAGTGAGTCATCTTAAAGTATTTGGATCTATAGCCTATGCTCATATTCCTTCGCGAAAAAGATAAAAATTAGATGATAAGAGCAAAAAATATATTTTTATTAGTTATAGCGATGAAACAAAGGGCTATAGGCTCTATGATCCAAAAAATAAGATTTTGAACATCAATCGAGATGTTATCTTTAATGAAAATGGTGCCTGGAATTGGAAAGTAGTGCCGAAAATACTCATTTGGTTGTTGATCATGAAGAAACCACTTCTTGTATGCCACCAAATGAGTTTCATCCCCCACCTTCAACACATATTGAATCAAGTGAATCGCCTCCAAGAAAGGTAAGAAGTCTTACTGATATTTATCAATCATGTGATTTTGCCTTCTTTTCTTCAGAACCCACATGTTTTGAAGATGTAGTAACAAAGGAAGAGTGGTATGATGCAATAAAGGAAGAACTTGATGCTATTGAAAAAAATAAAACATGGCGATTGGTTGATTTGCCCTCAAGAAAAGAAGTCATTGGACTGAAATGGATTTATAAATCCAAATTCAATCCTGATGGATCTTTGAAAAGGCATAAAGGTCGTTTAGTAGCAAAAGGTTGTGCTCAAATTTCATGTGTTGATTTTTTTGAAACCTTTTCTTCTGTTGCTCGATTAGAAACCATTAGAATTGTTTTATCTTTGGCATCTCAAGAAAGTTGGCATGTTTATCAATTTGATGTCAAATCAGCTTTCTTAAATGGTGAGTTACAGGAAAATGTATATGTAGAACAGCTTGTAGGATTTAAACTCAATGGGATGGAAAATAAAGTTTACAAATTGGAGAAAGCTTTGTATGGACTCAAACAAGCTCCAAGAGCATGGTACAGTAAGATCGACAGGTACTTCCTTGACACTAATTCTAAGAGGAGTGAAAGTGAACCTACTCTTTATGTGAAAACTCAAGGTATGGAAATCTTTATAGTTTGCTCGTATGTTGATGATATGATATATACAGGCAATTCTATAAGTTTGATAAAGCAATTTAGAGAAAATATGATGTCTAAATTCGAAATAACCGACTTGGATCTTTTACATTATTTTTTAGGCATGCAAATAATTCAAGATTCCAATGGTATTTTTATATGTCAAGAAAAGTATGCTCATGATAAAGTATGCCCATGATATATTAAAAAGATTTTATATGACTAATTGTAATCCTGCAAAAACTCTCATGAATACAAATGATAAACTTATGTTAGAAGATGGGGTAGACAAAACTAATGGAAAAGACTACAGAAGCTTGATTGGTGGACTAATCTATCTCACTCATACAAGGCCAGATAAAATGTTTGCAGTGAGAAGCTTGATTGGTGGACTAATCTATCTCACTCATACAAGGCCAGATATAATGTTTGCAGTGAGCCTTCTATCCAGATTCATGCAAAATCTAAGTAAACAACATATGGGAGCAGCAAAAAGTTTGTCTTAATCGTGATTGAGTTGCTATTACTCCATCATTTCAAGCCATAGATAGCATCAAACAAGCCATGCAAACAACTACAGATCAAAACACAAAAACAAAGGATCGATGGAAATATCATACATATCAGGTCAGAAAAACCAGATCCGAAGCGAAAATTAGGTGAAATACTTTAAACGGAGGGAAATCTCACATCATAGTGGCATAGGTCCTTGTCCTCAGCTATATTGACAAGGAAGTAGTTCGCACGGACCACGCACTTTGAGCCGAGAGTTCCGAACCCGGGCCGAGCCGGGAATCGGATCACCTTCGTCGATGATGGTGGCGACAGCTGCTGCGCTGGTGCTGGTACTGGTGCTGGCGCTGGCGCAGGCGCCGTAGACGGTGCTGGCGTAGAACGTTCCTCCAAGGATACGCGCCGCTCGGAATCGCGACTTAAACAAGAAGAAGACGCAGATGCTGCAGCAGGAGCTGCTGATGCAGATGGCGATGGTCGCTGCTGCTGCTGAGGAGGAGCACCTCCACCTCTTCTGCCGCTGCCACCTCTTCCACCTCTCTGAGATGAAGATAGTGCTGGAGTAGCTCTTTGGCCACTGCTTCCGCGCCTTGACATGTTGCGTTTCAGAGAAAAGACGGAGAAATGGAGGAAAGAACGATGAAGCAGTCTTCTTTCGGCCCTTCTCTTGCAAAGGCGGGAATAAAGTTGGTTGACGTGGGGGTGAGAGAGAGTGAGTGAGGGGGAGGTATTTTATAGAAGGAGAATGATACAGTACATTCAGGCTCTACCGAAATTTAGTAGATCCATCTCCTAAACTTAATAGATGTGAGAAATCTAGATCATTCATCTAATTGTTTACACTGTCAATTGAGAATGGACAAAAATTACACGGCGATAATGATCCAGGGACTTAATACAATGGAATTTTAATGGACGGTTCTTAGTCTCTCAAAGGGAATGTGGTGAAATGTAACTTGGTTTTGTAACGGCGTCTGATCAAAAGAGAAGGTCGGCAGATGAATGGTCCTGATTGGAATATTCTGCTGCCAGGTGTACGGTGGGGAGATGATTTCTTCCCACCGTAATCGCTTTCTTCTCTCTCTTCGGTACCATTACTCCTTTAAGACAATGAGACCCGCAGTGTTACTGCTACGGGCTTTTCGAATCCCGGTAACGACGGCCTTACCTTGTTAGTCGTGGAAACCTGATCGGTGCTCCTCGCGTCCTGCGATGTCGGTGGGACCTAACCGTGAGGCGCACCCAGAAGTACACGTTCTATATCTAGGCCGTCCATCTTTTTTAAAGCTTAATTTAACACATGGTCCCATAAGTTAAGCAGATAAAAATCTCAAGTGGACTACACCACAAGAGATTAGTCATTGACACCTAGCAGTGAAAGATTCTTAGAATTCCTTGGAATCTTTATTTGTCAATCAAACGTGTTTAAAAGGTCACGCATCCCTGAACGAAGGGAAATAAAAAAATATAAGCTTCATCCAAAACTTCCATGGCTCATGGTGGTAACCTTTTAATGGTCAATCACCATCCAAAACTTTCATGGCTCATGGTGGTAACCTTTTAATGGTCAATCACAGTTGTTTCTTGTGGTATGGTCTACTTTGATTTAAATCTTCTTCATTTTTCAAAAAATCTCTTAGAATGAGCTGAAAAAATGCGTAGATATACAATGCACATGTCTATGCTGAATTCAGGGTCGTGTTCGTCTACCTTTGATTTAAATCTTCTTCATTTTTTGAAAAATCTCTCAGAATGAGCTGAAAAAACGCATGGACATACAATGCACACGTCTATGCTGAATCTAGGGTCGTGTTTGTCTAGCCGTAGTGGGGAGCTAAAGACGCTCTTAACCCGTATCATCTTCATATTGGCTAAATGCCCCTTTTAGGGTCAGGTGGACGCTACTTGTGGGTAACCCACCTCATAGGAATACAGTGTAACCCCAAGTTCTGTGGAGCCCAACTTAACGTTTGTGTTATAGCCATTCATCTGTTTCTGCAACTCATTTTAGACTTTAAGACCATGTAAGAGAGAGATAAAAAATTCGAGTGGGCCACACATACAACAATCAAAGTGGAAATGTCTGCTAATGAAAGCTTTACTGTGCGTACCCTAACATTTATATGCCATCCAACCCATTTATAAGGTGATTTCAACGTTGAATGAGGTAAACCACAAATTTTAGCTTAGTAAAGGAATTTCGTGGCTCTTAAAAAAAAAAGGTTTGTATGGTACGTGTTCAATCCTCATTGCTTTTCGCAGCTGGCTTCAGTTTTGAATCTCCATCCTGAGTTGAGGTAGCTAAACAGAAGTAATATAAAACAAGCATCCATCGAGCCTGAGGTTCTAGGTTAGATGTCCTGCACGCATCCGATGGCCCCACTTTCACGGTAGTACTCGCACCACTGGAGACTGAAATCTTATCCCAAAGAAGCTAATTTGGCAGGGGCATATGATATCTTGGCCGTTCATCATGTAATTGAAAGGTACGGATCTAGAAAATAGACAATTCAAGAATTGACTGATAGTCCGCGTGCAATGAACTCACGTGGCTCAACAAACGACTACAGCATTGGCACGTGTGAGTGGGATTCCATATATTTCTGTTTGGCCGCCTTAGCAACGGCCATCTGATGAAATGAAACGGAAATGCATGCGTTGTACTTGCGTATCTATGCGAGTAGCTTTTGTACTTACTCATATGTCAGTGACAGACTCACAAGTTTCATCGTGAGGTCATGGCTTCCAATACACGCGTGGTGTGAGCATGTGATAAAAGGAATAATAGTTAAGAAAGTCTTGGGCTCCAACTTGCTTATAACTTCTAAATTGCTAAGTGAATGGAACATCCAAGCCATTCAATAGATTGGCCCCACCATGAGGAACATTTCATGCAAAAAATGAACCTTTTCCACCGATCAAGTAGACTACACTTCTATTTTTCTATTTATCAATGGCTATATGTTTTTTAATATGGTGTGGTTCACTTGATGGTTATATATGGCTGATTTTTGCAATAGGTGATCTTCACAGTAGGCTAGGAGGATTTGATTCCATAAGAACTTAACAGGTTGGAATCTATTCGGTGGACTGTAAATTGTGGTCTAACTAGTTGGACTTGTGACCTTCTCATGTGTGTAGAGAGATATGCTCACACACGGCCAGCTGCTTGCTTAATTAAATGTCTAATTAATGCTAATAAATGATAAGATAAAAGTTATATCACCAAGGAAAATGAGTTGTCATCTTGGTGGGCGGCCAAACTCATAGACGTTGATACGCGTGTATGTTAATTTATTTTTGCTATAATATGCAGTATGGTGTAGACACCTCACCTAGGATAACAACTTGGCAAAGTATAGATGATCTTTAAAGACTAAACTCCACGATAAAATGAAGTTGCTGAAATGAAGAGCACAGTGCTACAAGAAATTACCTCAGTTATATTGAATAGCAAATATTTATTAAAAATCTTCTAGGTCGAAAATGTTAATACAGCCTGCTACATTATTAATAGAGTTGATTTAAGAGCAAGGTTGGATAAAACAACATATGAGTTGTGGCATGGGAAGCCACCAAGTATTAAGTATTTCAGAATCTTCAGTAGTAAATGTTATATCCTTAGAGACTGGAAAAACGACCAAAGTTTGACCCCAAAAGCGACGATGGAATCTTTCTAGGATATTTCTTAAACAGTCGAGCTTATAGGGTATATAATCTTAGGACCCTTGCCATATGAGAATCAATCAATGTGGTCGTTGATGACCAACCTCATGACAAATCTGGTCTTGAGATAGATGTGTGTGTCAACCTATTTTTACGACAATATAGTGTAGATATCTCGCCCAGGCTAGTAACTTAATGAAGCATCGATGATCCTTAAAAACTAAACCTAAACCCCAAACCCTACCCAAAACTTCAGCCCTTTTAAAGCCTAAGCTAAATCATTGTTGAACCCAAGCTATTATCTAAGCGAAGCCACTACCTAAACCGAGCTCGACCCAAGCCACTACCTAAGTCAAGCCATACCCAAGCCATTTCCAAGCCAAAGCATTAAACAGAAGCCTTAAGTCACTCTCTAGGCACGAACGAGTCAATTGGCTAAATGTAAGCCGCCTCCTCTTGAAATATGTGCCCGAGGTACAGCTATTGCTTCCCTTGAAAGTTAATTAAGACTGACCTATTTAACCCCATAGATCCTACTATTTACCATTTTACCAAGTCCTTTAACCCATAAAAAAGTACCATGTGGCATATCCATTCCCTTCACCAATGTTAGGCTGTCACACCATTATTTACCCTTCATAATCCCTAAAATTATCAAAAAACATCTCAATGGGCTAGAAATACCTCCCTCCTCTTTTCGTCTCTACAACCAATAAAGAGAAGCAACTCTTATCAGAGAAGGAGAGTGAGGGAGAGAGAAAGAGTGAGACAGAGAGAGTAAGTGAGTGAGAAGGAGTGTTTTAGTTCTCAAGCTCCCATCTTTTTTAGCCTCCTCTAGCATCCTCCAACTATTTCTTATCCTCTCAGTCTTACTTACATCAATCCTTCTAAACCATGGTACACCTAAATCTCTAAGTCATTTCAAGTGCAAGTCAAAGATCATGACATAATTACTAGCATTCATACTTCATCAATCACATCATTAATTCCCTTCTCAACCCCATACTTCTCTAGGTTACCATTGAACGTATACTCTATAACTTTCCGGGATTCTTGATCTCGTCGCATCATAAACTCATGGCAGTCTAGTCCTCTTACGTAACATTATAGAATCATCACATCTCTCCTTAAATCTCATTTATAGACTTTCTTTGGATGCATGCTCCATGGCTTGCCGAAATTCCGAACCATGCCACATTAAAAATCCGAGTCTGCCTAGTCTTATTTTTAATACTTTACATCCTATTATTTTATCCCCTAAGATTATCTTACCACACAAAATAATGACCGTATACCAGTATGGGCAAAGATGGTATTTAACACCTTCCATCTCTATAATTGAGGTCCTTACTTAGAATCCCAGGTCGCAAATCAAGAATCAACTTTAAGCAAAACAGTCTCTGGATTCTGTGGTTTTTACCGATTCTGCAGGTTCTCGCCGACTGCAAAATTTTGAGCTAATTGGCTGTAACACCCCGAAAAATCGGGGGTCGTGCATACGCTCGACTCCTGAGTCTCCGAGTGTCACTTATCATCAATTTTATGGTTTTATGACTTATCAAGTTTAAATGCGCAGCATGGAATTAATTGAAACATGAAGCACATCCACAACTAGTCTACTGAACTAAAAGAAAACAATGTATACAGGTTCAAAAGAATATAAAAGGGCCGCACAAGGCAAAGCCCAACAAAATTGCAAAGAAAATCATATGCTCATAAGAATGGTACGCTGAGCCCACGACTCAACGCTCTAGAATCCAGTCTCTTAAGCTGATGGAGAACCGCCCATCAACTGGAAGTAGGACAGCTCATCGTCATCCTCGAGAGTAGCATCGTCATGCTCCACTTACTCTGCATCCCCTGCATCTATGAGAGAGTCTGGTTGGTGTTTTAAAACACCGTCCCAGAGTGGGAGTGAGTGATCAACTCAGTGTGAACTATTAGTCTCAAGTTATCACAAACATCAGTTATATTACGGATTTAATGAAAAGCAATCATTCACAGTCACTAAACTAATCTTATTAATATGCATGCATGATGGATGAAATGATGCATGCCCTCGCCACAACACTCCCTTGATCGACTCCGTCTAACGATCGCGTATGTCAACACTCCCTCAGAGAGACCTCGACTGCCGAGTCGCCAACCTAGCTAGTGCAATGCAATGATAATGTTAACTGGGTTCTTAGTTAAGTCCATTCATCCAACAGGTTTGAGAATCTGGTACACCCCACATATCAATGCCCTAAACTGGTTGCGAGGTCAAGGCCCCATCAACGAGTGAGGCTGAGACCTCGCGGTCCGTGATCCCGTCGAGTTCCTCATCCTCGATTTTAAGCACATGAGGAGTGTCGAGAGAAAGGGATCGCTTGCGGTCACTACGGGGAGGCGTAGTACCCCAGCGTAGGCCGACAGCTTAGACACAGTGTCCCATTCCACCATGCATGGCTCACGAGACTGTGGACCAATTGCAATCTAGGTATCAGTGGGCTACAATGGTTGTAAGGTGTTCCAGGTTCCATACATAGGTGAGCAAACAGGGTTAACAAACAAGGTTGGTCAGATAGTAGGCTAGACCACACGAGTCAGGCGAGAGTGAGACGAGTGACCTCGGGCACCAGGGACCCATGTAGTAGAACTACAGCCACCCGAACACACCCGTCCAAACTCACAGGTTTAGCCTGAGCATAATCTTACCGATGGAACTGCCGTCTCTCCTCATGTTTCCGACCAACCCAAGGGTTCAAAGTTGATTCATAGCATGTCAACCATCAAGATTTTCAACTAGCATAAAAATGGCATGTTCACATACATCACAGCCTACGAGTCAAATATTCCTAGCAAGCATACTACGTTATTGGGAGCAAGGTGCATGTGAGTGTGTGGGTTGGTGAGGAAGTTGAGCGCTTCCAACATTTTAAGGAATCAATGCACATGGAACAAACATCAAACACATCATAGGCAACAACATATGAGAAAATCACGCAACACGTAAGCATATAGTCATCCACAATATCTCAAACAAGTGAGGCACCAACAACATCATAAGAAAGGGTAAGCAACATACAATTCCATACATCTCAACAAGCACCAAAATCCTAAGGTCTCTCTAGATTCTACATAAGCTTCACCCAAGCAAACAAAATCATTAAACTCATGATATAATTGGTGTTAGGCCACCTAAGATTAATAGTCTGCACCTATGGATCGTTGGCGATTCGAAAAACGTCCTAAGAAATAGGGCTTTCGGGACGACCGGCCGGAATCCCTAAATCAAGCTTTTGCATGTTAGCTTTCTAAGTCAATCCCACGTTAATACATGGATTTCAAGAAGAAAAGGGGGAAAGGACCTTACCTTGACGACCAACGGACAGTTGTTGCGGTGGTAGCGAAGAGTTCTCCCTTGAGGAGAGGTAGGAAGTTGAAAGGATCGATTCTCTTGGGCCCCACCTCGATCTAGGGTCTACCTTGGATCTCCTTCACTCACACTTTCTTCTCTCCTTGCTCTCTAGCTCTCTCTTTTCTCTTTTCTCTCTTTCCTTCCCTACGGCAAATTCGTATGGGGAGAAGGGTGCCCAAAAGAAACCCTTTTTATAATGTCAGATATGGTGCAAATGGTCACAAGCTTCTATAATTTTCTAAAATAGACCTATGGGACTCCTATTGGTGTTGGGGTTGCCCTAACAACCCTCTGGCTACCAAATTCGGCGTGTAGGAGCCTTATGGCCCGACTAAGGTCCATGCAAAAATTGAGGATGAACGGATGAACAGATATATGATCTGAGAAGGCGTTTCCGACCCTTAAATGGCCCTGTGGGGGCCATTCTGATTGATGGGTCATTTCTGGTGGCCCTCTAGCTATGAAATTTATAGGATAAGTGGTTCATAGCCCGATGAAGGGCCATGCAAAATTTGAAATCGGGTTTGGTCGTACGGGTCTTATTCGTGATTAACGGTCACCGTTCCCCGATCGGGTCCCAAACTTGGTGGACGGGCGTAGAAAAATACCATAGACCTTCACCATAAACGTAGAAGAGATCCGACGGCTGAAAAGCCTGTAATCCTAATTTTATTCAAGTGATGCCAGATTCCAATCTGGCATTGGTGGGGTGCATTCGGCAAGTGCCAGATTACAATTGTGGGTGTCCACTGGGTCCGTGGTCTGCGTTGGACTACAAGCCCAGTGAGATCTTCAGTTCCCTAAATTTTTAGATTTTTCTGACCCTTCTCGGTCGCTGGGTGGCCCACATGGGCTGTTGTTAAGTGTAAACAGATCATCTGGCTTAACGGCCCACACTTGGTCCCATCATAACTAGACTGGTCCACCCTAATATAAACTAACATTGAGTGCTAATGGTCACTAAGTGATTTTATAAGTTAATTAAAAATAAATTTTAAGGATTTTTTTTGGAAATCCAAAACAGTGAAAATCCAAGATATTACATTGGCTAATGGCAACTCTAAATCTACAACATCATCGATCCAAATTAGCCTATACACCTTCATAAACAAATATAAAAAGCGTGGGTGTAACATCCCAGATTTTTACTGTTTTCGATTTCCAAAAATCCTTAAATTATTTTTTTATGTAATTAACTTATATTATCACTTACTGACCATTGACACTCAATGCTAGTTATACATGGGTGATTGTAATGTCCCGTCCAACCAGCGTAGTGTCCTGGGGCGTCCATTTCGAATTTGCCGCGGGATCGTTTGTTTAAACTACTCAGGGTAAGGTATCACAAGTAAATTAAATCTAAGATTAGCCCATTAGACTAGACCAATCTGGTTATGATTGAACCAAATGCTGGCCGCCAAGCCAGATGGCTTGTTTACACTTAACAGCAGCCCGTGTGGGCCATCCAGCGACCGAGGAGGGTCAAAAAAATCTAAAAGTTTAGAAAATCATAGATCTCACTGGGCTTGTGGTCCATCGTGGACTACGAACCCAGTGGACACCCAAAAGTATCATATGGCGCTTGCCCAATGCGCCCCACCAATGTCAGATTGGAATTTGGCACTTACAAATAAAATCGGGATACCAGACGTTTAAGCCGTCAGATTTCTTCCAAATTTACGGTCAAGGTTTAAAGTATTTTTCTACGCCCGCCCACAAAATCTGGGTCCTGATCGTGGAACGGTGACCGTTGATTGTAAATCGGACCCGTACGACTAAACCCCGCATCCATTCGTTCCTAAATTTTACAAGGCCCTTCATCGGGCCATGGAGCACCTACCCTACAAGTTTCATGGCCAGAAGGCCGCAAGAACTGCCCCAATTACTAGATCGGCCCCTACGGGGCCATTTATGGGACGGAAATGCTTTCTCAAATCATATATCCGTTCATCCGTTCATCCTCAATTTTTGCATGGACCCTAGTCGGGCCATAAGGCAACTACACGCCGAATTTAGTGGCCAGTGGGGTGATAGGGCCCTAGAGCCTAGAAAGACCCTCCCATAGGTCTAGTATAGTAAAAACTTAGCCCTTGGGGCGATTTACACCAAACCTGGCATTATAAAAGGGCCTCATTTGGGCACCCCCTCTCCCCATACGATTTTGCTCTAGAGAAGGAAAGAGAGAAGAGAGAAAAGGGAGAAGAGAAAGAGGGGAAAGGAGAAGAAAGAGAGAGGGAAGAAGGGCAAGGTGGACCTTAGATCGTGGTAGGGCCCAAGGAGATCTCCCTTCCAACTCCCTATCCCTTATCCAAGGAAATCCCTACACTCCAACCACAAGAATCATTCCGTTGATCGTCTAGGTAAGATCCCTCATCCCTTTTCTTACAACCCTTGTGTGGGAAAGGGATTTTTCATGAGATTCTAACATATAAATGTTGTCTTAGGAATTCCGGTCATTTTACACCAAGATCTACATCTCCTAGGTCGATCTCAAGTCTTCAACAAATCCGAAGGTGCGGACTATTGTTATTAGGTGGCCTAGCACCAATTGTTATACGAGCCTAATGATTTTGATGGTTGGATATTATACTTGAAAGTCTAGAGGAACCCTAGGATCGTAGGTTGATGGAATTGTGTGGATATGCATGTTTGGCTACCCCATGATGTTGTTCTTGTTTCCTTACATGATTTTGTCTATGGATAGTTGCATGCTCATGCTTGTTGATTTCCATATATATTGTTGCTTAATAGTATGCATGATTTCATTACTCTTGTGCATGGAATTTCTCAAGATGAGGAAGTGCATAACTTCCTCACAAACCCACACGACTCACACGCCCTTTATTTCATGATTGCTTGTTAGAAATATTTGATTCATATGACTGAGATGCATGAAATAAGATGTTAGTATGCTAGTTGATAACCTGTGTAGTTGGCTTATTACGGATCACCCTCCATACCCATGGGTTGGCCAGGAACATGAGGCGAGATGGTAGTCCCATCGGTAGGACTATGCTAGGGGTAGACCCGTGGGTTTGGGCGAGTGTGTTCGTGTGGCTGTAGTTCGACTACATAGGTCTCTTGTGCCCGATGTCACTCGTCTCACGCTCGCTTGACTCGTGCGGTCTAACCTACTATCTAACTAACCCTGTATGTTAACTATGTTTGCTCACATGTGTATGGAACCTGAACCACCCTACCACCATTGTAGCCCATCAAAAAATCCACTTGCAACTGGTCCACAGCCTCGTGAGCCGGGCATGGTGAAATGGGACACTATGTCCAAGCTGTCGGCCTACGCTGGAGTACCGCTCCTCCCCGTAGTGACCGCGAGTGATCCCTCCTTTTGGCACTCCTCATGTGCTTGGTGTCGGGGATGAGGAACCCGATGGGATCAATGACCGCGAGGTCTCGGCCTCACACGTTGATGGGGTCTTAGCCTCGCAACCAGTTTAGGGCATTGATACGTAGGGTGAATTAGAATCCCCAACCTGCTGGATGAATGGACTTAACTAATAACTCGGCTAACACGATCACATTGCACGCATTAGTTAGGGTGGCGACTCGGAAGTCGAGGTCGTTCTGAGGGAGTGTTGTCATATGCGATCGTTAGATGGAGTCGCTTGAGGGAGTGTTGTGGCAAGGGCATGCATCATATCATCCCGTATGCATGCATTTTAAATAAGAGTTATTAGGTGTTGATGATTGTCTGCTTTTCATTATGTTCATATTACAATTGATGCCTCTTGTAACTTGAGACCAATAGTTCACACTGAGTTGATCACTCACTCCCACTCTAGGACGGTGTTTTAAAACACCAACCAGACCCATTCATAGATGCAGGTGACTCAGGGCATGAGGAGCCTGGCGAGGCGAGCTTGGACGAGGAGGATGGACTCTCCTACTTGCAGCTGATGGGCGGCTCTCCATCGGCTTGATCGGACTGAATTTGGATTTGCTGAGCCGCGGACTCAGCTTTACTCTTTTTGTACATAGCCTTCTTTTGTTGTTCTGTTGGGCAACGCCTTGGGCGACCCTTTATTATTTTGGACCTGTATATATGTGAGATATCCTTCATTTCAGTAGACTGGTGTAATTGTGCTTCATGCCTCAGGTAATTCCAAATTGCACAGTTAAATTTGATTAATCATAAAAAAAAAAAAACCATAAATGCATAATAAGTGACACTCGGGAACTCGAGAGTCAAGTCTATGCACGACCCTCGATTTTCTGGGGTGTTACAGTGGGTGTTGATTTCCACTGTTCATATATGGATGTAGTTTTGATTCACATATGATGTTTTATTTTTAGGGTTTTGACATATAACATATTCAATTTTAGCTTTTTTTTTTAAATAATGTTTTCCTTTTTCCATTTTTAGTAAAAAAATGATATATATGGGCAAAACATGAAGGAACCGTGTCATAACAATTATAGTTAATTGATGCTAAGGAAAAGTACTATTTTAACTCTAGTTTTGGAACACCCTAATCCATAGCTCAAGTGGTAGATTGAGTGAAAGATATCTCGTTTCAACACTGAGGTCTTGGTATCGATCCCTAGTGGGGGTGGTTAACAATGAAGTGTGAACTGGCAGTGGGGTGTACTAACAAGCTAAAAAAAAAAAAAAAAAGTTCAAGGTTTAGGTTTTTGAGAGAGTATATGATTGGGCTTAGGATTTGGGAGAAGAGAGAGTGGAGGTTAGTCTTAGATTGTGGTTTTGAGATTTGAAAGAGGGATATTATTATCATTTTAAAGAAGAGAGATGTTGCTAACATAATCATATTTAGTTTATGTCCAAAGAATTGAATTGTGAGGTGGTTTTTTTATTTTTATTTTTTATTTTAATCATATTAGAAAATTGAAGTTATTTGGGGATGCAATCAAGTATTGCCTTGTCTTACCAAGAAGGGATGGCTCTACTAGGTGAATTTGAGCAATTTCAATGGTGTGACCCACCTAATGATTATGTAGGGCTGATTTTTTAGTCATCCCATCATCGCAACGGGACTTACATATTGCATGAATTGGATGGTACATGTGCACACACGCAACAAGCATACATTAGAAAATAATGGACAACCACCCAAAAATATCCAAATTCATGCAACGTCCCATGGAATCATTGGATTGACTTGATTTTTAAGGCATTCAAATTTCATAGTAGGACATGCTTGATGGAAAGGTTAGACCTATTGATACACCCACATAAGCCCTATGCACAATACTTCATCAATGAGATTAGTCTACCACAATTAGGTAAAAGATTATGGACTTGTGGAAGTGTACAATAGAAATAAATAAGAATATCAACATCTTAACATCTCTTTTCAAACAATGGACGGATACATAAATAAGAATATCAACATCTTAACAACTCTTTTCAAATAGTAGGCAGATAGGATCAATTAGAAAAATTGAGAATAGAATGGAAAGAAAAAGAAAAAGGGAAAGGTAGGGAGAAGGTAGGATTCAAAAGGGATTTTGACCGTACTGACCTCGAAGTTTGGGCAAATTACCTAACAAGATTCAACCTTTCAAATATCCTAAGAGTGGCCTTCCGACAAGCTTTGGATATTGTTTCGGACAAAAATGCCCCTGTCCTTGGTTCAGAAGTCGTACAGTCCTGGAGAGATGGAGTGGCTACTCTCCCGAGAAAGTGATGGATTGGCTACTCCCCCCTTCCACCAGGCAATGGCTAGGCGCGGATTAGGACAGGCAGAGGCTCTGAGGGCCACTGAGGGTCCTCCATGATGTTTTCATTTTATCCAACCCGACCATCCATTTTTCCATATCATTTTAGAGTATTGAATAAAAAACCGTCCATCCATTTTTCCAGTTGTACGATCCATTTTTCTATGTCGTTCATAATTCATGTCGTCCATAATCCATGACTTCTCATTTTAGGAGTAAGGCATACATGTCGTCCATAATCCATGCCGCCCATCCTTTTGGCTGTGTCATTTTAGGGGTAAGGCCCAAATATTAGCCGACAAGGTAGATAAAAGTGAATACTGCCCAAGTCAGGACTTTTTGGGCTTACAACGAGTTAGCCGATAGGGTGTATGGATTGGATCACCCCATTGTGGGCCTTAAGTTATGGTACCAATGATTTGGTAGAAAAGCAAGTGAACGCGTTGAAAACCATAACCACGATCCCGGCAACATAACAACCACGATCTATATAACATGGCAACTACGACCCATGCAAACCACGACCCATATGACAACTATGACACATATAACATGACAACCACAACCCATATAACATGACAACTACGACCCATATGATATGACAACTACGACCCATACAACATGACAACTACGACCATTACCTTATGACAACCATGACCCATATAGCCTGCATTTCCTGCTCCTGCAGTCTATCAATAGTCATCTTATATTCGAAAATTGTCAGACTAGCTTTGGTATGTATGGGCACATTATTTTTCTAACTTTGATGGATGGTAAAGATCTTATGTGCATGTATGGGTCGTGGTTGTCGTGCAATCTGGGAGTAGGAAATGAGAACCACGACCCATATAATATGACAATCATGAGGGTCGTGATTGTAATGTGGTAAGAGTCGTGGTTGTAAGACCCGTACCGTCCATCAAAGTTAGTACATGACATACGTAGATATCATTTATCATATGTACTTACCGAGTTGATGCAAGTCACGCCATAGTCGTGCAAACGATATCTGTATAGTAGCATATGTCGCATCAGGTGGTTGTAATGTGGTAAGGGTCGTGGTTGTTGCTCACTCCCCAAGTGCAGGGTTGTGATGTAGTAATAAACTCGATAAGACCGAGGTCGAATCCACAGGGATTGAAACCTGTACGTAATCCGAAAATTAACTAGAACTAGAACTAGCCTAAGATGAAATCTAAATCAAGTGAATTTGAGGAATAATGGTAATATATGTATCTAAAACTTGTGAAAATAAAGGTGGGAACTAGGGTGCTAAGGATCCACTTGTAGCAATTGGAAAATTACCTTGTATTGATTCAAGGACACAACTGGAATTAGAGTTGTATCTTATCCAGTTGGTGAGAAGAGATTTGTTAGATCTCTGAATGTCTCATGGATCTAATCATCAACAAATATGATTGGCATAAATTTGGAAGTGATCCCATCACCTAACCATGCCTAGGAGACAATGGCAAACAACAGCAATTTACCAAACTCACAGTCAATCACAGGAGAATTGTAAAAGTTAGGAAGAATTCCATCACCCGATCATGCCCATGGGACAATGGTGAACAACAAGTCATACTAATTTCACAATCTCAATAATAGGAAAAACATACTTAAAGCTATCGTAGATCCGTTGTAATTTGAGTCACAACAAACCATTAAAAACTAAAAATATGCCTTCATAAATAATTAAAATCCATAAGAATTCCACAAAACATGAATTAAAGCCAAGCAAATGTCCCAATCATGCTACAAGCTTCACCTCTTAGCCCTAGCTAAGAGGTTTAGCCGACCATGGTTGGGCTAAAAAATAACATAGGAAATAAATAAAGAAAATAAAATAAAATAATCTCTAACTCTCTGTTGCTGACGACCCACATGATTTCCTGCTCTACCGTCCATTTGCTTTTGAACGGCTGAGATCCCCAAGAACTTCACTTCTTCAATTTCTGTCAACTAGGCATAGGTTTTGGCTGCCCCAAGGAACGAATGAACGGTCTGGATTGTCTGTTTGGACAATGAATGGGGCCCACAACAGAAATCGATGGTCTCTGTTGCGAACAGCGAACAGCAATTGTCGTTTTCGAAATTTTTTGAGAAAGAAAGTCGGTCAGCTCTGCTGACCTACTTTTGAACGTTAGGTGCACACCCGGTGCACTTGTGCACCGTGCACATTCACCGTACTTCTGGGCCCCACAAATATTTGTATCCGAAATCCGCCCCGTCCATTCATTTTATCACCTCATTTAAGGCATTGGGACTAAAACTGAAGTATATCCAGATTTCAAGCGGGCCACAAATCAGGGATATGAGGATTGATCTATCATTGGGGTTGCTTCCACAATGATCCGAGTGCTGAAATTTAATATATACGGTTATTTTATTGCCCTCATCCCATGTATGAAGTTTCGAGTCAAATGGATGGTGGTAACCCTATGATCTTGCATTTTGGGCCAAATTCGAGCCTCTTTAACGTGAATGACTTGACTTTCTTGGATCCCTGGTATGTAAACTCTTCAATCTTGGTCCCCTAGAGTCCGTCCCTTGCCTTGGTGTCTTCAGATCATTAAATCCATGCTCTTATCGTCCTTTCCAGTCATATGTTCTCAAATACACCCTGCATCACAAACACAGTTAAAATCGGGCGTTAAACAGTATCGTGCTCGTAAATCCAGGTAATAAATAAGGTCTAATACGCAATATTCAACCCTCAATAGTTGTCATGTTATATGTGTTGTGGTTAACATGACAACTACAACCCATGTAACATGATAACTACAATCCATGACAACTACAACCCATATAACATGACAACCACGACCTATATAGCACAACAGCCGCAACCCATATAACATGGCAACTACGACTCATGCAAACTACGACCCATCTGGATGAAGGAAAAAAAAAATCTAAATGTCAGCCTGATCCAAAACTTCTATGGACCTTAAGAAGACTTTAATGGTAAAAATTCCAACTCGTAATATTCCTTATGATGTGGTCCATTTGAGTTTTGAATCTTTCTGATTTTTGGGCTCAAGTCGTAACATGAGCTAGGGCACCAGACAGGGGGATTGGAAATAACACAGACATTACAGTGGGTCCCACAGCGCTTTTTGTTGCACAGACACTGTAGGAACAGAGCAACTATGGTCAACAAAGTAGCTAATGATGGTCAACCCAGGGAAAAGGTAGATAAATGATATATACGGTCACATAACATACATGAGATTGGATCATATGACACATGTGCTGGGCATCGCTAGGTGGGTAACTGGTGGATGGAATATGTGATGATGAGATCGGGTTTTGCGTATGGGAAATTTCATGTGGGCCCACCTGACATTGTTGATTGAGACTGAGAGACATGGCTTGGATGGCTTTAATATTATTGCATGTATATATTACACCATGCTGGATAGCTAAGATCATCTTATAATAGTAATTCTTAACTGTTGGGGGCCTTGCACAAAACCTTAGGATCTAGCCCTCCAGAACAAGCTAGAATTATGGATAATAAAGTAATGAAAACAATCAATGCATCAATCACACACTACACAAGAGAATTTTACGTGGAAAACCCTCAAGGAGGTCAAAACCACGGGACCTCGTCCAGATCAACAATCCACTATGAAGTAAAACGTTACAACCTTCTTCACTCACGCATGAGTGGATAAACAATAAGAGAAATAGAGAAAACGAAGAGATCTAACCAATTACGAAGACATAGAAGCGCTAAGATATAGATTGCACAGTAGATAACCTCCACGAGCAGAACCTCCCTTCTATAAGCTTTCTCTCTCTCTTTCTCTCTTTCTCTCACCTTTGATAGCCCTAAACCCTTTAGCAAAATTCCTTATAAAGCTTTAGGAAACCCTCTTGTTGTACCTAGAAAAATCCTAGGTAACCCCTTTTATAGTTTAGGAAACTTTCCTTTCGCATCCCGGTTGTGAAAGGACTCAAATCCGCAGTTTCGCGCAAAATCGCGGAACAAACTGCGTAACCTTCGACTAGTCTAGCCGAGTCTTCGACTGGTCGTAAGACCC
This sequence comes from Magnolia changhungtana, assembly GCA_030180095.1. Classification (NCBI taxonomy): domain Eukaryota; kingdom Viridiplantae; phylum Streptophyta; class Magnoliopsida; order Magnoliales; family Magnoliaceae; genus Magnolia; species Magnolia changhungtana. The sequence goes on along the minus strand of JASAUF010000441.1, from coordinate 422,811 downwards.
CTTCGACTAGTCGAGCTATCCCTTCGACCAGTCGTAGCTACAGTAAAAAAGCAGCAAAAAACTCGTTGGACTTTAGTCGTGTCACGACTCGAACCTTCGACTGGTCGACCACCAGCCTTCGATCGGTCAAGCAGGGCTCACGACCGGTCGAAAATGGGTCAGAAAACCCATCATTAACATGTATGATCCATCCACCGTAGAGGGCCACGATTTGGACGGGATACTCGGGCAGAGTGTGATGGATGGTATGCAGGCACTTAGAAATTACACATAACTTGCACATTTGGAATACAAATAGTCGAATTAAACCGTCCATGTCATGGTACCCAATGTAGATGTATTTGAAACAAAATTGAAGATTATTTTATTATCTGGCTATCGGATTAGCAGACGTTTATTGGAGAGTTAAAATGAAAAATAAATCCAACGGTCATACAAGCATCCACAAATCATCATAAGTTAGGATTGCTAACCAATATGATCTTCGGCTTGTTACTTGGGGACAGTGGGATGCATCTTTTCAGTTTATTTGAGTTGATATGTGCCACGTATACAATTTGTAAGCGCCTGTGTATCAAGCGTCATGCGAAGCATGAGTATCATACCTGAAAAAACGTGGAATTAGAAGCGAGAGTATGCGACGTACGGTCCAGAGTGGGTCACCAACCTCGGCAGCGGAAACGGATTGGCTACTCCCCTTGACACGGTGACACCAGCCAATGGCTGGTGGTCGGTACTTTGTGGGCCCCGCCATGATGTATGTGTTTCATCCATGCCGTTCATATATTTTTACATATTATTTTACGGTATAAGTCCAAAAATGAGGTATATCCAAATCTCAAGTGGACCACATTACAGGAAACAGTGTTGAATGAGGGTCGACCACTAAAAACATTTCGGGGGCATAAAAGTTTTGGATCAAGCTGATTTTTGTTTTTTCTCTTAATCTGGGCCTGTATTACCTAATCAACAGATTGGATGTCAAATAAACAGTATAGTGGGCCTTAGGAGGATTTTAATGGTGGATATCGAATAGCTATTGTTTTCATGTGGTGTGGTCCACATAAGATTTATATCCCTCTCAGTTTTTGGATCAAGCCATCAAATGAGATTTACAAATGGATGAACGGAATGGACGAAACACATACATCATGGTGGGGCCCACAGAGCACCGACCATAAGCCACAGAGCTGGTGGCAGGGGGAGGAGCCAATCCGTTTCCCTCGGCAGCGAAATGAGACGGTCAGATTAGTTCAGGGGGCCGTACGCTTAGCCTATTTCTACAGCATATGGCCTAAGTGGATCCGAGGTAGGTGGATCTCTGACTGTAGGGCCTACTGTGATGTATTTGCCATATATCCGCGCCGTTCATCCGTTCTGAAAATTTATTTTAGTGCATAGTAACACCAAATGAAGCAGTACCAAATCTTAGGTGGACCACACCACAAAAAGCAATTTTGATTACATACACACCATTAAAAATTTCTTTGGAGCCGTCAGAATGTTTATTTGCCATCCAACATGTTGATAAGGTAGGCGTGGATGGAGGGACCACACAAATATCAGCTTCATGGAAAACTTTTGTGGCCCACGGTAAGTTTTTAATGGTCAATCACCTCTGTTTCCTTTGGTGTCATTTGGATCTGCTTAATTTTTAAGATGATTTCCTAAAATGAGCTGTCAAAACGAATGGACGGCGTGAATTTAAGGTACATACATCATCGTGGGCCCACAATCAGATATAAGCTTTTGGCGCATTGGTGAGCGCGTATAGCCCACCAATCAAATCTCACCAGTATCCAAATCACTACTGAAGTGACGTCACCAAGCTCTGTGGGCCCACCATGATGCATGTGTTGTATCTATACCGTCCATCCATTTGGAAAGATTATTTTATGGCATGATTAAAATAACGAGATAGATCTAAAGTTCAAGTGGACCCCACCATAGATAACAGTGGGGACAGTGACATTCACCATTCAAAACTTCTTAGGGGCCACAGAAGTTTCCCGATCAAGCTTATATTTTTGTTTTCACTTCATCTATCTCCATGTTAATTTATGAATAGGTTGGATCTAAAAAGTACATCATGGTGGGCCATATAAATGTTTCAACGGTGGGTGTGACTGATCCCACAGTTTTCTTTGGTGGGTCCACTTGAACTTTAGACCTATCTCATTCTTTTTCTAATGTCATAAAAAGATCTCTACAAATGGTTGGACGGTATGGATACAACACATGCATCATGGTGGTTCACAGAGCTTGGTGACGTCCCTTCAGTAGGCATTTGGCTACTGACCTTGTCAGCATCTAATCCGCGCCCATCTCACCACGTCTGATGGCGTTCACCCCAATCGACGTGGCTACTGAATCGCCCGCGTGAGATCTTCGGACATCCTGGTACGACTACGCGGCGCCATCCAAATCGGAAGCGGATTGCGTGGTGTGCCACACACCAGCGAATGGGTCTGTGTTGACGCCACCAAGTTCTGTGGGCCCACCACGATGTATGTGTTATATCCAAACCTTCCGTTCATTTGGCTAGATCGGTCCAGGATCTGAACCCAAAAACGAGACAGATACAAACATAAGGTAGACAACACCACATAAAATAGCAGTAATTGAACGTCTACCATTGAAAACATATCGGGGATCTCAAAAGTTTTGGATCCATTAATATTTATTTATTTTCCCTTTCATCACGGTGTTTGCGACTTTATTAACAGGTTGGATGGAAAATAAACATAATGGTGGGGCCTAGAAAGGTATCAACGGTGGGAATTATTGTCCCCACTGTGCTTTCTGTGGTGTGGTTCCAATGAGCTTTGGATTTATCTCATTTTTGGGATCATGATGTTAAATGCTCTCTCAAAATGGATAGACGGTGTAGATGTAACGTATAAAGTTGGTGAATTCAGCACACTACCAAAGTCAGTGGTGTGTGGCACATAGTCAATCCGCCTCCCGCGTAATGGAAGATAATTAACCCTTTTTCAAAGAAGCAGACTGCATACTGAGTAAGCTCTGTGGAGTCCACAGTGATTTATGTATTTTATCCAAGAAAATTTCAGGGCTTGATCCTAAAAATGAAATATATCCAAACCTCAAGTGGACTACACCATAGGAAACAGTGTAAATTGAACATATACAGTTGAAAATTTCTTGGGGGCCACAGAAGTTTTAGATCAAGCTTGTATTTTTGCCTTCACTTCATCCATGTCTGTGTGATCTTACGAACAGTTTGGATGAGAAATAAACATCACCGTGGGCCCTAAAAAGGTTTCAACAGTGGAAGTCATTATTCTAACTATTTCTAATGGTATGATCCACTTGATCTTTGGGTATGCTTAAATTTTGGTCTCAACCCCTAAAATAAGATGAAAAAAATGGATGGACAGTCTGGATAGACCAGATACATTCACAGTGGGCCCAACAGAGTTTACTCAGTATGATAAGAGTGTGTAACTCAGTACACAGTCCGATATCTTTCTCAACACATGAGGTGATGTGAGCCTTAGCTTGTCCTGATTTAGGGATTTTGCGTCCTATAGACCCAATGTACTACTCACATTTTTTTCATTGGACCTAAAAAAACCTTAAGCATCAAAGTAGACCTCTATGGATACAGATGAACCTAAAAAGATGAAAATACCTTACTTTTTTAGTGCTTATCCTGATAGGTAGGGGTATTTTCATCAACTAACTAAAGTATGTACGTTAAAAGTCATGTTTGATGAGATAAGTTTCTGGGTAGTGAAAAAAAAAAAAGAAAAGCATCATACGGACTTGTGTACAGTGCTAATTTTTTCCCTGATTTATATTGAAACACCTTAAAATTAGAATGATAGCTCATTTATATTAAATAACACTTGAAATGGGAAAACCAAGCAGGCCCGGAGTCGGAATAACTCAATATTGTCATGGAGTATGAATGTCCATATTTACTGTTCCAGCCATCTAAATTATAGACCTCACCTCACTTCAATGTATTATAATCAAAGATTGCAGTGATGTATAACTAATGAATGGTTATAATGAAAAACACATGATGGTTCCAATTCAACAAACAGATGTTAATTAATTAGCATAAGATTTTTCAACCACTCAAAGTTTTAGATTATCATTTATCAATAGTAAGTCTAAGGATTTGGACCGTTGGATTCTAAGTTAGATATAGTTCATGACCATGGATGGTTTATGTTGTTTGGAGGAGAGTACTAAGAATACATGTGGAATAATTCATTGAAAGTAAATATTAAAAAAAAAATGCCTTGGAATAAAGTCACCTGCTCGACATGCACTTTTACTAAACTTAGCAATGTTGACAACCAATGACTACTAAAGCCGATCAGAAGCCCACTAATTATGCCACCAATGATCTCAACCGTTCAAAAAAGTTAGTGGCACTAAAATTAGGCCATGTGAAAACATGATTTTACAAAAAAAAAAAAGTCTTCCACCATTTTAATTATGGACAAATAAAATCATAGAACGTTCGAATTTTCTCTTTGAATGGTTGGGATCTCTTTAAAGATAAGGAGAATGTTAATGGCCGGTCCATGATGTGCCCTGCCTCCTCATAAGGTCGGTTCTAAAATGTTCTGAGTGGCCAAGCTGGCTAAGCATGCCTCACTTTAGTAGTCATGTGGGGAGGAGATGTACCATGGTTCTTTTGGCTTTACCATCATCTCTCATTCTTTTTAATAAATTGAAGTAATAAGAAATATGATACTATTGCAGAGTAGGAATGTCTGTACTCATGCATTCAAAATTGTATGTGTTAAATGCATCATATTATTCTAGCCTTCTAAACTATAGGCCCCACTTCAGATGTATTATAACCAAAGTTTAAACTAGAATAATGTTCCTATGGACAAATGATGTATACCTAGTTGTTCTAATTTAACAAACATATGCTAAGTAGTTTGAGATTAAGATTTTTCAACCACTCAAAAATTTAGATTATCATTTATCTAAAGTGGTCTATGGCTTTGGACGGTTTGATTCAAGTTAGATGTAGTTCATGGCTACGATCAGTTTACATTTTTTAGTACATGAGTATGAAAAAAGTATGTTTAATAACTTGCCGAAAGTAAAAGATGCCTTCTGACAAAGCCACCAGCGCAACACTTTCCATAAAATTCTACCGGTTTTGACCAACAAGGACTCTTGAAGCTAATCTGTAGTCTACTAATTGTGAGTATTCAAGGGGGTCGGTGGCACAAAAATTAGGCTATGTGAAGGCATGATTTACAAAAATCAACTCCTACCATTTTATTTATTAACAAATAAAATCATAAAATGATAAATGGTTTTACATTTAAGTTCACTTTTTGAATGGTAGGGATCTCGTTACAAAAAAAGAAAAAGAAAAAAGACGATGTTAATGGGTGGCCCACAATGTGCCCTAGCTCCTCGAAACGTAGGTTCTAAAATGTTCTGTGTGGCTTAACTGGAGGACTATTACTCACTTTGGTGTTCCTATAGAGAGATGTCCCACGGTTCTTTTGGCTTTAGTATATCATCTTTTGTTCTTTTCATACATTGAAGGGAGAATAACTTTTGTGTTATTATAGAGTATGAATGTTCGTACTCATGCGCTTGAAATTATATATGTGCTAAATAAGTTAGATTATTTCATCATTCTAAATTGTAGGCCCACTTCAGATATATTATAACCAAAGATTACATCGGAATAGCATTTTTGCAGAGAGATGATATTGTGAATACTCCTGCATGAGCGGGTGCCCTCATTTTCTTCCTTCTGTTACGTAGATAAGGTGTGATATTGCCTCAGATGTAAAAATACATATAGTATAGAGTCACTTATAGTCAAATAAAACTTAAAATCTATGGAAAACTAAAAATCATGAAATCACTTAAGGGTTGAGGAAAGGGTTGAGGAATCATGATATTTTTCAACTCGAGTGATTGTTATTGTTGGTTTATGGCTATTGATTCCAAGTTAGAGCCTTGATTATGAAAAATGAAAGGGGTTAAGGTACCTTTTTTCTACCTGCATGATGTGTGATATCTACTTTACGGGATTTAGAATTTTTTAGAGGTTTGGTAAAATTTTGGCACTTCTACAATTGACCTTGCTTTAAGAAAACTCATGTAGTCTAAGATGGTAAAAGGAAAAGAGAGAACTAGACTTGCTTCAAAAAATTGGAGGCTTGGCAAGCAAATAAAGTAAAAATATTGTCATAATCATACTTCACAGAGTTTAAGATTCTAAGCAAGTAGAATTTTAAAAAAAGGGGCACCTAACTGTGTCAGGGGAGAAATCAAGCTTAAGAAATAGCTAATGGTCTTTTTTTTTTTTTTTCCTTACACGCCCACACACGCCCACACACTCACGCCGTAGTAGAGTTTCACCACCTATGGATACTCGAACCTTTGACCAGGTGTTGAAACTCCTGAGAGTCTACCACTGGAGCAAGAGTAAGGATCCAACTAATGGTCTTATCAAGACACAAATATATAACTCCCCATGAATTTTAATTGTGTTTATATTCATCATTATAGGAATCTTCGCAGAGTTTGAGATTCCGAACTGATGGGATTTTTTGTACCGTGCTCGACCGGCCGTGAGCCTCGCTCGACCGATCGAGGGTGGTGCACGACCGATCGTGGAATCGAGTCGTGGCTCGACTCAAAGTCCAGCAACTGTGGACTATTTTTCTCCGGGGTGCTCGACCAGTCGAACGAGGTGCTCGACCTGTCGTGGGTGGCTCTCGACCGGTTGTGGACTCGGTACGACCAGTCGAGGTTACACAGATTCGTTCGCGATTTTGTGCGAATTTCGTTTCGCAAGTCCTTTCACAACTGGTATGCGGAAAGGAGTTTCCTAAAACTTTAAATAGGAGGTACTAGGGCTTTCTAGGTATGACAAGAGGGTTTCCTAAAGCTTTACAAGGGATTTGCTAAAGGGTTTAGGGCTATCAAAGGTGAGGGAGAGAGAAAGAGAGAGAGGAGCTTATAGAAGGGAGGTTCTGCTCGTGGAGGTTATCTACTGTGCAATCTATATCTCAGCGCTTCTATGTCCTCGTAATCGGTGAGATCTCTCCGTTTTCTTTGTTTCTCTTATTGTTTATCCACTCCTGCGTGAGTGAAGAATGTTGTAACATTCTACTTCATAGTGGATTGTTGATCTGGACGAGGTCTCATGGTTTTTACCTCTTTGAGGGTTTTCCACGTAAAAATCTCTTGTGTGGTGTGTGATTGATGCTTTGATTTATTTCATTGCTTTATTATCCATAATTCTGGTTTGTTTCGGGAGGCTAGATCCTAAGGTTTGTGCAAGGCCCCCAACAAAGTGGTATCAGAGCTAAGTTTATTGAACGGGTAGGATCGGTTTTAAATTATGGAAGGTGACTCATCAAGGATGATCAGCCTCAATGGTTCTAACCGGACCATATGGAAGGCTAAGATGGAGGACTTGCTTTATTACAAAGACCTATATTCTCCAATTTTAGGCATATCAGCAAAATCCAAGGATATGTCTGATGATGATTAGAAGAAGATGGACCGAAAGGCGGTGAGGTTTATTAGACAATAGTTGGATGATTCCGTGTTCCACCATGTGTCTACGGAGACCTCAGCTGCTAGCCTATGACTGAAATTAGAAGGGCTGTATGAGAGGAAGACAGCCGGTAATAAAATTTTTCTGATAAGGCGACTTGTGAATCTCAAGTTCAAGGATGGTGGTTCTGTGCCCGAGCACATGAATGAGGTCAGCAATATAGTGAACCAACTCTCCTCTATGAAGATGGTCCTGGATGATGAATTACAGGCTTTACTTTTGCTTAGTTCATTGCCTGACAGTTGGGAGACATTGGTGGTGTCTCTAAGTAACTCCGCACCAGATAGAAAGATATCCATAGAACAGGTAACCAGTTGTCTCTTCAATGAGGAGACGAGGAGGAAGTCCCAGGGGTCTACTCAACAAGAGGCTCTTGTGACACAGGAACGGGGGAGAGGAAAGAACAGGAAGGGCGGGAAGGCTCGAGATAAATCAAGAGGCAAGTCGAGTAACAGAAATGATGTTAATTGCTGGAATTATGGCAAGGAGAGTCACTACAAGCATGAATGTCGTGGTAAGAAGAACGACAAGAAAAGAAAAGAAAGGAGAAGGAAGATTAATCGATTCCACTGCGGTCACTTCAGATGGTGACGTTGTAGTTATTCTTTCAGCAGATCATGACGTATGTCTCACGGCTACGAGTCAGGAGACTGACTGGGTGATTGAATTGGGAGCTTTGTTTCATGCGACTCCACGCAGAGACTTCTTCACAAGCTATAAGTCTGGTGACTATGGGACTGTGAAGATGGAAAATTCTGGCGTATCAAAGATCGTAGGAGTCAGTGATATTTTTGTGAAGACCGATGTGGGCTGCACATTAGTTCTCAGGGATGTGAGGCATATCCCAAACCTTCCCCTCAACTTGATGTCTATGGGAAGGTTAGATGATGATGGCTATGAAAGCCGGTTTGCTGGTGGACGATAGAAACTCATCAAGGGTTCATTGATCGCAGCCAGAGGAAAGAAGTGTTGCACCCTTTACAAGGAAAGTGTCAATATGTGCAAGGGTGGGTTGAACGCAGTGGAAGATTCAGCAACTAACATGTGGCACAGGCATCTAGGCCACATGAGTGAAAAAGGGCTTCAGCTACTAGCGATGAAGCGGCCCCTTCCAGACGTGACAGGTATGCCTCTCAAAACCTGTCTTGATTGTTTATCAGGGAAACAACATAGAGCTTCATTTATTAAATCTGTTTCTCATGTTAATAAAGTGCATGCATTAGATTTGGTTTATTCCGCTGTTTGTGGTCCTATGAGGACAAAAACCTTAAGTGGGGTATTATATTTTGTCACTTTTATACATGATACATCTACGAGGGTTTGGGTTTATGCTTTGAAATCCAAGGACGAGGTCTTTGGTGTGTTTAAATTGTTTCATGCTATGGTCGAGAGAGAGACAGGTAGATCATTGAAGTGCATCCACACTGACAATGGTGGTGAATACATTGGCGACTTTCATGAGTACCGTAAGTCCCTAGGTATACGGAATGAACAGACGTTCCCAAGGCCCCCTAGCATAATGGTGTAGCTGAGCGAATGAATCGCACCATTGTAGAGAGAATTAGATGCATGTTATCCCATGCGAAATTGCCCAAGACGTTCTGGGGAGAAGCAATGCATACGGCGGTGTATTCGATAAATAGGTCTCCATCAACCCCATTGAATGGAGAAGTACCTGAGAAGGTGTGGACTGGACATGATCCATCATACAGTCATCTCTGGGTGTTTGGATGCAGGGTATCCGTTCACATACCAAAGGACGAGAGGGCCAAGCTCAATATGAAGATCAGGCAGTGTGTGTTCTTAGAGTACAGTGATGAAAAGTTAGGTTACAGATTGTGGGATCCGACCGAGAAGAAGCTCGTAAGGAGCAGAGATGTGGTTTTCTTTGAAGATCAGTGTATAGAAGACATTTGTAAGCCAAAGAAGAATCAGCCTAGTTCAGGTGAGCTAGAGGACATGGATCCGATTATTTCTCCCGTGGTGCCTAATGACCGGGGAGTACAGCAAGGTGCAGAGGATAAGGGAGTTTCTTCAGAAGATGGACCAGGGGAGCAGCTCCCACTTGATCCACCTGTTGAGCCACAGGTGAGGAGGTCATCGAGGGACAGACAGCCGTCCAAGAGGTACTCGCTACATGAGTACATTATACTGATTGATGGGGGAGAGCCAAAGATTATTCTGAGGCCCTAACCGACGAGCATAAGGGGGAGTGGTTGAAAGCTATGCAAGAGGAGATGGAATTCTTGCATAAGAACCACACCTATGATATAGTGAAACTGCCTAAGGGCAAGAAAGCTCTGAGCAACAACTGGGTGTTTAGAAAGAAGGTTAAGCAGAAAAATTCACAGACGAGGTTCAAGGCCAGACTTGTGGTGAAAGGGTTCGGTCAGAGGAAGACTTCAAGGAGATATTCTCACCGGTGGTGAAGATGACATCCATACGGGTGTTGCTTGGGTTGACGGCTAGCATGGATCTGGAGATAGAGCAGTTAGATGTTAAAACTGCCTTCTCCATGGTGACCTGGAAGAAGAGATCTACATGAACCAACCAGAGGGGTTCGAAGTCAAGGGTAAAGAGCATATGTCGTGTAGGCTAACGAAGAGCTTGTATGGGCTGAAACAAGCTCTACGGCAATGGAACAACAAGTTCGACTCATTTATGTTGAAACATGGGTATGACAGAACGAAGTCGGACCACTGTGTGTTCACACGCAAGTTCTCAGATGGTGATTCTCAGTTCTGTTGTTATACGTTGATGACATGCTCATCATGGGAAAAGACTTCAAAAAGATCGATAGGCTGAAACAGGAGTTGGGCAAGTCTTTTGCGATGAAAGACTGGGCTCGACTAGACAGATCCTAATAATGGAGATAACCCGTGACAGAAGCAGAAGGAAGCTTTGACTATCACAAGAGCGGTATATTGAAAAAGTCCTTGAGCGTTTCAATATGAATGCAGCGAAGCTGGTCAGTACTCCACTGGATGGTCACTTCAGATTGAGCGACAGACAGTGTCCCAAGACGAATACAGAGGTGGAAGAGATGTAGAAGATACCCTACGCATCAGCCATAGGAAGTTTGTTGTATGCTATGGTGTGTACATTCCTAGACATAGCATATGCGGTTGGTGTTGTCAACCGATATCTTACCAATCCTGGCAAAGAGCATTGGGCAGCAGTTAAGTGGATACTGCGGTATCTAAGAGGCTCATCCAGGTTGAGTCTATGCTATGGTGACGGTAAACCTGTGTTAGAGGATTACACAGATGCAGATATGGCAGGCGACATAGACTCCAGGAAGTCTACATCGGGGTTCATGTTCACGTTTGCAGGGGGAGCGGTTTCTTGGCAAAGCAAGCTATAGAAATTCGTAGCATTGTCGACGACAGAGGCCGAATACATTGTAGTCACAGAGGCATGTAAAGAGATGCTTTGGATGAAGAGGTTCCTACAGAAACTTAGCCTGAAGCAGGAGGAGCACGTGGTCTATTGCGATAGTCAAAGTGTTATACACTTGAGCAAGAATCCAAGTCAGCATTCCAAGTCGAAGCACATAGAGATTCGGTATCACTGAATCAGGGATACTTTGGAACATCAGGTGTTACAGCTTGAGAAGGTCCACACGAACGATAATGGGTCGGACATGATGACCAAGGCTTTGCTCAAGGGCAAGTTTGAGGTTTGTAGAAACCTGGCTGGCTTGAAGAATGTGAATCCCCCCTAGGACAACAAGGGAAAGATTTGATAGAATTTTTTATCCCGTGCTCGACCGGTCGTGAGCCTCGCTCGACCGGTCGAGGGCTGGTGCACGACTAGTCGTGGAGTCAAGTCATGGCTCGACTCAAAGTCCAGTGACTGTGGACTATTTTTCTCTGAGGTACTCGACCAGTCAAACGAGGTGCTCGACCGGTCGTGGACTCAGTACGACCAGTCGAGGTTATGCAGATTCGTTCCGCAATTTTGTGCGGATTTCGTTTCGCAAGTCCTTTTGCAACTGGGATGCGAAAATGAGTTTCCTAAAACTTTAAATAGGAGGTTGTTGAGGGTCCAATATTGCATATTAGACCCCAGTTATTTCCTGGATTTACAAACATGGTATTGTTTAACGGCTTAAATTAATCGTGTTTGTGACATGCAAGGTGAATTGACGAGCAGGGACTGGAAAGGATGCTAAAAACATGGATTTAACACTCTAGAATCACCAAGGCATTGGACGGGACTTTTATGGGACCAAGATCGAGGATTTATACACCAGAGATCAGAGAAATTCTAGCCACTTACTTCAAACATGCCTGAAAAACGTCCAGAATGCAAGATCACAGGGTTTCCACCATCTGATCGGCTCGAAACTTCATACAGGGCCTGAGAAACATAAATTAACTGTACACATCAAATTTGAGCCCTTAGATCCATGTGGAAGTGGCCCAATGGCTAGATCAGACCCTAAAATAATGATTTGGGGCCCACCTGAAATCTGGATATACTTTAGTTTTTGACTAAACGCGTTAAATAAGGTGACAAAATAGATGGTCGGATTGGATACTTCATAAACAGCACAAGTGGACCCAACTGGCATTTCCAGTGCACACAGCACAAGTGCACACGCCAAACACCGAAGCACCAAGTCGATCAGCAGGCGCTGACCCGACTTCTCTTATTAAAAACGAAAATTTTCATTTTTCACGGCAACAAAAACTAGCGGTTGGGTGCAGTGGGCCACCATCTTGATTCGACGGTCCAATCCAGACCGTCCATTAGAATCTCGTAGGCCCTCTTACTAAGGCCTAGGTGACAAAATTCGAATAAACAGTGATGATAGGTTTTCAGCCGTTCAAACACAGAACGAACGGCAGTAAGAAAGATTCTATGGGCCACACCAAAACCGATCCAAAGCAACCCATCCCCGAACGAAATTTCGAGGGGAATCTGATGGACGGTTTGGATTTCTCAAAAGAAAAGGGAAGTGGGCCCCATCGAGAGTCCAGCACCGACCGTTTCGGGCTCTGTTTACGCAGTCCGCGCACGCCCGGCCAATCCGGGCCATTCTGCGATCATAGGAGGGGTCGGTCCGTCCATCTGGACCATCCAAAAGATCACCAAGGTGGGACCGACCAAATCTATGATGACTAAACATCTTAGATCTTGCATCTGAAGCATCCATTGGCCGCAAATTTGATTCAAACGCAAGACGGTCCTTGAGAAAGAAGTTTCCAAAACTGGTTGCTGCGTACACCTCTCCACTGACTTTAGCAGCAACCGAGACTTCTGCATGAAGTCTCCACGTTACCAGCCGACCTCCAGCAGCCATATAAGCAAGAGAATAGAGAGAGAAGGATTCAATTTACGGCTGAGAGAGATATTAGTTTAGGATTTTTGTTTTCTTTTCTTTTTACTGTTTTATTTGAATTTTGGAGTGTTTTAGCTTCACCATGTCGGGCTAAACCTCTTAGCTAGGGCTAAGAGGTGAAGCTTGTGGCGTGATGGGTAGTATTCTACGGTCTTTGATTCATGTTTTGAACTGATTTGAATTCCAGTTTGATTATAAGGAATGCCTTTAGTTTTTAATGGTTTGTTGTGACTCAATTACAATAGATCTGCGATGACTTGAGTATTTCCTTTTCCCTTTTGTGATTATGAAGTCAGGAAACCCTGTTGTTCACCATCATCTCCTGGGCATGGTTGGATGACGGAACCCTTCCTACTATTCATACATCACTCAGATTGGCTGTGAATCGGTTTAATTCTGTTGTTTGCTTCGTCTCATTGGCATGGTTTTGTGATGAAATTCATTTTAATTTACACCCTTCTTATCTCTTGAAAACTAGATCAAAAGAAGTTCAGATTGTGTTTGAGTGATATATCTTCCAACTAGATGAAGTGGGACTCGAAGTTCAGTTGAGTTCATGAATCAAGCGTAGATCTCCCCGATCTCTATAAGTGGATCCTCTGAATCTCTAGTTTCCTACCTTTGAATTCTACAAGTGGATCCTCTGAATCCCTAGTTCCCTACCTTTGAATTTTACAAGTTTTAAGTTTACTATTTCACCATTATTCCCTTAACAAACTCGATTTAGAATACATTTTATTCTAGTTCTAGTCTTGGTTAATTTCAAATTACGTACAGGTTTCAGTCCCTGTGGATTCGACCTCGGTCATACCGAGTTTATTACTACATCACAACCCTATACTCGGGGAGTGAACAGAGGTATCTAGGGCTTTCTAGGTATGACAAGAGGGTTTTCTAAAGCTTTATAAGAGATCTGCTAAAGGGTTTAGGGCTATCAAAGGTGAGAGAGAGAGAGAGAGGAAGCTTATAAAAGGGATGTTCTGCTCGTGGAGGTTATCTACTGTGCAATCTATATCTCAGCGCTTCTATGTCCTCGTAATTGGTGAGATCTCTCCGTTTTCTTTATTTTTCTTATTGTTTATCCACTCATGCGTGAGTGAAGAAGGTTGTAATATTCTACTTCATTATGGATTGTTGACCTGGACGAGGTCCCGTGATTTTTACCTCTTTAAGGGTTTTCCACGTAAAAATCTCTTGTGTGGTGTGTGATTGATGCTTTGATTTATTTCATTGCTTTATTATCCATAATTTTGGTTTGTTTCGGGAGGCTAGATCCTAAGGTTTGTGCAAGGCCCCCAACACGAACAAGCAAATAAAATAAAAAAGATGCAAGAAAAAGAGAATATAACATAAAAAGAGTAATGATATAAATGTTGCGAATGTGTAGAGTAGTATGTTATTTGTGTTTGATTGGGATGTGAGAAGGAAAATGGGATACTAGACACATTTTTTTGCAAAAGGGGTGGTCAAATATTTTCAATCCCAAGTCTTCTTTGGACTTCAATGGTTCCTTCTGCTAGTTAGCGTGCTTTTTTGAGTTCAACATCCTGTCAACACTTTCAAGAATTTTCGGGCTTTCATGAAACTTTAAGGGCGTGTTTGATCGGACAGATCCCATGGGATTAGGAGGGATGGGAAGGTAAAATCCCGAGATATGCCAAATGAGCCAAACAGACCCGGTGAACTTGTCCCGGGATATAGTAAACCCATGGATCTTAAACCAATCCATTGACATCACCATCATTACCTTAAAATTGATCCCATCCCTCCTAATCATGTTCAATCATGCCTGGGGCGTGTTTGGTTGGACGGATTGGAAGGAATTGGATGGTAAATTCCTGGGATATGCCGGGCGTGCCAAATAGACTCGGTGAACTTGTCCCGGGATATAGCAATCCCATGGATCTTAAACCAATCCATTGACACCACTATCGTTACCTTAAAATCCATCCCATCCCTCCTAATTCCTCTTAATCCGCCCGGCCAAATAGGCCCTAAGTCGTATGATGACCCTCTCCCTCACAGATGTTGTGCGGGATTTATAGACCTCCACTGTTAGCTAGTGCCGGTCAACAGTGACATATCATAGCCACCTACTTCATGATTTCACTTCTGCGAGAGTTAGTGTTCACTCCCCAAGTATAGGGTTGTGATGTAGTAATAAAACTCGGTAAGACCGAGGTCGAATCCACAGGGACTGAAACCTGTACGTTATCTAAAACCAACTAGAACTAGAACTAGAATGAGATGAAATCTAAATTGAGTGTAATTTGAAGAATAATGGTAAAATATTTATCTAAACTGAGAAGAAAATTCAGAGAAGGGAAACTAGGGATTCAGAGGATCCACTTGTAGAGATCAGGGAGATCTTATGTCTGGATTAAAAATTAAGGAAATTAACTGAACTGCCATTGATATAGTTTTCAAGAGATGAAAGGTATATGAATTAGAATGGATTTCATCACCAACCATGCCCAGGAGACAAAGCAAACAATAGAATTAAACTAATTACCAACCAATCAACATGTTTATGAAGGTTAGGAAAGGGTACCGTCATCCGACCATGCCCAGGAGACGATGGTGAACAACAGGGCTTCCTGACGTCATAAACATAGAAAGGAAAGAGAAATACTTAAAGCCATTGCAGACCCATTGTAATTTCAGTCACAACAGACCATTAACAACAAAAAATATTCATATTATTCAAAACTAGAATTAAATCAAAACTAGAATTAAATCAGTTCATAACATGAATCCAAGCCATTGAATCAGCCCATCTCACTACAAGCTTCACCTCTTAGCCCTAGCTAAGAGGTTTAGTCCCACATGAATGGGCCCAATCCCTTAAACAAATATAAAAAAATAAAAAAGAAAAAAAAAAAAAAAAACAAAACACAAATACTAGCTTCCTCTCTCTCACGTTCCACGTTGAAGCCCAAAACCCAGATATCCATTACCTCTCCCTCTTTCTTTCTTTTATAGCTGTCAAGGAAGGTCAGTTGAGAAGAGAGACCGGTTGCAAGCTTCAGTCGGACGTTTTACGCAAACCAGATTTGGAAATTTCCTTACGCAGGGACTGTTTACGCACCCACACAACAGCACCGAATCTTCTTCTTCCCATGCTTGTTTTCTGAAAGGAAAACGTCCCTTGGGACTTTTTTGGCTAGCCTACACGATGGACGGTCTAGATTGCCGAATCAATCAGAGACGGTGGCCCACAACTGCCCGCAAATCGCAGACAGCGTCCGGACGCTGAACAGGGCCTGCGTAAGATGGGTCTGATGAAGTCGGTGGGCCTCTGATCCTCGTCGTATGGAAAATCCAGTCCGTCTACTGGATTCCCCTCGTAATTTCTGCTAGGAATGGCATATTTCCATCCACAGTCAGTGTGGTCCATGGAATTTTTTATTCAGCCGTCCGTTCTGTGTTTGAATGGATGGAATCTCGTACATGCTTCTTCTTGGAGATTTTTCACCTAAGTGTAGGTCACAGCTCTCCTCCAGACATCATGGACGGTCCGGATTATTAATATGGATAATGGGTGGGGCCCTCAAGCATCGTGCGGCGTTCCCCTGTTCGCAGCTGATCTTAGTTAGGAAACTAAGTCGGGTCAGCGCTTGCTGACCGACTTGGTTAGTTAGGTGCATGCGGCTGTGATCATGCACCGTACACATGCACTGCACAGTGGGGCCCACAGTGATGTATTGAAGATAATCCGTTCCATCCATCCATTTCCTCAGTTAATTTAACGGGTTAAGACTTAAATTGAAGCACATCCAGATATCAGGCGGGCCCCAGACTGACGATTAGTGGACTGTTCTGACTGTTGGGCCACTTCCTTAAGGATCCAATGGCTGAAATTTTACGTGTACGGTTAATTTATGTTTCTCAGTCCATGTATGAAGTTTCAAGCCGATCGGATGGTGAAAACCCTGTGATCTTGCATTCTGGCTGACTTTCAGAGTCGTTTAACATTAACAGCCTGATTTTCTTGGATATCTGGAGTGTAAGTTTGTCGATCTTGGTCCCCTGGAGTCCCATCCAATGCCTTGGCATTATCAGAGTGTTAATTTCATGCGTTTAACACCTTTTTGTAATCCAAGCTCTCAAATATACCCTGTATCACGAACACAGTTAAACCCGAACATTAAACAATATTATGCATGTAAATCCAGGCAATAAATGGGGTTTGATATGCAATATTTGACCCTCAACAGTTAGGTAATAATTATATTCTGTAAAAGTAAGCTAAGTAGACCATCAGCTGCAGGCCATATGCCAGGGTCCATTTTATCTTTTTCTACGTGCGTCTTGTCATGTACAGAGGGCATTATGTATCCTGGAGGGTCTAGATGATTGTCTATGATCTGGCTGGTTTAGTTTGAGGTCTGCCGATCGGGTCCATTGGTTGTTTCCTGGAGGGGTCAAGGGCCCTTTCAACCTAACTTGCTTAGAGTATTGATGCTTCGTGGATCTGCTAGAGATAGTTTTATCAAAGGGATGTGTGACCAATGTTTTTGGAAAGTCTGGGAAAGCGGCTAATATTTTGTTTGTCAGGTTTCAGGATTCACTGATCAAGTCTATTGGTTGTTTCCAAGATGTGCCAAGGCCAATTACTATAAAACCCATTTAGTTTTTTAAAAGTTTCAAAATCATTTAAGAGACAGTTTTTGAAAAGTAGCTTATACATGTTTTTAGGTGGGGTGTCTACAAATACATACCAAATAGACGGTACTTATATGAAAAGCATGTAATGATTACAATTCAACAAACAAATATTAATTAGTTAGAGTCTTAGATCTTTCAACCATTGAAAGTTTAAATTATCATGTATCTAAAATAGGTCCAAGGATTTGGATGGTTTGATTTGAGTTAGATGTAGTTCATTACTACACAGATTACTCTCTTCAGTGCATGAGTCTCAAGAAAGTATATCGAATAAGCCTTTGGATAAAGCCACCACTCGACACTATCCTTGAAACTCAGCATGGTCTTGACCACCAAGGACTACTAAAGCTAATCTGTAGCTCACTAGTTGTGCCATTGATGATCTCAACCATCTAAAGAGGTTAGTGGCACTAAATTTGGCTATGTTAAAGCATGGTTTTATAAATAAATAAATAAATAAACCAAAATCAATTTATTTACTAATGGATAAAATCGTAGAATGATTAATGGTTTTACATTCCAAGTTCACTTTTAAATGGTCGGGATCTCTTTACAGAGAATGAGGATGTTAATGCTTGGTCCATGATGTGCCCTACCTCCTCAAAAAGTAGTTTCTAAAATGTTTTATATGGCTCAGATAGGGGACCATGACTCGCGTTAGGAGTCTTGTGAAGAGATGTCTCATGGTTCTTTCAGTTCTATTGTATCATCTCTAGTTTTTTTTTTTTTAATTTTAATTATTAGTTTAAATCAAGTTAGAATAACTTTCGAACTATTATAAAGTATCGATGTAATTCATGCTCATGTGCTTAAAGTTTTATTTGTGTCAAGTATGTCAGATTATTCCGGTGATCTACTTTGTATGCCTTAGTTTGGATGTATTATGACCAAAGATTAAATTAGAATATTGTCCATATGGACGAATGATACATGCCTAATGGACGGCTATAATGAAAAGCACATAGTGGTTCCAATTCAACAAATAAATGTTAATTAGTCAAATATTAAGATTTTTCATATAATATTCTAAAAATTTTCATGCATGAGTAGGTACACAGGTGCACATTCACACATCATGTAAGTTTAATTTTAAATTTCATTATGCACACACATGCACACATTGATGCACATAATGAGCTATATATCACAATTTACTTGATTAACACTAAATTCAACATATGAAACTACTCTTCATAGGAGATTTAGCTATCCAACTATTAATTCTGATTATATACCATCACATCATCATAAAATCAATAAAGGGCACAATTGGGATGTTTTCATCCAATCATCTACAACGCTGAACCTCTCATTTTGACCCCTAGTACATAGATGTGTGTTTTACATCATTGAAGTCCTTTTTCTAATGGCTGTACACTCACCTAAGTTTGGTTTAAGTTTCTTATGATATACATGTATATAACATACACTATCCTTTGGAAAACCTATTATTAGGAATCCGATTGCAATGAAATTTGAGCTGCACGTTATCAATTTTGGGACTTTATTTATTATTATTTTTTTTACACACGACACACACACCACCACACACTCACACTCACACCTTAGTGGGATTTCATCACCTATGGGTACTCGAACCCTCATATTGGATTTCACATCTATATCTGTTGGAACCTGCCTGAAAATCATCTAACAACCACCTTTATGATCCAGAAATGACCTCCAATGGATTCACTAGTGTATTTTACATATTAGGCCATGTCCAAATATATTTTCAGAGATCTCAGGTCATCTGAAGGAATCTTGTGCAACCCACGGTTAAAAAAAAGATTCGGTAGTCACACATACAACTTACATTAGGCACCGTCGCATAATAAAAGTATGATTTGACCGTTGACTAGAAAGATCGACCATACATCTAAATCCTAACACCCCAAAGAAACCCCATCATGATTTGAAGGAGATTGGATCAATCATTTTGTGTACATACCTTTTAACCATTTCATTGAAATTAGTGAAGGAGAATAATTCCTTCACCGCTCCAGACCACATAACAGGTAGACCCTAAGATATCCTAAGTTATAATAAACTACAACTGCTCTTGGCTAATGCACGTATGTGAATCTAGGTCAAAATTTTGACCATGCACGGACAAGTGCATGCACTGAGTCACAAGCAACTGAGTTCAAAGGAGAAAAATCTCCTCTGATTTTTAAGTTTAAAAATTTATATCCATTGCAACTTAAACGATCACTATTGTTGGTTTAGATCTTCGTCTTACCACTTCCAAATTCCAGCACGCACATATAGGTACACGCGAAACCATCATTCGAAGCTCTTCATGAATCAAGAAAACAAGCACCGAAAGATCTATACCATTTGTGTAAAAGATCTCAGCCATTCACTATGCCACTACATGTATCACACCAGTAAGAAAGCCAAATAGCAAAGACCTCAGGAGCAACTAGACTTGGAGGGTAACTACATCGATCGCCATCCAACTTAAGGACATGTTTCGAAGAACCACCAGCTCCAACACAAGACTGTGAAGCCACCACTTGAAGGAGAGCCAATACCTAAAGAAGTGCTTACTCAATACTACGCTTTTGCAGACACGTCGCTAAATCCTGACGTAATCATAGATAAGTAAATTTCGAAGATAAAATTTTTCTTTAGGGAGTTAGAATATACCATCCCCAAAATTTTCCCGTTTTAAGTATTTACAAGGGTGCGCATTGACACGTGTAAGTTTAACTTTAAATCTCTTCTTACGCACACATACACACATAGATGCACATCATGATTTATATATTACAATTTTGACTTAATTAAACCCTAAATCCAACCGATGAAAATATTCTTCATGAATAGATTAAGCTATCCAACTAATGATTCTGATTTTTAGACCCATACCTAAATTTTAGCGTGGCATCTAATGGATGAAATTGGATTTCACGTAAACATCGGGTTAGTCCCTACAAAACAGGCTCCCCTCTCCTATTATTTCCCTTGGCTTGTGGCCCAACTGAATCATGAATCTGATTGTTTTGTGAGACATACGGCTAAATTTCCATTGTGTGCATTACGTTGGGGCCACCAGTTCTAAGTAATCCCAGCCCAAACCACTCCATCAAAGCAACTTGGTATGTATGTGTGTATATATCAACAATCTAGATTGAAAATAAACGTTACAGAAACATTATTACAGTGATGGGGCGTGCAATCACCACTGTTTCTTATAATACGATCCTCATGAGATTTGGATCTACTTCAAATTTAGGTTACTGGACAAAAATGATATTGAAAAATGGATGGACGGCATTGATGTAGGATACATACATCAAGGTGGGCGAAGCATTGATACGGCCCATCCATCATGAGGGGCACACCATCCCACCATCTCAACTCATTTTGATCAAATGATCTTATAAACCATCTGATTAATAATCTGGGAGATGCTGCAGTCAACAAGTATACAAGAAAGATCCAAGCCTTGAAGTGGATAGTCCATGAGGCCCAACTTTGGATTGCCAGCTCGTCTAAAATCACTTCGATTGCAAGATCTCATAAGATTCTAACCATCCCACAGTGAGTTCCATCATATCAACCGTCGGAGAACAGATAGCAAAGGAATCACAAGAAGAATAGCTCATCTGATTCCTATTAGCAAAAAGGCATCGTCAGGGTGGAACAAAAACCAAGAAAACGTTTCCGCCTGTGTAACTCATCACAGGCACTCTCCAGTGTGAAAAAGGAGAACAAAAAAAGCATATTGCGTGTGTGGAAGGACCAACTATACTGCCATGTACACCATTTATCCAAGAAGAATCAATTTCGATATCTACTACTTATGCCCATGTCAAAGAGAGCTAAGTAGTCATTTGTCAGCAGTAAAACATTACTTCCTTTACTGAGTCCTTGATTTGAGGCAGCGGGCGGACCTCTGTGCTCCGTTCCCTGGTGTTTCCACCAGCTGCTGATGTGGACCCACCATCTGATACGTCACTTTCCATGTAGTACCTTGCACGAAATGCTACCAAGTGAGCATAGTACGCGGGAGGAACTGCAAAAATGTCAGGTTCCCAACATTTAGATCATTGTATTACAAAAATTGGACAATCAAGAAACACGGGAGAATAAAGATAAGAAAATTTGAACAAACCTATGGACACCGAGCGAGTGCATCGGGCATACCTGTGAGCATGGAACAAATACAATTTTCAATATAAAAGATAATGAAAGGATTGGAGAACAAACTCCTATTGTAATTTCTTAAATTTCATGATATATGCATATGTATATGGGGGCCCATGGCATGGTGTTCCGAAACTAGATCCACTATGTCAATCCCAAATGGCAAGAAATCAATCGTGTTTTAAAAAAACCCAACAGATTTTTAGACAGGCAACGTTCTGAAAAACCACCAAATGGGAAGACAACCCTTTGACATGATGGCCTACAGCAGGTCTTAACATCAAAAGGTTGTGTGACCCTTCAATTGGGGAGGCCCCACATGTACCAATCCCACCCGGGCAAAATCTAAGAACACCAAATATATGGACTCTTGTAAGAGTGAATATGACCCTATAATTCATCCTACAGCAAACGAAAACATTAAAAAAAAAAATGCCCAAGCAGTGCAAGTGTTTTGATTTGAGAAAGCATCAGAGGTGCATAATTACGTGTAGCAGAGATTGTTCGTTAGCTTTTGCAATGTATCTGCTGTGAACTTGTTCTCATCCCACAGAACATGATAGTGGGTGGGACGGCTTGTTCCCTGAAAAGGCCATACAAGACAATAAAATAACAACATAAGACAACCATTCATCATGGCCAACAAGAACCATCGTGCTACCATTCGAACCAGCAGTTACCTGAATACCGGCATGGCTGCAGAGAAAAAAATCAAACTCAATTGGGTGGCATATCATCGTATCGACAACAGTTCCTAACCAAAACAGCCATTTATGCCAATATCAAGAATTTAAAAAGAAAAAAAAAAAAAAAAAAAAAAAAAACTGATAGCTTGACATACCTGGCAAGATGTTACCACTCCTGTCAGTTGAATTACGGTCCCTATGGTCTGCAGGGAAAAGCCGTGTGTGGTGTCTCTTTTGAACTACCACAAATGTCACAGGTGGAACATACCCTTCCTCCAATGAAACACAGGCCTGTAAGGTGGAATATTGAACATAGAAATGTCACCATTACAAAGTTTTCATATGACTAAATTTAGAAATTTAAAAAAAAAAAAAAAAACACTGTTATAAAAGGACAATGCAAGTTGGACCCCAGTATGGAAAATCACCTTCCTAATTGCATCCAACTCATAAAGCAAAACCTGACTGAACTGGCCTTTGCCCACACCATCCCTGCAAAACTCCAAATCATAAGCCAAAATACCAAACAGTTTCTCATCCAAGAAAAACCAAGACTAAATCATAATATTCGTACCCTACAGAGACTCCCAAGGTGAAGAATTACCTATAGAATATGATGCGATGAGGCTTCCGTCCCGTTGCTTGCCTGAATGCAATCAGTTGTTCTCTGCCCAATACCATAGATATTCTTTAAACACTGAATTCAAACACTTGCACCAACGATCATACAAAAACAGAGGAGAAAAAGACCTACCGGATCATCCCTTTGTTCATAGAACCTCTCTGAGGATCCTGCACAACTTGAAACAGATCTCTTATCAGCTCCTGCCGATGTGGCTGTGCCGAGACCAAACCCGGTACTTGGTGACCTCTGGCCAATCCATTGAAGCTACAACCTACAATGCACATCAAAGATGGATAAAAATCAAGTGCAACCCATAATAAATGAAAATTAATAACCAAATATATCATACTGCCGCAATTGACGGGTGGAATCCTCTCCTGGCGATGGATGCGTGACATCGCACCAAATATTATCGTGGGAACATCAGTTACATTAGGAATACGACTCGCAAGGGCATCAGCTAGCACTGTGTTGCGACCTCCAACCTATTCCAATAAATAACAAGCACACCAAATTATAACATTTATTCATGAATAATATAGGGCCATAACAATCTGTAACACAATTTTCATAAAAATAAAAATAATAAATAAAGAAGAATGAAAGGATTAAAAAAAAAAAAAAAAAAAAGAAAAGAAAAGAAAGAAAAAAGGAGTATGCTCATTCTCACTGTTGGAGGATTTTTAGAAGAAAAGGATAATGGAAGTTTCACAGACCATTCTTCATTTCTTTTTTCTCCAAAAAATCCCCCAATCAAAGGCTTATGAGTTGTCTAATTTGTGATATGGTATTTGCCACTTGTAGAAAAGTTGTGGCTGCTTGAAAGGCTACTTAAAAAGAGGCAAAAGAACAAGAGAAGAAACACATCAAACATTCAAAGTTCAAACAACTTGAAAGAATCACAAACCTTGACATTAATTTTTAAGGCACATTCAAATTCAAACAATCCGGGCTGATAGGCAATATCTAACTCTCAGGGCAGCTGAGGAGAGTCTCTCTCATCCTATTCTCATCACGGTTGTGTATGCCAGCTGTTTCCAAATCCAACGCATGGTTCTCTGGGACGAGCTTCGAAGAACTTCTCACTTCTCGGTGGGCCCGTGGGTGGTGTGTGGGGACTTTAACACGACCATCAGCCCAGATGAGAGGTTAGGAGGATCGCGGCGCATGACATCAGCTATGACTGATTTCCAGGAAGCAATCAGTGACTCGGGGCTGTTGGATGCGGGTTATTTGGGCTCTCCTTTCACGTGGTGTAACAACCGAGCAGGGAGTGGTAGGAGATGGGCGAGACTCGACAGGATTCTCTTCAATCCGGATTGGCTGCGTACCTTTCCCAGCTGTAAAGTTGAGCACATCATGCGATCTCACTCTGATCATTCCCCTATCCTTCTCTCCTTTCAACTTCAACCTTCGTCATTTCCTCGGCCCTTCAAATTCCAGCGAATGTGGACCACCCATGATGACTTCTTCTCAATTGTCAAAGATTCCTGGACTGACGATATCTCCGCAACTCCAATGTTCAAGTTCTTTCTTAAGTTGAAAAAGCTGAAATCAGTGTTGAAATCCTGGAACAAATCGACATTCGGCGACGTCACTAAAATTGTCCTGGAAGCGGAAAAGGAAGTTCTCAAGGCTGAATTAGCCCTCATCAATTCCCAATCAGAAGTGGATTCCATCAATCTCAACCACGCCCAAGCGAAGCTGAAAAAGGCTTATCTCCAGGAGGAGATTTTCTGGAAGCAGAAGTCAAGGATCAAATGGCTTTCAGAGGGAGATAGGAACACTCGTTTCTTCCACGATTCAGTGTTAGACAGATATAGAAGACTGCAAATTGTGAAGCTTAAAACAGCTTCTGGTGAGCTATTAGAGAAGACTGAGGATATCGGGGAGGAAGCTGTTTCTTTTTTCAAGGACCTGTTCTCTTCCAACGCCGTCAATCAGATTGGGGATATCATCAACTGCATCCCTCGGATCGTCACTAGCCAGATGAATGTTGATCTTAAGAAGCCTATTACGCGTGATGAGGTCAAGGCAGCTGCGTTCTCCATTCCGATCGACAGTGCTCCCGGTCCCGATGGTTTTGGT
This sequence comes from Magnolia changhungtana, assembly GCA_030180095.1. Taxonomy (NCBI): domain Eukaryota; kingdom Viridiplantae; phylum Streptophyta; class Magnoliopsida; order Magnoliales; family Magnoliaceae; genus Magnolia; species Magnolia changhungtana. Next base: position 397,657 of record JASAUF010000441.1, on the reverse strand, counting down.
GGAGCGTTTTACTCTTCCTGTTGGGATATTATAGGGCAGGACCTCTTCGAAGCAGCCACCGACTTCTATCAGGGAGGGCCGATCCCCAGAGCATTTCAAAGCACTCTAATATGCCTCACCCCCAAAAAAACGAATCCAGACCTCATCACAGACTTCAGACCCATCAGCTTGTGCAACTGTATTATGAAGATTTTCTCTAAAATCATGGCCAACAGGCTAGCAAATTGCCTCCCCGACCTGATTTCAGAAGAGCAGGGTGCTTTTGTAAAAGGAAGATCCATTGTAGAGAATATTTCTATCGCTAGGGAGATGGCCTTCGAGATTGACCGAAAGGTTTTTGGCGGCAACATGATTATCAAGGTCGACATGGAAAAGGCTTATGATCGTCTCGAATGGGGATTCATCACGCAGGTCCTCAAGAAATTTGGATTTGATCTTCAGTGGATCTCAAGAGTCCGGCGTTGCTGGGAAGACATGTGGTTCTCTGTTCTTATCAACGGGAAAAGTTTTAGTTTTTTCAGCTCATCCAGGGGGCTAAGACAGGGAGATCCTCTGTCTCCGTCGATTTTTATCCTTGCTGCCGACGTGTTGAGCAGGGGCTTATCCAAGCTTTTCTCTTCGGGATGTTGCCAACCATACAAACTGCCCCAAAATTGCCCAACTATCTCCCACCTCTTTTTCGCTGACGATGCTATTTTATTCCTCAATGGCAGGTTGTCCAATGTCAGAGCTCTTCTTAAGTTTATCAACCAATACGAGAACGCCTCTGGTCAAAAAGTTAATACTTCGAAGACCTGTTTTATAACTCCATCAAAAACAGCCAGAAACAAGATCCAAAAGCTCCAGAACTTGACTGGCTACAAGCAGGCGTCGCTTCCTACGATGTACCTTGGCGTCCCTCTCACAAAAGGTAGATGTCCGGCCCCTCTATTGCAACCTGTAGCCCAGAAAATATTCAGCAAAATTGAGGGGTGGAAGGCCAAGCTTCTCAACCAGGCGGCAAAGCTGGTCTTGATCAAACATGTTCTCACTTCCATCCCCATCCATATTCTTTCAGCCATTACCATTCCCAGATCCGTCTCCATTATGATCGAAAGGGCGATTGCAAACTTCTTCTGGGGGTCTTCTGAGAAAGGTAATAAACTGCATTGGGTTAGATGGCCAACCTTGTGTACCCCCACTCAAGAAGGTGGTCTGGGCATCAGGGCTTTCGGTGAAGCAACGCAGGCGCTCAGAATCAAGATGGCTTGGCGGCTTCTTCAGGGTAAAACTCAATGGGCCAAATTTTTCATTGCGAAATATTATACAAAGATTGTTGCAGCAAAAGGGAAAAATTGCTCCATCAGTTCATCCCAGTGGAAAGAGGTGTTTAGAAACCTGCAGTTCGCCATTCTTCATTCAAGATGGTTGATAGGGGAAGGGAAGATAAACATTTGGAACCAGAACTGGACGGGCTGCGGTCTTCTGTCAGGAGCAGCAGTCAGGCCAATCCCTCCTCATCTCACAGAAGTGTCAGTTAGAGACATTTTTGCCCACCCTCCGTCCCGAGATCTGATCGAAATTCAGCGATACGTTTCCTCCGCAGCTATACGGAAAATCTCAGCTCTTCCTATTGCAATTACTGACAGGCCTGATAGGCTTATCTGGGACCTCTCAGCCTCAGGCAACTTCTCAGTTAAATCTGCCTGGAATGGCATCAGGTACAATCGTCCTATCCTGCATTGGACCAAATGGATCTGGAACAAATCCCTTCCCCCTAAAATGAGCATCCTCGTCTGGAAAATTATGCATGATGCCGTCCCGGTGGACCAAGCAACGCAGAAACGTGGCATAGCATTAGCTTCGCGTTGCGAGTGCTGCGGTCCGTCTTCTCTCCGATCCCAGTCCCCAGCTGATCAGTTGCCCATCGGTCCCCAAACAGCTCACAATACAACTTCTACCGTTCAGGGAGCGCTGCAGTTAGCAGAGCAGACGCACGGTACAGCTGTTCTCCAAGCTCTTCAGCATCAACATCCAAGCCCAAATACTCATCTCGCATTGTCATCCAATGCTCAGCAGGACAGCCACCTGCTTTCAGCTCTGCATCATCCCAGCCAGAACAGAGGTCAGCGCCATTTTCATCTCTCCAATGCTCAACAGGTCCACCACCTGCCTCCACCCCTGCTTCAAACCAGTCACAACAGAGGTCAGCGTGCCGCTTCTTCCTCAGTTCTTGGAGATGTGGAAAATCAGGATCATCTCTTCAGCCACGGTGTAATTGCAGCCCAGACCTGGAGCCACTTCAGTCGTCTATTTGGTGTCGCCATCTATCCTAATCAGTCTATTTCTCAGCGCATTCACCTCTGGACGTCTAAAGCTAGCAACAAAACTAGAACATCTTACCTCATGGGTCTTGTCCCTAGTATCATAATTTGGGAAATTTGGGTCAGTAGGAATCAGGCTCGTTTTGAAGGCCAAGTGATGTCCTTGCACACCATCCTCTTCAAAGTGTATCGATGGCTGCACGAGCTCGGCTCATCAATCTCGGCCCCGGACAGGAATTCCATGTCCGACTTTATCACTCTTCAAGCCCTTAGGATCAACAAAGTCCAACCTTCTCCTCCTTCAAAATTTATCAAAGTTAACTGGTCACGACCTCCTCATGGCTGGCTTAAATTGAATGTAGATGGTTCCTCGAGGGGTAATCCGGGCCCGAGCGGAGGAGGAGGAATCTGCAGGGATCACCAAGGCAAGATCATCTTTGCTTTTCACAGAATCTATGGACATTCTTCAAACACTATGGCTGAGGCACGGGCCATGCTGGATGGCATTAAGATTTGCTCTAACTTGGGTCTTACTAATATAATGGTGGAGTCTGATTCTAAGACCATTGCAGATTCGGTTAAAGATCCTCGATGTCCATCCTCGTGGAACATCTGGTATATTCTCGGTGAAATTCAGATTTATAGCCAACCCCTCAACCTCAGTTTCAGCCACATTTATAGGGAGGGGAATTCAGTAGCGGATGCTCTAGCCAGGATGGCTAGTGAAGGATGGCCAAACAGATTGTACACTGCTCGTCCCAACCTCCCCAGACTAGTGCGCGGTTTACTTGCCACTGATAATATTGGCATTGGGACTGTTAGGCGGCAATAGCTAGGGCCCCTTTTCTTCCTTCTGCTTTTCTTTTTGAGGCTGGTCTTTCTTTGTGCAGTGTTAAGTTATATGATGGGAGTGGCCCGATCCTTTTTGTTAGGGCCCTCCTGAATGGTTGTAAATTGTCATATGGAATGAATTGCCCTTTTAAAAAAAAAAAAAAAAAAAAAAAAAAAGATACTGTTTATTGACTTTGGATGCCTGTCTTGGTTGGCAACACTGCGACACTATGCCCAATTCCGTTTCGCAAACACGTTTTATCTTTCTTGCAAAATCAGAAAATAAAACGCTTTAGTTGATTCATTCCATTTCTCTAGGATTTGGGGTCTTGGCTGCACTCACCATATGAACCACTCATGTCAGGTAAAATGATAATAAGCAATTGGATATATTTTTTCTTATCTCCACTTTGTAGGTTTGCAGTGGTTTGTTTGTGTACATCCATCAAAGCCATCTCAATCCTATTAGGGCGATCTGCGCGGATGGGCACCAATGGATTTGGGCTGAATGTCTACCAAAGAGAATGAAGAACTTTAGGGAGCATGCAATGATGCTAATGACTATATTCAAATATAAAAGTCAGAACTCAATACCATTCCTATATTTCGACACATGCCAACCAGTTCGTGGCAAAATGTATGAACTGCATCTGGAGGCAGACGTGAGAAGTTTATGCATGTCCAGTATTCAACATTGCCACCATTAACCATTTTCTGCACACATGCCAGTACAACAAAATTCAAGAGTTAGATAGCAACAGGAGGAAATCTTCAAATGCTCTGACAAAGATATGTGATACGTGCACAGAAGTTGTTAGTTTATGCTTGAATGTGCGCATCTGCATGTTTACCATTTGATTGCATGCTTGTTGAAAACGGATGTTTGCACAGAACATTTAGCAATAAAAATAGTAAAACACTAAAATCAGTGTCAGAACAAGCAGACACACCAAAATTAATGTCCAGCAAGATGCCATGGCAGTGTAAATGCATGCATGATGATATGAACATTGAATGAATAGATCTGTGAAACAGTTAATCAAAGGAGATGCATCCATCTTGAGACACAAACACTGATCATCAACAAACAATTATAAAAGCTACATCATTTCCTATGGCTTGAGAATTTTAGTTTCTAATTGCACCATTGAAATTGCATATAGGCTTCGAAGGTCAAATGCCTACTAAAAGGAGTTTTGTAAGTTACAATGCAGGGGTTCTAGTGGAATGGGCACTTTCAACTAGAAAGGCTTCATGGCATCAGTAGAGTTGGAGCCTTACAATCAATGACTCCAGTGCAGCCACAGCATCTCAAGCATGTTAATGGAATTAACAAGAGAGCAATATGTCCTTAAGGTCATGATAACATTTTAAATGACAAAATATGCAAGAGAGCAAGTATAGGGATCAACCTTGTTGATCATATTCCACTTCCCCACTCGAGGATAGCAGTTAGCCTCACCCCCACTAGCATGATACTTGAGCTGAAACAACCAATAGAACCATAAGCATGCCCATGATTATCAGATAAATACTTCGAATCAAATAATCACTCGGGAGGTGGCAAAACACGAGCATTAACAGCAGCAAGTCTGTCTTGAACTTGAATCCCAAACTCCTGTGCATACTGATCCCTGTTGTAACTGTTGCGCACAACCATCTGCAATGGAATGAGCTCCAAGAATCAAGAATGAACAGATGCAAGACCTAATTTGAAGGAATAACTTAAAATTAATATAAAAAAAAAGGGCCCTTATATCTGACTGGCTGATTGCTGTGGCCCCATCTCAATATAAAGTTGATTTTCCCAGTTACAAAATTGAGAGCCTGTACCTCATGGATGTTCCTCTCCTTGTCAGCAGGACGTTGACAGGCAGCCCTCAAGATGGCAGTAACCTGCCGCTCATTCAATTTCCTTAGTATCGCCGCCCTTCAACAATGTGACAAACCTGACAGCATATAATCATTCATGATGTCAAAAACAGAAATTTGACACATGCATGCAACAATGCAGAGTACAGGAAAAGCAAAGTAATGATATTAGGACAGTAGTGGCTTTATACCTCCATAGGTAAGTACCTTGACCTGGCATCACTACCAACTTGAAGACATGGCAAGAAAATCTTGCGGAGGACAACTCCGTACTTCTCTTTGAAGTACTCAATTACAGAAATGGTACCCCCCGGTCATTAATGGGAAATCTAAAAGGCACCAACAATGCTCATTATTCACGATGTGCAAAATGAACCTCACACCAAACAGTTACAAGGATCACGATATCAGAATCATATTGTGTTGTCTCAGAAATGTAATACAATAAACATAGTGCACAATGCATCAAGACATTTATTTGAATCTTTTTTAAAGTAAGAATTTGTTTGATTCTTGAAAAAAAACATTTGAGGTTTATGCATAGTAACAAAATTTATATATCATCAATAAGTTATAATGAAATTCAAGCATTGCCTTTAAAAAAATGAATTTCAAGTATCATGATGGGAATGTATCAAGCTGAATTTAAACAAACTATGCTTACGTCAGCTCGCTCGTTGGCTGAGCAGTTATCCCTGAAATTCGATATTGTTTAGATGACTCCCTCCAGTGGGAGGCATAGACCTTTACTCCCCTCAAGGCCTTCTTTATCTGGCAAAAACCAAACCATGTGTCAATGACACTAATGAGAAAAAGTTTCAAACAAAAGATCATGCTAACCATAATGAAATCTCATTTACCAGTGAGAACAAGTTTCAAACAAAAGATGATGCTAAACAAAATGAAATGTCATTAACCGTATGATAGAAATAAGAGCATATCTATAACTCCCATTAAGCTATTGTTTGGTTGCACCAAATATCATGAAAATTTGCAACACAGTAGACTGATTAATCATGAATTTCACGATGTTTGGTTCAACCAAACAAACTCCTATAAAAATAATAAATTTTTCTTCACACAAAAAATAACAAATGCAGGTAGAAGTAATACCTTAACGTGGTCGGTATCAGATAACGGCCTTGTTGGATCTCGGAAATTGAGATACTGAGATACAAAATCTATAACTGGAATTGGTTCGTAAAATGACGTTGATGAGATATTTGTAGAAAGGAATAAAATGTATGAGCAAAAGAGAGCAAACTACACAAAGATAGCTTTGGAGAGAAAAAAGTTAAAAATGAAAGAAGTTAATACCAGCAACATCAGTACATGTGCCAAAACAGTCAGAAACAAAAACAACAACAATAATAATAATATTGTTTGTTAACTTCTTAAAAAATTTATATGTAATATGGGCAAAACACCAGATTACATAAATCAATCAGAACTTGGACATGAGAAAACTGTAGTTCAGCAAACAAATACCAATGTTCAGCGAAAGCCCCATCTGTGTAGGGCGGATGCTCTGATAGCATCCCCTCCAACACTCCAAACCATCACCTAGAGGACTTCTTTGACCCAACTCAGGAGAGAAAAAAGTTCTTCGCACGCGAGTATAACTGTGACCATCAAAGGCAGACAAAAGTTCATAACAATTTATATTGAGTGGTTATATCAAAAGCAAAGGGTAGCAAATAATTACTTGAACGAAGGCGATTCTCTTAGCACCACATTAAGCATTTGTATTGTCTCCTGTGGTGCATCCAACTGTCTAGCTCGCAAAAACTGCTTCAGATGGTGCATATCAGCTCGAGCAGCAAACTTAATCGCCACCTTAAACTCTCTCTCCCTTCTACATTTTCAAACAAACTCAAAATAACCATCAAGATAAAAACAACAAGAACAGAAACCACAATTTAAGTGTTTTTTTAGGAAAGTCAAGAGAAACCATAGGAAAATATGTAAAACAGTAGTCAGAAGAAAGAACAAGGCTTGACTAACAAACCTGGTCGTTGAACTAGTGGAACCTGTCTCATCTTTGTCAAATAACTTGATGACAAATTCTTTTGAGTCAAATGGCAAAGGCCCAGCAGTGTACAGGCTCTTTCTACCATCATAAACGGGCTTTCTTCTACCCAAATGTGATTCCTTATGGGTTGCACTACAAGGAAACTGGCCTTTACCGGCGGTCAAAACCGCCGGCAAAGGCCAAGAAAACCGCAGGCAAAGCCTTTGCCCGCGGCTATCTAACAGCCGGTAAAGCCTCAGTCGGTAAAGGCTTTACCGGCGGCCAGGACCTTTACTGACAGTTGTGCTGGACGCCGGTAAATCATCAGTTTTTGTTGAAAAATGGTCAAAAGCTACGGATAAAATCCGTAGCTAAATATGACTAGCCCCACAGTACAACCGTAGCCATTGGTACCGTAGCCACGGTAAATGCATAGCCTGCTGAGTGGGGTTCAGAAAGTTGGATACAAGGATAAAAACAAAAACAAAAATAAAAAAGATGATATGCATGAATCTGGAAGGGAAACAAGCATCAATTAATCAGTGAAAGTCAAGAAACCAAATTAAAAGTTACACTTCAGAAAAGCTAGAAAGAACATACAGTATGTGCAAGTTCAAGTTCGGCAATTGAGATAACTCTGGTGGAAGGCTCCCAGATAAGTTGTTATTGTCCAGAAGGCTGCAAAGATTCATTTTCCAATACCTTGAATGTAATACAAACAGAAAAAAAAAAAAAAAAAAAAAACCATTAGCTTAACTTACAAGTGAACAAGAATTGGTAATATGGAAAGCTCAGGTGGAATTTCCCCACTAATTGAATTATTGTTCATGTGCCTGCCAAAGAAAGTAGATTATTATATCAAAAGGTTAAACTTTTGTGCCAAATAAAAGCGGCATTACAAATCAAAGCCCACTCACAAATGCTTTAATTTCTCTAACTTTGCAAATGATTTTGGTATTGGTCCCGATATATGGTTCTGATCTATTTGTATTCTGTCCAGCTTAGGAAGAAAACCAAGCTCATTGGGCAAAGAACCTGATAATTGATTTCCATTCAAGAGCCTACAACGAATAGCCACTTGGAAGAAGAAAATTTCACAAAGGAGATTGATTTTCTCACGGTTCATTTGATACTCCGGCTGCAGATGATTGACAGGCAAGCACTCAGATACGGGGCATATCGGGCAAACTAATTTCAATTAAACCGTATAGATTGTGGAATCACTGAAGCAAAGTTAAAATCCCAAAATCAAGTTGATTGAATGATCCTATCCTCTGATCCGTGGGTACTTTAGTTTACTAAATTAGGATAGGTGGATATTTTTCATCCAACCATCCAATAAAATGATACTCGTTTAAGAAAATAGGATCGTTGGATATTTTGACCAAACGATAGTTAAGACCATGATATAAGTGTCTTTTTATTCTACATCCGAACCATGGACCCATAATTTGTATGGTTCAATTTGAATTTCTTTTACAATCCAAGTACATAGTTTCTCAATGCATGTGTATCATCCATGACATTTTGCCAGAGTACATAGTTTCTCAATGCATGTGTATCATCCATGACATTTTGCCAGAGTACATAGTTTCTCAATGCATGTGTATCATCCATGACATTTTGCCAGAGTACATAGTTTCTCAATGCATGTGTATCATCCATGACATTTTGCCAGAGTATCAATTTTCTTCCTTCCATATGTTGATCCCATGTACTGACAGTTTAAGAGTGAATTTCTTAAAAAACCCATTAAATGTGAATTTCCTACAAAAATTGTGGGCCTACCCTGATGCCTGTAGATATCCTATCCATTAGTTGCATGTGTATCATCCATGACACTTTGCCAGAGTATCAATTTTCTTCCTTCCATCATTTTACGAGTGAATTTCTTTTAAAAAACCCATTAAAAATTCAAGTGGGCCACACCACTGGAAACAGTAGTGATGGAAATGCCCACCATTAACTTTCCTGGCCCACCGTGATGTTAAAATGCCGTACAAGCTTGTCCAGTCATTTCATTCACTTCGTTTAAAAAAGGAAATAAAAACCATTGAATAACTTCTATTACAGATGAAAATATATTTGTACATCCAAAACAACAACAACAACAACAACAACAACAACAAAAAAAAAAAAAAAAAAAAAAAAATCAAATGTAAGCTTCAGCTAATATGGGTTTATCTTCCTTTTCGTCCTCAGACCCTTCATCACCAAAATCCTCATTTTCCCCAATCTCCAACCCTTCTAACAACCCATGGAAATTGAAATTTTACCCATGGAAATTGATAAATGTCTATTGAATGGACGGTTAAAAATAACATAGTTTGTGGTCAAATTTGAAAGGAAAATCAGATGGCTAATATCATCTCCTCTGACCATTTTAAAATTTGCAAAATTACCATAAGATCTTGTCCAGCATTTTCATATGATTGTAAAGCTGATTATTATTATAATAATAATAATAAAAAAAGGAAAGGAGAAAAAAAATCTTATACGAGTAATATTTACATCCTTGTTTTCAATGATCCAAACCGTTTATAGCTTGGCCACACCGTGGATGGAAAATACCAGAAAAGGAAAAAAGATGAAAATATTTCAACCCTTGGATATGTTCAAAGGATAAGTGGACCATCCATGTTCAAAGGAAAAGTGCCTAACACAAGTTTACCATGTTCGCACGTGTGCTTGTGTAGGCATTGGGCAGAACTTTATACTGATGGGGGCTTAGCTAGCCTCTGGGACACAATGACAATATTGTATTGATCAGATAATCCTAACCGTTTAAATATTTCTACTCTTTGAATAATTGAAGACACTACAAGAAAACTGGCCTTTACCGTTTAAATATTTCTACTCTTTGACCATTTGACAGTGCAAATGGTGGATGGAGTTGCTTTCAATGGGCCCATCATCATCTCTTTGTGGGGCCCAACAATTTAGTGGTCATCATCTTCGAGATTTGACCCCTTAGATTTTAGCCTCAAACCATTGTCTAATCACTTGTCCAACAAATGAGAGAGAGAGAGAGAGAGAGAGAGAGAGAGAGAGAGAGTTAAATATGAAGTTTTCAGCACATAGCTACTACCATGTCTTTTGTGGGGCCCACCGATTGTGTGGTCAATCTGGAGATTAGACCACTTACATTTGTGCATGAAACCATCGTGTGTAATCTTTTTTTTTTTATTATTATTATTTTTTTTGGGCCCAGCGTTTGTGCATGAAGCATTCATGAGTGTAATCACTCGTGAAAAAAAAAAAAATAGAGTTAGAAATGAAGTTTTCAGCACGTAATGACCATATTTTGTGGGGCCCTGCAATTGGGTGATCAGATTAGACCAGTGCATATAAGACCAAGGTGTGTGATCACTTGTGAAAAATTAGTTAAAAATGAAGTTCAAGGAGCATATATGTAGATGTGATGACAGATGAGTTAATTTTCTACTAGCCTCGTGCGTGTACACAAGGCACACATGTACAAGATCAGAGCCCATCATCTGGCGATTCTGATTGCCTAGATTGGTCTGAAAATCAGGTTGATCTGATCATGCATCTGGTGGGTTAACATGTGTAGAATGAACTTAGATCGTTGGTTGATTTCTCTTAAGTGTTGGATTGTTTTACCCATATGATGATTAAGCCACTTAGAATATTTAATTTCACATGCATTTATCAAGGATTATCAAGGAGAGGGAAAAAAGACACATGCATATTTCAAGAATACATTTAGCATTTTGACATGAGCTAAACAGTTATCAAGGATGCAGTACCTTCAAGCCCACTGAAAAATCCGAATTCTCATTGTTGTCGTTGTTAATGCAAGCCACTGGAAGAAGTGTGAGTAAAATAATTGTAAGTTCCTATTGCAAATCAAAGCAGCACACGATAATCAAAAACCACTTTTAAGTTCCTGATTGGTGTTCTTCGAATCAAAGAATGACTGAACAAAATCAGAGGAGAAAATAAAGCCAAAAGCTTGCAAGTGTTAAGTCAAGAATATTTAAACCTGTGCAACCGACTCCTCAAACTCAGTAGGTTCAACATCCTTATCTTTATGAATTTTCCTCCTCGTGGTATACATTTTGACTGATCTGCCTCTGAACAAGATAAAGAACAAAGGAAAAAACTCATGAGTTGTCCATAAATGCAAACAAAATATAAAACAAAATAAAATAACATGTGATTTCTTATGTTTGAGTGAAAAATAGAAGCTTTCAAACTTTTCCACTGAAAAAATTATCATGGATTTTACAAACCAATTCAGCGCTCACAGCCTCACACAGATTTCGAATGAATGGTAAATGAATTTATATCAGTTCCTGAACATGTGATTGTGAGAGAAATTCAAAGGTAGAGAAAGCAAAAAGGGAAACACATCTCCCGCAAATATGAACCAGAAACAAGTTCCTTCATTTCCACGCAATTTTCCATAAGGTTCTCCCATGTCTTTCTTATTGTTTCTCCTCCCACCAAACCAGATGTCTCAGTTTCTACTGCACACATTCGTCTCTCACCACAACAAACAACACCAGTGAATCATATCTTAGCAAAGCCTCATAAGAAATACAATCTCAGAAGGATGCAAGCAAAGAAATCTTAGCAAAGCCTATAAAAATCAGAACAATTAAAATTAGAGCCAAACACATCCAACATTTGTGTACTTAGACCATGAATCATGCACAAGAGAATGAGATTAATGAAGGTGATAGTAATTGAATGAACAAATTATAACCAAATTGCCAACGTAATAACTTAAATGTTGAAATTTTGATAAAATTATAATAAAGGATATAAAGCATGATCTGTATTTGGAAAAAAACAGGTACTTGAACTCTAGAAAAACAAAAATCAGTATAGAAAATGGACTTTTATACTCAAATCACTCAATCTAAGGTCCACCCACGTTTTGTAGAGTTATTTCAACTTCTGCATTCATCGAATCTGTCTGAGTCTAGTTTGGAGGTTTGAAACTCGATAGACGGGCATTTTATTCATTTCCAAAAATTGCAATTTTTTTCAATCTTCTCTTCATTTGAATGGAATGATAATTCATCCATTTTCAGTATAATAAAGTTGCTCAGGCATTTTGGAGAAGAGGCTTCTAACTAAAAGTTCTTAATATTTAAATCAGAATATTTTACGCATAAGCAGAGAAAAAATCAAAACAAATCATCAAATACCTTCTGTTATGCATAAGAAGATGAAAAGCTGAAACAAATCACAAGATAAATCTCTGTAGATTAGTCAAGCAAAACTACACACATGAAACAAACATTAGCTGTAACAACCAACTGCCAAAATCAATTATTTTTGTTTTCAGAAATAACAAGAGAGAGAGAGAGAGAGAGAGAGAGAGAGAGAGACATAATAATTAGATGCATAGACATACCATTACTCTTAATGAAGCCTAAGGGAAACTAAGAAAACTAAGAAAACTCTTGTGGGTTTGGTGGTATCATAGGTCCCCACGAAAGAAAAGAAAACTAAGGGAAAAGCGATATAGCTTTTGATTACTTGTTGTCACCAACAAAGTCAGTGAAAACCACATCATCTTTAATTAAAAAACAATCAGTCGGTGGCCAAATATCAAGTTATGAGCTTACCAAGCAATATCAAGAGTGACACTATTGAAAATTTATGAGCTTACCGGCAAATACAAATGCAATTAGACGGATGGGAAGGTTTCCTTACTCTTGGGCCCTAGCCCACTAGATCAATTTTCAAGCTACATATATTGATAGAAAAATACAGAGACTTACCAGCAAATCCTGCTAATTGGCCACAACAATCCTTTCAATATGTTAGCATTCATGATAGAAATCATCAAGACAGCCAAATGCTGAAAATCCTCTCACTTCAACTCCAGCTCCACCTGGATCCTTACTCTTACCCGGGTGGTAGACTCCCTGGAGTTTCAACACCGGGTCAAGGGTTCGAGTACCCATGGTGGCGAAATCCCACGGTGTGCGTGTGTGGAGTGCGTGCGCGTGTGGTGTGAGTGTGTGGGGGTGTGTGTGTGTGTAAAAAAAAACTCCAGCTCCGCCATCCCGCCTTTCCGGCAAGTGACTAAATGCAGGCCATTTAAACAGCAGCAGCAACAACCATTTCTGTTCCCGCAAAAATGCCGATGGGCTCAATTGCATTAGACCGCATTCCTAATTTGGGGTAGGTCCAAAGATTCCAAACAGGTTCTAAGAAATTCAAGCATTGAGAAAGGCACCCAATTTAAAGTAAATCAGATTAGGCAAAAGCAAAGGAAAGAAGGGATCGAGGTATCCAGGGCAATAGAAGTGTGATTCCTTCTGCTTTTGTACAATGAGATGCGTGAAGAGGGATATGAGATTGCACGGGACAAACTGAATAGAGAGCCATTATTGTTGATGTTCGCTTTCGGTCTCCACTACAGCATCGTTTGTGAGATTCTGCGCATCCAAAAGCTTCATTTGATGCTCTGCGTGTTCTCTTTTGCAAGCGCTTATGCCTATGATAATATCAATCATAGGGCCAGTAGTGCCGTAGAATACAAGGGGTGCCAATGACTTCTGCCGTATCCCTGCTGGAATCGCCATCAGAGCCCCTGCAACAGAGAACACCCACGTGCGTGGAGCACTGCAAACATCAAAAACAAAAGTCTTGGTTATCACTGGATTTCAAACACTCCCTTTGCCTAGCCAAATGCACTCCCAGCAATGCATCAGGTGGGCACTGATGTAGATGGCCTGGCTGAAACCAGACCATCAACACATCCCACACATTGTTGCAAGATCACAAGGAAGACTGGATTTATGGAACTTCTCAGCAGCAGCTACTTGTAGATGAGAAAGCTGTGCAACTAGCAGCATGTGGAGCCCAACATGGTGTGCGTGGAGAAGCCAATCTGTCCAACATGGTCATCCCACTATGAAAATGAGGCGTCTCAAAAAATCAGGCCAATCCAATCATTGGGTTGGCCACACCAAATGGACAACCACCCGAAAATCCTCAAAATTCATGTGGTCGCCCACCTGATGGCTGGATGGGCCTGATTTCTGGGGTACCCCATTTTCATGGTGGGGGGAACTCCACTCAATGGGTTAAATGCCCTTGCACACACCATGGGCCCCATACGCAGCCAGTTGCATGGTTTTCTCATCTACGACTAGTTGCGGGTGAGACATTCCCAGAAACTCATGTATGACATATGCTAGTTGACTTTTGTCATTGGACAGATTTTGACTTAGATTTTACAAATAAATTGTGGAGTAAACATGGGATGGGTTTGGAACCCAACTTTCCTAGTTGATATAGGAAGTGGTTCCTGCAACATGTGTATGTGGAAGCTATCAATCCTTCTCACCTTGTCTATTTAATGAAAATAGAGAAATCTTCAATAGTGTCACAGCAAAAAGGGAAATTTTGCCAGAAAAAGACAAGTTCCAAATGTTTACAAACTGAAGTGCCCTGAATTGTCGGATGAGTAGATAGGGAAAAAAAAAAAAAGCAGTTAACCATCATGCACATCAGAAAATGTCAGGGAACTTCCACACTCGGATAGGTGTAGTAATGCGGCTAACCATTTCCTGGTCTAGAGACTACAGCCAGTTATACAGTTAGCTTTGAAAACCCGAATATGGAGTTCCCAGAATCACTGTCAGCAGTAGAGAGTAGAATATTCTGTCATGATAAAATCACCAGATTAAACACAATCTCAAGAAGAGATTTGAACAATAAAAGGGTAAGACAGACCACACAGATGCTCACAGCCAAGATACTGAGTCACAACCCAAACTTCAAAACTGTAGTGATGATCCTAACTATCCAATTGGCAGCCATCAACAAATGGTTAAAATGAAAAATAGCCAAGGTACTAGATTCAACAAACAGATATCCATTAATCAGATTTAGGATCATCCAGCAAAACAGATATCAATGATGCACCCAAATGTGAATTGGGTTTGATTCGAAATCTGAAAATTTTCAGGGAGAAGGTGAATATTCCTCCATTAAAAGCTTTCATAATGATTGAAGGGGAAGGAGCAGATGGTGTTCTCATGATTAACAATTTCATGATTAAGAGTGAGCAAAATTGGTGTTCTCATGATTAACAAAATTGGTCTATAAGAGTGAGTAAAATTGGTGTTCTCATGATTAACAATTTCGACACAAACCTTGCTCACAGGACTCCCATGATATGTCTCATAAGGGCCTTCTTTTGCAGCAAGCTTAGAAGAAGCTTTCAGAGCATGGTAGTAGATAGTCTCAAAAATGTCTTTGTTAAGCTCCTGAGCCTGCACGAACCCAAAACTGATCAGCATTCCCGACTAGTTCAATCAATAACAGATATTAAATGACCTCTTGGAAACTTGCAATCACCTCCAGTGAATCAAATGGCATGCCAAGTAATATGAAAGTATCTGCAAGACCCTGCACTCCTATGCCTATTGGCCTATGGCGCATGTTGGCCTGATTTTTGGAATAGGGGGCATTCACCTTGGGGCCTACCTTATGAAGGGCCCGAATCTCACATGCGTGTGACTGCTTGTCTTGCATTTGCAGATGGATGTTTGCAAGCAGCATGTCTTAAAAATTAGGATTCTTTGAGTGTGTGGAGTAGGCATACCATTAATGCTATCATACCAGCCACTGCACCAATTCTGAAACCCTTTGCAGCAAATTCACCACTGAAACAAATTTGGTTCAAGGATGACAGATTTATACCCCTTCGTATATCTTTCACCTTTCAGATATTTGCAGCGCTATTAGTTGAGTAATATTAGATATAATAGAGATGTTAACTCTACAAAGTTCGGAAACTTCCAATTTTAACACCATGCTTTTCTGCATGTGTAATATACACGAAAAAGGTTGAGAGAATAACAAAGATGGGCACCCAGAAAAGGCTCTTCTTCTTCTTCCCCTGTGACAATTTCGAGTCATGTAAGAAGGAAACCTTCCACAAGCATGGAGTCCAAGGAATATGAAGCAAAGAGAAAAAACTTACAATGTATTTGGTAACTAGAAGGAAAACCAAGAAGACTGATCCAATGAGGATTGTCTACCAATTCCACTGAGAATGTAGTAAAAGAAAACAGTCAGTGAGGAAAAATGACAACAATCTGTACTTCTAAACTCATTAGCTTAATCGACTGGGCCAGGGAAATTTAGTTTTGGCTTGACTAAGTCATTGGACAACCTAATTGACTTATCATGGTTACTAGTTTTGAGTTGGTTGGTTTCCATCTCAAATCCAAGCTTTTAAACACTATCAATAACAGTCGTTTTCAGTAGATTTTCATACCCCGTGATGTACAAAACTCCATACCAAATGCTACTGGTCCCGATGGCAATGTGGCGCGAACTCCCCATGCATGCGTAAATCAGAGGTGGAACAAAACTAGAGTGTGTAACGTTTGATTGGAGAAAGATTCGTCAACCAATGCATGCTGTCATTAGGAAAAAAAAAAAAAAAAAAGAACATAAACTCAATTGCAGCTTCCTTTCCAACATGCTGACATGAGAAGAACATCCATGTGCTTTTGACATCTTCTCTTCCAACGGGAAAGAGGGCTGCTTTGAAATGACAAAATCGGCCCTTTGTATTTTTCAATGACAAGAAAGAGGGCCCAATTTTCCCTTTAACACTTTCTGACTTTTCTTCTTGTGAATGGTGGCATAGCACTTCAACTGCTGTGGCCTTTATTTGCAAGAATACAAGGGAAATGAAAAAGAAAAAGAAAATGCATTAAAAAGAATTTCCAATGCAACGTTTGTGGCCATTCAATTAAGAAAAGAATCATATTCCAATTTAAGGGGAAAAAAAAAAAAAAAAAAAAAAACAGAGGAGAAATAGCTGATTTTATTCCAAAAGATCTTGACAAAAAACTCATTTAAAATATAAAAAGGAACAGATTTTATTCCAACAGATCCTAAAAAGGAAAAAAAAAAAAAACAAAGTATAAAAAGGAACTGATTTTATTCCAACACATCCTAACATCTCGACATCCTAATTCCTGAAACAATCAGCAATCTTTCAACCAATCTCAAGAGTTTGTACATGGGAAGGAATCGCATCTATGGAAGCATACCTGCCTCAATCGGTTGACTTACCAACTTGGCTTTGTTGAATTTGAGCCACAATTAGATCTCCGGAGAAATTCCACCTGAAATCGGTCAGCTCAAGGAACTACAAAGGTTGGATTTGGCTCAAAATTGGATCCAGGGAAGAATCCCAACATCCCTTTGAAATCTAAACAAACTAAATGATCTCATCTGCGTCGAGGCTCGGCCGGACTGATGTCCGCCTCCTCGACCCCTTGAACGATCCCGACACCGTCAGCGGCGGCGCATCCGTACGGCCATTGCTCGGCGCTGCCGGGGAGAAGCCCTCGCTGCTGCCGCTGCGTCGCCGGGAAGATCGGCCATGACGGATCCGAACGATCTCACATCCAAAAACCCTAGTCTTCAGTAACCCTGATTTTGAAAGAATTAGGGTTTCGAGAGAGAGAATGAGAGAGAGAGAGAGAGTGTGTGTGTGTGGAGAGAGATTTCTAGGGTTAGGTTTACTGTTTTTGACTGTTGTTATTCCGCGATTCTGCAATCGAGAGAGAACGAGAGAGAATGAGAGAGAGTCCTTTTCTCTTCATTTTAAAATAGAGAGAGAGAGTCGATCGAGGAGCCAAATGAATCAGGGCGTCCCTTTTTTCTTTTTATCGGCCCCTTTACCTGCGGCCGGTAAAACTGGCGGCCGGCGAAGGGTAACCCCAACCGTCGGCTCTGCATCTTTTTCTTGTAGTGTTGCTACGAGCTGTTGGATGATGGCACGATTTGTGCCTCGGGATGCAACCTCCGGAGAAACAGAAACCTAGCTCATTCGTTTCAGAAACAGAAAATACAGCAAAACTATCAACATAAAGCAAATTTTGAATCCAATATCTACAAGAATAAACTTGGGGATTTTAAAGAAGTGCAGACAGAAACTTGTCATTTAAGAACAAGCAAGATACAAGAACAATCTACTCTCAAACACAATTCTACCCCTTCAAAACATCAATAAAAAAGAGAGACAATTAACAGATGATGCAGGTAATAAAAGTTTCCCATCCAAATGTGCAGTTTCTAAAGGCGAACAGATTGACATATTGTACATGAGAATATTTAGTTGTGAACATTTGTCATAGAGAGCAGTAAGTCCTACACAGCAAAACTAGAATTAAAACAGTTTATGGGACTGAATTGCACTTTCTGCAACCCAAGCCATGTCAGACTTCTCCCATTTCCAATGTTGGGATCTCTAGTTTTGGCACTACCTAATGCAGATCATCATTGTTATCCACCAAGGAGTGACCACCATGAGCCCTTCTGTCCTCCCACAAGTATCTAACTATCTATGCAGCCACACTTGCAAACCTGGCATCCG
The DNA here is from genome assembly GCA_030180095.1 of Magnolia changhungtana. Lineage (NCBI taxonomy): Eukaryota > Viridiplantae > Streptophyta > Magnoliopsida > Magnoliales > Magnoliaceae > Magnolia > Magnolia changhungtana. Next base: position 379,245 of record JASAUF010000441.1, on the reverse strand, counting down.
TGGGACATCAAATGGGCCATACATGAGATGAAGCCAATGGTGCAATTAACCTAGTGGGCCATAGAAGTCATCCATTTCAACTAATCAAGTGGTCCGCATGCACAAAATAACAGTTAGATTAATAAAAATGTCATTCATAGATATTCAGCAAATATCTATGCAGTCACACTTGCCAACCTGGCATCTGTGGGACATCAAATGAGCCATACATGAGGTGGAGAAAACAATGCAGTCAACCTATTGGGCCATGGAAGTCATCCATTTCAGCTCATCAAGTGGCCCATATGTACAAAAATAATAGTTAGAAAAATAAAAATGCCATTCACGGATATTCAACAAGCATTAACGAGTGGAACATCCCCATTATTGGGCCAGGAAATAGCCAAGTCATCCCTTTCACTGTTGGCACGTGTGAACACATGTAGAGCTGCGTTATTCACGTAGCAAACATCTTATTCACCAAACAAGCAAAGAAATAAAACGAATCCTAAAGAGTAAATAAGTACCAAGATACCAAAGGAGAAACATCATCTATATTTAACTAAGCATTTAAGTTAGGAAACAAAGCAAAAGAGAACGTAAACAAAACCTCTTTTAGCTCAGTCTAGAAGAAAATAATTTACAGATTTTATGAAGTCAACTCAGTGGAATTCCTAATAAAAATAAAAACTAAAAGTAAATCAAGCTGCAGTAATCATGTTGATAAGAAAGAGCTGTTTCTAGATTCCAAAATCACAACCTATTTTTCCCATCTCGATAAATGACAATGAGCCAATCGCAGCCTAAGCAAATGACAAGGAAAGAAATGCACAAGCTGATGGGGTTTTTTCCCCGTCTACGACCGGTCCTGAGCCCCGCTCGACCGGTCGTGGGAGGTGCTCGACCGGTCGTAGGTTCGAGCCCTGGCACGACTCAAAGTCCAGCGAGTTCGTGCTATTTTTTACTGTAGCTAGGACTGGTCGTAGGAGAGCTACGACCAGTCGTAGGTGGTCTACGACCAGTCGTAGGAGAGCCAGGACTAGTCGTAGGTTACGCAGATTGTTCCGCGATTTTGCGCGAAACTGCGGATTTGAGTCCTTTCATGCGGGATGCGGAAAGGAGTTTCCCAAAACTATAAAAGGGGTTGCCTAGGGTTTTTCTAGGTATCACAAAATAGCAAGAGGGTTTCCTCTGACTTTGCAGAGGATTTGCTAAAGGGTTTAGGGCTATCAAAGGTGAGAGAGAGGGAGAAAGAGAGAGAGGAAGCTTATAGAAGGGAGGTTCGCTCGTGGAGGTTCTCTACTTTGCAATCTACATCTCAGCGCTTCTATGTCCTCGTAATCGGTTAGATCTCTCCGTTTTCTCTATTTCTCTTATTGTTTATCCACTCTGCGTGAGTGAAGAAGATTGTAACGTTCTACTTCATAGTGGATTGTTGATCCGGACGAGGTCCCGTGGTTTTTACCTCTTTGAGGGTTTTCCACGTAAAAATCTCTTGTGTGGTGTGTGATTGTTGCTTTGATTTATTTCATTGCTTTATCCATAATTCTGGTTTGTTCGGAGGGCTAGATCCTGGTTTTGTGCAAGGCCCCCAACAAAGTGGTATCGAGCTAAGTTCATTGAACGGGTAGGATCGGTTTGAATTATGGAAGGTGGCTCAAGGATGATCGGCCTCATGGTTCTAACTGGACCATATGGAAGGCTAAGATGGAGGACTTGCTTTATTGCAGGACCATATTCTCCAATCTCGGGCATATCAAGAAAATCCAAGGATATGACCGATGATGATTGGAAGAAGATGGACCGAAAGGCGGTGGGGTTTATCAGACAATGGTTGGATGATTCCGTGTTTCACCATGTGTCTCTACGAAACCTCACCGCAAGCTTATGGCTAAAATTACAAGGGCTGTATGAGAGGAAGACAGCCGGTAATAAGATATTTCTGATAAGGCGACTTGTAAATCTCAAGTTCAAGGATGGTGGTTCTGTGGCCGAACATATGAATGAGGTCAGCAATATAGTGAACCAACTCACCTCTATGAAGATGGTCCTGGATGATGAATTGCAGGCTTTACTATTGCTTAGTTCATTGCCTGACAGTTGGGAGACATTGGTGGTGTCTCTAAGTAACTCCGCGCCAGACGGAAAGATATTCATGGAACAGGTAACCAGTTGTCTCTTCAATGAGGAGACAAGGAGGAAGTCTCAGGGGTCTACACAAAGAAGAGGCTCTTGTGACACAGAACGGGGAGAGGAAAGAACAGGGAAGGGCGAGAAGGCCCGAGATAAATCAAGAGGCAAGTCGAGTAACATAAAAGAGGTTGAATCTTTGGACTGTGGCAAGAAGGGCCACTACAAGCATGAATGTCGTGGTAAGAAAAACGACAAGAAAGGAAAAGGGAAGGAAGAAGAATCTGATTCCACTGCGGTCGCTTCAGATGGCGACATGGTAGTTATTCTTTCTACAGATCACGACGTATGTCTCACGGCTACGAGTCAGGGCACCGACTGGGTGATAGACTCGGGAGCTTCTTTTCATGCGACTCCACACAGGGACTCCTTCACAAGCTACAAGTCGTGACTGACTATGGGACCGTGAAGATGGGAAATTCTGGCGTATCAAAGATCGTGGGAGTCGGTGATATTTGTGTGAAGACCGATGTGGGCTGCACATTGGTTCTCAGGAATGTGAGGCATATCCCAGACCTTCGCCTCAACTTGATGTCGACGGGAAGGCTGGATGATGATGGCTATGAAAGCCGGTTTTTTGGTGGGCGATGGAAGCTCATCAAGGGTTCGTTGATCGTGGCCGGAGGAAAGAAGTGTTGCACCACCGTACAAGGCAAGTGTCGGTATGTGCAAGGGTGGGTTGAACGCGGCGGAAGATTCGGCTATTGACATGTGGCACGTGCGTCTAGGCCACATGAGTGAAAAAGGGCTTCGGCTACTAGCGAGGAAGCGGCTCCTTCCGTACGTGATGTATGCCTCTCAAAACCTGTCTTGATTGTTTATCGGGAAACAAAGATAGAGTTTCATTCATTAAAATTGCTTCTCATGTTAATAAAGTGCATGCATTAGATTTGGTTTATTCTGATGTTTGTGGTCCTATGAGGACAAAAACCTTGGGTGGGGCATTGTATTTTGTCACTTTTATAGATGATGCATCTAGGAGGGTTTGGGTTTATGCTTTGAAATCCAAGGACGAGGTCTTTGGTGTGTTTAAATTGTTTCATGCTATGGTCGAGAGAGAGACAGGTAGATCATTGAAGTGCATCCGTACTGACAATGGTGGTGAATACATTGGCGACTTTCACGAGTACTGCAAGTCCCAAGGTATACGGTATGAACAGACGGTTCCCAAGACCCCCCAGCATAATGGTGTAGCTGAGCGAATGAATCGCACCATTGTTGAGAGAATCAGATGCATGTTATCCCATGTGAAGTTGCCCAAGACGTTCTGGGGAGAAGCAATGCGCACAGCGGTGTATTTGATAAACAGGTCTCCATCAGCCCCGTTGAATGGAGAAGTACCTGAGAAGGTGTGGACTGGACAGGATCCATCGTACAGTCATCTCAGGGTGTTTGGATGCAGGACATCCGTTCACGTACCAAAGGACGAGAGGTCCAAGCTCGATATGAAGATCAGGCAGTGTGTGTTCTTAGGGTACGGTGATGAAAAATTCGGTTACAGGTTATGGGATCCGACCGAGAAGAAGCTCGTCAGGAGCAGAGATGTGGTTTTCTTTGAAGATCAGTATATCGAAGACATTGGTAAGCCAGAGAAGAACCAGCCTAGTTCAGGTGAGCTAGAGGACATGGATCCGATTACTCCTCCCGTGGTGCCTGATGACGGGGGAGTACAGCAAGGTGCAGAGGACGAGGGAGTTCCTTCAGAAGATGGACCAGGGGAGCAGCCCCCACTTGATCCACCTGTTGAGCCACAGGTGAGGAGGTCATCTAGGGACAGACAGCCGTCCAAGAGGTACTCACCGCACGAGTACATTATGCTAACCGATGGGGAGAGCCGAAGATTATTCTGAGGCCCTACCGACGAGCATAAGGAGGAGTGGTTGAAAGCTATGCGAAGAGGAGATGGAATCCTTGCATAAGAACCACACCTATGATATGGTGAAGCGCCATGAAGGGCAAGAAAGCTCGAGCAACAAGTGGGTGTTCGAAAGAAGATTGAGCGAAGAATTCACGGATGAGGTTCAAGGCCGGACTTGTGGTTAAAGGGTTTGGTCGGAGGAAAGGCATAGACTTCGAGGAGATATTCTCACCGGTGGTGAAGATGACATCCATACGGTGTGTTGGGTCAAGGTTAGCGGCTAGCATGGATCTGGAGATAGAGCGGTTAGATGTTAAAGCGCCTTTCTCCATGGTGACTGGAAGAAGAGATCTACATGCACCAACCAGGAGGGGTTCAAGTCAAGGGCAAGGAGCATATGGTGTGTAGGTGAGGAAGAGCTTGTATGGGCCGAAACAAGCTCCACGGCAATGGTACAAGAAGTTCGATTCGTTCATGTTACAAAGATGGGTATGACAGAATCAGTCGGACCACCACCGTGTGTTCACGCGTAAGTTCTCGGATGGTGATTTCTTAGTTCTGCTATTATACGTTGATGACATGCTCATCATGGGAAAAGATATCAAGAAGATTGTGGTGAAAACAGAGTTGGGCAAGTCTTTTGCGATGAAAGACTTGGGCCGGCTAGACAGATCCTAGGAATGGAGATAACCCGTGACGTGAAAGCGGCGGAAGCTCGGGCATCACAAGAGCGGTATATTGAGAAAGTCCTGAGCGGTTCAATATGAATACTGGGCGGTCGGTACTCCACTAGATGGTCACTTCGGATTGAGCGACGGGCGGTGTCCCAAGACGAAGGCGAGGTGGAAGAGATGCAGAAGATACCCTACGCGTCACCGTAGGAAGTTTGATGTATGCTTTATGGTGTGTACACGCCCAGACATAGCATATGCGGTTGGTGTAGTCAGCCGGTATCTTGCCAATCCTGGCAAAGAACATTGGGCAGCGGTGAAATGGATACTACGGTATCTAAGAGGCTCATCCAGGTTGAGCCTATGCTATGGTGACGGAAAACCTGTGTTAGAGGGCTACACGGATGCAGATATGGCAGGTGACATAGATTCCAGAAGTCTACATCGGGGTTCATGTTCACATTTGCGGGGGAGCGGTTTCTTGCGAGCAAGCTACGAAGGTCGTAGCATTGTCGACGGCAGAGGCCGAATACGTTGCAGTCACAGAAGCATGTAAAGAGATGCTTTGGATGAAGAGGTTCCTACAGGAACTTAGCCTGAAGCAGGAGGAGCACGTGGTCTATTGCGATAATCAGAGTGCTATACACTTGAGCAAGAATTCAAGTCAGCATTCCAAGTCGAAACACATAGAGATTCGGTATCACTGGATCATGGATACTTTGGAACAAAAGGTGTTACAGCTTGAGAAGGTCCACACGGACGATAATGGGTCAGACATGATGACCAAGGCTTTGCTCAAGGGCAAGTTTGAGGTTTGTAGAAACCTGGCTAGCTTGAAGAAGGTGGATCCCTCCCGGGTCAAAAAGGGAGAGATTTGATGGGGTTTTTTCCCCGTCTACGACCGGTCCTGAGCCCCGCTCGACCGGTCGTGGGAGGTGCTCGACCGGTCGTGGGAGGTGCTCGACCGGTCGTAGGTTCGAGCCCTGGCACGACTCAAAGTCCAAATGAGTTCGTCTTGTTTTTCTTGTAGCTAGGGCGGTCGTAGTAGAGAGCTACGACCACGGTCATAGATGGTCTACAACCACGTCGTAGGAGAGCCGGACTAGTCGTAGGTTACGCATTGTTCCGCGATTTTGCGCGAAACCGCGGATTTGAGTCCTTTCGCAACGGGATGCGGAAAGGAGTTTCCCAAAACTATAAAAGGGGTTGCCTAGGGTTTTTCTAGGTATCACAAAATAGCAAGAGGGTTTCCTACAGCTTTGCAAGGGATTTGCTAAAGGGTTTAGGGCTATCAAAGGTGAGAGAGAGGGAGAAAGAGAGAGAGAGAGGAAGCTTATAGAAGGGAGGTTCTGCTCGTAGAGGTTCTCTACTTTGCAATCTACATCTCAGCGCTTCTATGTCCTCGTAATCGGTTAGATCTCTCCGTTTTCTCTATTTCTCTTATTGTTTATCCACTCCTGCGTGAGTGAAGAAGATTGTAACGTTCTACTTCATAGTGGATTGTTGATCTGGACGAGGTCCCGTGGTTTTTACATCTTTGAGAGTTTTCCACGTAAAAATCTCTTTTGTGGTGTGTGATTGTTGCTTTGATTTATTTCATTGCTTTATCCATAATTCTGGTTTGTTCTGGAGGGCTAGATCCTAAGGTTTTGTGCAAGGCCCCCAACACAAGCTTTGGTGTGTGTGGGGGGGTGGGGGGGGAGGAATATCAGATCTATATCAATGAATTTTTCCTTTTTGGAAAACAATGAAACCACACAAGGGCTCAACCTTTAACTGAAAGGAGTCCACGTGATATTAGCTCTGGATAACTAAATAAGATGATGATCGAAGTAAAAGGGGGAAATGTTAGGAAAACAACAACAACAACAAAAAAAAAAAAAAAAAAAAAAAAGTAGGTATTGAGGGATAGACAATAAAAACAGAGTACTAAACAACTAAACCAATACAGAAAAAAAACGCACATATAAATCCAATATAATAATCTAAAGTAAAAAAAAAAAAACAAAAGAACAGACAAACATAAAGAACATTCTCAAGTCGTATTTGCAGAAATAATAGAGAAAATGCATTAAAAAAATCCTAATATGCAACCAATTATTCCAAGCTTTAACATCTCACTCAAGAAAAAGGCAAGGATCTATAGCAGGAACAGCTGCAATGGGAATAAAAGGCTTGCATGGGAGAAGATAACATACATGAATGAAAAGCAAATTACAGAGAGCTTTGGAATCACCAAAACAAGAACCAAGATCGCAAGGGAAATTTTCCAGAACGATCCAAAACGGAAAATCAAAACAAAAAAAAGATTATTAAAAAAAAAAAACTGAGATGCAGAGGAAATACCAAAATGATCCGAAAAGGGAAAAAGATGTTGAGAAGTGGAGCCACATCTGGGGCCCACGACCAGTCGAGGTTGCGCGGATTTCGTGTCGCAAGTCCTTTCGCAACTAGGATGCGAAAGGAGTTTCGCGGATTTCGTGTCGCAAGTCCTTTCGCAACTGGGATGTGAAAGGGAAGTTGTCAAAACTATAAATTGGGATCCCTAGGGTTATTCTAGGGTTAAGATGAATGATAGGAAAGTTATTCTAAAGTGTGGGCAAGGGATTTTCTCTGTACTTCCAAGAGAGAAGTTAGTATATTGTCTTGTAATCTTCGTTCTTCATAATGGAAGTTTGCATCCGTGGTTTTTTACCCTAGATTGGAATTTTTCCACGTATATCTTATCTCGTGGTTTGTTTTGGATTGCGTTGATCAGTTTCTAGTTTATATTTCTTCCTGTTTATCGTTTGTGGGTGAGGCCTGAGATTGGATCTAGGCTTACTGCATTGTTGGCGTGCTGCGCAACAAAAAAAACAAAGAGATACAAGAAAAATCGGAGAAGAACAAGCACTAAAACAATCAAAAAGGGAGAATCGAATAAGACAAAGTACATTAGGATCTTAACAAAGAGAAATAAAAACACGGAAAAATAGATACAAACCAAATCATTAAAAAAATAAAAAAATAAAAAAAAAAAAAAAAAAATAAAGCCGAGGGATTTAAGAAACGAATTAGACATATATAAGATCTCAAACTAAGAACACGATTAGAAGCATTTAGGAGAAATGCATTAAAATCAAAGCCATTTTCAAGCCATAGATAGCATCAAACAAGCCATGCAAAAAACTACAGATCAAAACACAAAAACAAAGGATCGTGGAAATATCAGACATATCAGGTAAGAAAACCAGATCCGAAGCGAAAATCAGATGAAATACTTTAAACAGAGGGAAATCTCACATCATAGTGGCATGGGTCCTTGTCCTCAGCTATATCGACAAGGAAGTGGTTCGCACGGACCACGCACTTTGAGCCGAGAGTTCCGGACCCGGGCCAAGCCGGGCATCGGATCGCCTTCGTCAATGATGGTGGCGGCAGCTGCTGCGCGGGCACCGTCGACGGTGCTGGTGTAGAACGTTCCTCCAAGGACACACACCGCTCGAAATCGTGACTTGAAGAGGAAGTAGACGCAGATGCTGCAGCAAGAGCTGCTGCTGCGGATAGCGATGGTCGCTGCTGCTGCTGAGGAGGAGCAGCGCCTCTACCTCCTCTGCCGCGGCCACCTCTTCCACCTCTCTGAGATGGAGGTGGTGCTGGAGTAGCTCTTTGCCTGCTGCTTCTGCGCCTCGGCATGGCTGCGTTTCAGAGAAAAGACGGAGAAATGGAGGAAAGAACGAAGGAGCAGTCTTCTTTCGGTCCTTTGTTCTTTCGAAGGCGGGAATAAGGTTTGTTGATGTGGCGGTGAGAGAGAGTGAGTGAGGGGAAGTTAGTCCGGATCCTCTGTTTGCCAAAAGCATAACTTTTCTGCATTCCTGTATCGTCATTGGTCCATGCGTCAGCAGTTATTCAATTAGATTGCAACCACGGGACGCGGATTTCCTGCGAAAGCCTTTCGCAGGAAGTTCCTGCGCTGGGAACCCCGGTGGGGCATGCAGTGATGTTTTTCAGGAATCTTCTCCGTCCATCCATTTTGTGAGCTCATTTTAGTATAAGTAAACCAAAATTAAGAAGAATTCAAACTCAAGTGGCCATACTAAAAGAAAAGGTATTTAGGGAAATTACGACCGTTGAAACCTCCCTGGTTCGACAGTGATGTTTACGTGCCATCCATACCGTTAATAATGTCATTCCTACTGGGATGAAATGAAAACATAAATATTAGAATCGTTCAAAACTTCTGTTGGCCCACAAATATTTCAACTAGGGAAGTTCAATTATCCCGTTTTCAGCCTACTTGAGTCTTGGATACGGCTCATTTTTGGTCTCATAAACTAAAATGCACTCAAAAGATGAATGGACGGGGCGGATTTATCAGAAACATCATAATGTGCCCCACCTGGGATCCCAGTACAGGAACTTCCTGCGAAAGCCAATCCGCGTCCGCAACCACGCGTCGGCAATTATGGTGTGTAACAATACGCAGACAGGGGGTCCCTTAATCATCTTATAGAAGAAGAATGATACAGTACATTCGACTCTACCGAAATTTAGTAGATCCGTCTCCTAAAATTAATAGATGTGAGAAATCTAGACCATTCATCTAATTTTTCACACTGTCGATTGAGAATGGACAAAAATTACACTGCGATGATGATCCAAGAACTTAATTCAATGAAATTTTAATGGACAGTTCTTAGTCTCTCGAAGGGAATGTGGTGAAATGTAGCGTGGTTTTGTAACGGCGTCTGATCAAAAGAGAAGTTCGGCAGATGGCTGGTCCTGATTGGAATATTCCGCTGCCAGGTGTACGGTGCCAGGTGTATGGTGGGGAGATGGTTTCTTCCCACCTTAATAGCTTTCTTTGCCTCGTCGGTGCCATTATGGGGAACGGATTGGCTACTCCCCCTGACACCAGCCAATGGCTGGTGGTCAGTGCTTTGTGGGCCCCATTATGATGTATGTGTGTAATCCATGCCGTCCATCTATTTTTAAAGATCATTTTACGGTACGAGACTAAAAATGAGATATATTCTAATCTTAACGGGACCACACTACAGGAAAAAGTGTTGAATGAGCGTCGACCATTAAAAAACATTTTGGGGTCATAAAAACTTGGGATCAAGTTGATTTTTGTTTTTTCCCTTCATTTGGGCCTGTATGACCTAATCAACATATTGGATGTCAGATAAAAAGTACAGTGGGCCTTAGGAGGATTTTAATGGTGTATATCCAATTTCTATTGTTTTCATGTGGTGTGGTCTAACTGAGACTTATATTCCTCTGATTTTCTGGATAAAACCATAAAATGATCTGTTAAAATGGATGAACAGAATGGATGAAACATATACATCATGGTGGGGCCCACAGAGCACCGACCACCAGCCACGGGGCTGGTGTCAGGGGGAGTAGCCAATCCGTTTCCGCCATTATGACTGTTTGGCCGGGCAGATTGGATGGGAGTCCCGGGATTGCTATATCCAGTCTGTATTTAAGGTATATACATCACTATGGGCCCACAATCAAATATAAGCTTTCGGCCCATTGGTAAGGGACGCGGATTGCGTCCTACCCCCGTCCAGACGGTAATCCGTCCGGTCAGGGATCTATGGGGCCCACTGTGATGTAGATATTTTATCCACACTGTTAATCGTTTTTATACGATCATTTTAAGATGTTATGGAAATAATGAAGTAGATAAACAGCTCCAGTGGACCACATCAAAGCAAGCTGCAGTGATAATGACAACCACCATTGAAACCTTTCTAAGGGCCACCGTGATGTTTTTTTACCACCCAACCTATTAATAAGGTCATGCAGACTTGGATGAAGTGAAAACACAAATTTCAGCTTGATCGGACACTTCTCCAGCTCCCAAGAAGTTTTTAATGGTGGAGGTTCAATCCCCACTTTGTGGTCAACTTAAGCCCTGAAACTATCTCAATATTTGGCTCATACCTTCAAATAATCGTATAAAAACGTTTAACGGTGTGGATAAAATATCTACATCACGGTGGGCCCCACAGATCCCTGCCCGGATGGATTACCGTCCGGGCGGGGGTAGGATGCAATCCGCGTCCATTGGTAAGCGCGTATAGCCCACCAATCAAATCTCACCCCATCTGATGGCGCTCGCACCAATCGACGTGGCTACTGAATCGCGGGAACGGATTGGCTACTCCCCCTGACACCAGCTCCGTGGCTGGTGTTCAGTGCTCTGTGGACCCCACCATGATGTATGTGTTTCATCTATGCCATCCATCTATTTTTACAGATCATTTTACAGTATAAGTTAAAAAATGAGGTATATCCAAATCTCAAGTGGACCACATTATAGGAAACAGTGTTGAATGTGGGTCGACCATTAAAAACATTTTGGAGGCCATAAAAGTTTTGGAACAAGCTGATATTTGTTTTTTCTCTTCATATGGGCCTGTATGACCTAATCAATAGACTGGATGTCAAATAAATAGTATAGTGGGCCATAGGAGGAGTTTAATGGTTGATATCCAATAGCTATTGTTTTCATGTGGTGTGGTCCACCTGAGATTTATATCCCTCTCATTTTTGGGATAAAGCAATAAAGTAATCTTTAAAAATGGATGAACGGATTGGATGAAACACATACATCATGGTGGGGCCCACAGAGCACTGAACACCAGCCATGGAGCTGGTGTCAGGGGGAGTAGCCAATCCGTTTCCCTGAATCGCCGGACGCGAATTGCATGGGCAGGGCTCTGTGGAGCCCACCGTGATGTAAGTATTTTATCCACACTGTTAATGGTTTTTATATGATCATTTTAAGATAATACACAAAAATAAAGCAGTTACACAGCTCCAGTGGACCACATCAAAGGAAGCTGCAATGATAATGACACCACCGTTGAAACCTTTCTAAGGGCCACTGTAATTTTTTTTTTACCACCCAACCTATTAATAAGGTCATGCAGACTTGGATGAAGTTAAAACACAAATTTCAGCTTGATCCGACACTTCTCCAGCTCCCAAGAAGTTTTTAATGGTGGACGTTCAATCCCCACTTTGTGGTCAAATTAAGCCCTAGAACTATCTCAATTTTCAATTCGCACTCTAAAATGATTATATAAAAATGATTAACGGTGTGGATAAAATACTTACATCACGGTGGGCCCCACAGAGCCCTGCCCAGACGGATTACTGTCTGGGCGGGGGTAGGAAGTAATCCGCGTCCCTAAATCGCCCACGTGAGGGACGCGGATTGCGTCCTACCCTCGCCTGGAGGGTAATCCGTCCAGGCAGGGCTCTGCAGGGTCCATAGTTATGTAAGTGTTTTATCGACACCGTTAATCTCTTTTTACAGGTCATTTTAATATTTGAACGAAAAAATTAGATAGGTCCACATCTCCAGTGGACCACACCAAAGGAAGCTGCAGTGATAATGAAACCCACCGTTGAAACCTTTATAAGGGCCACTGTGATGTTTTTTTACCATCCAAACTATTCATAAGGTCGTGTAAACGTGGATGAAGTGAGAAAACAAATATCAGCTTGATCCGAAACTTCTCCAGCTCCTAAGAAGTTTTTAATGATGGACGTTTAATCCCTACTTTGTAGTCCATTGGAGATGTGGACCTGTCTCATTTTTTAATTCATATATTAAGATGATCTGTAAAAAGAGATTAACGGCATGGATAAAACACTTACATAACCGTGGGCCCCACAGAGCCTTGCCCGGCGGGGGTAGGACGCAATCAGCGTCCCCACGTGAGATCTTCGGACATCTTGATTAGAGGTGGGTATTTCTTACCCGATCCGCCAGATCCGATCCGATCAGACCCGATTCGGCCCGTTCCGAACAGAACCGACGGCCAAGATCAGGCCTGCTCGGGTTCAGAATTTCAGATCCGTATTTTTTCGGGTAGGCTTCTATCCGCACCAACCCGACCTGACCCGAACAGACCCGACCCGAGAGGTTGAGCGGGCAGTATAAAATAAAATTTTATTTTTTTTTAACCCTAAATTTCTTACCCTACCCGTTTTTACAGCGACTCTCCATTTCCCCTCTTTTCTTACCCTAACGGCCTAACCCAACCCGAACGACAGATGATCGCCACCCGACGGACGATCTTCTTCCTCTCCAGTCTCCTCTTCTTCTTCAACACCCGTTCTGCTGCCTGCCCGACGCCAGTCTCCTCCTTCGTGTTTGGTGAGGATTCCGTTTTGAAAGTTTCTTCTCATTCCTCCTCTTCTTATTTCTTCTTGTTCTAATGAATCCTTGACTGTGGAGTGAATCTGATGCATCTGATCTGCCTTATATCCACGCCGTTCATCAGTTTTGACAGATATCCACGTCGTTCATCTGTTTTGACAGATATCCATGCCATTCATTTGTTTTGATAGATTTCCACGCCGTTCATCTGTTTTGACAGCTCCCCTAAAATGAGGGATGTCCAAATCTCGGGTGGACCACACCACAACAAACAGTGGTGGTTGGTTGAATGGCCACCATTAAAAGATTCTTGGGGCCACAGAATGTTTATTAGCCATCTGTTGATAAGATCCAAAACATTTGTGGCCCACAGTAGTATTTTAATGGGGATGGTCTGATTTTCAGGCAGGAATGGATGTCACTCACACATCATGGTGGGCCATGCAGAGCATCTTGTCCATATATTTACTGTGAGGAAATGTGAAATCGAATGGCTGTTTTCTTTTTACCTTGGGTGGAGAGACAGACTCTCCTGTCGGCAAGCGTTACAATGCTAACTGCCCACCAAAAAATCAGCCCAATCCAACTTTCAAGTGGCCCCCACCACTTGAATTTGTAGGTTGTGTTTTTTTTCATTGTTTTCCGTGTTGTGGCTTGTCTGATAGTTGGATTAGCCTAATTTTTAGGCTCCTCTAGCAACTTTTTGGGGCACAACTGATGGATGTTCCCCAGAACTACCTGTTATCACTGTAGCATTTTCCTACCTATATATGTACACATGTATATGATTTGAATGTTGGTAAGTCCATTGTGATGCTCTAATTTTCTAGTATGTCTGAAGGTAGATCTCTGATCACAGTCCATTTTTGTCCAACCTTTCCTTGGTTTAAGAATTCTTATTTCAATCAATCGAACTTTGGAAATTTATGAATTGGGGCTCTTTAGTGTTGTATGGAAAAGCGTCATTTCATGTCCACACTAGTAATCTTTCATGCTTTTTTGCTATTTCTACTAAAGAGTAGAAATGCCAAAAGTTGCAAATTACTTTCATTGTATAAGGAGCCAAACAGATCTTGGTACATGGGTTTCGTGTCTACAATTTCGATGATATGTTAGTGTGGATAAATTTTCTAGTGGAATACAAGCCATTCTTCATGGATAGAATTAGTGAGTATAACTATGATCCTTTCCAGTATCCTTTTCCTAATTGCTTATAACACAGATGAACATTTCACATACAACAGCTTCACATCTGCATGTGAACAAGGTTTTGCAGAATCTTGTCTTTCATGCTTCAAAAATCTTTTGCATCTAATCTGTTAGATAAAGGTGGAGGATGCTCTGTAAATCTTGTGTGCTCAGACTGATGAAAGAATTTAATGTAATATTTGGGACCTCTTTTGATTTTTGAACTCTTGAGGGAATTATAGATGGCAGCACATTTGTTTCCTTCTAATAAAATATGGGAAAGATAAGGATCCAGTATCTCTTTGAATGAAAATGGGGCTTCAATTCTAGGGGGTTTAAGGCTTTAAGCACATGAACTTTCATAAACTGAATAGGAGATCACTATTGACTTCAATCCTTTTCAGTTTAGTTTTTCTAATTGATCATACAATGAATGAACATATCACATGCAAAAGCTCCATTTCTGCATGAGAACAAGGTTTTGCAGAACCTTTCATCTGTAAAGCTTCATAAATCTGTTGCATGTAATCTGTTAGATAAATGTTAACAATGCTCTGTAAAAACAAACTTTAATAATGCGGGCCTATATACAAGTTTAAGGATCATTATGCAAGAGAGGGAGGGCAATGTAATGGTACTTTTACACTGCATAAAAGAATGGCTAGGTGCGTGAGCTAGTTCCGTGCAATTTAGAAAATGGTAGAGACTTCTACCGTACACATGGCACAGTTGTATGGCAATCCAGGCTGTCCAATTCGCTGACCCTACTGTGGATGGAGCATAACAAAAAAATTTGCACTAGAAGATAATATTAATCATCCGATAATATTAACTTCCATTGTGCCCTTATCTCTTCTCCATCTCCATTTGACTGTCATCTCACATCAATTCTATCTAGCTATGAAGAATAATCAATCCTCCTTTACAACTTTCTACAAACCATGATATCACCACACCCAACTTCTCCAACATGTCACATGTTTTGGCAAGTTCCCATGAGATACCTTAATATTTACATACCAACCATAAGTGATGCTGCATTTGGGACCATCCAATGCAACAAAAAGAGTATTTTGTGGACATTATATTAAGACAAGGTTCTTTTTATTTTTTTATTTTTTTAAAAAAAACCTTTTTGACTTGGGTGCAATGACACGTTTTCCCAACACCACACACACACACCCAAAAGATAAAAAGAAAAAAAGAAAAAAAAAATGATGTCTATGTAATAAAGCACTAAAGTAGCACTAACATGTGTGAAGCAACACTGAAACAAGAGTTTCAAAGAAATGGAGACCAGCAATCTTCATTTGCTAGTAATTCTATTGGTTTTCTTCTCTCTTCTTTTCCTCAAATGCTATCCTTAAAACAAGTAAATCTATACTCACTCACTTGTTGTCTCAAGAAAAGGCCATTATCCTTGTATCATCATTTTCTTCTTGCTTCAGGCCTCAATTACTTTATGCGGTCACATGCATTGGAAGTCTGTTGCTTGAACCACAACATCTTTCATCTTTGGACAATGGGCACCATGCATTTTAAAATTTTGACCATGCAATCATTTCTTTGGACAAATCCTTGGTATATTTTTTAAACAAGGATTAGGCATGGAACTAGTTTAAGTCTCTTTTTTTTTTCCCTTTTAAATTTGCACTTATGATGCAAAGTGTTAAAGGTTGATTTCTAAAGTTATGAGAAATAGCCCTCGGCCATTTAACAGTTTAGTTTTTAACGCTTTCATGGAATACAAAATTAGTGTTGGATTCCACACTTTCTATTTGAGAACGATTCTATATGGGTTCTCCATTTCTATCTTTTAGATTCTTTCTATCCAAACAGGCAAAACTGTCGTGTATGGATGCCTTAGTTTACTTCTCTCTCTCTTTCTTTCGTTTTTTTCAAAATGCCTTAATTTACTTAAAAAACTAGTTTATGTGGAACTCTTCCACAAAAATGCTCAAATAATTTCTTGCATAAATAAATGATGTCTCTTCCATGAAACTTTCTTTCATAGTACTATCTTTTTTTCTTTTTTTTCTTTTTAGTACGATCTCATTTATGCTCATGCATGTTTCAGACATGCAAATGATACCCCTTCAAGTATTAAAGGGGAAAACCGATAATAGAGAAGCAATTTTTCAATATGATACAAGGGAATTCCGTTAATTAAAAAAAAAAAAAAAAACTTGTCAGTATTCATATAACCATAACGTACAGACATGAGTTATGGAGCTACATGATGCAATGCCCAATATGAATATCTACAATTTGGTTGAGTTTTTAGCTACTACTAGTGGGGTCAAATGACTTATAAAGTGGGTTATAGCATTCAAGTAATGAATCGATCAGACATGAGATTTAGATTTTTAGCGGCACAATTTATAAATCTCACAACATGGAGTGAACAGATCTCAAACACCTTAGATCGATTTTGCACTTGTGAACTCCAGTGATTCCTATGGTAAAAATAACCATCACAACAACATGTGAGCTGAGAATCTCAGAAATGATTCCGATGCACAATCACTCGTCAGAAGGGAAGAGGTTGAATAAAGTGGAGTAGGGTGAATATGAACACTCTTATTCAATAACAGGACACTCATAATAGAATAGGCCATTTTTAAACTAGCCCACTTTTTCAAAAGAATATGAAGTGGAGCTAAAAAAACAAATTAAATAAAGCATCAAACAATATGTACTAGGAGTTACAACTCACTTTCTCATAAGAATCCAATGTAGGATTTTGAAAACTAAAAAAACAAAAAGCAACTAACCTAAAATCTTTATGTACTATGAATTACAACCCGCATTTTCTTAAGGATCCAATGTAGGACCGAAGAATAAAACAAATATAAAACACCTAGCCATAACACTCCTAACAAAGGGTTACCACATATGAAGCCCACAAGATTAATAGTAATCTTTAACAGGGTCTCACTTTGGATGAACATGCATAAAAAATCTCCATGATTTGATGATCCCATTTATTTATTTATCATTTATAACAGCTCAATATTTGGCAAACCATGTGGATCTTCTTCGCTTTTCTCATTATATAGTTAGCTTGTTAGTTTATAGTTGTGATTTGTTAGTTTATAGTTGTGACTTGTTAGCTTATAGTTGTGACTTGTGATTCTGAGTTGTGATTGTGACATTTTTTCTCCTTAAATTATTATTGTGACTTGTTAGTTTATAGTTATGACTTGTGATTGTTATTCGTAAGTTAGATAGTTAGTTACCCGTTTGAGGATTTTTATGTGGCTATACATAGATATAGTGTGTTTTTGGTGGCATAGAAATCGTTCAAATTGTCCCTTTTTGGACAGTTCAAGGTTAGATGGATAGTATGCTTTCATATAACCTATTTAAATGTTCATGCTTGATCCGCATTTCATCTCCTCGTTTCTCTCTGGATATGTTTCTTTCGTTTCGTATCCAATGCCAAATATCTTCACATTACTTTAGATATTTGGCATCGGAATATAACGTAAGATCAACTTATCTGGAGAGGCATGGGGAGATGCTGCCGAATTTTCGGCGTGGATGTTTAAATGGAAATATGAAAGTATTACAATCTATCGAACCTTGGATGGGTTACTAATTTAGGATTTAGTATAACTTTGTTAGCATTAGATTGCTAATGCTAATATGATTTAATATATTTCAACTATCAGATAGAAAGCGAGGGTCTTTCCAATACCCTGTCCCCGACCCCTGGTAGTCGATCAATTACATCACCGATGATCCTTGAAAATGAAGGATTAGGTGTTAAACATGGAGAGGTGCCCATCGACGTGGTTAATATTAGTACCACACAGTCACATGTTGCGGAAAATACGAAAAAGAGGTCGGCAGTGTGGGAAGATTTTGAGGAAGTAACCCTGAAGAACGGACAAGTAAAGATACAATGCAAGCACTGCAAGAATCAGTACACTAAGCAAACAGATGGTTCGACCACAACATTGAAGAAACATCTGGCAAAGTGTTTTAAAAAAGCGAGAGGTGGGCTAAGGCAACAAACACTTTCATTTTCGCAATTTGCAGGCGGTCCGTCAGTGTCCATCTACAAGTATGACAAATAGTCGGTGAATGAGTGGACGGCCAGATTAATTATTTTAGATGAAAGGCCATTTCAGATGGTAGAGAGTCCTGCTTTTGTTGGACTAGCCAATTCCCTTAACCCTAGATACGAGAAAGTCTCTCGCACAACAATCAGGAGGGTGTGTATAAAGATGTATGAAGGCGACACGTCAAGTTGAAAGGAGAGTTAGCCACGATTTCCCGAATTAGCCTGACATCAGATTTGTGGACGGCATCCAATCAACGAAAGGGGTATATGTCCCTAACTGCTCACTACGTTGATGCCGAATGGAGGCTTTGCAAGAGAATATTAAACTTCCGTTATCTTGCGCCGCCTCATAGTGGTTTGATGATTTCAGACTGCATACACAGATGTCTAATGGAGTGGGGAATTGAGAAGAAGATTTCGACAATTACACTAGACAATGCCTCTGCAAATGATAGTGTAATAATGAATTTGTGCAACCAGTTTAAGGCCACCAGTGACTTGTATTTTGGTGGAAAGATATTTCATGTTAAGTGTTGTGCCCACAACCTAAACTTGATTGTACAAGAAGACCTTAAAACAGTCGATCCCACGATCGAAAACATAAGAGAGAGTGTGAAATACATACGGGGGTCACCTTCACGATTACATACATGGAATGAGATTGTGAAGCGGTTAAATTTGTCAACTCAGAAAACGATGAAGTTGGATGTCACAACACGTTAGAATTCAACTTTTGAAATGTTGGATTCAGCGATAGATTTGAGACCTGCCTTCTCTCACTATGCGGAGCGTGATAGTGCATATATTTGGCTGTCTTCTGAAGATGATTGGTTAAAAGCTAAATCCGTTCGTAAGTTCCTTTCTGTTTTTTACAACAGCACGAAGAAATTTTAGGGCTGCAAGTATCCAACAGCAAATATATTTCTATCTGAACTTTGGAAGGTAAAAGATGCATTGCGCAAAAGCAGTAGTGGACAAGACTTTTTACAATTCATGACCATGGGTATGCAAGTAAAGTTTGATAAGTATTGGTCTGAGTGTAGTCTGGTAATGGGTGTTCCGGTCGTTCTTGATCCCCGGTACAAGATGTTTATGGTTGGCTACATATGTAATAAGTTATATAGTATAATGGGTGTTGCTGAGGCTGAAAAGATTTCTGGTGTATCCAGTGAATTGTACAATTTGTATGCGTGTGCCGCAAAAGAACAATCTCCTCAAGTGGGTTCTAGTTCTGCTATTGATGAATTGGAAGAAGACACGACTGATGATTTCATGTCTTACTATACACAGCTGAAAGGGACTCAAGTATAGATGCATAGATTAGAACTTGAAGAGTATTTCAATGAAGATATTCTAGTTCTAAACAAAGGCGATGATTTTGATATTTTGGAGTGGTGGAGGTCGAGATCTAGTAAGTTGTAGTACCATGTGCTCTCGTTAATGGCACGCGACATATTATCAATTCCAATTTCAACCGTGGCTTCAGAATCCGCTTTCAGTATGGGGAGTAGGGTCGTAAACAAGTATAGAAGCTCACTTACACCTGAATTGGTTGAAGCGCTCATTTGTACCCAGGATTGGCTGCGTCCGATGTGAGGGAAAGAGACCTCTATTGATGAGTTCAATGAAGAGGAGAGTGAAAAGATTGAAGAGACAGTGCCTGCAGCTGTAATATGATTTTGATGCCTTCTAATTTTGTTAAAACGGTTACACTGAAGTTTTATGGTTATGTTTTATGGGTGGATGAATGTTTCTCTTTTTTCATTAGTAATATTCAATTAGATAATGTTGTTTAAATCTCTTATTATATTGTTAGGTACTTGCGTTCATTCATAACTTTAATTTCTTTTCTTTTTTTTTTGTCCGAATCTAACCAGATATACACTAGATATGTCATCGGAAGATGATGCATCGGCAGATATTTGGGATTATGGGGTCCAAACCTACTCCCAGGATGGAAAGATAAAGTTGAAATGTAAGTTGTGTGGAAAACAGTTTGTCAACAAAACAAATCAACTCAAATTACATTTGGCTTGTCATGGAGGAGACGTCGCATCTTGTTGCAAAGCTTCTCAAGAGGTCCGAGATTTATTTGGAGCCATTCTCAATTCTAATACAAAGACTTCCCACACTCCTCACCGTGTAACTACAACTAATACAACTAACCAAAGAATATATAGAAGTAGGCCTATTATAAATGAAGAAAGGTTTAGCAGAGGAACTGCAACTGGCTCTAGCTCTAATTCCCGGTCTTTCACAACCACCATTAGTAGAAAAGAAGAACAAGATAGAATTTTGAGGGAGCAAGAGGAACGGGATTATAAAGAGGTCATCAAAGAAAGCATGCAAATGACATACAGATCAAGAAGTACCAGACAACAACATCCACCTCTAAGATAACATGATACTGAATCAGGCACAAGTAAACCATCAAAGTTTGTTAAAAGTCTTGCAGCATTTTATAGGCTATTGGGAATCCCGTACAAATCGGATCATAAAAAGCGTCCGAAAAAAGTTCTTGCATCTGTGAATGAGGACGATGGGAAGGGATCCCCACCATCTGATTCAGCAGAGGTGAACGACCTTTTTTTGGACACAGCCATCTCGGAGTCGCCCAAGAGTTCTCTTGCAGTTGAATCAGTAAAAAAAGAACCAAAGGATGAATCTGGCGACGAAGGTGGAGGTGGAGGAGGGGGTTACTATTACGGACAAGGTTCACTTAGTTACATGCCACAAAGGCATTCATCATATAGAGGGTATTGAATGTATGAAAGTTTTACCTAATCTAGTTGGTGTTATAACATGTATAGTGTTCAATTGTAGTAGTGTAATTTTTGTTTTATACAGAGAACTCATAAAGTTGTGTGTGCAGCTGGTGCATCTTTTAATGTGGATTTGGTGGCTAAGGACCTGTTTCTTTCACCAGTTTCTGGTGTAATATAAAGGAAATATTCAATGCTTATAAATTACTTTATAAATCTCCTAACAACAAATGCATTTTACTGTCAAGTCATGTGTTTGGATTATCAATACTAAACTTGTAATGATAACATTTTTGTATTACTGTACAGTTTGATTGAATCACTTTCAGCTCTTCCTTTTGGCTATAAATAAGCAACCACCAAAAGCCTTACATGTTGCAGAAACGATGTATTTACTGAATCAAATGAACCACTTACCTAGTTTTCCTAACTGCGTAGGGCCCAAATTGATGTATTTGCTGCATATCAACACTGTCCATCTTTTTTTTCCATATCATTTTAGGACAAGATACCAAAATTCAAGAAGATTCAAATATCAGGTGAACCATTCCACTAAAAACAGTGATGAATGAGTATTTGTAGGCCACAGGAAAACTACGGATCCGAACCTTGCACAATCCGATCTGACTCGATTTTTCTGACTGAGTTGGACTCGGATCGGGTCAGACCAGCACGTATTCGGGTCTCTCCGAGTCAGCTGAGTCAGACTCGATCCCGGTTCTGTCCGAGTTCAGGTTCGGACTTTAAAAAGTCAGATCTGATCGGGTTGGGCCAAATCCGGGTCGACTCGGTCCGATGCCCAGCTCTAATCTTGATAAGATTACGCCATCCAAATCGGAAGCGGATTGTGTGGTGTGCCACACACCACCGAATGGGTGTGCGTTGACGTCACCAAGTTCTGTGGGCCCACCACGATGTATATGTTATATCCTAACCTTCCGTTCATTTGGCTAGATCGGTCGAAGATCTGAACCCAAAAACAAGACAGATACAAATGTAAGGTAGACAACACCACATAAAGTAGTGTAGTGGTGATTGAACGTTTACCATTGAAAACGTCTCGCGGGTCACAAAAGTTTTGGATTAATCTATATTTATTTTTTAATCTTTCATCATGGTGTTTGTGACTTTATTAACAGGTTGGATGGAAAATAAACATAATGTGGGGACTAGAAAGGTATCAACGGTGGGAATCATTGTCCCCACTGTGTTTTCTGTGGTGTGGTTCCCATGAGCTTTAGATTTATCTCATTTTTGGGATCGTGCGGTTAAATGCTCTCTCAAAATGGATGGACGGTGTGGATGTAACTTATAAACTTGATGAATTCAGCACACTACCAAAGTCAGTGGTGTGCGGCACACAGGCAATCCGCCTCCTGCGTGACGCAAGATAATTGAACCCTTTTTCAAAGAAGTAGACCGCGTACTGAGTAAACTCTATGGGGTCAACAGTGATTTATGTATTTTATCCACCCCGTCCATCCATTTTACCAGATAATTACAGGGCTTGATCCTGAAAATGAAATATATCCAAACCTCAAGTGGACTACACCATAGGAAACAGTGTAAATTGAACATCTACTGTTGAAAATTTCTTGAGGGCAACAGAAGTTTTGGATCAAGCTTGTATTTTTGCTTTTCCTTTATCCATGTCTGTGTGATCTTATGAACAGTTTGGATGAGAAATAAACATCATTGTGGGCCCTAAAAAGGTTTCAATGGTGGAAGTCATTATTCTAACTATTTCTTATGGTATGATCCACTTGATCTTTGGGTACGCTTAAATTTTGGTCTCAACCCCTAAAATAAGATGAAAAAATGGATGAACAGTCTGGATAGACCAGATACATTCATAATGGGCCCGCCAATGATCTCAACCGTTCAAAAAAGTTAGTGGCACTAAAATTAGCAGGCCATGTGAAAACATGATTTTACAAAAAAAAAAAAAAAAAAAAAAAAAAAAAAAAAAAGGGTCCCCCGGCCATTTTAATTATGGACAAATAAAACCAGAGAACGTTCGAATTTTCTTTTTGAATGGTTGGGATCTCTTTACAGATAAGGAGAATGTTAATGGCCGGTCCATGATGTGCGCTGCCTCCTCAAAAGGTCGGTTCTAAAATGTTCTGAGTGGCCAAGCTGGCTTAGCATGCCTCACTTTAGTAGTCATGTGGGGGAATGTACCATGGTTCTTTTTGCTTTACCATCATCTCTCATTCTTTTTAATACATTGAAGTAATAAGAACTATGATACTATTGCAGAGTAGGAATGTCTGTACTCATGCATTCAAAATTGTATGTGTTAAATGCATCATATTATTATAGCCTTCTAAACTATAGGCCCCACTTCAGATGTATTATAACCAAAGTTTTAACTAGAATAATGTTCCTATGGACAAATGATGTATACCTAGTTGTTCTAATTTAACAAACATATGTTAAGTAGTTTGAGATTAAGATTTTTCAACCACTCAAAAATTTAGATTATCATTTATCTAAAGGGGTCTATGGCTTTGGACGGTTTGATTCAAGTTAGATGTAGTTCATGGCTACGATCAGTTTACATTTTTTACTACAAGAGTATGAAAAAAGTATGTTTAATAACTTGCCGAAAGTAAAAGATGCCTTTGGACAAAGCCACCAGCTCAACACTTTCCATTAAATTCTACCGGTTTTGACCAACAAGGACTCTTGAAGCTAATCTGTAGTCCACTAATTGTGAGTATTCAAGGGGGTCGGTGGCACAAAAATTAGGCTATGTGAAGGCATGATTTACAAAAATCAACTCCTACCATTTTATTTATTAACAAATAAAATCATAAAATGATAAATGGTTTTACATTTAAGTTCACTTTTTGAATGGTAGGGATCTCTTTACAAAAAAAAAAAAAAAAAAGAAGAGAGGATGTTAATGGGTGGCCCACAATGTGCCCTAGCTCCTCGAAACGTAGGTTCTAAAATGTTCTGTGTGGCTTAACTGGAGGACTATAACTCACTTTAGTGTTCCTATGGAGAGATGTCCCACGGTTCTTTTGGCTTTACTATATCATCTTTTGTTCTTTTCATACATTGAAGGGAGAATAACTTTTATGTTATTATAGAGTATGAATGTTCGTACTCATGCGCTTGAAATTATATATGTGCTAAATAAGTTAGATTATTTCATCATTCTAAATTGTAGGCCCCACTTCAAATATATTATAACCAAAGATTATATCGGAATAGCATTTTTGTAGAGAGATGATATTGTGAATACTCCTGCATGAGCGGGTGCCCTCATTTTCTTCTTTCCGTTATGTAGATAAGGTGTGATATTGCCTCAGATGTAAAAATACATATAGTTTGGAGTCACTTATAGTCAAATAAAGCTTAAAATCTACCGAAAACTAAAAATCATAAAATCACTTAAGGGTTGAGGAAAGGGTTGAGGAATCATGATATTTTTCAACTCGAGTGATTGTTATTGTTGGTTTATGGCTATTGATTCCAAGTTAGAGCCTTGATTATGAAAAATGAAAGGGGTTAAGGTACCCTTTTCCTACCTGCATGATGTGTGATATCTACTTTACGGGATTTAGAATTTTTTAGAGGTTTGGTAAATTTTTGGCACTTCTATAATTGGCCTTGCTTTAAGAAAACTCATATAGTCTAGGATGGTAAAAGGAAAAGAGAGAACTAGACTTGCTTCAAAAAATTGGAGGCTTAGGGAGCATATAAAGTAAAAATATTGTCATAATCATACTTCACAGAGTTTAAGATTCTAAGCAAGGAGAATTTAAAAAAAGGGGGCACCTAACTGTGTCAGGGGAGAAATCAAGCTTAAGAAATAGCTAATGGTCTTCTTCTTTTTCTTTCCTTACACGCACACACACGCCCACACACTCACGCCGTAGTAGAGTTTCACCACCTATGGATACTCGAACCTTTGACCAGGTGTTGAAACTCCTGAGGTCTACCACCGGAGCAAGAGTAAAGATCCAGCTAATGGTCTTATCAGGACACAAATATATAACTCCCCATGAATTTTAATTGTGTTTATATTCATCATTATAGGAATCTTCGCAGAGTTTGAGATTCCGAACTAATGGGATTTTTTGTCCTGTGCTCGACCGGTCGAGGGCTGGTGCATGACCGGTCGTGGAGTCGAGTCGTGGCTCAACTCAAAGTCCAGCGACTGTGGACTATTTTTCTCCAGGGTACTCGACCAGTCGAACGAGGTTCTCGACCGGTCGTGGGTGGCTCTCGACCGGTTGTGGACTCGGTACGACCAGTCGAGGTTACGCAGATTCATTCTGCGATTTTGTGCGGATTTCATTTCGCAAGTCCTTTCGCAACTGGGATGCGGAAAGGAGTTTCCTAAAACTTTAAATAGGAGGTACCTAGGGCTTTCTAGGTATGACAAGAGGGTTTCCTAAAGCTTTACAAGGGATTTTCTAAAGGGTTTAGGGCTATCAAAGGTGAGGGAGAGAGAGAAAGAGAAAGAGGAAGCTTATAGAAGGGAGGTTCTGCTCGTGGAGGTTATCTACTATGCAATCTATATCTCAGCGCTTCTATGTCCTCGTAATCGGTGAGATTTCTCCATTTTCTTTGTTTCTCTTATTGTTTATCCACTCCTGCGTGAGTGAAGAAGGTTGTAACGTTCTACTTCATAGTGGATTGTTGATTTGGACGAGGTCCCGTGGTTTTTACCTCTTTGAGGGTTTTCCACGTAAAAATCTCTTGTATGGTGTGTGATTGATGCTTTGATTTATTTCATTACTTTATTATCCATAATTCTGGTTTGTTTCGAGAGGCTAGATCCTAAGGTTTGTACAAGGCCCCCAACAAAGTGGTATCAGAGCTAAGTTCATTGAACGGGTAGGATCTATTTTAAATTATGGAAGGTAGCTTATCAAAGATGATCAACCTCAATGGTTCTAACTGGACCATATGGAAGGCTAAGATGGAGGACTTGCTTTATTACAAAGACCTATATTCTCCAATTTTAGGCATATCAGCAAAATCCAAGGATATGTCTGATGATGATTTGAAGAAGATGGACCGAAAGGCGGTGGAGTTTATTATACAATGGTTGGATGATTCTGTGTTCCACCATGTGTCTATGGAGACCTCAGCTGCTAGCCTATGGCTGAAATTAGAAGGGTTGTATGAGAGGAAGACAGCCGGTAATAAAATTTTTCTGATAAGGCGACTTGTGAATCTCAAGTTCAAGGATGGTGGTTCTGTGCCCAAGCACATGAATGAGGTCAGCAATATAGTGAACCAACTCTCCTCTATGAAGATGCTCCTGGATGATGAATTGCAAGCTTTACTTTTGCTTAGTTCATTGCCTGACAATTGGGAGACATTGGTGGTGTCTCTAAGTAACTCCGCGCCAGATGGAAAGATATCCATGGAACAGGTAACCAGTTATCTCTTCAATGAGGAGACAAGGAGGAAGTCCCAAGGGTCTACTCAGCAAGAGGCTCTTGTGACACAGGAACGGAGGAGAGGAAAGAACAGGAAGGGCGGGAAGGCCCAAGATAAATCAAGAAGCAAGTCGAGTAACAGAAAGGATGTTAATTGCTAGAATTGTGGCAAGAAGGGCTACTACAAGCATGAATGTCGTGGTAAGAAGAACGACAAGAAAAGAAAAGGAAAGGAGAAGGAAGATGAATCAGATTTCACTGTGTTCGCTTCAGATGGCGACGTTGTAGTTATTCTTTCAGCAGATCATGATGTATGTCTCACGGCTACGAGTCAGGACACCGATTGGGTGATTGACTCAGGAGCTTTGTTTCATGCGACTTCACGCAGGGACTTCTTCACAAGCTACAAGTCTGGTGACTATGGGACTGTGAAGATGGGAAATTCTGGCGTATTGAAGATCGTAGGAGTCGGTGATATTTGTGTGAAGACCGATGTGGGCTGCACATTGGTTCTCAGGGATTTGAGGCATATCCCAGACCTTCACCTCAACTTGATGTCGATGGGAAGGTTAGATGATGATGGCTATAAAAGCCTGTTTGCTGGTGGGCGATAGAAGCTCATCAAGGATTCATTAATCGCAGCCAGAGGAAAGAAGTATTGCACCCTTTACAAGGAAAGTGTTAGTATGTGCAAAGGTGGGTTGAACGCAGTGGAAGATTCAACTACTGACATGTGGCACAGGCGTCTAGGCCACATGAGTGAAAAAGGGCTTCAACTACTAGCGAGGAAGCGGCTCCTTCCAGACATGACAGGTATGCCTCTCAAAACCTGTCTTGATTCTTTATCAGGGAAACAACATAGAGTTTCATTTATTAAATCTGCTTCTCATGTTAATAAAGCGCATGCATTAGATTTGGTTTATTCTGATGTTTGTAGTCCTATGAGGACAAAAACCTTGGGTGGGGTATCATATTTTATCACTTTTATACATGATGCATCTAGGGGGGTTTGGGTTTATGCTTTGAAATCCAAGGACGAGGTCTTTGGTGTGTTTAAATTGTTTCATGCTATGATCGAGAGAGAGACAAGTAGATCAGTAAAGTGCATCCGCACTGACAATGGTGGTGAATACATTGGCGACTTTCATGAGTACTGCAAGTCCCTGGGTATACGGCATGAACAGACGGTTCCCAAGACCCTCCAGCATAATGGTGTAACTGAGCGAATGAATCGCACCATTGTAGAGAGAATCAGATGCATGTTATCCCATGCGAAATTATCCAAGATGTTCTGGGGAGAAGCAATGCATGCGGCGGTTTATTTGATAAACAGGTCTCCATCAGCCCCGTTGAATGGAGAAGTACCTTAGAAGGTGTGGACTGGACATGATCCATCATACAGTCATCTCTGGGTGTTTAGATGCAGGGCATCTGTTCACATACCAAAAGACAAGAGGTCCAAGCTCGATATGAAGATCAAGCAGTGTGTGTTCTTAGGGTACGGTGATGAAAAGTTCGGTTACAGATTATGGGATCCGACTGAGAAGAAGCTCGTAAGGAGCAGAGATACGGTTTTCTTTGAAGATCAGTGTATAGAAGACATTGGTAAGCCAGAGAAGAATCAACCTAGTTCAGGTGAGCTAGAGGACATGGATCCGATTATTCCTCCCGTGGTGCCTGATGACCGGGGAGTACAGCAAGGTGCAGAGGATGAGGGAGTTCCATCAGAAGATGGACCAGGGGAGCAGCCCCCACTTGATCCACCTATTGAGCCACAGGTAAGGAGGTCATCGAGGGACAGACAATCGTCTAAGAGGTACTCGCCGCATGAGTACATTATGCTGACTGATGGGGGAGAGCCAGAAGATTATTTTGAGGGCCTAGCTGACAGTATAAGGGAGAGTAGTTGAAAGCTATGCAAGAGGAGATGGAATCCTTGCATAAGAACCACACCTATGATATGGTGAAACTGCCTAAGGGCAAGAAAGCTCTGAGCAACAAGTGGGTGTTCAGAAAGAAGGTTGAGCAGAAAAATTCACAGACGAGGTTCAAGGCCAGACTTGTGGTGAAAGGGTTTGGTCAGAAGAAAGGCATAGACTTCGAGGAGATATTCTCACCGGTGGTGAAGATGACATCCATACGGGTGTTGCTTGGGTTGATGGCTAGCATGGATCTGGAGATGGAGCAGTTAGATGTTAAAACTGCCTTTCTCCATGGTGACCTGGAAGAAGAGATTTACATAGACCAACCAGAAGGGTTCGAAGTTAAGGGTAAAGAGCATATGTTATGTAGGCTGACGAAGAGCTTGTATGGGCTGAAATAAGCTCCACGGCAATGGTACAAGAAGTTTGACTCGTTTATGTTGAAACATGGGTATGACAGAACGGAGTCGGACCACTGTGTGTTCACGCGCAAGTTCTCAGATGATGATTTCTCAGTTCTGCTGTTATACGTTGATGACATGCTCATCATGGGAAAAGACATCAAGAAGATTGATAGGCTGAAACAGGAGTTGGGCAAGTCTTTTGCGATGAAAGACTGGGCCCGGCTAGACAGATCCTAAGAATGGAGATAACCTATGACAGAAGCAGCAGGAAGCTTTGTCTGTCACAAGAGCAGTATATTGAGAAAGTCCTAAAGCATTTCAATATGAATGCAGCGAAGCCGGTCAGTACTCCACTGAATGGTCACTTTAGATTAAGCGACAGACAGTGTCCCAAGACAAAGGCAGAGGTGGAAGAGATACAGAAGATACCCTACGCGTCAGCTGTAGGAAGTTTGATGTATGCTATGGTGTGTATACGCCCAGACATAGCATATGCAGTTGGTGTTGTCAGCCGGTATCTTGCTAATCCTGGCAAAGAGCATTGGGCAGCAGTTAAGTGAATACTGCGGTATCTAAGAGGGTCATCCAGGTTGAGCTTATGCTATGGTGACGGTAAACCTGTGTTAGAGGGCTACACAGATGCATATATGGCAGGTGACATAGACTCCAGGAAGTCTACATCGGGGTTCATGTTCACGTTTGCAAGGGGAGCAGTTTCTTGGCAGAGCAAGCTACAGAAAGTTATAGCATTGTTGACGACAGAGGCCGAATACATTGTAGTTATAGAGGCATGTAAAGAGATGCTTTGGATGAAGAGGTTCCTATAAGAACTTATCCTGAAGCATGAGGAGCACGTGGTCTATTACGATGTCAAAGTGCTATACACTTGAGCAAAAATCCAAGTCAGCATTCCAAGTCAAAGCACATAGAGATTCGAGATCAATGGATCAGGGATACTTTGGAACATAAGGTGTTACAGCTTGAGAAGGTCCAAATGAACGATAATGGGTCAGACATGATGACCAAGGCTTTGCTCAAGGGCAAGTTTGAGGTTTGTAGAAACCTGGCTGGCTTGAAGAATGTGAATCCCCCCTGGGACAAAAAGGGGAAGACTTGATAGAATTTTTTATCCCATGCTCGACCGGTCGTGAGCCTCGCTTGACCAGTCGAGGGCTGGTGCACGACTAATCGTGGAGTCGAGTCGTGGCTCGACTCAAAGTCCAGCGACTGTGGACTATTTTTCTCCGGGGCACTCGATCAGTCAAACGAGGTGCTCAACCGGTCGTGGGTGGCTCTCGACCGGTCGTGGACTTGGTACGACCAGTCGAGGTTACGCAGATTTGTTCCGCGATTTTGTGCAGATTTCGTTTCGCAAATCCTTTCGCAATTGGGATGCGAAAATGAGTTTCCTAAAACTTTAAATAGGAGATTATTGAGGGTCAAATATTGCATATTATATCCCAGTTATTGTCTGAATTTACGAACATGGTATTGTTTAACGGCTTAAATTAATCGTGTTTGTAATGCAAGGTGAATTGACGAGCAGGGACTGTAAAGGACGTTAAAAATATGGATTTAACACTCTGGCATCACCAAGGCATTGGACAGGACTTTCATGGGACCAAGATCGAGGATTTACACACCAGAGATCAGAGAAATTCCAGCCACTCACTTCAAACATGCCTAAAAAACATTCAGAATGCAAGATCACAGGGTTCCCACCATCTGATCGGCTCGAAACTTCATACAGGGCCTGAGGAACATAAATTAACCGTACACATCAAATTTGAGCCCTTGGATCAATGTAGAAGTGGCCCAACGGCTAGATCGGACCCTAAAATCATGATTTGGGGCCTGCCTGAAATCTGGATATACTTCAGATTTTGACTGAACTTGTTAAATGAGGTGACAAAACAGATGGTCGGATAGGATACTTCATAAACAGCACAAGTGGACCCAACTGGCATTTCCAGTGCACACAGCACAAGTGCACTCGCCAAACACCGAAGCACCAAGTCGGTCAGCAGGCGCTGACCCGACTTCTCTTATTAAAAACGGAAATTTCTGTTTTTCACGGCAACAGAAACTTGCGGTTGGGTGCAGTGGGCCACCATCTTGATTCAACGGTCCAATCTGAACCGTCCATTGGAATCTCGTAGGCCCTCTTACTAAGGCCTAGGTGACAAAATTCGAAGAAACAGTGATGATAGGTTTCCAGCCGTTCAAACATAGAATGAACGGCAGCAAGAAAGATTCTATGGGCCACACCAAAATCGATCCAAAACAACCCATCCCCGAATGAAATTTCGAGGGGAATCTGATGGACGGTTTGGATTTTTCAAACGACAAGGGAAGTGGGCCCCACCAAGAGTCCGGCGCTGACCGTTTCGGGCTCTGTTTACGCAGTCCGCGCGCGTTCGGCCAATCCGGGCCATTCTGCGATCATAGGAGGGGTCGGTCCGTCCATCTGGACCATTCAAAAGATCACCAAGGTGGGACCGACCAGATCTATGACGACTGAACATCTTAGATCTTGCATTTGAAGCATCCATTGGCCACAAATTCGATTCAAACGCAAGACAGTCCTTGAGAAAGAAGTTTCAAAAACTGGTTGTTGCGTACACCTCTCCACCGACTTTAGCAGCAACTGAGACTTCTGCATGAAGTCTCCACGTTCCCAGCCGACCTCCAGCAGCCATATAAGCAAGAGAATAGAGAGAGAAGGATTCAATCTACGGCTGAGAGAGATATTAGTTTAGGATTTTTGTTTTCTTTTCTTTTTACTGTTTTATTTGAATTTTGGAGTGTTTTAGCTTCACCATGTCGGGCTAAACCACTTAGCTAGGGCTAAGAGGTGAAGCTTGTGGCGTGATGGGTAGTATTCTACGGTCTTTGATTCATGTTTTGAACTGATTTGAATTCTACTTTGATTATAAGGAATGTCTTTAGTTTTTAATGGTTTATTGTGACTCAATTACAATAGATCTGCGATGACTTGAGTATTTCCTTTTCCCTTTTGTACTTATGAAGTCAGGAAACTCCGTTGTTCACCATCGTCTCCTGAGCATGGTTGGATGACGGAACCCTTCCTATTGTTCATACATTACTCAGAATGGCTGTGAATTGGTTTAATTCTGTTATTTGCTTTGTCTCATGGGCATGGTTTTGTGATGGAATCCATTCTAATTTACACCCTTCTTATCTCTTGAAAACTATATCAAAAGAAGTTCAGATTGTGTTTGAGTGATATATCTTCCAACTGGATGAAGATGGGACTCGAAGTTCAGTTAAGTTCATGAATCAAGCATAGATCTCCCCGATCTCTACAAGTGGATCATCTGAATCCCTAGTTCCCTACCTTTGAATTTTATAAGTTTTAAGTTTACTATTTCACCATTATTCCCTTAACAAACTTGATTTAGAATACATCTTATTCTAGTTCTAGTCTTGGTTAATTTTAGATTACGTACAGGTTTCAGTCCCTGTGGATTCGACCTCGATCTTACCAAGTTTATTACTACATCACAACCCTATACTTGGGGAGTGAACTGAGGTATCTAGGGCTTTCTAGGTATGACAAGAGGGTTTCCTAAAGCTTTACAAGAGATTTGCTAAAAGATTTAAGGTTATCAAAGGTGAGGGAGAGAGAAAAAGAGAGAGAGGAAGCTTACAGAAGGGAGGTTCTGCTCGTGGAGGTTATCTACTGTGCAATCTATATCTCAGCGCTTCTATGTCCTCGTAATCGTGAGATCTCTCTGTTTTCTTTGTTTCTCTTATTGTTTATCCACTCCTACGTGAGTGAAGAAGGTTGTAACGTTTTACTTCATAGTGGATTGTTGATCTGGACGAGGTCCCATGGTTTTTACCTCTTTAAGGGTTTTCCACGTAAAAATCTCTTGTGTGGTGTATGATTGATGCTTTGATTTATTTCATTGCTTTATTATCCATAATTCTAGTTTGTTTCGGGAGGCTAGATTCTAAAGTTTGTGCAAGGCCCCCAACGCAAACAAGTAAATAAAATAAAAAAAGATACAAGAAAAAGAGAATATAACATAAAAAGAGTAATGATATAAATGTTGCGAATGTGTAGAGTAGTATGTTATTTGTGTTTGATTGGGATGTGAGAAGGAAAATGGGATACTAGACACATTTTTTTGCAAAAGGGGTGGTCAAATATTTTCAATCCCAAGTCTTCTTTGGACTTCAATGGTTCCTTCTGCTAGTTAGCGTGCTTTTTTGGGTTTGACATCCTATCAACACTTTCAAGAATTTTCGGGCTTTCATGAAACTTTAAAGGCGTGTTTGGCCGGACAGATCCCATGGGATTAGGAGGGATGGGAAGGTAAAATCCCGGGATATGCCAAACGAGCCAAACAGACCCGATGAACTTGTCCCGGGATATAGCAAACCCATGGATCTTAAACCAATCCATTGACATCACCATCATTACCTTAAA
The DNA here is from genome assembly GCA_030180095.1 of Magnolia changhungtana. Taxonomy (NCBI): domain Eukaryota; kingdom Viridiplantae; phylum Streptophyta; class Magnoliopsida; order Magnoliales; family Magnoliaceae; genus Magnolia; species Magnolia changhungtana. Next base: position 346,174 of record JASAUF010000441.1, on the reverse strand, counting down.
ATTGATCCCATCCCTCCTAATCATGTTCAATCATGCCTGGGGCGTGTTTGGTTGGATGGATTGGAAGGGATTGGATGGTAAATTCCCGGGATATGCCGGGCGTGCCAAATAGACTCGGTGAACTTGTCCCGGGATATAGCAATCCCATGGATCTTAAACCAATCCATTGACACCACCATCGTTACCTTAAAATCCATTCCATCCCTCCTAATTCCTCTTAATCCGCCCGGCCAAATAGGCCCTAAAGGGTTGAAGAGGCTATTCCCTAAGTCGTATGATGACCCTCTCCCTCACAGATGTTGTGCGGGATTTATAGACCTCCACTGTTGGCTAGTGCCGGTCAACAGTGACATATCATAGCCACCTACTTCATGATTTCACTTCTGTGAGAGTTAGGTAATAATTATATTCCGTAAAAGTAAGCTAAGTGGACCATCAGCTGGCCATAGGCCAGGGTCCATTTTATCTTTTTTCTACGTGCGTCTTGTCGTGTACAGAGGGTATATATTCTGTATCCTGGAGGGTCTAGATGATCGTCTATGATCTGGCTGGCCTAGTTTGAGGTCTGCCGATCGGGTCATTGGTTGTTTTCGGAAGGTGTCAGGGGCCCTTTCAACCTAAGTTACTTAGACTATTGATGCTTCGTGGGTCTGCTAGAGATAGTTTTATCAAAGGGATGCATGACCATTGTTTTTGGAGAGCCTGGGAAAGCGCTAATATTTTGTTTGTCAGGTTTCAGGATTCACTGATCAAGTCTATTGCTTGTTTCCAAGATGGGCCAAGGCCCATTACACACTAGAAGAAGCATTCGCGGCGCTTCTAAGCGCCGCTAAAACACCTAAAAGCGCCGGCGCTACTGGGGTGTCGCTGAAAGATTTGGCGGCGCCGCTATGTATCGGTTTTGGCGGCGCTGAGTACGAATTTAGCGACGCTTTTACGGGCGCTGCTATTCTAAACGAAAGCGCTGCACAAAGAAAACGCCACTAAGAGCTCACAAAGCGCCGCCATAGTTCTCTCCAAGCGCCGCTATCTACTGCTTCTGAAGTGTTTCTTCACGGAAGAGCGTTTATTATATATAATTCAATTGAAAAACCTGCATTTTTTTTAATATTTGAAACAAAAAAAAATTGCAATACAATTAAAACTGAATATTAAACAAAATTTATATTAATTCACAATTAAAAAAATATAATATTTATTACAAAAAATTAAAAATAGTCTCGAATAAATAAATAAAAACAAATGATCCTCTATATGGTCCACTCGTATCGTCAAAAGGCTGAAGTGCTTGTACAACTAAATTCAGGCACAATTGATTAAAATCCTGCACACAAGAAAAAAAGAATCAAAAAATAGCATTCAACAAATTGATGCATGGAAAATAATCAATCCTTTGATCCTATCCTTAAAAAGTCAAAAACTATCAAGGCAACAAATGTTATAACTTGAATTCCAATACATCTATTAAAATCCTGAACACAAGAAAAAAAAAAAAAAAAAGAAGTAAAGGGATGCTCAAGCAGCATGCTTGCTGACAGCCTCTCTGCCGGATTCCTCCGTAAGTAGAACTACATGAGATTCTTACCCTCAGGGGCCAATGTATCTGGTATAGGAGGGGACTCATTCTTCATAACCTTGAACATGGCAGCAGCCTGCACCAACATAGCAGAGAATTCTAACCATTTTAATTCATAGGAACAAAAAATCTTGAAAATATAATAAAAAGGCTAGCAAATGAATAAAGAGAGTGTCAATCTTGATATGAAGGCTCCCATTTTACCAATTTATAATCTATTCCTTGTATATATGTCATAGAAAAACACAAGCTCTCTCTGTCATGAAACATTTTCAAAGAAATGTGCTGATTTAGGAACTCTACACCATTGCCAATGTGATTTTGGGACAATGACTTCAAGACAGTGGGTCACACAATTCAATCCGGTTTTAATTTGAGTTCATGTATGTCTCATGTACATTGTCTGATGAAAGCCCATCCTTGCACCTGATTTCTCCATTAGAAGTAGGTACATGGTCTACACATAAATAAGTATAGAAAAATTTAAAAAAAAATAAAAAAACTAATTAAGCAAAACTAATCATACTATCCTCACGAAGTTGGTAGCTTTCATAAATCAAGTATGAAATGGACCAAATTTTCCAAGGTGGTAGCTTTAAAAAAAAATCTGCCAGTAGATTAAGCTGAACCCAATGATGATGATGATGATCTGTTTTAGATCAATCAATGGATTAAGCTAAACCTGGTGATGATGATGAAATGGAAAGCCACAAGTTCTAATGAAGACTGTTGGCAAAACAAAAGTAATAATGAATGCAGGAAAAAAAGCACACGAGTTTTCTTGTGTGCAACTGTAATTCTCTTGGATATGCAACTCACCACATGAAACAGTAACTCTGCCCCAACTTATACATCAGGTACTAATTTATTTATTTTTTCTACACACGCACGCACTCACGCTAGTGGAATTTCACCACCTATGGGTACAACCCTTGACCAGGTGTTGAAACTCCTAAGAGTACCACAGGAGCAAGAGAAGGACACCATTTATCGCATGTTGGGTTGGGTGTGGGTGGGTATTGAAATTACAATTTAAATGAATAACGTTCAAAACCATTTAATGTTGGATGACTATTAGTTTTGATGGAAAAGAATAAAATTGCTATCAATTCAAACTCAACTGATGTAATCTTTGTATGTTCTCCATCAACCAAAATAAAAAATAAAAAAATCTGCATTCTTGAATTGCTACTTTCTCTCGAGTCCAAATCCCATCTAAATATAGGCTGGTTTTATTTTAGTATGTCCCACATTGGACTCATTTAAAACTAGGTCAAGGTCAGGTTTTTTTGAGATGACTTAGACCTGACCCACAATCAAGGTTTGGAGTATCAGAAATCACGCTGCATATGTCTAGCATTGTCTATTCAATCCAATCAAATTTCAGTTTTTTTTTTTTTTCCTTTTTCTTTTTCTATTTCCCAGTAAGACGTATCCCACCAGTTTTATTTATATACATTCTGATGCAAATGCATAGTATCAAAAGTAACACTAGAATATGTTTCTTTAAGTAATTATTTCTAAGTACCTGCATATAATCATCACACTCTGCCGGAGTATCAAAGTATCTCTCTTATTATTTTCCTTGAGGCTGGAATGGGCTGATTGGCCCATTGGATTTCATGTCCCCACAAAACACTAGGTGGGCCCCAATTAAAATCGGGCTTTTTAATGATTAGAACTAACTGGCCCATGATTGTGGTTAATTGTATGGTTAGGATTGCTCTGTCAATGTGATTTCATAAATACATCAGGTACTAACTATTATTTTACGGGGCACATTATGCCCACTAACATTATTTGCAATAGTATGATAGCATCCCAATGGCAAAAACAAAAGTGCAGATGGTTGTCGGCAGATAGTGAATCAATTAGATATCACTTCCGTTTTTGAAATGCTAATTGATTATTAGTAACAAAAAGAGAGAGAATCAAAGAATAATCCACACATTTAGTGCTACATAGCACTCCTTGTAGCAGAACTTCCAAAGCCAATTTCTACAAAGATCCTCCTAATTAACTCCTGTAAAATTTTTGCGCACTAAAGCCCATGAAAGAACTCTCCCTTTAGCTTTTTCCATCACTCTCACTAACTCAGATTTATCATTTGTAATGAGCACTAGGATTATTTTTTAATACCTTCAAAAGGAACCATAAGCCATTCCACTGCAAAAGCTAATATGAATTGAGAAAATACTCCAATTTAGCTAACATGCATTTCATAAGCAAGATTCAATCTGAAGCAGTTCTACTTCTAGCTAAATATGGAAATGTGACACCAGGAAATTATTGAAAGATCCAACTTACGAAACACCTAGATTAAGAATATATTCAACCCAGATATCGCCTTTCCACTCTAACCCACATCTATTCTACATGGTGTAGAAACTAGAAGTGATTAAAGAATAGATAGAAGTAAAAAAATATGAATCCATTTAAAGGTGCATGCCTTGTTTCCATGCACAACGTGTATACACCCATATATCCTTAACTAGGAATGAAAGATCAAAATGCAAGTAGGAGCCAGCAATTGCCTAAATCAGAGTTGGCCCAAAGCTTGATATGGTACTTGTTTTTGAGTTTAAAAGGGCTTAAGGTATAATTAGATTTTTAAAGGATTAAAGAGAAGTACTTTGATTTCGAGCCTGAGAGGCTGCCATTGCCACCGCGAAGAAGCAAACAATTACAAAGAAAAATTCAAATAATCAATCAGTTCTTGCATAAACAATAGATCTCAAGAAAATTCAAACTACGAGCTTAAAAAATCATGATTTCGAGAGGAACTTCAAATTAAGCGGATGGTCAGGATCTGGACATTGACCAGTCGCTAATCGATGCACTAAACACGATTGAGCTCTAGCCATGAACGAGCATCAAGCAGAGATTAAGATCTGGCCGTGAACAGACATTATTTGGAGATCAGATCAGCAAAGAAGCTAGATCTGGACAGATCAAGCCCCACAGATGGAGTAGAATATAAGAGTGTAGCCATCCAAAAAATGTGGGTGCAGATAGTGGCTCCCTTTTCTTTATTGCACTACAAACAAGCAAACATCTGCCATTTCTTTTTTCCTTTTTCTTTTTCTTTTTCTTTTTTCCTTTTTCTTTTATTTCCTACTAGATGGACGGTCTCAATTGGCAGAGAAGTTACTGTTTAGCTGCCAAAAGGAATCAGTTATGGCACAAGAAAACCAACTGGCATGAATCTTACCAATGACCTGTATAGAAAAATAAACACACAGCTAGAAAGATATTCAGTCCTTTTCAGATGGGACGCTCAGCAAATGAAGTTTTCAAATGAATTTAAAGCCAAGGTGAAACTAAAAAATGTCATTTTCTATGAAAGATATTCAGTCCTTTTCCATTCCATTCCTTGGTTCCTCACCAATCCAATACATACTTCCAAAGTATATACAATCTCATGAATCTGTAAACACAAAAAATAGAAAAACCACGAAAAATTAAAACAAAAATTTCAAATAGTAGGATAATTTTTATAAGCTTCAACCACTAACCCATGAAAGAGAGATCCAATTCAAGTGAAAAAAATAAAAAATATATGCATATATTTTCTGTGTAATAGTCGCATATTGGAGGGTAGAAATATTGCCGGATGCCCTTTTGTAGGAACTTCCTGCCTAGGTGGGGCCCACTGTAATGTTTGTGAGAAATTCACCTGTCCATCCTTTGCTCATCATTCACCTCAACTGCATCTTCTGTAAGCACTTTCAATTCCTCAAGAGAATAAGGATGTTATGAATCTTTGATATCTCTAAACATGATTTAAGATTGTTATGGAAAAACATTCTCATCCCACAAACATTACATACATGCATAGTCAGGCTAGGCTCTTAACATGTCAGGTTAATTACCTCTTTAGATAACTGTTGAGATTTTTATCATTTCCAATACAATTACCTCTTCATCAAGCTAGGCTCTTAACATGATTGTTGAAAGCAAAGCCATAGATTCAGGAATTTGTAGCTGAGATGTTGATTTTCTAGTTTATATAGTATTGTCTCATTTCTAGTTTATAGCAAGGTCAATTGTGAACCACCTGAGTTTTGGATCAAGCTGATTTTAGAATATAACCTTGATCCAAGTGAGTCCCATCTGATGAACAGATTTGATGCAAGATACATTGTTCCATGGGGGTTGGGGTCCCATTTTCATTGTTCCATGTGGTGTGGGACACCTGTGTTGTGGGTTTAAATGATTTTTGGCTGCAGGGCATAGAAAGGAGGAATACAACTTGTGGACAGATTTGATCTTACATATACAACATGGTGGTATATGAAGGATGATGTGATCAAGACACCATCCCATGGTAGATTCCTCATTTATAGCAATTAAAAGACCAATAATTTGTACAGAGCAACAAATGAAACAGAGAAGAGCAAGGATACAAGTAAATTGATTCAAATGCTTCAACCTCCTTGCATTCATCAACATTATGTTATGAAGGATGATGTGCAAGTATATGGAACAAATATGTGAGGATACTTTCACATCATGTTGCATAGAAAGTTGGTGTGCCTTCAGTTGGTAACACATTTGAATAACTTCCATTAAGTTATGTTTGTCCAATGGAATCAATATGACAAAGATACAACAAAGACATTATCTAGTATAAGAAACTTCAACCCCATTCATACAGGCATGAAAATTTACAACATTCAGTGAAATGCAGAATAGAGAAATTTTTCCAAGTGATTGGTCTATGGAATAAATTATAAAAAATACTTACCTCTTTAAACTTGAGTGGATGGGATCCAGTTATGCTGAATAAGAAGCCACAAGCATACTTCGCATCCAGAAGCCTTTCCTTTATATATTGGTGTACTTTGCTAAGGAATAGCTTTCTAGCTTGTGGGTTGACACCCTAGCTATGTGCCAAGATAAAGTCAGCTGCCACCAGTGGGAAATATATTAAAATCTCTGGATAAGCAAACATTATCTGCTTTTAGGCAACAACAGGCAATGGAACAATCCACACATTTTATCTTCATACTAAGAGTAGGAATACAATGTTAAGTAAAAAAACATTTCTAACAAACTTTTACAAGAAAGAAAAGCTCTAGAATATGATATCACTCTACAGAGAAAAAAAATCGGAGAAAAATCATGAAGAAAATTGTCCTGAATCAACATGGAACATCTGAAATGATGGAACCATACAATTCAATACCATTCAATTCCACGTAACAAATCATCCCCTCTAACATCAGCTGTATCCCTCTAATTAAATACATGGCAAATGTCCCAAAAAATTTTCTTAAAAAATGAGGTTTTCATGACAATTTCCCTTGAATAAATGCAAAAGAAAAAAAAGAAAAAAGAAAAGAAAAGAAAAAACAAAATCTACCCATACCACTCCTAGCACATCCAGAATCGGTGTGCTTTGATCAATGTGTCATTTCGCTGCAATTGAACATGCTGGGAACTTGACCTGTACAGTTGGTTTTGTATGTGTGTGTGTGTCTTACTTCATTTTCTAGTCCAAAACAAGTGATGATGAATGCGGCTAACTTATTTGAATTGTTCATGTGTTTCATATCTTCATCTCAATTACATTATTATTCTTTAGTAAATTTTGACCACATTAACTATCAAAGTTACATTCTTGAAAAACACTTATCTCAATAACAAAACAAAGTTGTCTGCAACATAGAATAAACAAATGAAAATAAATCTAAAGAAAATTTTCTTTACCTTGTTTTTAAAGGAACTACCCATGAAAAGTAGTACAAACTTGCAGCTAGAGGGTATGTGGCAACCTTCTTTCAACCTTGTACCAGCTGATAATGCCTGAGATTCACGCTCACTCCCTGCTAGATCAACAATTATAGAGGAAATGTTGTCAAGGCTTGGGGTGAGACCGTGCTGCCATCAGCGTGTTGTCAAGGTGAATCTCTACCATGGCTTGTGTTAGAATGCTAGGCATAGCATCTCTTGGTGACAATGACTTGTTGAACATTTACCTGTATAGATCCAATCCAGCACACGTGGAACAACACAGAAAATAGTTGGTTTTAGCTCCCTAATGTCTTCAATTAATAATTTTACATCCTGAACATGAAATATAGATTTTTTATTGCAACGAATCAATTTATTGAAAAAAGATATGAATACAAAATATCCATTAAGGCAATGGATATGGATCCCAATAAAAAGCAAAGGCCTAGTGAGTCCTTAGCTAAGATGGCCAAGGAATTCATTTCTCTTGACACTTGCTTAATGGAAATTATAATTCAATTGGACTCTTATTTGGAAAAAGGATATCATGTAGACGAAATAACTCACCCCACGCCAAAATCCTCGTTCAACTGTAACACATTCCAAGAACAAAAATATAAGAAACACAATCAAGACCAAAATAGTGAATAAGCCACACATATATCTTTACACTGGCCGATTGTCACTCATAAATGTAAAATTGAGCCTCAAAAGGCCTTTATACATACATTCATACATACATACATGTATGTATGTGTGTGTATGTATGTATCCATTCAAAAGTGCAGCCATCTGATGAACTGATCAGTTCTCATACAAATTCACCACATTGGCACATAGAGGGAAAATAGGATTTGAAACCCTACTCTTGTGAACAACCATTGCATTTCAGTTTTTGAATTGCTAACCCAAGTTTGTGTAAGGTAAGAAGAAACTAAGGCAAGGGCTTAACCTCCAGTAAATTGTAGCACTTGGCAATTTGGAGACAAAGTGGAAGCATTCAGACCAACAAGGACTAAGATAAAAATCAAGTCCAAGAAAAATATATATTTTTTTTAATCTCTTTGCCAAAAACCAGGAGAGAATATTACTGTTGACAGCAAGCCACTCATTTCCATCCTCCCCTGGAGGAAGTCGTACTGCTTCCCGCAGGTTTCCACTACCCAGAGTGGCATCAATGTGCTTCCGTAGTTGTGCACCCTGCATATGGCCAAAGAAAAAAAAAGGTCATGCTTTTGTCATGCATTGGTACTATTTAGATAACAAACCAGAAGCTGTGGCATGAACTACAAGCAGCAACTACAAGTGAAGAAAAAGTAAAGTCTATGTTGTTTTTCACTTGGGGACTCTATAACCCTACATTCTAAAAAATGGTATCAATGGATGAATACAACCCCTCTCTACGAAGAACCACCGAAGAAGAAGACAGAATAAAGCCCCCGAGAGGACTAAATGTAGTTGAATAAACAGGCCCAGCATGACCCTGAAACAATGTATAAGATCTTTTCCCATCCTCCGAACCTAGCAATTGCTTGCTAGGAACAGATTCATTTTCTCCCTGCACATTAACTGAAACCAACACCATTTAACACACATTACACAACCTCCTCAGCAGAACCATCTTGGCAATATTAATACAGACAGACAGACAGACAGACATAAATGTAAAGAGGCTTGCTAGCCCCATAAACGTAGAAAACATTATGCGCCAATTATCACTGGAGAGAACCATATCAGAACTAAAAAGAGAAAGAAACATCATGAACTACAGACAATAGTAAAGAAAGCTGTGACCTTAAGTCTTCAAATCGTTTGCATACAGTGCCCAAATCTGCAGAGTCCGGAACTTCGATTAAGAAGCTGAAAGCATTGGTGGAGTTAAAAAAGGGCTTAAGATCCATTTACCCAGGCTTCCTCTGCTATTGACTTTGCGACGCTCAAGTCCTTCTACTCAAAACCTGAGAATCAAAATATTTGCTGAAGGAGAAAGATAAGCATAAGAGCAAAAGAGATTCAAAGAATTTAGAAACATAGTTGGAAAAATAAGATGTTTCACATGTCAAACATTACTTACATTTCACATGGGGCAATTGCTATTTTCATCCTGTTCTAAAGTGGCTCCTCATTTAAATGGTCCAATCTATCCCATAGGCAAAGTAATACTGGTCTGGCAAGCTCGAAGACAGTCAGAAGTGAACATTCATGGTCAGCTCTCTACCAAAATATTATAATCATCATCATCATCATTGAAGTACAGAACTGATTCGGTTGTATAGTATTTTCCACAGATTTTATTTTACATGATCTCACTAATCTCTTCGTGATCTATGTTTAAACCACCTCTACTTCTAGCATGTTCTAGAATTAAATGAATTTAGAAATCAACTGTCTTCAATTGTTCCAATATGATAAAGACATGGGGAATCTCATGAACAAGAGTTTATCAAGTTCTGACCCTCAGATTCTGTTTTAACTCATTTGACTGTCAATAGAGTGTATAGCCTAAACTAAGTTTTTCAAGTCACAATTTTGGAAGTCTGAAAACTTTTTCAATGTTATCGTTCCCTTGTTAAAACTCAAGTACGGTTTCCAAAACTCACACAAAATGAGTTGCATGAGCTTCAATTGATGGTGTGAGGCTTCCGTTTGTGTAACTGTGTAACACATGCATGTTTCAATTTCTGTTTTGTACTTGGGCACATATCTTGTTTGTCTATGATTCTTGACACATTAAATGCCTTTGATAAAAAATTGAATAGACTTGTTTCATTGGGCCTTCTACCTAAACATGTTTACTGACTATCTTTATCAAAATCAAGGGCGGATATATCTCCCAACTGGCAGGGTTGTTTTTACAAAGTAGGCAGAGCCTATAATGCCGTTGAAAGATCCCACATCTGATATGGCTATAATGGCCAGGTAGATGTAAAATACATACAAATATACATGGTGTGCAATGATATACATTTCGTCATACAACTTAAGCTTCATAAAACAAATACATACCGTTAGGTGGCCAACTCTTGATTTTGTTCCTCGAGAAGGTCCTCTTTAGCCCAAGCCTGCAAAAAAAAAAAGGATGGGAACAAGAAAGGAACAAATTAATTATTTAAAAACAGAAATAAGCATATTCAGACAAAAGAAATACAAACATTCCTTTGACCAAGATACCTTGACACAGCTTCCATTAATTCTGCTTTTGACAGAGAATTGCTGCCACTTCTTAATATTTCTTTCAAAATAAATGCTTAGACACTACTACGGTGTATTTTGAACATGAATTCTCAATAGATGACTCAAAAGAGAAGAAACTCATGAGCATAATACAAATCCTAAAAATGAGTATCAACCTAACAGAAATATCAACCATAGTAAACGTTGTTACTAATTCTCAAACAACTAAAAAACAATAAATAAGAAAACTTACTTTAAAGATACCTGCTTTATTTCAGGTCCACTTTGAATGGCCAATTCTACTAAGCTATAAACTGTAAATTAATCAAATTTGCATGAATGCATAAGAGACAAAAACAGATAAAACTCCTTGAGATTGTGAGTATCCACCATTGCTGCTGACTTTACATCACGGTCCAGGAAAGCTTTGACGGCTTCAGCTGGTTGTGGAAGTACCTCTTGCATTTTGAATTTGCAAACAACAGTTAAGGTAGATCCCAAATTAGAAAAGGTGACAGCAAAAGTGAGATACAGGCATTTGAATGAAAGGTATAGAATACAAGCTACCATATTGTGATATGCTACATTTTGAAAGCTACCAGAGATTGTGAGGCTATCTCTGGTTATTCTTTGAGCAGCTTCTTGATTTTCTAATGAGATATGGAGTCTATTTGTCTGATGTCTTGATGGCCAACATGATGCTGTCTTGCCCTTGGTATCTAACAGGACTTTTCCAACAAATCATTTAATTTTCTTCTTTCCACTTGCAATCATGGCACTTCTCAAATATATTGATTATGGAGTTCTGATTCATTGCCTACAGCCCTGGCTTCCATCTGGATGGCATTAAAAGAAAAGATCCTCACTTGTACTCAATTTGTCAAACATGATATTTCACTTATTGTGGCACTTCCTATTTTGACTTCCAATCACAGATTTCGGGCCCCAATTCCCAAAGCTTCAGGTAATGTATGCCCTTTCTTTTCTTCTTCTTCAATTTTATTTCATTTCCCTTTTCTCACTTGTTTTGGGTATCGAATGCATTTTCATGGATTCGAGCAAATCAGTTGGAGTCTATAAAGAAACCAATTTTACTAATGTTGAAAACTTTGATACTCTTGCTTCGGTGTGTGGATGATACGCAGGCATAAAACTAAGTTAAACCGTCCAATTTATGAGTTTGGATGTATCATGAATCCAAAATGATAATTATCTGACTATCGAATTGGTGGACATTATTAGGCAGTTAAAATTGAAAATTATCCATTTGTTCTATTTCAACAAACAAATGTCCACAAATAACAGGTTAGAACTGTTCAGCCATTCTGATTTTGCGATTGTTACTTTAGTGGGTTTCACAATTTAGTCGATTTGGTTGGAGTCAATAGATGACATGTATAAAATTTTGGCAATCTATTGTAATAGTTTTACCTAACAATCTGTTATAATATTTTTCCCTTTTTAGTTTCATCAATGTAGGATCTAAAATCATTCCCTGTTCAACAAACATACAATGTATTAAAAAGATACACAAGGAAAATCATTGCACCCATTTCCATGTTGTACCTACTAATTCGATCAAACAAAATCAGTTTAAACCTGCTGTGATAAACTCGCATTCCATGTTGTACCTCCCATCATAAGGAAAAAAACCCTAGAAATCGAACAAATGATGCTGATAAGAATGATGATAACTATAGATCACGTACCTTCCCTTCCAAACAACAAAACCCTAGAAATCTAAGGAAGCAATTGATCCAGTGAATCTCCTACTGTAAAACCCCAAATCCAAACAAGTAAACAAAACCATTAAAGATTCAGAGAGAGAGAGGGAGAGAGAAAAAAACACCATCGAGACCTTATTCGCTCGCCGCTCTCTCAAAACCTGGGAGATTTGTGAGAGGAATGACATGCAAAGAGAGGGATGGAAGGGAATCAGGGGAGTAGAGGGCCGGGAGAGAGAAAGGAAAGGGAATCAGGGGCGTAGGGGGCGGGAGAAAGAAAGAGGGAAGGGAATCGGGGGCGTAGGGGGTGGGAGAGAGAGAGAGAGAGAGAGAGAGAGAGGGAGGGAGTAGGGCGTGCGAGAGAGAGAGGCAGGGTTTTTTTTTTTTTTTGGTATATATAGTGTACACATGTCAGCGCTTGTTACTATACAAAGCGCCGCTGAAAAACTAACCTCAACCGTCGTTATGGCTCAAATTCTTGTAGTGACGATAAAACCCATTTAGCTTTTTAATAGTTTCGAAATCACCTAGAGACAGTTTTTGAAAAGTAGCTTATACTTGTTTTTAGGTGGGGTGTCTACAAATACATACGTACCAAATAGACGGTTATAAGAAAAGCATGTAATGATTCGAATTCAACAAACAAATATTAATTAGTTAGAGATTTAGATATTTCAACCATTGAAAGTTTAAATTATCATGTATCTAAAATAGGTCCAAGGATTTGGATGGTTTGATTTGAGTTATATGTAGTTCATTACTACACAGATTACTCTTTTCAGTGCATGAGTCTCAGGAAAGTATATCCAATAAATTATTGAAAGTTTTTTTTTTTTTTTTTTTTTTTTTTTTTAAAGGAGCCTTTGGATAAAGCCACCACTCGACACTATCCTTGAAACTCAGCGTGGTCTTGACCACCAAGGACTACTAAAGCTAATCTGTAGCTCACTAGTTGTGCCATTGATGATCTCAACCATCTAAAGAGGTTAGTGGCACTAAATTTGGCTATGTTAAAGCATGGTTTTATAAAAACATAACCAAAATCAATTTATTTACTAATGGATAAAATCGTAGAATGATTAATGGTTTTACATTCCAAGTTCACTTTTAAATGGTCGGGATCTCTTTACAGAGAAAGAGGATGTTAATGCTTGGTCCATGATGTGCCCTACCTCCTCAAAAAGTAGTTTCTAAAATGTTTTATATGGCTCAGATAGGGGACCATGACTCGCGTTAGCAGTCTTGTGAAGAGATGTCTCATGGTTCTTTCAGTTCTATTGTATCATCTCTAGTTCTTTTTTTCTTTTCTTTTTTTTAATTATTATTTTAAATCACTGAAGTTAGAATAACTTTCGTACTATTATAAAGTATCGATGTAATTCATGCTCATATGCTTAAAGTTTTATTTGTGTCAAATATGTCAGATTATTCCAGTGATCTACTTTATATGCCTTAGTTTGGATGTATTATGACCAAAGATTAAATTAGAATATTGTCCGTATGGACAAATGATACATGCCTAATGGACGGCTCTAATGAAAAGCACATAGTGGTTCCAATTCAACAAATAAATGTTAATTAGTCAAATATTAAGATTTTTCATATAATATTCTAAAAATTATCATGCATGAGTAGGTACACAGGTGCACATTCACACATCATGTAAGTTTAATTTTAAATTTCATTATGCACACACATGCACACATTGATGCACATAATGAGCTATATATCACAATTTACTTGATTAACACTAAATTCAACATATGAAACTACTCTTCATAGATAGATTTAGCTATCCAACTATTAATTCTGATTATATACCATCACATCATCATATCAATAAAGGGCACAATCAATAAAGGGCACAATTGGGATGTTTTCATCCAATCATCTACAACACTGAACCTTTCATTTTTTTACCCTAGTACATAGATGCGTGTTTTACATCATTGAAGTCATTTTTCTAATGGCTGTACACTCACCTAAGTTTGGTTTAAGTTTCTTATGATGTACATGTATATAACATACACTATCCTTTGGAAAACCTATTTTTAGGAATCCGATTGCGATGAAATTTGAGCTGTACATTATCAATTTTGGGACTTTTTTTTTTTTTTTTACACACGCACACACACCACCACACACTCACACCTTAGTGGGATTTCACCACCTATGGGTACTCGAACCCTCATGTTGGATTTCACGTCATATCTGTTGGAACCTGCCTGAAAATCATCTAACAACCACCTTTATGATCCAGAAATGGCCTCCAATGAATTCACTTGTGTATTTTACATATTAGGCCATGTCCAAATATATTTTCAGAGATCTCAGGTCATCTGAAGGAATCTTGTGCAACCCACGGTTAAAAAAAAGATTCGGTAGTCACACATACAACTTACATTAGGCACCGTCGCATAATAAAAATATGATTTGACCGTTGACTTGAAAGATCGTCCATACATCTAAATCCTAACACCCCAAAGAAACCCCATCATGATTTGAAGGAGATTGGATCAATCATTTTGTGTTCATTCCTTTTAACCATTTGATTGAAATTAGTGAAGGAGAATAATTCCTTCACCGCTCCAGACCGCATAACAGGTAGACCCTAAGACATCCTAAGTTATAATAAACTACAACTGCTCTTGGCTAATGCACGTATGTGAATCTAGGTCAAAATTTTGACCTGCACGTACAAGTGCATGCACTGAGTCACAAGCAACTGAGTTCAAAGGAGAAAAATCTCCTCTGATTTTTAAGTTTAAAAATTTATATCCATTGCAACTCAAACGATCACTGTTGTTGGTTTAGATCTTCGTCTTACCACTTCCAAATTCCAGCACGCACATATAGGTACACGCGAAACTATCATTCGAAGCTCTTCATGAATCAAGAAAACAAGCACCGAAAGATCTATACCATTTGTGTAATTAAAAGATCTCAGCCATTCACTATGCCACTACATGTATCACACCAGTAAGAAAGCCAAATAGCAAAGACCTCAGGAGCAACTAAGACTTGGAAGGTAACTATATCGATCGCCATCCAACTTAAGGACATGTTTCGAAGAACCACCAGCTCCAACACAAGACTCTGTGAAGCCACCACTTGAAGGAGAGCCAATCCCTAAAGAAGTGCTTACTCAATACCACGCTTTTGCAGACACGTCGCTAAATCCTGACGTAATCGTAGATAAGTAAATTTCGAAGATAAAATTTTTGTTTAGGGAGTTAGAATATAATATCCCCAAAATTTTCCCGTATAAGTATTTAAAAGGGTGCACATTGACACGTGTAAGTTTAACTTTAGATCTCTTTGTACACACACATACACACATCGATGCACGTCGTGATTTATATATTACAATTTTGACTTAATTAACCCTAAATCCAACCGATGAAAATATTCTTCATGAATAGATTAAGCTATCCAACTAATGATTCTGATTTTTAGACCCATACCTAAATTTTAGCGTGGCATCTAATGGATGAAATTGGATTTCACGTAAACATCGAGTTAGTCCCTACAAAACAGGCTCCCCTCTCCTATTGTTTCCCTTGGCTTGTGGCCCAACTGAATCATGAATCTGATTGTTTTGTGAGACATACGGCTAAATTTCCATCGTGTGCATTACGTTGGGGCCACCAGTTCTAAGTAATCCCAGCCCCAACCACTCCATCAAAGCAACTTGGTATGTATGTGTGCATATATCAACAATCTAGATGGAAAATAAACGTTACAGAAACATTATTACAGTGATGGGGGTGTGCAATCACCACTGTTTCTTATAATATGATCCTCATGAAATTTGGATCTACTTCAAATTTAGGTTTGTGGACAAAAATGATATTGAAAAATGGATGGACGGCATTGAAGTAGATACATCAAGGTGGGTGAAGCATTGATACGGCCCATCCATCATGAGGGGCACACCATCCCACCATCTCAACTCATTTTGATCAAATGATCTTATAAACCATCTGATTAATAATCTGGGAGATGCTGCAGTCAGCAAGTATACAAGAAAGATCCAAGCCTTGAAGCGGATAGACCATGAGGCCCAACTTTGGATTGCCAGCTCATCTAAAATCACTTCGATTGCAAGATCTCACAAGATTCTAACCATCCCACACTGAGTCCCATCATATCAATTGTTGGAGAACAGATAGCAAATGAATCACAACAAGAACAGCTCATCTGATTCCTATTAGCAAAAAGGAATTGTCAGGGTGGAACAAAAACCAAGAAAACGTTTCCGCCTGTGTAACTCATCACATGCACTCTCCAGTGTGAAAAAGGAGAACAAAAAACAGGAGAACAAAAAAAAGCATCCTGCGTGTGTGGAAGGACCAACTATACTGCCATGTACACCATTTATCCAAGAAGAATCAATTTCGATATCTACTACTTATGCCCATGTCAAACAGAGCCAAGTAGTCATTTGTCAGCAGTAAAACATTACTTCCTTTACTGAGTCCTTGATTTGAGGCAGCGGGCGGACCTCTGTGCTCCGTTCCCTGGTGTTTCCACCAGCTGCTGATGTGGACCCACCATCTGATACCTCACTTTCCATGTAGTACCTTGCACGAAATGCTGCCAAGTGAGCATAGTACGCGGGAGGAACTGCAAAAATGTCAAGTTCCCAACATTTTAGATCATTGTATTACAAAAATTGGACAATCAAGAAACAAGGGAGAATAAAGATAAGAAAATTTGAACAAACCTATGGACACTGAGCGAGTGCATCGGGCGTACCTGTGAGCATGGAACAATTACAATGTTCAATATAAAAGATAATGAAAGGATTGGAGAACAAACTCCTATTGTAATTTCTTAAATTTCATGATATATGCATATGTATATGGGGGCCCATGGCATGGTGTTCCGAAACTAGATCCACAATGTCAATCCCAAATGGCATGAAATCAATCGTGTTTTAAAAAACCCCAACAGATTTTTAGACAGGCAACGTTCTGAAAAACCACCAAATGGGAAGGCATCCCTTTGACATGATGGCCTACAGCAGGTCTTAACATCAAAAGGTTGTGTGATCCTTCAATTGGGGAGGCCCCACATGTACCAAACCCACCCGGGCAAAATCTAAGAACACCAAATATATGGACTCCTGGAAGAGTGAATATGACCCTATAATTCATCCTACAGCAAACGAAAACATTAAAAAAAAAAAATGCCCAAGCAGTGCAAGTGTTTTGATTTGAGAAAGCATCAGAGGTGCATAATTACGTGTAGCAGAGATTGTTCGTTAGCTTTTGCAATGTATCTGCTGTGAACTTGTTCTCATCCCACAGAACATGATAGTGGGTGGGACGGCTTGTTCCCTGAAAAGGCCATACAAGACAATAAAATAACAACACAAGACAACCATTCATCATGGCCAACAAGAACCATCGTGCTACCATTCGAACCAGCAGTTACCTGAATACCAGCATGGCTGCAGAGATAAAAATCAAACTCAATTGGGTGGCATATCGTCGTATCGACAACAGTTCCTAACCAAAACAGCCATTTATGCCAATATAACAAAACAAAGGCATGGGAACCATATCAAGAATTTAAAAAAACTGACAGCTTGACAAACCTGGCAAGATGTTACCACTCCTGTCAGTTGAATTACGGTCCCTATGGTCTGCAGGGAAAAGCCGTGTGTGGTGTCTCTTTTGAACTACCACAAATGTCACAGGAGGAACATATCCTTCCTCCAGTGAAACACAGGCCTGTAAGGTGGAATATTGAACATAGAAATGGCACCATTACAAAGTTTTCATATGACTATTTAACAAAAAAAAAAAAAAACTGTTATAGAAGAGGACAATGCAAGTTGGACCCCAGTATGGAAAATCACCTTCCTAATTGCATCCAACTCATAAAGCAAAACCTGACTGAACTGCCCTTCGCTCACACCATCCCTGCAAAACTCCAAATCATGAGCCAAAATACCAAACAGTTTCTCATCCAAGAAAAACCAAGACTAAATCATAATATTCGTACCCTACAGAGACTCCCAAGGTGAAGAATTACCTATAGAATATGATGCGATGAGGCTTCCGTCCCGTTGCTTGCCTGAATGCAATCAGTTGTTCTCTGCCAAATACCATAGATATTCTTTAAACACTGAATTCAAACACTTGCACCAACGATCATACAAAAACAGAGGAGAAAAAGACTTACCGGATCATCCCTTTGTTCATAGAACCTCTCTGAGGATCCTGCACAACTTGAAACAGATCTCTTATCAGCTCCTGCCGATGTGGCTGTGCCGAGACCAAACCCCGGTACTTGGTGACCTCTGGCCAATCCATTGAAGCTACAACCTACAATGCACATCAAAGATGGATAAAAATCAAGTGCAACCCATAATAAATGAAAATTAATAACCAAATATATCATACTGCCGCAATTGACGGGCTGGAATCCTCTCCTGGCGATGGATGCGTGACATCAGCACCAAATATTATCGTGGGAACATCAGTTACATTAGGAATACGACTCGCAAGGGCATCAGCTAGCACTGTGTTGCGACCTCCAACCTATTACAATAAATAACAAGCACACCAAATTATAACATTTATTCATGAATAATATAGGGCCATAACAATCTGTAACACAATTTTCATAAAAATAAAAATAAAAAATAAAAAAAGAATGAAAGGATTTAAAATAAATAAATTAAATTTTAAAAAAAGGACAGGTATGCTCATTCCCACTGTTGGAGGATTTTTAGAAGAAAAGGATAATGGAAGTTTCACAGACCATTCTTCATTTCTTTTTTCTCCAGAAAATCCCCCAATCAAAGGCTTATGAGTTGTCTAATTTGTGATATGGCATTTGCCACTTGTAGAAAAGTTGTGGCTGCTTGAAAGGCTACTTAAAAAGAGGCAAAAGAACAAAAGAAGAAACACATCAAACATTCAAAGTTCAATAACTTGAAAGAATCACAAACCTTGACATTAATTTTTAAGGCAACATTTTCAAGATACTGTTTATTGACTTTGGATGCCTGTCTTGGTTGGCAACACTGCGACACTATGCCCAACTCCGTTTCGCAAACACGTTTTATCTTTCCTGCAAAATCAGAAAACAAAACGCTTTAGTTGATTCATTCCATCTCTCTAGGATTTAGGGTCTTGGCTGCACTCACCATATGAACCACTCATGTCAGGTAAAATGATAATAAGCAATTGGAGATGTTTCTTCTTATCTCCACTTTGTAGTTTTGCAGTGGCTTGTTTGTGTACATCCATCAGAGCCATCTCAATCCTATTAGGGCGATCTGCGCGGATGGGCACCAATGGATTGGGGCTGAATGTCTACCAAAGAGAATGAAGAACTTTAGGGAGCATGCGATGAGGCTAATGACTATATTCAAATATAAAAGTCAGAACTCAATACCATTCCTATATTTCGACACATGCCAACCAGTTCATGGCAAAATGTATGAACTGCATCTGGAGGCAGACGTGAGAAGTTTATGCATGTCCAGTATTCAACATTGCCACCATTAACCATTTTCTGCACACATGCCAGTACAACAAAATTCAAGAGTTAGCTAGCAACAGGAGGAAATCTTCAAATGCTCTGACAAAGATATGTGATACGTGCACAGAAGTTGTTAGTTTATGCTTGAATGTGCACATCTGCATGTTTACCATTTGATTGCATGCTTGTTGAAAATAGATGTTTGCACAGAACATTTAGCAATAATAATAGTAAAACACTAAAATCAGTGTCAGAACAAGCAGACACACCAAAATTAATGTCCAGCAAGATGCCGTGGCAGTGTAAATGCATGCATGATGATATGAACATTGAATGAATAGATCTATGAAACAGTTAATCAAAGGAGATGCAGCCATCTTGAGACACAAACACTGATCATCAACAAACAATTATAAAAGCTACATCATTTCCTATGGCTTGAGAATTTTAGTTTCTAATTGCACCATTGAAATTGCATATAGGCTTCGAAGGTCAAATGCCTACTAAAAGCAGTTTTGTAAGTTACAATGCAGGGGTTCTAGTGGAACGGGCACTTTCAACTAGAAAGGCTTCATGGCATCAGTGGAGTTGGAGCCTTACAATCAATGACTCCAGTGCAGCCACAGCATCTCAAGCATGTTAATGGAATTAACAAGAGAGCAATATGTTCCTAAGGTCATGATAACATTTTAAATGACAAAATATGCAAGAGAGCAAGTATAGGGATCAACCTTGTTGATCATATTCCACTGCCCCACTCGAGGATAGCAGTTTGCCTCACGACCACTAGCATGATACTTGAGCTGAAACAACCAATAGAACCATAAGCATGCCCATGATTATCAGATAAATACTTCGAATCAAATAATCACCTCGGGAGGTGGCAAAACACGAGCATTAACAGAAGCAAGTCTGTCTTGAACTTGAATCCCAAACTCCTGTGCATACTGATCCCTGTTGTAATTGTTGCGCACAACCATCTGCAATGGAATGAGCTCCAAGAATCAAGAATAAACAGATGCAAGACCTAATTTGAAGGAATAACTTAAAATTAACAGAAAAGGGCCCTTATATCTGACTGGCTGATTGCTGTGGCCCCATCTCAATATAAAGTTGATTTTCCCAGTTACAAAATTGAGAGCCTGTACCTCATGGATGTTCCTCTCCCTGTCAGCAGGACGTTGACAAGCAGCCCTCAAGATTGCAGTAACCTGCCGCTCATTCAATTTCCTTGAGTATCGCTGCCCTTCAACAATGTCACAAACCTGACAGCATATGATCATTCATGATGTCAAAAACAGAAATTTGACACATGCATGCAACAATGCAGAATACAGGAAAAGCAAAGTAATGATTTTAGGACAGTAGTGGCTTTATACCTCCATAGGTAAGTATGTTGGCCTGGCATCACTGCCAACTTGAAGACATGGCAAGAAAATCTTGCGGAGGACAACTCCATACTTCTCTTTGAAGTACTCAATTACAGAAATGGTACGCCCCTGGTCATCGATGGGAAATCTAAAAGGCACCAACCATGCTCATTATTCACAATGTGCAAAATGAACCTCACACCAAACAGTTACAAGGATCACGATATCAGAATCATATTGTGTTGTCTCAGAAATGTAATACAATAAACATAGTGCACAATGCAACAAGACATTTATTTGAATCTTTTTTAAAGAAAGAATTTGTTTGATTCTTGAGAAAAACATTTGAGGTTTATGCATACTAACAAAATTTATATATCATCAATAAGTCATAATGAAATTCAAGCATTGCCTTTAAAAAAATGAATTTCAAGTATCATGATAGGAATATATCAAGCTGAATTTAAACAAACTATGCTTACGTCAGCTGGCTCGTTGGCTGAGCAGTTATCCCTGAAATTCGATATTGTCTAGATGACTCCTTCCTGTGGGAGGCATAGACCTTTACCCCCCTCAAGGCCTTCTTTATCTGGCAAAAACCAAACCACGAGTCATTGACACTAATGAGAAAAAGTTTCAAACAAAAGATCATGCTAACGAAAATGGAATCTCATTTACCGTATGATAGAAATAAGAGCATATCTATAACACCCATTAAGCTATTGTTTGGTTGCACCAAATATCATGAAAATTTGCGACACAGTAGACTGATTAATCATGAATTTCATGATGTTTGGTTCAACCAAACAAACTCCTATAAAAATAATTCATTTTTCTCCAACAAAAAAAAAAAATTTGACAAATGCAGGTAGAAGTAATACCTTAACGCGGTCGGTATCAGATAACGGCCTTGTTGGATCTCGCAAATTGAGATACTGAGATACAAAATCTACGACTGGAATTGGTTCGTAAAATGATGTTGAAGAGATATCTGTAGAAAGGGATGAAATGTATGAGCAAAAGAGAGAAAACTACACAATGATAGCTTTGGAGAGTAAAAAAATTAAAAACGAAGGAAGTTAATACCAGCAATATCAGTACATGTGCCAAAACAGTTAGCAATAATAATATTGTTTGTTAACTTCTCCTTAAAAATTTTATACGTGATATGGGCAAAACGCCAGATCACATAAATCAATCAGAACTTGGACATGAGAAAACTGGAGTTCAGCAAACAAAGTACCAATGTTCAGCGAAAGCCCCATCTGAGTAGGGCGGATACTCTGATAGAATCCCCTCCAACACTCCAAACCATCACCTAGAGGACTTCTTTGACCCAACTCAGGAGAGAAAAAAGATCTTTGCACGGGAGTATAACTGTGACCATCAAAGGCAGACAAAAGTTCATAACAATTCATATTGAGTGGTTATATCAAAAGCAAAGGGCAGCAAATAATTACTTGAACGAAGGCGATTCTCTTAGCACCACATCAAGCACTTGTATTGTCTCCTGCGGTGCATCCAACTGTCTAGCTTGCAAAAACTGCTTTAGATGGTGCATATCAGCTCGAGCAGCAAACTTAATCGCCACCTTAAACTCTCTCTCCCTTCTACATTTTCAAACAAACTCAAAATAACCATCAAGATAAAACAACAGGAACAGAAACCACAATTTAAGTGTTTTTTTAGGAAGGTCAAGAGAAACCATAGGTAAATATGTAAAACAGTAGTCAGAAGAGAGAACAAGGCATGACTAACAAACCTGGTCGTTGAACTAGTTGAACCTGTCTTATCTTTGTCGACCAACTTGATGACAAATTCTTTCGAGTCAAATGGCAGAGGCCCAGCAGTGTACAGGCTCTTTCTACCATCATAAACAGGCTTTCTTCTACCCAAATGTGATTCCTTATAGGTTGCTACAAGCTGTTGGATGATGGCACGATTTGTGCCTCGGGATGCAACCTCCGGAGAAACAGAAACCTAGCCCATTTGTTTTAGAAACAGAAAATACATTTGAAAAACAACTCAGCAAAACTATCAACATAAAGCAAATTTTGAATCCAATATCTACAAGAATAAACTTAGGGATTTTAAAGGAATCCAATCTCCCTCAGAAATGCAGACAGAAACTTATCATTTAACAACAAGCAAGATACAAGAACAATCTACTCTCAAACACAATTCTACCCCTTCAAAACGTCAATAAACAAAGAGAGACAATTAACAGATGATGCAGGTAATAAAAGTTTCCCATCCAAATGTGCAGTTTCTAAATGCGAACAGATTGACATATTGTACACGAGAATATTTATGTTTTGAACATTTGTCATAGAGAGCAGGCAAAACTAGAACTAAAACAGTTTATGGGACTGAACTGCACTTTCTGCAACCCAAGCCATGTCAGACTTCTCCCATTTCCAATGTTGTGATCTCTAGTTTTGGCACTACCTAATGCAGATCATCATTGTTATCCACCAAGGAGTGACCACCATGAGCCCTTCCGTCCTCCCACAAGTATCTAACTATGTATGCAGCTACACTTGCAAACCTGGCATCCGTGGGACATCAAATGGGCCATACATGAGGTGGAGCCAATGGTGCAATTAACCTAGTGGGTCATAGAAACCATCCATTTCAACTCATCAAGTGGTCCACATATGGACAAAATAACAGTTAGATTAATAAAAATGTCATTCATAGATATTCGGCAAATATCTATGCAGTCACACTTGCCAACCTGGCATCTGTGGGACATCAAATGAGCCATGCATGAGGTGGAGAAAACAATGCAGCCAACCAAGTGGGCCATGTAAGTCATCCATTTCAGCTCATCAAGTGGTCCATATGTACAAAAATAATAGTTAGAAAAATAAAAATGTCATTCACGGATATTCAACAAGCATTAACGAGTGGAACATCCCCATTATTGGGCCAGGAAATAGCCAAGTCATTCCTTTCACTGTTGGCACGTGTGAACACATGTAGAGCTGAGTTATTCACATAACAAACATCTTATCACCAAACAATCTAAGAAATAAAACGAATCCTAAAGAGCAAATAAGTAACAAGATACCAAAGGAGAAACAGCATCTATATTTAACTAAGAATTTAAGTTAGGGCAAAAGGCAAAAGAAAACGTAAACAAAACCTCTTTTAGCTCAGTCTAGAAGAAAATAATTTACAGATTTTATGAAGTCAACTCAGTGGAATTGCTAATAAAAATAAAAACTAAAAGTAAATCAAGCTGCAGTAATCATGTTGATAAGAAAGAGCTGTTTCTAGATTCCAAAATCACAACCTACTTTTCCCATCTCGATAAATGACAATGAGCCAATCGAGGCCTGGGGATAGACAATAAAAACAGAGCACTAAACAACTAAACCAATACAGAAAAAAAAAAATGCATATATAAATCCATTAAAATAATCTAAAGTAAAAAATAAACAAAAAAAGAACAGACAAACATAAAGAACATTCTCAAGTCGTATTTGCAGAAATAATAGAGAAAATGCATTAAAAAATACTAATATGCAACCGATTATTCCAAGCTTTAACATCTCACTCAAGAAAAAGGCAAGAACAGCTGCAATGGGAATAAAAGGCTTGCATGGGAGAAGATAACATACTAGGAATGAATGCAAAGCAAATTACAGCAAGCTTTGGAATCACCAAAACAAGAACCAAGATCGCAAGGGAAATTTTCTAGAACGATCCAAAACGGAAAATCAAAACGAAAGAAGATTTAAAAAACAAAAACAAAAAACAGAGATGCAAAGGAAATACCAAAATGATCCGAAAAGGGAAAAAAACAAAGAGATACAAGAAAAATCGGAGAAGATCAAGCACTAGAACAATCGAAAAGGGAGAAAATCGAATAAGACAGTGTACATTGGGGAAATAAAAAAACAGAAAAATAGATACAAACGAAATCTTCAGAAAATCGCTGAGGGATTTAAGAAACGGGGTAGATATATATAAGATCTCAAACTAAGAACACGATTAGAAGCATTTAGGAGAAATGCATTAAGATCAAAGCCATTTTCAAACCATAGATAGGATCAAACAAGCCATGCAAAAAACTACAGATCAAAACACGAAAACAAAGGATCGATGGAAATATCAGACATATCAGGTAAGAAAAACCAGATCCGAAGCGAAAATCAGATGAAATACTTTAAACGGATGGGAAATCTCACATCGTAGTGGCATAGGTCCCTGTCCGCTATATTGACAAGGAAGTGGTTCGCACGGACCACGCACTTTGAGCCAAGAGTTCCGAACCCGGGCCGAGCCGGGAATCGGATCGCCTTCGTCGATGATGGTGGCGGCAGCTGCTGCGCTGGTGCTGGTGCTGGCGCGGGGGCGGGCGCCGTCGACGGTGCTGGCGTAGAACGTTCCTCCAAGGAAACACGCCGCTCGAAATCCCGGCTTAAAGAGGAAGAAGACGCAGATGCTGCAGCTGGAGCTGCTGATGCAGATGGCGATGGTCGCTGCTGCTGCTGAGGAGGAGGAGCGCCTCTACCTCCTCCGCCGCGGCCACCTCTTCCACCTCTCTGAGATGGAGATGGCGCTGGAGTAGCTCTTTGCCCGCTGCTTCCGCGCCTCGACATGGTTGCGTTTCAGAGAAAGACGGAAAAATGGAGGAAAGAACGAAGAAGCAGTCTTCTTTCTGTACTTTTCTCTTTCAAAGGCGGGAATAAGGTTTGTTGATCTGGGGTGAAGAGAGTGAGTGAGGGGTAGGTATTTTATAGAAGGAGAATGATACAGTACATTCAGCTCTACCGAAATTTAGTAGATCCATCTCCTAAACTTAATAGATGTGAGAAATCTAGACCATTCATCTAATTTTTTACACTGTCGATTGAGAATGGACAAAAATTACACGGCGATAATGATCCAAGTACTTAATACAATGGAATTTTAATGGACGGTTCTTAGTCTCTCAAAGGGAATGTGGTGAAATGTAACGTGGTTTTGTAACGGCATCTGATCAAAAGAGAAGGTCGGCAGATGGATGGTCCTGATTGGAATATTCCGCTGCCAGGTGTACGGTGGTGAGATGGTTCCATAGTAATCGGTTTCTTCAGCCTCTTTGGGAAGACGATGGGACCCGCAGTGTTACTGCTACGGACTTTTCATATCCCGGTAACGACGGCCTTACCTTCTTGTTAGTCGTGGAAACGTGATCGGCGCTGTTGTAACCGACGACCTCGGGTCCAGCGATGTGGGTCGGACTTAACGGTGAGGCCCACCTAGATGTATAGGTTTTATATCCAGGCCGTCCATCTTTTTTAAAGCTTAATTTAGCACATGCTCCCATAAATTAAGCAGATAAAAATCTCAAGTGAACTACACCATAAGAAATTAGCTATTGATGCCTACAATTGAAGGATTTTCTTCATTTTTGGGAAAATGCCTCAGAATGAGCTGAAAAAATGGATAGACAGCATAGATATACGATGCACACGTCTATGATGAATCTAAGGGTCGTGTTCATCTGGTTGTAAACTTGTAGGGAGCTAAAGACGCTCTTGCCCCGTTTCATCTTCGTATTGGCCAAATGCCCCCCAGTCGGATGAACTCTCAGCGTCTGTCGGACGCAACTTGTGTGTAACCCACATCATAGGAATACAGTGTAACCCCAAGTTCTTGGGCCCAATTTAATGTTTGTGTTATATCCGTTCATCCGTTTCTCCAACTCATTTTAGAACTTAAGACCATGTAAGAGAGATCAAAAATTCGAGTGGGCCACACATATACAACAATTAAAGTGGAAATGTCTGCTAATGAAAGCTTTAGAGTGTGTAGCCTAACATTTATTTGCCATCCAATCCGTTCATAAGGTGATTTCAACAGTGACGGAGGTAAACTACAAATTTTAACTTAGTAAAAGACCTCCGTAGCTCTTAAAAAAAGGTTTCAAGGGCCGGTGTTCGATCCTCGTTGCTTTTTGCAGCTTAGTTCAGTTTTGAATCTCCATCCTAAATCGCGGTAGCTAAACAGAAGGAATGTAAAACAAACAACCGTTATTCTGGCCAAATCGGGACGTTTACCTTAGTTAGTGGGACTGGGATTCGGTAGTGACCCCTCCAATGCCAGGGTGGGTACTGGTTGGTAGAGTTCGTGCTCTGCGGGTCCTTCCGTTTTTATCCATGCCATCCATCCATTTTGACAGGTAATTTTCGGCATAAGATTAAAAATGAGGTAGATTCAAATTTTTGGTGGATCACATCATGGGAAATAGTGATGATTGATTACCTACCATTAAAAACTTCTTCAGGACTATAAATGCTTTGGATTAAGCTGGTATTTATATTTTCCCTTCATCTAAGTCTATCTTATCCAATCAACAAGTTGGACGGATGGCGGGCATTCAATGAGTTTCACGGAGTTTTTAATGGCGGGCATTCAGTCACTAACATTTCTCGTGGTGCAATCCACTTGAGATTTCAACCTCCTTATTTTTTATCTAATGTCCTAAAGTGAGCTAGCAAAACCAATGGTATAGATAAAAATACATATATCATGTTAGGGCCATAAATCACTGACCAATACCAACATCGGTATTTGAGGGACCCTACTGAATTCAAAGGAAATGACAATGCTTCCAAGCAACTTGTCTTTTGCCTTACAAGCTCCTCCAGGTGTTCCTCCCACCAATAATATATGTATATAGAGGATTGTTTATTGAATGTGAACCACTGCTTTATTAATCTCTTTTAATTCTTAACTGTCTACCTAACCCATTTATAGAGATAAGATTCAATAATTGTTTATATGATTGGAAGACATTAACATTAAAACCATATCCTAACAATGAATGGTTCATATTAAATAAAGCGCAGTCCACATTACAAGAAATATAGGACAAAAGATTAGGGAGAGGATCCATTATTAGACATCTTTGCATGACATGCCGATTCAGTGTGGCCCATAGTATCAACGGCCTTAGATCACCCTAACATGAGCAATACATGCCCTGATCAGGGCAAGTAATGGGTATATGCTTAGCCGACTGCCCAAGCTTCCACACATTTCTAAGCTATTTCTGTATAAGCGTGGTAATATTGCTTACCCGACCCCCTAAGGGTACTTTTACTCGACTGATAATATTTTTTGCTCAAATGCTTGTACCTATCTATTTTGGCTCATCATGCACCTAGTGTAGGCTTGGGCATAAGCCTTATTATGAGGGTTGAGCTTGGGTTAGCTTTAGCTTGATTTGATCCTATCCCATCAACAACTATTAAAAGCTTTTTTATTTTAAATTAAAATTTGAATTCAAATTATTTAGAAGCTTTATAAATTTTTAATTTATTAGGAAATATTTTAATTTTAAATTCAAAGACCTCTAAGCCGTGAATGAAAGGGCGAGCGCATTACATCAGCCTACTTGAACTTGAAACTAATGGTGAAAAAGGAGGTGTGATACACTGCTTGCTTGATAGTTGAAGGATTGAAACCATTTATTTGGACCAATAGTTCAGTGATTGACACCATTGATTTGGGCTAATAATTCTTTTTTTAACACACACTCCACCCCCACGCACACCCAACCCATACACTTACACCACAGTGGAATTTCACTACAATAGGTACTCAACCCATGACCTTGTATTGAAACTCTTATGAGTCTACCACGGATGCATGAGTAAGGACCCAGACGGCCAATAATTCAATGGTTGACAATATTGATTTGAGCCTTATGATATCCTTAAACGCTGAATGTGGACAGTTACTTTATTGGAAGATGCTTATGCTTAAGCTATAACTTTTACACGATCAAAAGGCATAATTCACCGTGCAGGAAAAGTAAGATGAGATACGTGTTCCTTTCTTTAACACATCCAAAGTGAGAGTTCTCCCTTTAGGAATTCTATTCGATTTATGAACTCATTACGCAAGTTATTCCTTTTTTGCTCATTAGTATAAATTAAATAATTATACTAATCCTTTGGATGATAGCTTTTCTATCATACTTCAGGTGAAGATCTTCAAATCAAGAATTTTGATCAAATGTGCATTTGATTCAAAGTCACCCATCATAGTGTAAGGCTATTGTACCTAAGGGATAAAAGAGTTGCCACCCAATGCATAGAGGATCAAACCATTTTTAAGAGTGAATTTGTTATTAAGACAACGATTATTACATGCCTGGACGCTTCAATCTTTTTTTTTTTTTAATATCTTATTTTCAACTTGAATTAATTTCATCCAAAATTAATAATTTTCAGGACAAAATCAACTCCCTAGCTTATTTTCATCTCCAATTGGGATTTTCCCGCGCTCTTTCCGTAATCAAATTGAATTAATTTCACCCAAAATTAGTAATTTTCAAGACAAAATCAACTCCTGTTAATACACAGGGAATACATAAAAGTGACCCATTTTCAAATATTTTTCAAGTACTTGAAGCTTTTTGAAATCTGAAATAGCGTGTGAGAGGCAGCAGGGTTGGCTTTTGACTTCGACCAGAGAATGGTCTTCCTTCTCAAGCATCCATTTAATGGCCACCAATTGAATGGACAGGATCATCCAATTAGTGTAGACTATGAGGTAAACTCATACTCCAATGGCATCTCACAATAGTAGGGCCCACATGATGTACTCAGAATATCAAACCCATCCATCAGATACATGACCTCACGTTATCCCAACTACTCGAAAGTAAGGCCGGATCCAAAACTGAGGTGGACCACACCACAGGAAGGACGTTGAGAGAGGAATTCCTATAGTCTACTTGAAACGGCCCCACTTGCAGCATATATGCAATCCAGACCATTCAAATCCTTCATCTAGCTTGGATGAACTGTTAGACTGAAAATCAGACTGGTTTTCAGCTCAGGTATGCCATAGTGTCAATCAAGTGTGGGTATTCCCTCTCATCTTGTTACCTGCACGGTGACCTACCTGAGTGCTGATTCGGGGGGAATGGATTAGCTACTCCCCCTTCCACTAGCCCGGTGGTTGGTGTTGGGTGCTCTGCGGCCCTATTATGAAGTATGTCTTTTATCCATTCCGTTCATCTATTTTTACAGCTCATTTTAGGAATTTACACAAAAGATGAGTAGGATATAAATCTCAGGTGGACCACACCACAGGAAAACAATAGCGATTGGATATACTATTAAAATCCTCCCAAGGCCCACTGTACTGTTTATTTGGCATCCAATCTGTTTATTAGGTTATACAGACCTAGATGAAGGAAAAAAAAAAAAACAAAGATCAGCTTGATCTAAAACTTTTATGTCCCCAAAAGGTTTTAATGGTCAACGTTAAATCAACATTGTTTCCCATAATGTGGTTCACTTGAAATTGAGATACATCTCATTTTTTGGTTTATACCATAAAATTATCTAGAAAAATAGATGGATGGCATGGATGAAACACATACATCATGATAGGGCCCACAAAGCACCGACCATCAGCCATTTGCTAGTCTCAGGGGAGTAGCCAATCCATTTCCTGAGTTTGGATACCTATCTCGCACGGACAGGTTAGATGTCCTGCACGCATCCGATGGCCCCACTTTCACGGTAGCATTAGGGGAGCGGATTGGCTAGTGTATTACACATCAACTATATATATATATATAGCTAAGACGAGCACGGACACTCCTCAAGCTCCTCGTTGTACGAACGGTTCAAAGGAGATCAAAGTTACATGGGCCGACAGTGTTGTATTTATTATATCTACATTGTTCATCTATTTTTAAAGATCATTTTAGAGCATCAACCAAAAAAGGAATCATATTTAACTATCATTTAGACCACAACCCAAATAGAAGTGGAGATAATGATTTTCACCATTTAAAAATTCATAGGGCCCACTATAATGTTTATTTTCCATCCAATCTGTTCACAAGGTCACAAAGACCGAAATTAAGAGGAAAAACAAATTTCGTATTGATCCAAAACTTCCGTGACCCTAAAAAAAGGTTTCAATGGTAGCCATTCAATCCCCTACTGCTTTTTGACGTGTAGTTCACTTGATAGTTAGATCTGTCTTATTTTTCATGGATGGACAGTTTAAATATAGTATATACCTTATAATCAGACTCACAAAATTTATTGAAGTTAATACAACAGCTATATAGCTGGTATGAGGTAGACTACCCAATCTGGTCCCTCCTAGGTGAACGCTGTAGATATAATAAATACACCGGGCCATGTAAACCGTCGCCTGTACAACAGGCGCTCAAGGAGCGTCAGTGCTCCTCACTCGAGGAGCGTTAGTGCACGTCTTCCCACCACACGTACCTACGGCAGCTATATAGCTGGCGTATATAGCTGCCGTGTGGTACACCAGCCAGTCCGCTTCTCCACTGGAGACTGAAATCTTATCCCAAAGAAGCCAATGTGGCAGGGGCATATGGTATTTTGGCTGTTCATCATGTAACTGAAAAGGTACGGAGCTAGAAAATAGACAATTAAAGAATTAACTGAAAGTCCTCGTGCAATGAACTCACGTGGCTCAACAAACGACTACAGCATTGGCATGCGTGAGTGGGTTTTCATATTTTTCTGTTTGGCTGCCTTAGCAACCGCCATCTAATGAAATGAAACGAAAATGCATGCGATGCACTTTCGTACTCATGCGAGTAGCTTTTGTTCTTACTCATACAGTGACAGACTCACAAGTTTCATGTGATACAAAGAATAATAGTTAAGAGAGAGTCTTAGGCTCCAAATTGCATATAACTTCTAAAATGCTAAGTGAATGGGACATCCAAGTCATTCAATAGATTGGCCCCACCATGAGGAACATTTCATGCAAAAGATGAGCCTTTTCCACCAATCAAGTAGACTACACTTCTATTTTTCTATTTATCAATGACTATACATTTTTTTTATATGGTGTGGTTCAGTTGATGGTTTTATAGGGCTGATTTTTGCAATCGGTGATCTTCACAGTAGGCCAATGTATTAGGAGGATTTGATTCCACGGGAACTTATCAGGTTGGAATCTATTCAATTGGTGGATGGTAAATTGTGGTCTAACTAGTTGGACTTGAGACCTTCTCATGTATGTAGAGAGATGCTCACATACGGCTAACCGGGAGTGTACATGAATCGAGCTCACTTGAGCTCGCTCAACTCGACTCGAAAAAGATCGATTCAACTCAGTTCGTAGCTGAGTTTGAGTCGAGTCGAGCTGATTTTTTAAGCTCGAAAATGAGTTCGAGCCGAGTTCGAGCTGGCCTCAACTCGGATCGAACCTAGCTCGAATTTAACTCCTCGGTGACTCAATTACTTTGATATTGATGTTGCTCACCAAGTGTTTGATGAAATGACTCAACGGAGTGTGGCTAGTGGCAAGGAAGGTATGTATATGAAACAAATATCCTTTTTTTCTTGATTTTTATGTTGCTTAGAAGGTGTTTGTTAAAATACTTGTGAAACATTTGCTACTGTTTTACAAACAGTGGAATTTTAAAGGTGCAGTCCAAGCGTTTGTGAAAATGTCGCACAAGTGAACTTGGCTCAATCTTGGCTCGAACTCGGCTCGAACTGGCCCGAGCTGCTGATCGAATCGAGCCGAGCTGGCAAGTCAGGCTTGAGGACTGAGCCGAGCTGAGATCGAGCTGAGGTCAGCTAGTGGCCAAGCCGAGTTGAGCCGAGGCCAGCTCGACTTGTTCGACTCGATGTACACCCCTATGGCTAGCTGCTTGCTTAATTAAATGACTAATTAATGCTAATAAATGTTACAAAGATAAAAGTTATATCACCATAGATACGTGTGTGTGTGTGTGTGTGAGTCAATTTATTTTTACTACAATATGGTGTAGACACCTCACCTAGGCTAACAACTTGATGAAGCATGTATAATTTTTAAGAACTAAACTCCGCAATAAAATGAAGTTGTTGTAATGAAGAACATGATGCTACAAGAAATTACCTCAATTGTGTTGAACAACAAAGATTTATTAAAAATCTTATGGGTCGAAGATGTTAATACAGTCTGCTACATTATTAATAGAGTTTACTTAAGAGCAATGTTGGATAAAACAACATATGAGTTTTGGCATGGGAAGCCACCAAGTATTAAGTATTTCTGGGTCTTCAGTAGTAAATGTTATATCCTTAGAGACCGGAAAAACAATGAAAGTTTGACCCCAAAAGCGATGATGGGATCTTTTTAGGATATTCCTTAAACAATCGAGCTTACAGGGTATACAATCTTAAGACCCTTACCATATGAGAATCGGTTAATGTGGTTGTTGATGACCAAGCTCATGACAAATTTGGTTTTGAAATAACTGTATGTGTCAACCTATTTTTACCACAATATAATGTAGATACCTCGCTCAGGCTAACAACTTAGTGAAGCATTGATGATCCTTAAAAACTAAACCTAAACCCCAAACCTTACCTAAAACCTTAGCCATTTTGAAGCCTAAGCTAAATCATTGCTAAACCCAAGCCATTATCTAAGCCAAGCCACTACCTAAGCCGAGCTCGACCTAAGCCATTACCTAAGTTGAGCCATGCCCAAGCCATTTCCAAGCCAAAGCATTAAACCCAAGCCTTAAGTCACTCTCTAGGCACGAATGAGCCAACTGGCCAAAAGTAAGCAACGGTAATCCAATTACCACCTCCTCTCGAAAATGTGCCCCGAGGTACAGTTGTTGCTCCTCTCGAAAATGTGCCCCGAGGTACAGTTGTTGCTCCCCTCGAAAGTCAATTAAGCTAGATCTATTTATTCCCGGAGATCTTACTATTTACCATTTTACTAAGCCCTTTAACTCATAAAAAAGTGTCATGTGGCATATCTCTTTCCTCCACCAACATTAGGCTGTCACGCTATTATTTACTCTTCCTAATCCTTACAATTATCAAAAAACCATCTCAGTGGGCTAGAAATACCCCCTCCTCTTTTCGTCTCTACAACCAGTAAAGAGAAGCACCTCTCAGGAGAGAGAGAGAGAGAGAGAGAGAGAGAGAGAGAGAGAGTGCTTTAGTTCTCAAGCTCCCATCTTTTTCAGCCTCCTCTAGCATCTTCCAACTATCTCTTAGCCTCTCAGTCTTACTTACGTCAATCCTTTTAAACCATGGTACACCTAAATCTCTAAGTCATTTCAAGTGCAAGTCAAAGATCATGACATAATTACTAGCATTAATACTTTATCAATCACATCATTAATTCCATTCTCAACTCCCCTGCTTCTCTAGGTTACCATTGAACGTATGATCTATGACTTTCTGAAATTCTAGAACCCGTTGCATCATAAACTTAAGGTAGCTTAGTTCTCTTAGTAACATTATAGAATCATCACATCTCTCCTTAAATCTTATTTATAGACTTTCTCTAGATGTATGCTCTATGGCCTGCCGAAATTCTGAACCTAGTCTTATTTTAATACTTTACATCCTATTAGAAATCCGATATTAGAAATCCGAGTCTGCCTAGTCTTATTTTAATACTTTACATCCTATTATTTTATCCCCTAAGATCATCTCACCACACGAAATAGAGACCGTATACCAGTATGGGCAGAAATGGTATCTAACACCTTCCATCTCTATAATTAAGGTCTTTACTCAGAATCTCAGGTCGCAGATCAAGAGTTAACTTTAAGCAAGAGAGTCTTCGAATTCTCTGGCTTTTACTGATTCTGCAGGTTCTAGTCGACTGCAGAATTTTGAGCTAAGTAGTTAATGACAACTCCAAGTCTACAACATCATCAGTCCAAATTAGCCCATATACCATCAAAAACAAATATAAAAAGCGTGGTTGTTAATTTCCAGCGTTCATATATGGATGTAGTTTTGATTCACATATGATGTTTTATTTTTAGGGTTTGACATATAACATCTTCAATTTTGGCCCTTTTTTAAATAATGTTTTCCTTTTTCCATTTTTAGTAAAAAAAAATGACATACATGGGCTAAACATGAAGGAACCACGTCATAACAATTATAGTTAATTTATGCCAAGGAAAAATATTATTTTAACTCTAATTTTAGAACACCCTAATCCATAGCTCAAGTGGTAGACTCAGTGAAAGATATCTTCTTCCAACACCGAGGTCATGGTATTGATCCCTAGTTGTAACGCCCTGAAAATCGGGGGTCGTGTATACACTCAATTCCCGAGTTCCCGGGGTCACTTATGACCGATTTTTATTAATATGCGTTTAATCCAGTTTAATTATGCAAATCCGGAATTTCTTGGAATAAAAAGCATCGCAACACAAGTCTACTGAAATGAAAGAAACCAAGAGCAAATATATATATATATATATACATGTCCAAAAGAATAAGGGGGTCGCACATGGCAACACTCAACAAAATCCCAAAAAAATATCGAGTCCAAAATGAATAGAGCCAAGCCCACTACTCAGCGATCCATCCCGCCTCTCAAGCTGGCGGAGAACCATCCATCAGCTGGAAATATGACAACTCCTCATCCTCGTCAGTAATAGCATCGCCATGCTCCACTTGCTCCGCCTCCCCTGCATCTATGAGAGAGTCTGGTTGGTATTTTAAAATACCGTCCCAGAGTGGGAGTAAGTGATCAACTCAGTGTGCATTATTAGTCTTAAGTTATAACAGGCATCAATTGTAATATAAATTTAATGAAAAACAGTCAATCATCAACACCTACAACTCTTATTAAGTGCGTATGCAATGCAATGATATAATGCATGCCCTTGCTACAACGCTCCCTCGAGCGACTCCATCTAACGATCGCATATGGCAATACTCCCTCAGAGCGACCTCGACTGCCGAGTTGCCACCCTAACTAATGCGATGCAATGCGATCGTGTTAGCTGAGTTATTAGTTAAGTCCATTCATCAAGCAGGTTGGGGAATCTGATACACCCCACATATCAATGCCCTAAGTTGGTTGCGAGGCCAAGGCCCCATCAACGCATGAGGCCGAGACCCCGCGGTCCGTGATCTCGTCGGGTTTCTCATCCCCGACTTCAAGCACATGAGGAGTGTCGAGAGAAAGGGATTGCTTGCGGTCATTACGGGGAGACGCGGTACCCCAGCGTACGTCGATAGCTCGGACACAGTGTCCCATTCCACCATCCCAGCTCACGAGACTGTGGACCAATTGCAATCTAGTTATCAGTGGGCTACAATGGTTGTAAGGTGTTCCAAGTTCCATACATAGGTGAGCAAACAGAGTTAACAACAAGGTTGGTCAGATAGTAGGTTACACCGCACGAGGCAGGCGAGAGTGAGATGAGTGACTTCAAGCACAAGGGACCCATGTAGTCGAACTACGGCCACCCGAACACTCCCACCCAATTCATGGATCTAGCCCTAGCATAGTCCTACCGATAGAACTACCGTCTCTCATCATGTTCCTGACCAACCCAAGAGGGTGAAAGGGATCCATGATATGCCAACTATCCAAGTCATCAACTAGCATATTAACATCATATTTGCATGCATCTCAAGCATACGAATCAAATACTCCTAACAAGCAAGCTATCGCTATCATGAAACAAAGTGCATGTGAGTGGTGTGGATTTATGAGGGAGTTAAGCACTTCATCTCAAGAAATCATGTGCACAAGAGTAAATAATCATTCATACTCTGAAGCACAACATATGGGAAAATCAATCAATGCATGAGCATGTAATCATCTATACACACAATCATGTGAGAGGCAAGAACAACATCATGAGAAAGCTAAGCATGCACATCCATACCATTCCACAAACATATGATTTCCTAGGGTTTCTCTAGAATTTCAAATATAACATCCAAGTAATCAAAATCATTAAGCTTGTACTAAAATTGGTGCTAGGCCACTTAAGATCAATAGTCCGCACCTATGGATCGTTGGAGATCGGGGGAAACATCCTAAGAAAGAGGGATTTGAGGTCGATCGGCCGGAATCCCTAAAAGAAGCCCTTGCATGTGAGAAATCCAAGCAAATCCTTCTTAATACATGGATTTCCAAGAAGAATGGGTGAATGATCTTACCTAGATGACCCACAGACGATCGTTAAGGTTATGAGGAGAGTTTCTCCTTTGAGAAGAGGTAGGGAGTTGGAAGGGTTGATTCCTTTGGGCCCCACCTTGATTTAGGGTCCACCTTGCTCTTCTCCACCCACTTTCTCTTCACTCTTTACTCTCTTTGGTTGTTGGAGAATACTGGAAGCTACGAAAGGGAGAGCTTGATGGGAGACGGTGGAAGCAATGAGGGAGGGATGATGGGTTGTTGGAGATTTGTGGAGTTATGAGGGAGAGGGGTTTGGTGGTGGGAGATTGAAGAAAATTGTGAGGGAGAGAGGGCTTGTTGTTGGAAGAGTGGAGGGGTTATGAGAGAAGGCTAAGGTTTATTCCCTAGAATTGGGCCCCTTGGCCTTAAGTTCCCATAATTTCTCAAAATAGCCTACTAGGACTCTATTTGATGTTGAGGCGGCTCTATCACCCCTCCGGCCACCAAATTTGGGGTGTAGGTGTCTTATGGCCCGATGAGGGGCCATGCAAAATCTGAGATCAAACGGATGAATGAATATGGGGTTTGAGCATAGGATTCCAATCTTTAAATGGCCCTAGGAGACCCATTCTGATTGATGGGGCATTTCTGGTGGCCCTCTGGCCATAAAATTTATAGGGTAGGTGATCCATGGCCCGATGAAGGGCCACACAAAATTTGAAAACGATCGGATATGGGGTTTGGTCGTACGGGTCCGATTCGCGTTCAACGGTCACCGTTCCACGATCGGGTCCCAAACTTGGTGGACGGGCATAGAAAAATACAATAGACCTTCACCGTAAATGTAGAAGAGATCCGACGGCTGAAAAGCCTGGAATCTCAGTTTCATTCAAATGATGCCAGATTCCAATCTGGCATTGGTGGGGTGCATTCGGCAAGTGCCAGATTACAATTCTAGGTGTCAACTGGGTCTGTGGTCCGCGATGGACTACAAGCCCAGTGAGATCTTCAGTTCCCTAAATTTTTAGATTTTTCTGACCCTTCTCGGTCGCTGAGTGGCCCACACGGGCTGTTGTTAAGCGTAAACAGGTCATCTGGCTTGGCGGCCCGCACTTTGTCCCATCATAACTAGACTGGTTCACCCCAGTATAAACTAACATTGAGTGCTAATGGTCATTAAGTGATATTATAAGTTAATTAATAATAATAAAATCTCAAGGATTTTTGTGAATCCAAAACAGTGAAAATCCAGGATGTTACACTAGGGGGGGTGGCTAACAGTGAAGTGTGAACTGACAGTGGGGTGTATTAACAAGCTAACAAAAAAAAATAAAGTAAAAGAAAAAAAATGTTTAGGGTTTAGGTTTTTTAGAGAGTATATGATTAGGCTTAGGATTTGGGAGAAGAGAGAGCGGATGTTAGTCTTAGATTGTGGTTTTGGGATTTGAAAGAGGGATATTATTATCATTTTAAAGAAGAGAGATGTTGCTAACATAATCATAGTTAGCTTTGTCCAAAGAATTGAATTGTGAGGTCGTTATATATATATATATATATATATATATATATATATATATATATATATATATATATAGAGAGAGAGAGAGAGAGAGAGAGAGAGAGAGAGAAAGTCATGCTCCCCTGCGCACCTACGCACGTGCGCACCTTTTCACACATGCTATGGGTGTCTAATCTGAACGGTCCATGTGATGTGGAATCCCATGAAACCTCATGTGATAAATTTTCACCACGATCTAAAATTCTGGTGGGCCATAGCAAAGAGAAATGCAAATCAAGGGAGGAAACTATTTTCATTTTTCATGGCCCATCAAAGTTTTAGATCAAAGTAAAACTTGGGCCTGAGGGGTTTCACGAGGTGCTGCTTCACATGAACGGTTCAAATTTTGGATCCACATCACATATAATGGGTTCTCAAAAAAGTTCATATGTAGTACATACGAACTAGTTCGCAGGTGAGCATTTCCATGTGTGTGTGTGTGTGTTTGTGTGTGTGTGTGTGTATATATATTAGAAAATCGAAGTTATTTTGGGGATGCGATTGGGTACTGCCCTATCTTACCAAGAAGGGATGGCTCTACCAGGTGTGACCCACCTAATGATTATGTAGGGTTGATTTTTTAGTCATCCCATCATCACAACAGGACTTACATATTGCATGAATTGGATGGTACGCGTGCACACATACAACAAGCATACACTAGAAAACAATGGACAACCACCCAAAAACATCTAAATTCATGCAACGTCCCATGAAATCATTGGATTGACTTAATTTTTGGGGCATTAAAATTTCACAGCAGGATAACCTTGATGGAAAGGTTGGACCTATTGGTACACCCACGTAAGCCCTATGCACAATACTTC
Organism: Magnolia changhungtana; assembly: GCA_030180095.1. Classification (NCBI taxonomy): domain Eukaryota; kingdom Viridiplantae; phylum Streptophyta; class Magnoliopsida; order Magnoliales; family Magnoliaceae; genus Magnolia; species Magnolia changhungtana. Next base: position 306,806 of record JASAUF010000441.1, on the reverse strand, counting down.
ATCAATGAGATTAGTCTACCACAATTAAGAAGAAGATTATGGACTTGTGGAAATGTACAATAGAAATAAATAAGATTATCAACATCTTAACATCTCTTTCCAAATAGTGGACACATACAGAAATAAATACAAATATCAACATCTTAACATCTCTTTTCAAATAGAATGGAAAGAAAAAGAAAAGGGAAAGGTCGGGAGAAGGTAGGATACAATATTGACAGAAATATTGATTGATGTGTTTGGTCTTGATAGGTACATTTTTATCACTGTACTTTCTTTTGACCATCCTTTTCATATAAATAGAAGTTTATACCACTTGTTTACCATTGATGCACCTTGGGTAATACCTCACCCTCACCCTTCTCTAGCTAGGAATGAATAGGGGGTCTAAGGGGACACAATGATTAGTTTTAACCACATCACCATGAATTTAGGGTACAAGGTCCAAGGGTCAAGTGTACCACACTACAGGAATTAGTGGTGATAATGGCACCCACCATTGAAAACTTCTTGGGGCCCACCATGATGGTTAAGTGCCATCAAAACTATTTATATGGTCACATAGACTTGGATGAAGGGACAACACAAATATATCTTTGGCCCCCAAAAAGTTTTCAATTGTAAGTGTTTAGTCCCCACTGTGTGGTCCACTTGAGGCATGAAGCTGCCTCATTTTTAGGACTCTACCCTAGGATGATACCAAAAAAATGGATGGACAGTGTGGATAAAACTTATATAATGGTGGCTTCTCAAACCTGCATGGCCCTACCATGATACATATCTTTTATCCACGCCATTCATCCATTTTTCTGGCTCATTTAGGACACCAGGTCAAAATTGAAGCCGATCCAAAACTCGAGTGGACTACATTACAGAAAACAATGATGATAATGATGTCCACCGTTGAAACCTTTCTTGGGCAAATGGTGATATTTATTTGTCGTCCAACTTGTTCATAAGGTAAAACAGACCTGGATGAAAGGAAAATAAAAATATTAGCTTGATCCAAAACTTTTATCGCCCTCAACTGTAAGCTTTCAATCACCGCTATTCTCTGGGAGTAGTAGGGGGCACACGGGTCAGTTTGGTCCGGTTCTGGGGTGAAATCGGAACCGAACCGTTCCCAACGGTTCTAGGATATTTAGAACTGGAACCGGACCGTTGGCAACCTAGAACCGAACCGGAATTGAACCGTTAAAACCGGTTCGGTTCTGGATCGGTTCCACGGTTCTAGGCTTTTTATAATCCAGCCCAATTGCAAGCCCATGTCCATCCATGTTGTGGTCGATTTGATGAATGGTTTAGATATTGTATAAGGTGTACAAAGATACATTTATGAAAATAATTAAATTGTGCATTATAAACTATAAATCGTGAGTCAAATATGGAAACAACAAAGGGTTCTTGATTCGGTTCCAAGTTCGGTTCCAGGTTCGGCTCCATGGTTCGGTTCTACAGATCGGATCCACGGTTTGGTTCTACGGATCGGTTCATGGTTCGGTTTGGTTCTACATACCCCCAAACCGAGAACCGAACCGATGTAACCAGTTCTTTGATTTTTTAAACCGAAACCGGAACCGGTGCACTCTAGAACCGGACCAAACCGGACCGTTTGGTCAGTTCCGATCCGGTTCCACGGTTCCACCGGTAAAATGTGCACCCCTAGGGAGTAGTCTTCCTGGGCTTTGGATTTGCTTCAATTTTAGGCTCATGCCCTACATCACGGTGGATGAGGGTTTGGATAAAACATATACATCAGGGTGGGCCCACAGAGGTTTGACATCAGCTAGCTGGATGGTGCTGGGATCACCAGCCAAACCGCCTCCCGCGTGAGGGATCACCTGATGAATCATGATACGTCGGTCATTGCATTCAATTTCTACTTATTTTGCTGGTTTTCATTGTACCGTCTCCTTTTAAATGTTGTTCTGCTTGAGTGTCTAACAGGAAAGTGGGGTCCACCGTGTGATAGGTCCATGCACCAATTCGGGTTATTCATGGCAGTAATACGGTGCTCTTAGAGCACTATATGTTACAGTGCTCCTAGTTGCATCGAGACACTTGGACAGTCCAACCGATGGATCCAGACCATGCATTTGGTGCAACAATCGTTTCATGAGATACAAAGAAGAAATCACACCCGTCCGATCATCCAATTCATCTGTAAGTTGGGCTTTATTTTCTATTGTCATTCATTTTCCAAGCCATATATAAAGGATGTCTCGAACGGTTTTGTAGAGAAAATTATTTGGAGACACAAGCCATCCATATATAAGCCTGAACAATGGTTCGGATTATTGATGGGGCTTAATGCTCTGTAAGTAATTTTGACCGTACATTTTATAGTTGACTGATCTAATGCTTGGAATGGTCGGATTGGTGTGGTTTTCACAGGACAGCTCATGAAATGCATCCCGCACCTAGTGGACAGTTCCAATGCGTAGATCAGATTGCACAGATGTCCAATTTCAATTTGAAGCGTCATAATTTATTGTAATGTAACATGTACTAATACTCTGAGACGTGGAAGGTGGAATCCATGTGATAGGCTTTCGCAGTAGGGAAGCAACGTGGGAGCAGCGGACGGGAAACGGATTGGCTACGCCCCCTGACATCAGCCCCGTGCTGATGGTCGGTGCTCTGTGGGCCCTACCATGATGTATGTGTTTCATCCATTCCTTTCGTCCATTTTTAAAGATCATTTTAGGGCTTGATTCTAAAAATGAGAGGTATATAAATCTTAGGTGGACCACACCACATGAAAATAATAGTGATTGGATATCTACCATTAAAATCCTCCTAAGGCCCACTGTATCGTTTATTTGACATCCAATCTGTTGATTAGGTCATACAGGCCAGATGAAGGGAAAAAACAAAAATCAGCCTGATCCAAAACTTTTATGGCCCTCATAATGTTTTTAATGGTCGAGGCTCATTCAACACTGTTTCCTGTAATGTGGTCCAATTGAGATTGGGATATATCTCATTTTTGGTCTCATAAGGTAAAGTGATCTGTAAAAATAGATTGACGGCATGGATGAAAAACATTCATCATGGTGAGCCCCACAAAGCACCGACCACCAGCGATTGACTGGTGTCAGGGGACTAGCCAATCCGTTTCCCAGCGGACGCGGATTGGATACTGACAATATCAGTACCCAAATCAGTGACGTCATTAAGCTTGATCAACCCACCTTGATGTTAGTGTTGTATCCATGCTGCCCGTTCACTTGAAGAGATCTTTCATGGCAGGAAAAAAATAATGAAATAGATATAAAGTTCAAATGGACCCTCAGTAGAAAACAGTGCAGCAGTGACACTCACTGTAGAAACATCCTAAGTGCCCACTATAATAAGTTAACATGAAGGTAGATGAAGTGAAAAAACAATTATACACTTGATCAAAAACTCCCGGGACTCTCAAGGGCTCGTTTGGACGGGTGGATTGGAAGGGATTGAACGGGATTAGGATGGATGGCATGGATTTCAAGGCAATGATGGTGTTGTCAGTGGATTGTCTTAAGATCCATTGAATTGCTCTAGATTGCTATATTGAGTCTGGCAAATTCCAGGATTAAACCTTTCCATCCCTTCCGATCCCTCAAACCAAACATGTCACAGAAAATTTTGAAAGGATTTTGGTAGATCAGACGGGATTTAAAGGTAATGATGGTGTTGTCAGTGGAATGTCTTAAGATACATGGGATTGTTTTATCCCTGGATCAGATCACCCAGTCTGTTTGGCATGCTCGGCCAATCCTGGGATTTAACTTCCAATCCCTTTCAATACCATACAAGCCCTTCCAATCCGCCCGGCCAAATGGGCCCTAAGAAGTTTTGAACCGTGGATGTCACTGTCCTCACTATTTTCTACGGTGGGATTCACTTGAGCTCCCGTTCTTTATCTTGTTCCTAAAATAGGTGTACGGTGTAAATATTAAGTTTACGCTCACAGAGCTTGGTAACGTCACTCCAGTAGCAATTTAAGTACTGACATTGGCAGTATCTAATCCGCGTCCGGAGCCGGCGAGATGTTCCTTTTGGCGAGATGTTCGCTGTAACCCATGTGGCTTTGAGGTTTGCATATAAAGCCACTCTGCGCTGTTTTTACCTCATATTAAAGATAGGAAAAGAGTCAAGTGCGACCATGCGATAGGAAACCGCGGAGAATGAGCAACCACCGTTGAAACATCCTTACTGCCTCAAAAGTCTTGTATCAAACTAATTTTGATAATGACCTTATGAACAGTTTAGATGTCATGATATGAACATACAGGTGGAGCCCATAAAGGTTTCACCGGTAAGAATTTCTTTCCCAAATTTTTCTTTCGTGTTGTCAAATTGTTTATTGGAGCCCGTTAGATTTTTGTCGCAGGATGTGGATAGATGGGATAGATTTCCGACAAACATGACTGTGAGCCCAACCTAATTCCCAGGGTTGAAACCTTATTTGCAGAATACCCCTATTATACAGAATTACCCTGTTATTAAATTCCCCTGGTAAATATACAGAATTACCCTATTATTACTTATTACACCTATTTGAAAGTAGCCAGGAATTACGTTCTGAAATTCGGTCCATACAAATGTTTTTATTACTGATTTAAATATGTGGGCCCCACCATGATATATATATATATATATATATATATATATATATATATGAGTTATCCACACCATCCATCCTTTTAAAAAATACATTTTAAAGTATGAGCCCAAAAATGAGGAAAATCAAAAGCTCAAGTAGACCACACCTTAGGAAACAAGGATCATTAAAACGTCAATAGTTGAAAGTTGTTTTCTCCCTAGAGCCAACAGTGATGTTTATTTGTCATCCAACCCGTTAATAAGGTCACGTAGTCATGGATAAAGTGGAAACAAAAATATCAGTTTGATCCAAAACTTCCAGGGTCTCTAAGAAGCTTTCAATGGAAGGAGTTCAATTCTCATTGTTTCCCATAGTGTGGTCCACTTGATCTTTGGATCTGACTCTTTTTTTGGCTCATGCCCTAAAATGACTTAGCTAAAGGGATGGACGGTGTGGATAATACACAAACATCAAGGTGGGCCTCACAATTTAACTTTTTCTCCTTAGGTGAGGTGTGGAGTGCTATAAATGAAAGTTGGCGTTCAAATCACATTGGAAGTGCTGTAAATGAAAGGGGGGCGGTAACATTACATTGGAAATCCAACCAGAAACACAGAAGTAAATAATTATTACCCATTTATCTAAAATTACCTCTGTAATTAGAAAATCAAACAGCCCTAAGTGAACTTTCGTGGTAAGTCCGTGTCCGGAAAGAAGGGAGTGGATTAGGTAAGACCTCTAGGACGTTGAAATTTAGGTGTCTATTTTCTTCGTCCAGGCTCATTTTAGAATAATGGATAAAAATGGAGCATATCAAAGACTAAGTGATGAAACTTCCCTAGGTCGAGAGTGATGTTTACATGCGATCCATACCGTTCATAAGGTCTTTTTTACTGGGATGAACTAAAACACAAATATTAGCATAATTCAAAACTTATGTGGCCCAAATATTTCAAGACATTCAATTCTCATGTTTTCGGCCAATATGAGCATTCAATGCGGTTCATTTTTGGTCTCATGTTATAAAATGAACTTACAAAACGGATGAACAAGATGGATTTCTTACAAACATCACAGTGGCCCCACCTAGGCTCTCATAAATCCGCATCTAAACCTTGGTCCCACCCAAGATGGTACGCCCATGTTGTGGTGCTCACCTTGATGTATTAATTTTGTATCCATGCCGTTCATCCATTTTTTCACATTCTTTTAGGATATTATCCTACAATGAAGTAGATACAATTATCAAGTGGACCATTAAGTAGGAAACAGTTGAAACTGAACTCCTTATCATTACAAACTTCTTAGTTCACACATTAATTTCTCTACCGTGCTTATTTGCAGTGCAATATGTTGATAAGGTCACACAATCCTGGATGAAGGAAAAACCAAATATCAACCTCATAGGAAACTTTTGTGAGTCATTAATGATCAATCACCAATATTTCTTAAGATATGGTCTACATGATAATTGGATCAGCTTCCTTTATTCTATAATTCACTAAAACGCCAGTCACTATTTGAATGACTAAACTAATACAAGCTAACAGACCAAACCCCCACCAATAACTAAATGGGGCCACCTTCACAACCTTCTCCCTTTTGTCCCTATTAATATTAAGTGGCGATGGTAGGGCGGTTCGCTTGAGTTGCTCAACTGCTTCACCTTTTGCCCTCTTATCTTGTTCACGGCTTTGTTTCATGAGATTCATGGATCTCTTCGTCACCGTGTATATCTTGCTAGTATCTCTTCTCTATAAAAGAAGGCCCATGCCCACAAATCAAAGCAAGCAATGGCTACAGTATGCTCCACCAATTTTATTTATTTATTTTTAAATAATGTAACTTAAATATAGTTATAGACGGAGTATTTCTTATTAGAGGCTTCGGCACCAAAGGAAGACGTTGGTAGGGTTTGTTAGATTAAGCCTCAAATACGAGGGGTTTGGCAAAAGCAAGTTAAGGACTGAACATTTTTATTGAAATCCTTTTGGGTCACAAAAATTTTGGATCAATAATATATTTGTTTTTCCTCTTTATCTAAGTTCGCGTGACCCTATAAATAGGTTAGATGGAAAATAAATGTTATGATAGCCCTATGAATGTTTTAACAGTGAGAATAATTGTCCCCACCACTGTCATTTGTGGTGTGGTTCACTTGAGCTTTAGATATCACTCAGTTTTGCAATCAAGATCTGAAGTGATCTCGACAAATGGATGAACGGTGTAGATATGATAAACACATCATCGTGAGGCCATGTAACTTTAATATCTCTTGAATCTTTTGAATCGTTTATAAACTCGGAGCGTCAGTGCTAGTCTTCCCACGACACGTACCCACACCAGCCAGGTGGTACACCAGCCAATCCGCTCTCAGAAAAATGAGTAGACGGTGGAGAGGGAAAGGATTGGCTACTCTCCCTGCCACCAGCCCTGTGGCTGGTGGTCAGTGCTATGTGGGCTCCACCATGATGCATGTGTTTCATCCATTTTTTTAAGATAATTTTAGGGCCTGCTACAAAAATTGAGAGGGATATAAATCTCAGGTGAATCGTACCATAGGAAAACAATAGCGATTAGATATCCACCATTAAAATCATCCTAAGGTTTACCGTACTATTTATTTGACATCCAATCTGTTAATTAGGTCATACTTGGAAAAAACAAATATCCAAAACTTTTATGCCTCCAAAAGGTTTTTAATGGTTGACGCTCATTCAACAATGCTTCCTCTAATGTGGTCCAATTGAGATGGATATATAGCTCATTTTTTGTCTCATACCATAAAATGATATTAAAAAAAAAAGATAAACGGCATGGATGAAACACATAAGTCATGTTGAGGCCCACAGAGCACCGACCACCAGCCATTGGCCGGTGGCAGGGCAACGGATGGGGGGAGTGTATCTGACATAGATTTTAAAGGGCCCACGGAGCTTTTGTTGCACCGACACTGTAGGATAATAGGCAATGATGGTCAACACAGGGAAAGGAGCGATAAATGATGTATGCGGTCATATAACATCAGTGGATTGGATCATATGATCCACGTGTTGGGCATAGCTATGTGGGCAGCTGTTGGATGGGATGTGTGATGATATCGGGTTTTGAGTATGGGAAATTTCATGTGGGCCCACCTAGTATTGCAGATCGAGACTGAGAGACATGGCTTGGACGGCTTGAATATTATTGCATGTATATATGACACCATGCTGGATGGCTAAGATTATCTTAGCATAGTAATTCTTAACACGTATGATCCATCCACCGTCGAGGGCCGCGATTTGGACGGTGTGAGTCCTGAATGTCACAAACATTAGAAGAACATTCGAAAATGAAGTCCTGAATGTCTGTGTGATCTTATGAACAGGTGAACAGGTTGGATGACAAATAAACATTACTGTGGGCCCTAGCAAGGTTTTAACTGTAGAATTCATTATTCCAACTGTTTCCTGTGGTGTGGCCCACTTGATATTTGCGCGCAACCAATAAAATGAGCTGAGAAAACGGATGGACGGCGTGGATAACCCACGCTCATTTACAATAGGCCCAACTGCATTTACTCGGTAAAGTAGAAGTAGAGGTGGGCATCGTACCATGTCGGATTGGATTGGGCCTAATCCGATTCGGTCCGGAATCTAAGTTGGGCTAACCCAAATCCGATTCGATCCGAGATTAAGACCGAGACATATGACTTGATCCTATCCGACACACAGATGGCATGACCCGAACTGAGTCTGACTCAGTTAGAGAACCCAAGTCGAATTGGGTTGGGTGCGATTCGGATCAACTTTTTTAACGGTAAAAATCATTATCCTCGTAGTTATTTTCGGTGTGGTCCATTTAATATATAGATATGATTCATCTTTTTTTTCAAATGATCTAAAATGATCATGAAAAATGAATAAACGGTATAGATATAATAAATACATCATCGTGGGGCCCATCTAACGTTGATATCATTTGAGCCGTTCGTACAACTCAGAGCTTGAGGCGTTACAACCGTGAACGTGCTGTATACGGCGGCTGTAAGCCTGTAACATGTTGTTCAAGAAAACACTGAAGTTAGCAAATTATGCAAGTTTGATCATGGGATATATGTTATATCCAAATTGTCCATCCATTTGGTGAGTTCTTTTTAAGGATTGAGACGAAAAATAAGATAGATCTGACTATTAAGTGGACCACATTGGAAAATTCATTCTCAGCTGCTATTTGTGGTGTGGTCCAGATGATCTTTGGATATAATTTATTTTTTGGACAATACTCTATAATAATCTCTAAAACTACATGAACGGTGTAGATATAATAAATACATCACTGTGGGGCCCATATAATTTCCTTTGAACCGTTCGTACAACTCGAAGCTCGAGGAGCATCAGTGCTCATCTTCGCACGACATGTGTGCTGACGAAAACAGTTCTGATCATGGGATATGTGTTATATCCAAACCGTCCATCCATTTGGCGAGTTCATTTTAAGGCTTGAGATGAAAAGTAAGATAGATCCGACTATCACGTGGACCACACTAGAAAAATCATTCTCAGCTACTATTTGTGGTGTGGTCCAGATGATCTTTGGATATGATTTATTTTTTAAATAATACTCCATAATGATCTCTAAAACCATATGAACAGTGTAAATATAACAAATACATCACTATGGCTCATATAACCTTGATCTCCTTTGAACTGTTCCTACAACTCGGAGCTCGAGGAGCGTCAGTGCTCGTCTTCGCACGCCACGTGCCTACAGCTATAGCCTACGGGCTACGCCACATGATGCGGATTGCATACTACCCTTGCCCGTCCCTAGCTCCGAATGGGCAGTTCTGTGGGCGAGCCCACTGTGATGTATCTGTACATCCAAACCATCTATCTCTTTCCTAAGATTATTTTAAGGCATCAAAACAAAAATCAGGCAGATCCAACGATTAAATGAATCACACGAAGGAATATTTCTTATTATTATGGTACACGAAGGAATATTTCTTATTATTATGGTACACGAAGGAATATTTCTTATTATGCTTAGTAAACTCTGTTGGGGCCTACCGTGAATGCATTTGGTTCATCCACGCCGTTCATTCATTTTTCCAGATCATTTTAGTGATTGAACCCAAAATTGATGCATATCCAAAGCTCAAGTAGACCATATCATAGGAAAAAGGTAGAATTATTGATAAGAACCACTCCGAATCGGGTCGGGTCAGGTCGGTCCGGATCCATTCGAATCGGATCGGTCCAGAGTGACCATTACCCGATCTCGAATCGGAAAGAAGTCGGATCTGAATGACCCTACCCGATCCGCACTGATCTAGGCCGTCGGTTCGGTTTAAAACAAGTCTGATCGGGTCGGATCCACCGGATCGGGTCAGATATGCCCATCTCAAAATAAAAGCTCACTGGGTAACTCAGTACGCCATCTGATTTCGCTTTAGTGGATCCGAGGTAGGTGGATCCCTGACTGTAGGTCACACTGATGTATTTTCTTTAAATCCATACTGTTCATCCGTTTTGAAAGCTTATTTTACAACGTGATCCCAACAAATGAAGCAATACCAACCTTAGGTGGATCACACCACAAAAAACAATGGTAATTAAATACCCATCACTAAGAACTTCCCTAGGTCACCAGAATGCTTATTTGCAATCCAACCTATTGATAAGATAGGCCTAGATGAAGGGACCACTCAAATATCAGTTTGATCAAAAACTTTTGTGGCTCGCAATAAGTTTTTAATGATCAATCAACACTATTTCCTATGGTGTAGTCCACTTAACATTTGGATCTATTTAATTTTGAGGATCATTCTTAAAAATAAGATATCAACACGGATGGACAACATAGATTTAAGGCACATACATCACAGGGGCCATGATAAGATATTGGCCTTTGGCTCATTTTGGTGAGGGTGTGCCCACCAATCAAATCTAATCACGCCATATCACCGATTAGAGGTGGGTGGCACTCACCACCCAATCCACGTGGCTACTAAATCGGCCACGTAAGATCTTCATACATCTTGATACGGTCACGCCATCGAAATCGGAAGTAGAATGTGGGGTACGGATTATCTACTGACCGGCTTGAGCAGCGAGACTCTTACTGAAGTGACGTCACCAAGTTTTGTGGGCCCCACTATGAATGTATGTATTGTATACACACCGTCCATCCATTTGGAGAAATCATTTTATATAGTGATCTGAAGAATGAGGTAGATCCAAAGCTCTAGTGGATCCCACCATAGAAAAAAGTGGAGAGAGCGATGCCCACTATTGAAACCTTCCTTCTATGGCCCCTAGGAAGGTTTCAATGGTGAACATCTGATGTAGAGCGGGTTGCGGATAGTTTCATTGCCAAGATGGATCAGAAAAGGCTTGGTCGACGATAGAAGTGATCCGGACCGTCGGACCTTAGATCGGGCGTATCTCGCAATTCAGAATGAGTTACCTGATGTAAAATATATGATTTTGGGGTAGAATGAGCTACTTTAGCCAACCAACCCAGCAACGTTGGGTTGTGACGCTTAGAATTGCGAAAAACCCCTGGATCGATGGTCGTTTCCCTGCTTTAATTTCGTTTTTACTATAAATAGTAAGTTTTAGTTTGATTATAACTCTTCATCCATCGGGCTTTAGGAGTTGCGCCCAACGTGAAAAGAGCTTAGAATAATTAGGAGAACGGTTTGGTGAAGCCAAATAGGACACTTACTATTTTTGGCCGAAAACCTTGCACACTAGTAGACATCACGACCGTCTATAAATAGTAAGTTTACTATTTATAGTAAGTCACAGATTCTAGGAGTTTTAGTTGTAGTTTGATTCTGATTTCTTTCCCATTGCTTGGTACTCCTATTTAAAGGGTTGTGAACTCATTTTTAGTCATCAATTAATCAATTTTGAATTTCTTAGAATTTATTTCTATTTTTTCTACTTTCTTTCCTTGTGGATTCAAACAGAAGTCTCCTGTGGATGGTGAGGAGATTCATTATCTTTTGGAAAGAATGTCCAGGGAGAGTCAGATTGACCATACATGAGAGTAGTTATCCTCATCACGTTCATCCCTGCATTAACATCACTCTCCCCACTGTTTCCTATGGTGGCGTTCACTAGAGATTTGGATTTGACTCCTTTGGATAATGCCCTAAAATGATCTCTCTGAATAGATGAATGGTGTAGATACAAAACATACATCATAGTGGGGCCCACAGAACTTAGTGACGTCACTTCAATAGCTAGTCTTGCTCCTATGTCGTGGTGGGAACAATTACAACTCTCACGAGCCCGCTAAACAGCTAATCAGATATTATTCCATGATACCAAAATGCCGACAAGGAAATCCCGACTACGTGGTGTTCCACACTACCGAATGGGTGGTGTGTTGACGTCACCAAGTTCTATGGGCCCACCACAATGTATGTGTTATATCCAAGCCGTCCATTCATTTGGTGAGATTTTTCTAGGATTTTAGTCCAAAAATGAAACAGACACAAAGCTCAGGTAGACAACACCACAAAAGTAGTGAGGATTGAACATTTACCATTGAAAACTTCTTGTAGCAATGGCGGCTTGAGATTTCTTTTTTCTTTTTTGCTATTCTGGTTTTCTGGTAAAGTAGGAATGACTTTGACGTTGTTCTTACAGATGGTGCCAAATTGTTGATGCAAAAAATTAGTCCATTTTTTGACCTTCGAGTACCTGTAAAGGAAGAAGACAAAGGAGGCTCTACAAGAAGAAGAACCCTCAAATATCCTCCAAGTATAAGATTGTTGTTAAACGAATATTTACCTGATTGCGAGGGACCCTCACATAGATGCTAAAGTCGAATGAGCTAAGTAATCTGGGTCTAGTAGTATTGAAGGGTTTTTAGTGAGAGATTTTGTGTACATTTCTATAACGCCCTAGGTTTTTGAAACCCGAGTAGGCGACTCGTTTTCAAAAAACCCGAATGCTAACTTTTAAAGATAGTCAAATTTCACGTATATATTTTTTTTCCTCTCTTCCTTTTCAGAGTTAGCATTTTAGCGGAAGGGAAACAAATCAAGCATAAAAGGAATCTTTATACACATTCAAAATATACAAGTGCCTACCCATAATGACTTATACAAACTGATTTCTCTATGATAACAAATACAATAAATACACAATTTAACACATGAGAAATAATAAAATTCATATAAACTTGAGCAGCAAGATCGCGCAGCCTCTCTTGGAAGATACAACCATACATACCTGATAATTGTGCCTTGCTCTTTATTAATATGAATATGGATATTATTTAAACCACATGAGCTACTTATACGGTTATATATTCAATGAATGAGTGACCAGCTCAGTGTGAATTTCTCTCAAGATGACACACTGCCGCATTAGTTAAGTATAGTTTTAAACAATAAGACATACAAAACATTTCATGATGCGATCTTATTTAAGTGCATGGATGCGTGGATATATATCAACTGGGGATGCACATCCCTTTAAGGGATTCTCGAGGCCTCTAAGTTACGAATGGAGGATTTATCCTTTCAAATAATCGGTGGTGGTAGATTATTTCATTTATCCCACAAGAGAAATGAGTCTTTCAAACAATCAGCTCATTTAACTTCTAAGGTAGTGGGTCTTCCAAAGTAGGCGAGGAAGTGAATCGCATGTTGGGAAATCTTCACTTTTCACATGAATGAGCCTTTCAAACAACATGGTGAACCGCAACTCATTCATGGACTTGGGATGGGCCTTTTAAACAATCATCTCATCCATCCTAATAGGGAGAGTACAAAATGGACCTTTCAAACAATCGGTCCATTCAGTCAAGATCAATGCATGAGTCTTTCAATATGGCGATCTCATAGACTTTCAACGTTGCTCATTTAATTTGCAAAGGAACGGGTCTTTATGGCAATGGATCAGAAAAAGGCCCGTTCGACAAAAGTGATCTTCAAGTAAGATAGTGGGCCTTTCAAGCTTTTGGGGTAGAAAGAGCTACTTTAGCCAACCAACCCCAGCTACATGCCAAGAATTGCGATGATGAGTCTTTCAAAATAGTAAGTTTTAACCCCCGTTTTAGGAGTTGTGCCCAAAAAAGAGCTAATTAGAGAAATAGGACACTAGACCTTTCAAAATAGTAAGTTTACTATTTATAGTAAGTTATGATTCTAGGAGTTTTCGTTGTAGTTTGATTCGTCCATTAGCGAAAATGAGCCTTTCAAATAGTTTTGGAGTAGTTATCCTTATTCATCTTGCGTTCACTAGAGGGAACTCCTTTGAGTCTTTCAAACAATCGACCGTCACTTGATAGCACTTGCAAGTAAGATAATGGGTCTTTCAAACAGTCGGTTCACTTAAACAAAAATGAGCCTTTCAAAGCTCAGTCGACTTATTCAAAAGCATGAGGATGAGCCTTTCAAAACTTCTTGTAGAATGACGGCTTAGATCCCTAGTAAGAGAATGGACCTTTCAAACGGTGCCAAATTGTTGATCCATTCATATTTTTAACCTTTGAGTACAAGTGCCATGAATGCACAATTAATGCCATCCATTATTATTCCAATTTACAAGCAACCAATTTAAGAAAGCTCAAAGGTCAAATATGGGGGATCCTCTTCTTTTTCTTAGCATTTTAGCGGAAGGAAACAAATCTCGAGCATAAGAGTCTTTATACCATTCCAAATATCCATCCTCCCATAATAACATGAGACTCCATCATTAAGATGTTTAATGACATCCTCCTCAACAAGATCACACCTCTCTTGGAAGATACAACCATGCATACTGATAATTGTGCTAATCAAATATGGATATTATTTAAACCACGACTTTATACGGTTATCATTCGATGTGGGACTTGACATTTGCATTAAGTCACACAAAATAATCCATCAAGCCACCTAAGACAAATATGCAATAATGAAAAAGCCACATAGGCACAACAATCCATGGATGGTAAGCCTAAATTAATGTTTCATTTAATCTATCAATCAAAGTAGCCACTAGGTGATGGTCCATTATAATCATTTCATTTAACTCTCTAAGGATGGTCCATTTAGGCAAGAATGGGTCTTTCAAACAGCAAAGGAACAGTTATATCCCAAGTCTTCCAAGTCTCAAGGCGTACTTATATAAGTGGTAAATAGAGTTTTGAGGGAATTGAGTTTGAGAGGAAGAATTTTGGTAAATAGATGGCCTAAAGATAAAGACTATTTAGGGAAACGGGGTTTGGTGGGGAGGATTGGATGCAGTGAATGGGCTTAGAGGGAGGTTTCTAGGTTTTGAAGGAGAGGGGTTAGGAATATTTCGAAATGGAGCTGTTTGGGGGTTTAAAAAATGGTTAAAAGTGCTAAAAGGGGGCCCCACAAAACTCAGGCCCTGGCGGTGGCCTTGCCTGGCTCTGTTTGGATTGGCGGGGTTGCATCGAACTGGCACTGGCCTTGTTGCCCGCCATGGATTCGCTATACGGTTATAATCCGTAGCCATAGGTCCACGCCGAACTGTCCAGCATTTTTTATTTTTATTTTATAAACTTTTTTGTTTTACACACGCACACACGCCCCCACACACTCACTCACTGCTAGTGGAATTTCACCACCTATGGGCACCTGAACCCTTGTCTAGGAGTTGAAACTCCTGAGAGTCTACCACCCGAGCAAGAGTAAGGACCCCGAACTGCTCTGCTTGGATCAGTGGGGTTGCGTTGAACTGGCAGTGGCCCGCTGCCCGCCATGAATATGCTACTTATAAGGGTATTATCGTCCTCGATCCGACTGTCCGTACATGGAAGGTTTAAACTGGGAACGTAAGTTTGAGATGGCTCATAAAAGATGCTCTACGGTGATCAATTTCTCAAGCCTTTGGATAAAGTCACTGGCTCAATACTTTCACTGAACTTGGCAGTCTTGACAACGAAGGGATGCTAAAGCCATCAGTAGCCCACTAATTATACCACCAATGATCTCAACTGTTCAAAAAGTTTAGTGGCACTAAAATTAGGCCATGTGAAAGCATGATTTTACAAAAAGAAACTCCCCCACCATTTTAATTATGGTAAAATAAAATCATAGAACATTTAAATTTTCTTTCTGAATGGTTGGGATCTCTTTACAGACAAGGATAATGTTAATGGCCAGTCCATGACGTGCCGTTCCCCCTCAAAAGGTAGGTTCTGTGGCCAAGCTAACAAAAAAAAACTAAAAAAAAAAGGTTCTGTGGCCAAGCTGCTGGCGAAGTATGTCTCACTTTAGTAGGCTTGTGGGGAGATGTATCTCGGCCCTTTTAGCTTTCCATTGAAGTAAGAAGAACTCTATACTATTACACTGTAGGAATGTCTGTACTCAGGCGCTCAAAATTGTATACGTGTCAATTACATCAGATTATCCTAGCCTTCTAAACTATAGGCCTCACTTCAGATGTATTATAACCAAAGATTACATTGGAATAACGTTCCTATGGACAAATGATGTATACCTAATTGTTCTAATTTAACAAATAGATGTTAAGTAGTTTGAGATTAAGATTTTTCAACCACTCAAAATTTTAGATTGTCATCTATCTAAAGGGGGCTACGGATTTGGACGGTTTGATTCAAGTTTCATGGTGATGACCTGTTTACATTTTTTAGTGCATGAGTATGAAAAAAATACGTAGAATAACTTACCGAAAGTAAAAGATGTGTTTGGACAAAGCCACCAGCTCAACACTTTCAGTGAAACTCTACTTGGTCTTGACCACTGGGTCCACTGAAGCCAATCCGTAGTCCACTAGTTGCACCACTGATGATCTCAACCATTCAAGGAGGTGGGTGGCATTAAAATTAGGCTTTGTGAAGTGAAGGCATGATTTACAAGAATCGACTCATGCCATTTTATTTACTAACAAACAAAATCATAGAATGATCAATGATTTTACATTCAACTTCACATTTTGAATGGTTGGGATCTCTTTACAAAAATCGAGGATGTTAATGGCTGGTCCACGATGTGCCCTACCTCCTCAAAAGGTAGGTTCTAAATTGTTATATGTGGCCTAACCAGAGGACTATAACTCACTTTAGTAGTCCTAAAATGTTATGTGTAACCTAATTAGATGACTATAACCAGATGTGTACACGAGTCAGGCTTGGCACAACTTGACTTGGCCACTAGCTAACCCCAACTCGAACTCAGCTTTGCTCAGTCCTCGAGCTTGATTGGCCAACTCGGCTCAATTTGATTAGCAGCTCGGTATAGTTCGAGCTGAGTTCGAGCCGAGATCGAGCCTATGCAGCATTTTCATAAACACATGGAGTACACTTTCAATTTTTTACTGTATGTAAAACAACAACAACTATTTACAAGTATTTCATTAAACACCTTGTAGGTAACATCAAAATAAAAAAAAAATGGTATTTGTTATATATATATATATATACATTCCTTGCTATTAGTCGACACTTCATTGAGTCATTTCATCAAACACTTGGTGAGCAAAATCAATATCAAAGTAACCGAGTCACCGAACTGGTTCGATTCGAGTTGGGGTTCAATACGAGTTGAGTTGAGCTCGGGCTAGCTCGAACTCGGTTTGAAAATTTTTCAAGCTTAGAAAATCAGCTCGACTCGGCTTGAACTCAGTTTTAAACTGAGTTGAATTGATCTTTTTCGAGTCGAGTCGAGGGAACTAACCAAGCTAACACGGTTCATGTACAACCCTAACTATAACTCACTTTAGTAGTCCTATGGGGAGATGTGTCTCACGGTTCTTTTGGCTCTACCATATCATCTCTAGTTTTTTTCATACATTGAAGGGGGAATAGCTTTTATGCTATTGTAGAGAATGAATGTTCATACTCTATGTGCTTGAAATTATATACTGCTAAATATCTTAGATTATTCCAGCAATTTAAATTTTGGGGCGTGACATTTCAACCACATGATCGCATTGTAATCATAATAATCTGATTAAATATTTGAACTGATTTCAGTTATAAACATCCAACCAAATATCGGGGTGTGACATTTCAACAACTCAAAGTTTTGTATTACGATCATGTATGTAAAGTGGGTCTAAGGATTTGGACGGTTTGATTCAAGTTAGATCTAGATCATGACTATAAATGGTTTCCATTTTTTTGAGTGCATGACTACTAAGAAACTATATCGAATAACTTACCAAAAGTTATTTAAAAAAAAACCCCTTTCGGCAAAAGCATGATTTTACAAAAAATGACTAGCCATTTTATTTATGGACAGATAAAATTATAGAATGATCAATGGCTTTACATTGAAGTTCACTTTTTTAATGGTTGAGATCTCTTTACAGAAAATGAGAATGTTAATGAATTCTCTTTGATCAATTGCTTTACATTCAAGTTCATCAGATTATTCAGGTCATCTAAATTGTATGCCTCATTTCAGACATATTATGACTTAAGATTAGACCGGAATAATGTTCTTGTGGACAAAACATGTATAACTAATGGACAATTATAATGAAAAGCATATACTCATTCCTATTCATAAAACAAATGTTGATTAGTCAAGGATTAATTAAGATTTTTCAACCACTCAAAGTTTTGGATTATCACGTATCTAGAGTGGGTCCAAGGATTTGGATGATTTGATTCGAGTTAAATCTAATTCTTTAAAAAAAAAAATAAAAATAAACATGCACACACACCCCCACACACTCATGGTTTTCATATTTACTTTAGGAATTGAAACTCCTGAGAGTCTACCACCCGACCAAGTACCCTAGTTAGATCTATTTCATGACTACACATGGTTTATATTTCTTTAATGCATAAGTACCAAGAAACTATATCGAATAACTTACTAATGTAAAAAAAAAAAAAAAAAAAGAAGCCTTCGAACAAAGCCAATTGCCCGACACTTTCCTGGAAACTCGGCATGGTCCAAGGAACCACTAAAGCTAATTTGTAGCCCACTAGTTGTTCCACCAATGATCTCATGTGGACAAATAATGTATCTCTAATGAATAAATTTAATAAGAAGCATACAATTGTTCCAATTTAAATTAATTAGTCAAAGATTAAGATTTTTCAACCACTCCAAATTTTGGATTATCATCTATCTAAAGTGGGTTCAAGGATTTGGACGGTTTGATTTGAGTTAGATCTAGTTCATGACTACAAATGGTTAACATATTTTTGGTGCACCAGTACCAAAAAATGATATTGAATAATTTATTAAAAGTAAAAAAAAAAAAAAGCCTTCGGACAAAGCTACCTACTCCACACTTTCCCCAAAACTCGGCACGATCTCGACCACCAAGGACCACTAAAGCCCATCCATATCCCGCTAGATGTGTCACAGATTATCTCAACCGTTCAAGATTTCAAAGGCACTAAAATTAGGCTACATGAAAGCATGATTTTACAAAAAAAAAAAAAAAAAGATCTCAGCCATTTCATTTACACATGTATAAAGTCACAGAATCATCAATACATTTATATTCAAGTTTACTTTTTGAATGGTTGGATTCTCTTTAAAGAAGATGAGAATATTAATGACAGGTCATGATGTGCCCTTCCTCTTCAAAAGGTAAGTTATAAAATATTCAATATAGTCAGCCAGCCGACCATCACTCACTTTAGTAGTTAGAGGACTATCCAATAGGTTTCCTAATTGCACACGCCTATGCAAGCCGTACACATCCATGCACAAGTGCACACGTCACATCTGCACTTTCCAACCGGTTATCTACACTATTTAAATCTTTAGGCATAAAAATAAGGACATTTTTTATTTGTCCAATTTTTCAAGGAGATCTAAATATATTTTTTTTCACTTTATGGAAAGCTCAATCTCACAGACTGTGCATATACGTAGTTCTACTGCTCTATACACGTGGTATTAACAAGCATCTTCGTACAAACAAAGAGGCAATAAAGATTAAAAGAAGAGAAGAAAAACTTGAGATCTTATGTAGAATTCCATAATCGGAACACATGGGGGGTAGGATTCTAACATGGAGTATTATGGGAGCCGTTGGCACCGGATTCGACAGCTGAAAATTTTGTGAACCCGATTTCCGAGTGCGGAGTATGATATTTTAAGAAAAGGTGATAGATGATAGTCAAACACTTATCTATTACTTAGAAATTGCATGGTTCAAATACATGTAATTTAAGTTGAACTCTCCAAACTTTGGGGTCCATGTTCAGATGTATGATAAACTAAAATTATACTATTCAATATGTGGAAATTTATTAGATGGTTAAAAATATCTTTTTCTTTGGGGTAGTTTCAATAAGATGGGATCAAAGTGGCTTCAGATCCATAACCATGTGGTTCATCTATTTCCCCACTTCAATTTATGGCATGAACTTAAAAAGACATGATGTCCAAATCCCACAAGAAAAGTCGTCCAAATCCCACAAGAAAAGTCGTGACTGAATGTCCACCATTAAAAAGTTCTTGGAGTCCAATAGAATGTTTATTTGTCATCTAATCAGTTTATAAGGTCACAAATACCAAGATAAAGAGACTACACAAATATCAGCTTGATCCCAAACTTTCGTAATCCACAAGAAAATTTTAATGGTCAATAACTACTTTTTCCTGTGGTGTGGTCCACCTGAGAATTGTATTTGCTGAATTTTTGGATTTGCGCTGTAAAATGAGCCGGAAAAATGGATGGACGGCATGGATAATAGACAAATACATCACGTTGGGCCCCACGGTCCTCAAATAGTTTGGACGGCATGGGTTTAGTTGGGCTGATAAAAATAGCATACTTCTGAAAATAAAAGAAGATTCCTTCCCTATCAGGACTGCCAACTCTGGCATCTTTCCACGTTCGTCTCCACATGGCCACATCTATCATCAGTCTTTTCATATGTGGATACATCCAAACCACTCATCAAGTGGACCCCACTGCTTACACAATCTGATTAGGACGGTTTGGACTGACTGCATGAATGTCATAGTTAGACCTATATATTCTCGAAAAAGTTCATTTCTCAGAGTATCCTATGGTCAGAAGAAGCTTCCTAGAATACGTCCCCATGTTGGACCCAAGGAGACGTGGGACTCTAGCCTCACGATATATCTGTTGTCAGCTTTCAATGACGTGGACCTTTGTAAGGGACCAATTCCATAATATCTCCACAAGGGAAAGTTCTCATACGCAACTAGCTGTTGATGAAAAAAACGAGCAGCTGGCTGAACGTGTGGGGCCGGGTATATATGTATGACGTCCTGCTTGTCTAACAAGGTTGTCCATCTGTGAAAATAGAATGGATTAAAAATCATGCCCATCCAAATTTCATATCATGTGGGCCACATGGTAGAAAACAATGGATAGCCGCCAGAAAACCTTGAAATTAAAGCAGTGTCCTTATAGTTGGATGAGTATGATTTTTGGGTCCGTCTTATTATTTTCTACCATATGACTGACGTTTGGGTGGGAGTAGATTAGAGGCAGCCCAGACTCACTCTACAAGTTGTGCCCTAATTGTGGGGCCCACCTTGATGTATGGATTGTATATCAACACTGTCCTTCCATTTCATTGGCTCATTTTAAGTTATTAGCTCAAAAATTAAGCATATCTAACTCATAGGTGGACCATACTATAGGAAACCGTGGTTATTGAATGCCCACCTTTAAAAACTTCATAGGGGCCATCATAATATTTATTTGCCATCCAACCTACCTGGATGAAGGAAAAAAAAAAAAAAAAAAACCAAATATAAATTTTATCCAAAAACTTTAAAAAAGTTTTTAATGGCCAATCACAGCAGTTTCTTATTATGTGGTCACCTGAGATTTTGGATCTGCTTCATTTTTGAGTCAGGTCCTGCAATAAGTCGGAAAAATAGATGGACAAACATCAAGGTGGCCGCATCTAATCCTCTCCCCGTTGGGGCACCCTGCTGGCCCCCCAACCCAGCTAGTTGCATTTACAGTTAAGTGGATGCAGCCATGTGAATCCGGCCCTAACTGTGGGGCCCACCTTGATGTAAGTGTCTTATATTCATGCTGTCCATCCATTTGACTAGATCATTTTAGAATATAAACCAAAAAAAAAAAAAAAAAAGAGGCAGCAAACCCAAATTTCAAGTGGGCTACACCATAAGAAAATGGTGATTGATTTTCCATCATTAAAAACTTCTTGGGAGCCACTGGAATGTTTTTTATTTGTCATCCTACTTGTTGATAAGGTCACAAAGACCTTCGATGAAAGAACCACACAAATATCAACTTGATTCAAAACATTTGTGACCCTTGAGAAGTTTTTTAAAGTCAATCACCATTGTTTCGTGTGGTGTGGTCCACTTGAGTTTTGGACCTGCAGCATTTTCAGGTTCATGCCCTAATATGATCTGGCAAAACGGATGAACAATGTGGATATACGACGCATGCATTATAGTGGACCCCACAGTAAGGGATCCACTGATTAGTAGCAATGCCAATTAATTGTAAGTGAGAGTTGAGATCTTTCCTTCCATCTAAGTAGGCGTGTCAATAGGCGGGGCTTCGCCCGAATTAGAGATGGGCATTGAGTCGAGTCGAACCGAGTTGGGGCTAACTCGACTTGATCCGGTTTTGAAATAGGCCTGACCCAAACTTGACTCAACTCGACTCAGTATCGAGTCTACCATGCCTGAATCGTCCAAATCTGGGTCTAGCCTGGACTAATTCGGACCGAGTCCGACCCGGTCAAAAGTACCGAGTCGGTTCGAGTTGGCACCGATTCGGATCAAGAGACGAGGGATGGAGGGCGTGGAGAGGAGAAAGAGAGGAGGGTGGTGATGGTGGTGGGTGGCTTCTGGGCTTGGAGGAGGGAGGGAGGGAGTGAAGAGGATGAGGGAGGGAGTGGAGAGAGAGAGAGCGGCGGGAGGAGGGTGGTGATGGTGGTGGGTGGTTGCTTGGGCTTGGAAGAGGAGGGAGGGAGGGAGGGAGAGGAGAGAGAGAGAGGAGGAGGAGAATGGTAATAGTGGTGGGTGGTTGCTAGGGCTTAGAAGAGGAGGGTGAGGGAGGAGAGAGAGGGTTTGGGATTGGGTAGGGGTCGGGTGCCGTGTATAGAGTTAGATATACTTAAAAATTAGAATTTATTATTATTATTATATATATATATATATATATATATATGAATTGAGTCAATTGAGTTGAGTCTGACCGGATTGAGTTTTGGGTCGAGTCGAGTTCGAGTTACTAACTTGAACTTGACTCAGTATGAATTCCAATTAGGCGAAGCCTTCTTGGTTCGGACCAACTCACCCATTTGATTCGAATTGAGTCGGGTCTAAACGAGTTTGGACGAGCCGAGCCATGCCTTGCCCAGCTCTAACCAAAACCAACATTTTAAATAGGCAAAACAGTTCAAAATCTAGGCCAAGACCATCTCCAGGCCCCGCAGTTGACAGCCCAACATCCGAGGGTGGTTTAATTTTTTGGTTTTTGTTTTTTTTTTGTTTGTTTGTTTGTTTTGTTTTGTTTTGTTTTTTTTTGTTTTTTTTGTTTTTTTTTAAATTTTAAATTTCAAAATTTATCTTCCATCATCGTCCAGGCCCATCATAACCCTAAATCTAATGGGTCCTCACCAATCACAATCGGCAGAAAATGCCCCTGAAATCTTTCGAATTTGGGGACCACCGAACATTCAAATACGACAAAGTTCAACGTTCAAATATTGAAGGGTCAGGATCACGTTTGGTATGGATTCTTGTCTTGGACTTCCACTTTATGCAAGTGGGGTCCACCGATCCTTGAACACTGCTAAGTGCACCTTCGCCATACTTTCCCAATTCGACAGGTGAAAGCACCTAATTCGGTGGGACCCACCTCGTCAGTTCTTCAACCCAAAAAAAAAAAAAAGCCTCACAGATTCTACCCCTTTGGTGGGTCACACGTGCACAGAAAAAGAGAGAGTATAATAATCTATTAATGTTCCAAATTCAACATACATGTGTGGCCCATCAGGAATATCCTGTTCTGGGCCTACCAATATGAGCCGTTGGATCTATAAAGTGTTCCCATGCATGATTCTATCTCCCCTTCTGCCTTGGACCTCCCATCTGTTCATAAAGTGGTCACTCCATAAAGATGGCCGTACGCAGAAATCGTGCTCTTCCAGTAATCGCGCTGGCCACGAATGGACTAAAGTGAATGTTGACCGTCCACGTGTTCTTTTCAAAGGCTGATGATACGGTAGAGCCGGTTGAACGGATATGCTGGAGATCCAATTCTACACAGTACAAGTGGCAGGGTAATGGATCAATCCGGTCCGTCCATCTAGTTGCCCCCACCTTGGATGGTTAATTAGTTCGTCTGATTATCCTATCCATCTTAAAGTGAAGTAAGATATCCGCTGATTTTAGAACATGGTCCAAAAATGTAGTAATCTAAATTTCTAGTGAGCCACACTAAAGGAAACCATTGAGATTGAATGCTGGGGCCAGAAAAGTTTTGGATAAAGCTGATATTTGTGTCAGTATGGCCCAAAAATGAAGCCGATTGAAATCTCAGGTGGACCACACCAAATGAAACCCTTGTGATTGAACACCTGTGGCCCACAAAAGCTTTGGACCAGGCTGATATTTGTGTTTTATGTTTTGCCTTCATCCTCCCCAAGCGGATTGCGTACTGAGTAACTCTGTGGGGTTCACCATGATCTATGTATTTTATCCGCTCCGTCCATCTATTTTATTAGATAATTTTATGACATAGATCCAAAATCGAAGGATATCCAAAGCTTAAATGCACCACACCACATAAAACAGTGTGAAATCTGTGAATTGAACTTGTACCGTTGCGAAATTCTTAAGTGTAAAAGAATTTTTGTATTAAGCTTATATTTGTTTTTCCCCTTCATCCATGTCTTTGTGATATTATTAACAGCTTGGATGACAAATAGACATCACTGTAGGGCCTAGGAAGGTTTCAACGGTGGAAATCATAATTCCCCCTATTTCCTGTCTTATGATCCACTCGAGAGTTGGATATGCTTCAACTTTGGGCTCAACCCCTTAAATGAGCTGAAAAAACGTATAGAGGGTGTGGATAAACTACTTATTTTCACGGTGGGCCCAACTGAGTTTACTCGGTACGATTAGGGCGTACTGAGTATCTCAGTAGGCAATCCGATTCCAAAATATAGGAGGTTGAGAAATAGGATTGCGTACTGAGTTACTCAACTTTTATGGTACTGAGTAAACTCAGTTGGGCCCACTATGAATGTATGTGGATTATCCAGTCCGTCCATCCGTTTTTCCACATCATTTTAGCAGTCGAGACCAAAACAGAAGTATTCCCAAAGCTCAAATGGACCACGCCAAATGAAACAGTGGGAATAATGACTTTCACTGTTGAAACCTTGCTAGGGTCCACAGTAATGTTTATTTGTCATCCAACCTGTTCATAAGATCACGTAGACATGGACGAAGGGAAAAAACAAATATAATCTTAATCTAAAAATTCTGTCGCCCCAAGAAATTCTCAATGATAGAATTTCAAATGACACTGTTTCCTGTGGTGAGGTCCACTTGAGATTTGAATATATTTAATTTTTGGCATCAAACCATAAAATTATCTTTTAAAATGTATGGATGGAGTACATAAAATATTTAAATCACGGTGGACCCCACAGAGTTTACTTAGTACGCTTAGTGTAACGAGTTACTCAGTAGGCAGTCCACTTCCCGTAGAGCATACGTTCTTGCTTCTCGTGGAAGACTTGGAGAGAAAAGCTACCGGCCATGCAGGTAACCTTTTCCTTTATATCATTTGCTTGAGGAAAGCGGCCTTTGTACATTATTCAGATTGCGTACCGCCACTACCTGGCTGGATGTGATTTCGATGTAGGATAAACAGCAGCGAAACTCGCTACTGAAGTGACGTCACCATTTTTCTGTGGGCACCACATGATATATTTGTTGTATACACATCGTTCATTCATTTTGAGATATCATTTTTCTATGGGACCCACTATGATGTATGTGTTTCATCCATCCCGTCCATCTATTTTTTCATATCATTTTATGTAATAAGACCAAAAATTAGGTATATCCCAATTTCAAGTGGGCAACGTTACAGGAAACAGTGTTGAATGAACGTAGACCATTAAAAACCTTTTTTAGGCCATAAAAGTTTTGGATCAAGCTGATTTTTGTTTTTTCCTTTCATTGGGGCCTATTTCATTGGGGCCTATATGACTTAATCAACAGATTTGATGTCAAATAAACGGTACATTGGGCCTTATGAGGATTTTAATGGTGGATATCCAATCACTATTTTTTTTTCTTACGGTGTGATCCACCTTAGATTTATATCCCTCTCATATTTGGTATCAAGCCCTAAAATGATCTATAAAAATGAATGAACGGAATGGATGAAACAAACAAATCATGGTGGGCCCACATAACACCAACCAGCAGCCACCGGGCTGTGGCAGGGGGAGTAGCCAATCCGCTTCCAAAAATCACTGTCCAATCAAATTCCCCCGCGTGGCCACTGGCCAGTATCCAATTCAAATTCTCTTTGTATTGTCCAATTGAATCACAATCTTCTAGTTTAAGGATCATTTATTTGCCACCACCATCTATTCTTTTCTTCAAGAGTTATACCGGCATTGAGGGCCCACTGGATTCGTTAATTGGAAAAATAAAACATTGTTTCTTGTTAATAAATTCATTTTTCTTTGCTAGTCAAGCTTCTCCATGTGGGAACCATGAAAAATATCATTTTCCACTTTTTATATAGAAAAAGGAATTTTGGCACCACAAAAGGAAAATAAATTTTTTGAGGGTTAAGCCTAAATGTGTTACCATTCATCTTTACTCGTTTCACATGTGTTACATGTGCAAAAGTGCCACATTAGTTACCACAAATCTTCTCCTATATCCTATATACGATATACGTAAAACATTTCACGTTTGCTTAAATTAGAATTTATTATTTTTAGTATATTTTACTAATTCGGGTGGTATTTAGCATAGTTAAATTAGAGTTCTTGATTAGATTGATTCGAGCCGAATCATCATTTACATTAATTATGAATAAGCCGCACCATGAACTTAACTAATTCAAACTCTAATTGCAGTGTACAAGAAATCTTGCGATCTAGTTCATTCCAGAAATGCTCCGATTTTTCGAACAAGCTGCAAACCGTTTGTTAGTGGGCTACTAATTAACCCGATAATATAGAAATACATTCGTCTTAACAGCCTTGATGTCGATCGCGGAACATTGGGCCGAGATCACGTCTCGAATTGTTCAACTTAAACTCGCAAGATCAATACATGAGATGTGTGAATATTCTTAAAATTAATGAAGAACTTAAGTTAATTGTTTATATCCGGTCTTTGTCAAAGTCGTGGCTTTTGGAACCGTTAAATCGCGACCAAATTTAAAGTAACATCCTAAGTTAAATGTTTGTGTTTTATCTATGCTGTTCTAGCTAATTTTAGCTAATTTCAGCTTATGAGCCAAACAAATGAAGCATATCTAAAACTCAGGTAGACCATATACTATGAGATGAAGTGGTTATCGGACACCTACCATTAAAATCTTTTAGGGGCACAAAACTTTTGGATCAACCTATATTTGTGTTTTCCCTTCATCTAAGTTTGTTCGACCTAAACAACAAGTTGGATGGGAAATAATCAATAGGTTGGATGGCAATTAAACATTATAGTGTACCTTAGGAAGTTTTTAACTGTGGGCTTTCAATCACCACTATTTCCTGTGGTTTAGTCCACCTTAGATGTACATCCAGCTCATGCCCTAAAATTGCAGTCCAAAATGGGTTCAAAACGGTGCTCTGCTTTGGTGGATCCCTGACTGTGGGGCCCACTGTGATGTATGTTCCTTACATCTACATTGTCCATCTGTTTTGACATTTCATTTTAGGTCATGGTCCAACAAATCAAATAGATGCACATCTCAGGTAGACCACACCATCTGAAACAATGGTTATTGACAATTAAAACTTCTTGTGGGCCACAAAAGTTTTGGATCAAGCTGACATTTGTCTGGTCCCTTCATTCAGGTCTTTGTGGCCTAATCAGCAGGTTGGATGGAAAATAAACATTCTGGTAGCCCCCAAGAAGTTTTTAATGGTGGTCATTCAATCACCACTGGTTTCTGTGGTGTGGTCCACCTGAGATTTGGCTCTGCTTCATTTTTGGGATAATGACCTTCCAGATACCCCATCCAATATGAGAGACATCTACTCGTAATCTTGGCTAGCTTTGATAAGAATGGACCACTGAATCATTACAAAGGGAGTACCGAACTGGATCGTCCAATCAAAAAGTTCTCAGCTGATTTACCATAAGATCAAACCAATTGAAAATGTACGAAGGAGGAGGCCCTAAAAGCCCTGTTGTCTTAACAAAAAAGGGTCCATCATGTGGCCCAAGAACAACTGATGGCCCAAAATCAAAACGAACGATGGTCCACAAGGAGTGATTACAAACGTACTTAATCAGGGCACATTTCCCTGACTCCTATGGTAGTTAGGCCCACCCAAAGCTGGTCTGAGAGGACCCTTGGCACCTTTTAGAGACAGGCCCCAAAACGAACTAAACAAAGCATATCTCAGCCGTGTACTTAAATGCTCATGATCCTGGAATTAGCGATTATTGAATGACGGCCTATTTTCTGAAGCCACGCACCCATAGCCCCACTTTCTACCATTATATCCTAACAAGCAATTACGAGGGTGGCCTATAAATTTATAAGCGGTTCTTCCATGGCCCCGACTTTTTTGTCTATACATACCACATCATTCTAAGGGCGGGAAAACGGAGTCTTGAGGATACTTAGAGAGTGTGTTAGCAAATGTGCAGTGATTATGGAGGTTAATTCCAAAGTTATTGGGATTTAGTACTATAAACACTGAGGTTCTGCCTGAATTAAATGGTGTTGATTCTTCAAATTAGTTTAAGAAGCATTCAATTATTGTAGTAGTTCAATGTAGGAGTAGGGATACAATTGGGATGTCCAATTATCCCTTTTGCATAAAAAGAGTATCAGATTTCTCCCCTTTTGCCACATGTTAGAGTCAAACCAACTCTTAACTCCACATATTTCAAGAACACCAATAACATATATTGTTTTGTTTTTGTTTTTTTATTATTATTATTTTATAATTTTTCTATTATATCTACATTTGTTTTTTTTTTATTAAACTACCCAAGATTATAAATCCTGCAAAGTAAGGACAAGTGGCATTGCTAAAATTCTACTAAATATCTCTAAAAATTGATAAATTCTATAAAATAAAGACTGTACGTAAATGTATACGAAAAACGGTGCCTAACTCTTTTATTTTATATCATTGAGACTCTTATTTAGAATACAAGGTCGCGGACCAAGTATATGAGTTACTTGAGTCAATGAATCTTACGATTCCTCCACCTTTCAGGCAATTCCACAATTTTACTTACCATAAATTTTAATATTTAATTTGACTAGCGGAAACTTCAAGTACGATATATTATCATAACCAAACAAGTAGAAAAATACTAAGTGCAGGCATGCCATGTTTCGTCCATTAGCATCCCTCACGAACTTAAAATAAGCTATCAAAATGGATGAACGTTGTGGATGTAAGGAAAATGCATCAAGGTGGGCCCCACAGTCAGGAATCCACCCACCTCAGTGGATACCACGGTCCAACGGTGATGTATATTCCTTCCATCCATGCAGTTCATTGTTTTTGACAGCTCATTTTAGGGACGATGCCAAAAATCAAGTAGATCAAACTATTAAAAACAGTGGTGATTCAATATATATATACACCATTAAAAACTTCCTGGGGCCACGGGAATGTTTATTTTCCATTCAACGTACTGATAAGGTTACACAGACATGGATGAATGGACTACACCAATATAAGCTTGATCCAAAACTTTTATAGTGCACAAGAAGTTTTTAACGGTTAATCACCACTGGTTCCTGTGGTGTGCTTCATTTTCTCCATCATGCCCTTAAAACGAGCTGTAAAAACGGATGGACGGCATGGATATAAGGAACATACCTCAAGGTAAGCCCCACAGTCAATGGATCCACCCACGAAGCTGCGCGGGGATAAAGCAAATAAATCATGGTGGGCCCACACAGAGCATCGTTTATAAGCGAAGTCGCCACTGTCAGTGTCAGCATGCAATCTTGCCCTGGAAGTTTTCTTCTAAACCCTATTTTTTGATATCTGGCCTGTCAAAAGCACGTTGTGCATATGGGAAAAGGAATGTCTTTTTTCTTCTTTTCTTGCTTTTTCTTTCACTGATAAAGTAAAACCAGGGAATGAAATGGGGATCGGCCACTGACTCCACAGAATCTCTGCCGATTCAATTAATGAGCTGAGTTTCTTTTAACTCTTTCTCATTTCTTTCTTTCTTTATTTTGACAAAGCTTATGAGGGATACGCCTTCCCCAAAAAAAACCTATGTAAGTGGATTGTGTGTGGGGCCCACTATTGTTGAAACCTTCTCATAGCTTGGTTACACAAACCTACGTACCTTATATAAGCTTGATTCAAAACTTTTGCAGCCCACGAATTTATGGTGTGGTCCACTTGAGATTTGGATCTGCTTCATTTTTTTTGCTCCTGTAATACATAAATCAAGGTGGGCCCCACAGTCAGGGCCTCACATAATCTGCTCTCCACATGCAGAAACTTGCTCTGACCCCTCGTCCAAGTGGGACACACATAATGGATGGGCTAGATTTGTGAACCACATTTCGGTAGGCCCAATTAATAATTATAAATGTTTTAATGGGAGGGTAATCCCTCTCAATCGTTGCATGTGGTGTCGCCCATCCAAGTCATGGATTGACTTGATTTTTAAGCTAATGGCCCACCATAAAATGGTGCATAAGACTGATAGGGTAGATGTTTGACACACATCACGGTGGGCCCACACATCTTGACCTCATGAGAAGTTCTCATGCAGTTGAACTCATAGTACTCATAATACTGAAGGGTCAAGATCGTCTAACATGGAGATATGTATGGTACGGATTCTTCACTTGGAACTTTCACTTTATGCAAGTGGGGTCCACAGAACATTGAAAACTGCTAAGTGCACCCTTTGCTATACTTTTTTTTTTTTTATTTTCCAATTCGGGGATTCGAGAGATGAAAGCATCTCATTCGGTGGGACCCACTTCGTCAGTTCTTTAACATTAAAAAGCAAAGTTCCACCCATTTGGTGGGCCACACGTGTATAGAGGACGCGGATTGCGTACTACCCCCGCCCGTCCCTAGCTCCGAACGGGCAGTTCTGTGAGCGGGCCCACTGTGATGTATTAGTACAACCCTCTGTTCCTTTTCTCAAATTATTTCAAGGCATTAAAATAAAAATGAGGCAGATCTAGCAATCAAACTTGACCACACCCACATGTGACTCTTACATTTAATGCAACTGACCTTTAATGCCTTGTGCATTTTAATGCAATCAAGGTTATTATTTGGTGTGGTCCAGTTGAGTGCTGGATCTACCTTATTTTTGTCTTAATGCCTTAAAATAATTTGAGAAAAGAGACAGATGGCTTCGATGTACAGATACATCACAGTGGGCCTGCCACAGGACTGCCCGTCGAAGCTAGGGACGGGGGGGTAGTACGCAATCCACGTCCCTTGATAAGCCGCTTGTATCTATAAAGTCCACACGTGTTCCCATGATTCTATCTACCCTTCTGCTGTGGACATCCGAGCTGTTCATAAAGTGGTCCATCCATAAAGATGGCCCTACGCATAAATCGTACTCTTCCAGTGATCGCGCTGGCCTTGAATGGACTAAAGTGAATATTGACCGTCCACGTGTTCTTTTCAAAGGGAGATGACGCTGTAGAGGGAAGCGGATTGGCTGATGTACCACACAAATCAGCTATATAGCTACTGTAGGTACGTGCCGTGTGAAGACGAGCACCGACGCTCCTCGAGCTCGGAGTTGTAGGAATGGTTCAAAGGAGAACAAAGTTACACGGCCCCGCGGTGCTGTATTTATTATATTTACATCGTTTACCTATTTTTAGAGATCATTTTATAGCATTATCAAAAAATAAATCATATCCAAAGATCATATGGACCACACCACAAATAGCAGCGGCGATAATGATTTTCACCGTTAAAAAATTCATAGGGCCCACCATAACATTTATTTTCCATCCAATCTGTTCATGAGATCATAAAGACATGAATGAAGAGGAAATACAAATTTCATATTGATCCAAAACTTTTGTCACCCAAAAAGAGTTTCAATGGTAGAGGTTCAATCCCCCACTTCTTTTTGCAGTGTGGTCCATTTGATAGTTATATCTGTCTTATTTTTCGTATCAAGACTTAAAGACTAGTTCACAAAATGGATGGACGGTTTGGATATAACACATACCTCATGATCAGACCCATTGAACTAGCTGACGTCAATACAGCAGCTATATGGCTGGTGTGAGGTACACCAGCCAATCCGCGTCCGCAGTAGAGCCGGGTGAACGGATATGTTGTAGATCCAACTCTACACAGTACAAGTGGCAGGGTAATGGATCAATCGGGGCTGTCCATCTAGTTGCCCCCACTTTGGATGGATGGTGTTTGAAAGACGCATACATCCAATTATCGTATTCATCTTAAAAGCGGCGTTCATAGGACGCGGATTGAGTACTGTCCCTCCCTCTTTAGAAACGGGCAGGGCTTTGAGGGACCACCATGATGTATGGGTTTTATCCACACCATTCATCCATTTTTTCATATCATTTTAGTGTAGAAGCCCCAAAAATGATGCAGATCCAAGGCTCAAGTGAACCACACCACAGGAAGCAGATGTTATAATGATACTTATCGTTGAAACCTCCCTAGGACACACCGTGATGGTTAATTGCTGTCCAACCTGTTCAGAAGGTCACATGAACCTAGATGAAGGGAAAACACAAATATCATCTTGATCTGAAACTTCATCGGCCCCCAAAATGTTTTCAGCAGCAGGTGTTTAATCCTTACTGTGTGGTCCACTTGGGCTAAGATCTCCCTAATTTTTGGGCATGTACCCTAAAATGATACAGAAAAATGGATGGACGGTGTGGATAAAAACCATATATCATGGTGGGTGCTCAGAACCCTATGTCCATTCCTAGCAAGGGACGTTGGGGGTTGTACCAATCCGCGTTCGCCTTCGAAGGGACGGTGCGAGATGAAAATAGTAAATGATCATCCTTTCATTGGTGTGGATCGTTTAATTGGTGTGATTTTTGAATGAGAAGCTATCCATGATGGATCCCACGAGATTAACGCTCTGATCAATATATCTCTCTGCCACGTGGACTTTAGCCGGCAGATCTGCCGTACAATACGTAAAGAATGAACGGAGATGCCCTAGGCCCACCTTGATGTATGTATTGCATATCTATGCTGTCCATACGTTCTTCCAACTTATTTTAGAGCATGGCTCAAAAATAAAGTAGATTCAAATTTCAAATTCAGATGGATCTACCACAGGAAATCGTTAGAATTGAATGCTGGTGGGCTGGTGGGCCACAAAAGTTTTGGATCAAGCTGATATTTGTGTTTTCCTGTCATCTATGCCTCTGTAATCTTATCAACGGATTAGTTGGCAATTAAACACTACGGTGGGACATGGGAAGTTTTTAATGGCAGGCATTCAATCACTATTTTATATAGTGTGGTCCACTTTAGATTTGAATTTACTTCATTTTTTTTGGGCTCATACCCTAAAGTGAGCTGAAAAATCAGATTGAGGCCGTGTATATGCAAGACATACGTCAAGGTGGGCCACGGTCATGGAGTAGCTGAAGTCCGTGTTTCCCGGGAGCGGATTAGGTGAGAACCCATATCCACCGAGGTAGGTGGGACCTTTGACTGTGGGGCCACTTCGATGTGTATGACTACATCAACACGTGGATCCATATTGAAAATGACCCGAAAAAATGAAGAAGATCTAAATCTTGGTGAACCATAATAAGGGAAAGAATGGTAATCTACCATTAAAAACTTCTGGTGGGCCAAAAAATTTTTGGATGAAGGTGATATTTGTGTGGTCTTTTTACTCAGATTTTTTTGAACTTATCAACAGGTTGGATGGCAAATAAATATTCTGATAGCCTCATTAATTTTTTAATGGTGGGGATTCAATCACTACTATTTCCTGTGGTATGGTCCACATAAGATTTGGATCTGCTTCATTTCTGGGATGATGCGCTAAAATGAGCTTTCAAAACGGTTTTACAGTGTGGATTTAAGGCACACATATCACTATGAGCCTCACAGTAATGGGTCCCACCCACCTTGGTAGATCCGAGATCTCACCTAATATGATCCCGTGTTTTCCGGCATTATCGAATCCGGTTCGTCAAGTATATATCCGACACCTTTTCTTTTCTTTTTTATTTTTATTTGTGCGAGGCTGTCTTTCTTAGGGATTCGGATTGGGTACTTCCACCGCTGGACGCCAACTGCCCGTTAACTTCCGGCAACGGGAAGCTAGGTGAGGCCACCGTGATGTTTGTGAAAAATCCACTCCTCCATCCATTTTCATTTCGCCGGATGTGAGCCAAAAAGTGAGATAGATCCGAAACTTAAGAGGGCCGTACCATGGAAAATGAAAATGGATTGAGTGTCCACCATGGAGATATTCGTACGGCATAAGAGTTTTGAATCAGGCTAATATTTTATGTTCTCAATTCAAAAGTTTTAGATTATGCTAATATTTTATGTTTATGGTTCATCGAATAAGGATGAACTTATGAACAATATAGATGGCATATAAACGTATCTGTAGGCTGTTAATGAGATTTTGACTATACGCATTTCTCGATTCACTTTTTCTTGCTATTGTCCTTAATTTTTATTTATTTAATTTTTATCTTTTGTTAGCTTGTTAGTACACCCACCGTCAGATCACACTTCACTTTTAGCCTTGAAACGAAGTATCTTTCACTCAGTCTATCACTTGAGCTATGGATCTGGGTGTTTTATTGTCCTCAATTCAACTAAATCGAATTGGCGTATGTGTGCTGAGGGTTTACATTTGGTTCATATGTGTGAGTAAGATGCGTAGGTGTGCCAAAGTGTACTCGACTCATGGGTTGATTGAATTGTTTTTATCCCCTTTACTGAGACAGACAAATTGAAGACTAGGATCAAAGATCTAAGGTTCTCTTAGCTACCAATATTTCAGTCTGTTCAGATAATTTGTGAAAGGAAATGAGATTAATCCTTTCTAATAAGTTCTTTTTACCTTGTGATAATAGACATAAGTATACGAACTTAAGGACTTGTTCCTTCACTAACACTTTTAAGTTCAAAATAATTATCAAATGAACGAAAGATGCACATTTAAATTAACAAAAAAAAAAAAAAATTGTTGTTGATTTCATTGATATTTGGAAATGATGTTCATTACAATCGATAAGTTGCGAGACGACCAAGTGAATAAATAAAAGAAAATGATAAATACCTTATACACTTATCGGAACAGACGATTAAGGAAGGTGTGATAAACCAAATCGAAACTTAGATGACTCCGATTTCCAACTTACTGTTGCATAAAGACTATTTCTACTCATAAGGTACTGTAGGAGTCACCGAGCAACATCGGTAACTATGCTAAGCTATATTAGGAAAAAATAAAAGAAAGATAAATACAAGATAAGTTGATGTGTTTGACATAGTGTCACGCCCCAAACTCGGAAACCGGGCCCACAAAATTTTCGATCGCTGAATTCGGTGCCAACAGCTTCCGTAGTACCCACTCTCGGCTTCTAGCGCCATACGCCAGATTCCGATCCTGGGATCTTACAAGAAGGATTTTAAACATACATTTGTCTCATAAGAAGTATAACCACAGTATACCCAAATCACAAAGGCAACATCATCATCATATATCCAGTAATATAAACATTTGAATATAATGCCGAAAAGGAAATACATATGTCAAAAATAAAAGCTCCAGAAGTCCGCTACATGCTCCAAGATCAACGCTGTTACGACTTAACACCACCTGTACGCATCTATCGTGTATAGGCTTATAGAAAGCTTAGAGGGTGGTGAAAGCGTGTGCATAAGGTAAGTGCCAAATAAGTAATATCAGAGTAATCAGAGTAAACGAAAATACTGACAAGCCCATAAATCATGCAATATCAGAAATACTAGCAAGTTCATAAATCATATGATATCGGAGTAATGCGAAAATATGCTGATAGACCCATAAATACCATTGGCCTTATCTAGGCTATGCGATGCAAACATATAATAAACCAATATTATATACTGAGGAAGCAATGTATATCAACAATGCAATGAGAAGACATAGTAAGCCAAATATCAGAAACCAAGTCCACGAATACCGTTAACCTTAATTAGGTTATGAAATACAGAAACACAATAAACCAAATGTTATGTGTTGAGGATACAATGCAATATGCGATGCGAATGAAATGATCAAGCTGGAGTGTGAAGTTGGGATGATAGTACGTGGTATTGCAAGCTATGGGGTCTATCACAAAAGACTTCTATCCAAACCAGTCTCATACCTAAATTTTGATAGTCAGACCCAACATGGTAGACTCCTGATCTAAGGTTAGTCATGTGCTCAACTGAAATCCTGGCCATGCGAAATGCACAATAATTAGTTGCGCACCACTAGCCCTAGTGGATAGTGAATGAAATGAATGCATGAGTATGCAACTCCTACTCGACCTCGGTCTCACCGAGTTTATTACTACATCACAACCCTATACTTGGGGAGTGAACAGTCCCACATAAGGCCCACCAAATATGTAATATATTATTTTAATATAATACATTATTATTATTATTATTATTATTATTATTATATTAGCTTCAGTCCAGCGTCTAGATGTTGGACGTTTGGATGGATGACATAGATATAACATGTACATCGTGGTGGGGTCCACACACGTGGCCCACCAACTAAATAGACGGTGTGAGTTCACACCGTCGGGATGGACGGATGGAGTGGATTGCACATTTTCATGATGAAGTCCACACTGATGGATGGTGTGGATCAAATCCACACATCATGGTGGGACACACATACAAATGGACAGTGTGGAACAACATATACATCATGCAAGACACCCACGGTCCAGACAGTGGATGGCTGGGGTAAAACACATATCTTATAGTGGATACCCACACATGTACAGTGTGGATCCAAAGCATACATCATGGGGATTTCCACCATCTAGAGACTTTGGACGGTGTGAATAAAATATATATATTAAGGTGGGGTCCCACCATCCTCCAGATGGACGGTGTGGATAGCAGGTGGGACCTCAGAACTTGCTGTTGCCAATACAGCGGCTATATAGCTGCTGTAGGTACACTGGCCAATCTGCTTTCTATAGCAGGTGGGTCTCACGAGAGTGGGCCGCACGATTTGAATCAAGCTGATATCTGTGTTTTCCCTCATCCAGGCCACACCATCTGGACGGTCTGGATGAAGCACGTCCAGCAGGTGGGGTCCACACAGGTGGACGACATGGATAAATACGTACATCATAGTGGGTCCACGACCGGTGTGGATTTAGTAGGCCACACCCATCACAAGAGAGAGAGAAAGAGAGAGATCAGTAAGAAGGGGAGGGACCCAACCACTATGGGCCCTCCCTAAATACAAAGCATACATCAAGATGGGTCCCACCATATGTGGGCCCTCAAATGAAGATCGACGGTTAGATCACTCACCATTGTCATTCCTACTTGGCCCGATGAAACCCCTAACTCCTTGGCTTCGACTTTAACGGAGGATGATGGACATTGGACGGTTGGATGGTGGAGATGGAAGGTAGGAAGTGGGCCACACAAAGCTTTCTCATGGAGCTCTCATGCTTTGGACGGTTATTTGGTGAGGGAGAGAGAGGTGATGTAAGGAGAGAGAGGGATGAGTGTGATGGGTGAAAAGGTGAGTGATGTGTACTTGACATGTAAGGGTGTGTAAGAGAAAGAGTTGACTTTGGGAGGTTGTTTGTACTTGACATGATGTGTACTTGATTGATGAGATTGATGTGATGTTCTCTAGGGTTTGCAAATGCGCAGTGTTTTCTCGAACTGAACGCGTGGATATATCTCTTAGCCTGGGTATTGCCTCGGCGCGTAATACGCGACATTGGAACCTCGGCGACAGCGCGGTCGCTAGGGTACAAGTCTCAAGTTAAGCGCCGACTCTGGATTACGAGACATGACTCAATGTTACGCGTAACTGCCAATTACAGACCGCGGGTCGACAGAATTCGACCGGGATGACCGCAAAAGCCTACGGAACAGTACGGGCTAGGATACAGGCCTTCAACATAGGGCCTTTAGTTCTTCAGCAATTGCTCATTATATAGATTGTCGAGGCGGTAAAACACTCGTTAGGGCTTCCTTGTTGATTCTAGATCCTTTATGGTGTAACGCCCTGAAAATCGGGGGTCAAGTAGTAACTCAACACCTGAGTTCTAAACATCACTTATGCAACATAAATGCTTATGATTGAATGTTGTCTGTGTTAGTGTAATAATCATAAATGGGATTATACCAAACAATAATTCATACTCCAGATCAAGTTATAAAACGCAAGCGGAAGACTGAAAGATGTATATAAATGTATAAAAAAACCAAAGGCGTCACAATCAATCTCCAGAGTATGAACATCGTACTGAGTCACCATATACATGTATTAGTTTCAAAAATCAAAATGCCAAAAATGGTACAACTAGAATGGTACACCCTGTAGCCCCGTCATCTGAATGGCCCAAGTGTAGCCTCCAGAGAACTGCATGTAGGAGAACTCATCCTGATCCTGATCATCATAGTAATCAGGCTCAGCCTCCTGCGTCTCGTCAATACCGACATCTAAGACAGGGTCTGGTGGGTGTCCAGAACACTGTCTCGTAACGTGGGAGTGAGTCGCTAACTCAGTGGAACAATAAAGCACAGGTTAACATGTTATCAATTCAGTCAAGCAGTAATGATAAAGCAGTACAATCAAATACTCTAAAATACTCTTATTAATGCAAGTATGAAATGTAGTCATGATGCATGCCCTCGCCAATGCTCCCTCATGCGACACCATCTTACGTTCGCGGCATGCGTTCATCCCTCAGTGCTCCACATCTTTCAGGCACATGCAGTGCTATGTTGTGAACATGATTCCGAGTTATTATTAGTCCTTTTCAATAGCAGTATTGGGAAACTAAGGTACCTTCCTGATATCATTCCCAAATAATGATCCATTCTAGGGTCGTCAGTCCTAGATAATCTCATACGATGATATAGTTCTAGGTCGCTGTAGGCTGCCAGGGCTGTTACACGCACTCGTTGCACCGCCCCCCCATCACCTTATCAATACAGGCCTAGTTTATACTCTATTTACTACGGGAAGGCTCGTCGCCTCTCCGCAGATTCAGAGTATGCTCGAAGTCACTACAAAGGGCTTGTCACCAATCAGTGTAGGCCGATAGCTCGAATATAGTGTCCCATACCACCGTATTCGGCTCACGAGTTTGGGTTGCTCACTGGTCACTACGGGGAGGCACGTGGCCCCAGCGTAGGCCGACAGCTCGACCACGGTATCCCATACCATCATGCCCGGCTCATGAGTCTTAGCGGATCGAGGTACCAAGGTTAACGGGGTTACACTGGCATTGAAAGCTTTGAAAACCATAATCTATACGTCTGAAGTCCGCACCTTACGCCGTAGAAACAAGTAACAGACTCAGTTAAACACCAAGCCTTAATCACTGGCAGAACGGCAACCTAAGACATGAAATAGGTTAGCTATTTCATCACTTGTAACAATCATAACCCTAGAACGGATTAGGGTTAAGGTTTCTTACCTAGAAACGAAGCCGGAATCGCCGGAAAAGCGATTAGATCGAGGTGGTTAAACACGGAGAACAACAAGGTAGAGTATCAGGAAGAATCCCTCACTTGTCTCACACTTTCTCTCTCTTTTCTCTCTTCTCTCTCCTAGGTTTTCTCAAATTCGTATGGTGAGAATGAGAGAAGGTTTAAGGTCCTTATATAGGCCTAAAACTCACCAAAATAGCCCCAGGGTCAAGGTATACTTAGGTTATGTCCATAGCGGGTCTGTTCCATCTCAATGGAGCACTTCTGGAGCCCCCCTTGAGCCAAAGGTCGGACTTAAGCTCACTGACCATGGATCTAGGTCAAGTTAAGTTTTCATTCTAACCGGGTTTCCAAATCGCACGTGGCGGACCAGTTTCAGTTCAACGGTCATAGAAACTCGATCAGGGTTACAAGTACACAGACATATATGGGAAATGTTTCCTGATTCGAGGGTATATTTGAGTCAGATTCCAACGGTCTGATTTCTTATATTTGGCCCGCAAACATCAAGTCTCAGATTACTTAAATTTAATTAAATTTCTAAAGAAAACCAGGTTTTCTCACACTCCTCGCTCCAGGCTCAAGCGAATAGCCTCGAAATACTGTCTGGTTTTGACTTCCGAGATGGTTGTCAAGCCCAGCAAGGTGGTCCTAAGTCTTTAACCTCGTATCATTCGGACTTTCGATGTGCGGTCTAGACCTGATACGGAGTTTCAATGTGCTCCCGAGAGTAGTCGGGTAATGAGTTTGATCCTTGATTTTAGGGTAACCTAGCGTCAAAGATTCTACAAGTTTTGGGTCTTGTAGATTGTATTTAAACTGATTCAAACAGATTTCATGGCTAATCTAATTTAGCACTTAGTTAACTTTGTCTAATTTCTAAAGGATTTGATCCTAAGTGATTTCTGCTTGAGGTGATACTCGGGCCATTGTACGAAATTTTTCGAGTCGTTACAATCTACCCCCCTTAATGAAAAATTTCGTCCTCAAAATTAGTACCTTTTTGTACTCCTCGAGAAGCTGAGGGTAGTTCTTTCGGATCTTGGCTTCAGTCACCCAGGTAGCTTCCTCCTTTGTATGATGCGTCCAAAGTACCTTCACGAGTGGAATCACTTTATTACGCAACACCTGCTCCTTCCTTCTAGGATACGCATCGGACGCAGTACATATGTAGCATCGTCGCTCAACTGCACCTGCTCCCAATGGATGATGTGTGAAGGATCAGGGACGTATTTCTTCAGCATAAATACATGAAATACGTTGCACATGCCCATGAGTGGTGTGGGTAAAGCGAGGCGATATGCCACCGCTCCCACTAGATCAAGTATCTGAAACGACCCAATAAACTGCGGCGTAAGCTTCCCCCTTTTCCCAAACTGAAGGACTCCCTTCATAGGGAAAACTCTGAAGAATACATGATCTCCAACCTCGAACTCAAGTAGTCGCCGCCTTGTATCGGCATAACTCTTCTATCTGCTCTGGGCTGTCAGGAGTCGACGCCTGATAATGTCGATCTTCTCCGAGGTCGCCTGTACTAACTCTGGGCCAATCAAACTACGCTCGCCGACCTCTGCCCAGCAATGCGGTGCTCTGCAAGGGCACCCATACAAGGCCTCGTAAGGAGCCATGCCAATACTAGCCTGAAAATTGTTGTTGTAGGCGAACTCTGTGTACGGGAGGCAGTTATCCCAACTGTCATTGAAGTCTAAAACACAAGCCCGCAGCATATCTTCTAAAATCTGATTCACCCGCTCTGTCTGCCCATCGATCTGAGAATGGAACGCGGTACTGAACTTCAACTTCACGCCCATCGCTTCCTGGATACGAGTCCAGAAGATAGACGTGAATCGCGTGTCGCGGTCCGACACAACCTCCAAGGAAACTCCATGCAGACGTACTATCTCTTTGATGTACAACTTAGCCAAGTCGTCTGCAGAGTTCGTTACTCTGATAGGGAGAAAATGAGCCGATTTGGTCAACCGGTCCATGATCACCCAAATAGAATCATAACCCTTTCTCGTCTTCGGCAGTCCCGAGATGAAGTCCATAGAGATGAAGTCCCACTTCCATTTAGCTATGGGCATGGGCTGAAGGAATTTAGGAGGTCGGCGATGCTCGGCCTTGACCTGCTGACACGTGAGACAACGGGAAACATATTCTGTGATATGGACCTTGATGTTGTCCCACCAATACGACCGCTTCATATCTTGATACATCTTCGTACTACCAGGATGCATCGCAAGCTTCGAACTGTGAGCTGTCTCGAGAAGCTCCTGTCTCAAGTCCTGAATATCTGGGAAGCATAGGCTGCCACAGTATCGTAGGCCCCCATCTGTGCCAACTCGCTACTCGGAGCCCACAACATCGCTAACTTACACTCGAAGCTTAGACAACCGTTCGTCGCCCTTCTGGGCCTCGATAATCCGGTCATCAATAAGTGGCCACACCTGAACATGTGCGACACATTCGTATGGTTCCTCCACCGTGAGCTTTTGCTCAAAGTCGCGAACAAACTCTAGCATACCTCACTCTTCAATCATCAGTGGAGCCGCAAATGCTATAGCTTTCTTGCGACTCAACGCGTCTGCCACAAGGTTGGCCTTGCCAGGATGGTAGGAAATCTCGAACTTGAAGTCCTTCAAGGTCTCCATCCATCGGAGCTGCCTCATATTCAAATCCCGATGAGTGAATATATACTTAAGGCTCTTGTGGTCGCAGAAAAGTTTGAACTCCTCTCCGTAGAGATAATGTCTCCAGATCTTCAACGCAAAAATGACGGTTGCTAACTCTAGGTCGTGAGTAGGGTAGTTTTCCTCATGTTTCCTCAACTGTCGCGACAGGTAGGCAATAACCTTGCCCTTTTGCAGTAAAACACCACCTAAACCAACGCGAGATGTATCAGTGTATATAGTATACTTGATCCCTTGCTCTGGCAATACTAGCATAGGGGCGGACGTCAGTCTGACCTTCACCTCCTAGAAAGCTGCTTCCGCCTTCTCATTCCAGGCGAACTTCAGATCCTTTCGTGTCAACTGAGACAAAGGCATGGCTATCTTTGAGAAGTCTCGAATAAATCATCGATAGTAACCTACCAGGCCTAGAAAACTTCTCACCTCAGTAACTGAACCAAGCTACTTCCAGTCCTGAATGGCGGCTACCTTAGTAAGGTCCACCGCTATGCCTTCCTTGGATACCACGTGCCCTAGGAACTTGACTTCCTCTTTCCAGATGTCGTATTTCTTGTACTATGCGAACAACTGGTTCTTCTTTAGAGTATCCAAGACTGCTCATAGGTGTTCCTCGTGTTCTTCTCGACTCTTAGAATATATCAAGATGTCATCAATAAATACGATGACAAATCGGAACAGGAATGGCTGAAACACCTTGTTCATCAGGTTTATGAACACGGCCGGTGCATTCGTAAGACTGAATGACATCACAAGAAACTCGTAATGCCCAAAACAGGTCCTGAAAGCCGTCTTCTGCATGTCTTCATCCTTGACGCGCAACTGATGATACCCTGACTGTAAATCAATCTTTGAAAAATACTTTGCCCCCTTCAACTGATAAAAAAAGTCGTCTATCCTGGGCAAAGGATATTTGTTCTTCACGGTCAACTGGTTCAACCTGCGGTAATCAATACATAATCGTAGTGACCCATTTTTCTTCTTGACAAACAACACAGGTGCTCCCCAAGGAGACACACTGGGTCGTATGAAGCCCTTCTCTACAAGTTCATCAATTTGTTTCCTCAATTCCTTCATCTCACATGGAGGCATCCGATACATAGGTAAGGAAATGAGAGTCGCATCAGGCATCAAATCAATGATAAAGTCAATCTCACGCCGAGGAGGTAATCCGGGTATCTTCCTAAACACATCTGAGAACTCTTGGACTACTGAAGTGTCCTCAAGTGTTGGACCATAAACATCCTCTTGCATGGAAGCGTAACAACTAATTCGATAGGGCCAACTGACCTGTACTGGGAAAGTAAAGGTCGTGCCCTTCGGTCCACAGGCTATCACCACCCTAGCATCGCAGTCGATTTCTGCCTTCATCTCCATGAGCCAATCCATACTGAGAATGACATCATAATGATGCAACGGGGTGACAATCGCATCAACGAAAACTGTTATGCTCCCTACACCTATCGAACACCCTTTACAGATCCTGGTGGCGTCTGAGAAAGTCCCAGTGGCGGTAAGGATCCTCACTCCAACCATAGGACTAGTTTCCAACCCCAGTCGCTTAACTGCTACGCATAATATGATGGAAATAGTGGGCCCAGTGTCTACCAACAGAAATATAGGGGTACCTTGGACATGTGCAGTGACCTCAAAGGCCATAGGTGTTGTAGGTGCTATCTCTGGCTCCTCCGCTGTGAGCACATGAACACGTGCCTATTGTGGTCGGTTGGGCTGAGGCATCATAGGTCGTTGTTGTGGCCTAAAGCGAGGTGCA
This sequence comes from Magnolia changhungtana, assembly GCA_030180095.1. Lineage (NCBI taxonomy): Eukaryota > Viridiplantae > Streptophyta > Magnoliopsida > Magnoliales > Magnoliaceae > Magnolia > Magnolia changhungtana. The sequence continues at coordinate 262,948 of JASAUF010000441.1, read as the reverse complement.
GGTGGTCTGAAGGATAGATGTGCAGGTCAGTCCGCAGTGGTGGAGTCGATAATGCTTGAGGGCGAGGACGATCAATCTTCTGCGGCGGTGCAAACCCGCTGTCTCTCATCCTGGTAAAACAACTCTCTGCAGGGTGACCCAATTTTCCGCAGTAAGTACAGGTCACACTTGGACGCTGTATCGGAACTACTGGGGCCGCAATCCTGGGAGGAGAGTCCACATGAGGCCTCTTGCTAAGGAATAGCCTGCTCTAGATATCTGGTCGTGGCCTAGGAATCATAGGGCCGCGAGAGCGTGTCAGTGGCTCGACATCCTGCTTTGCGCGCATAGACATATGCACCAGCTCAGCATAGGAGGGTATGCTGACACAACACATTTTCGACCGAATATCAGGTCGCAAGCCCTCAGAAAAACGTCGTATCCGCATCGACTCTTCAGCGAGTATCGTAAGGACGTATCTGCCCAGCTCAGTAAATCGATGCTCGTACTCATTAACTGTCATGCCTCCTTGCCTGAAGTGTAAGAACTCATTCTCCCTCTCATGTCGATAGGTCAGAGGGTAGTATTTTTTGTGGAAACGAAACTCGAAAGCTGCCCAGGTCCATTTGTAGCCAACTGCGACTGTCCGTAGGACACCATCCCACCACATACTGGCCTCCTTCTCAAACATAAATGTGGCCAACTCAACCTGCTCTGACTCTATACAATGCAGCAGCCGTAGCATCTTGGAGATGCGGTCTAGCCAGTATTCAGCCTCCTCGGGTCTGTGAGAACCCGTAAAAGTAGGAGGCCTCAAGCGCTGGAATCGCTCGAGAAGGGCATTAGTACCCAAATGCCCCGTAGGGTATGCAGCAGGTGCAGGCGGAGGCACATCCTCAGCCTGAGCAGAAGGCTCTGCAGTCTCAGTAGGATGTGTAGACGGTGAAGGTGGAGTCGCACTCCTACCCTGAGATAAGGCCCCTGCAATAGTGGCTAAGAGCTGCTGGTGGTGCTGCTGCATCAACATCATCATCTGCTTAAACTTATCAGTAGGTGGAGCAGGTTGAGGTGTGTACTGCTTCAAGGAAGATGCACGGTTCTGCTCGTGAACTGGTGGTGTATAAGGTGGTAGTCCAGCTATAGGACCAGTGGAAGACTGAGACGTAGGTATAGTCTCACGATTCAGGTCTAAATCAGGGTCCATACGACCATCTTTGTGGGAAGGAGCCTGATCCATCGTATCAGTGAATGCAAGGTGTGCAGTGCTCCGCGTATATTTTCCTGGCATGCTCTGTACAACATAGGGTGCAATGCATGTAAGATGAAGAATAACAACACAGTACACAATCACTTAAGCATTCCACACACTACATAGCAAAAGAGGTTGCATGCATTTCATTTACCAAAATTGTCACAATATATGGAATATAGAGTTACATGAATCATGACAGAAGATGCGTGGGAGATAATACAACCAAAGCCTCAAACATAAAAAATATTCTACCAACTACTACACCCATCAACATGAAAACATAAACATCCTAAGACACTAACAAAAGCTAACTATAAGACATCAGTATGGATGACAAGGCATCCGAGTCTGGCGATGGAGAAGGGGCACCCTTATTCTTCAGGCAGCACATAATAGTTTTCAACGCGCGAGTTACTTTCTTGAACTTGTGCTTCACAAGGCCCCAAAGATCCATGACATCCGTCGCAGACACCCCGACCCCTGTCGTCAGAGCTCGAAAGATGATCCTCCTCCAGTCGAGCTATATGAGCATCCCAAGCAGCCCGACCAGTGTCCTGCACCAGTGCCGTCGGAGAGGAGCTCTCCTCAATATCTTGGGCCTCCTCTTCCTCTTCTTCTGGTTCCTCCTCTTCTATCTCACCTCCATCTTCTTCCTCACTCTCTTCTTCCTCGCTCTCCGTCTCATCATCGCTCTCCTTAAGTCCAGCCTGGCGTTGCCGTTGTTCACTCCCCAAGTATAGGGTTGTGATGTAGTAATAAACTCGGTGAGACCGAGGTCGAATCCACGGGACTGAAACCTGTACGTAATCTGAAACTAACCAGAACTATAACTAAAATAAGATGCAATCTAAATCAGGGGTAAAGATGAGAATAATGATGAAGATATTAATCTAAAACTTGTGAAATTTAAAGGTAGGAAACTAGGGATTCAGAAGATCCACTTGTAGAGATCAGGGAGATCTTATGCTTGCATCAAAAATCAAACTGAACTTCTTTTGATATAGTTTTCAAGAGATGAAAGGTATATGAATTAGAATGGATTCCATCACAAATCCACGCCCATTAGACAAGGTAAACAACAAAACTAAAACCAATCCACAACCAATCAGAAGATGTATGAATGTTAGGAAGGATTCTGTCATCCAACCATGTCCAAGGGGCAATGGTGAACAACAGGTTTCCTAATACCACAATAAAGGAAAAGGAGTTACTCAAGCCATTACAAATCTACTGTAATTTCAGTCACAAAAAATCATTAATAACTAGAAAAATTCCTTAAAATCAAACTAACATCAACATAGGTTCAGTCTAACATAAATCAGAGCCGTAGAATAACTCCCATCACACCACAAGCTTCACCTCTTAGCCCTAGCTAAGAGGTTTAGCCAACCATGATTGGCTGGATCTCTCAACAATAAGGAGAAGAAAACAGTAAAAACAAAAGAACAATTCTCTCTCTCTCTCTCCCTCTCTCTCTCTCTCTCTCTCTCTCTCTCTCTCTCTTCTTTTCATGTCGTCCGTCCAAAGCTCCCAGCTCTCTCCCTGTCTCTCTCTGTCTCTCTCTCTCTCTCCCTGGTGCTCCACGTCCAGCAAAAGATGCCTTCCTCTCTCTCTTTTCTTCTCTTTTATAGGCAAGGGTGGTTGTTGTGTTTCCTTGCTGGAATCGGAGAACCTACTCTCCTTCACACTTTCGTCCACAGCAGAACCGGACTGTGGATGCTGATTCTGCGCAGCTCTTCTTACGCAGCCAAAAACAGATTCTCCCCACGCCTTTGTTTATGTGATCCTGTATAAAATAATGACGTCCCTTGGGACATTTTTGAGTGGTCTACACGATGGACAGAGCAGATCAGCCGACTGATCATCACCGAGACCACATCAAAGCCCGTCAAAATCGGGCTGCGTCCGGACGCGAAACAGGGATGCGCAGCCGTCCCTCTGTGGTGATGGTGGGGTCCACTTGATTGTTGTGTTGATCAATCCAATCCGTCCATTGGCTTAGTTACAAAAAACCACCCCGAATTGGATACTTTTTTCTCAGATTTAGTGCGGCGCACCTATACTTTTACTCCACCGTCCGTTTTATATTTTGAAAGGCTGAAAATGAATCCTTGCTGCTTCTTGGAAGTTGTCCACCTAGGTCTTGGTGAGAGGGACCTTAGAATTCTGATGAACGGTCCAGATTAATCATATGGACCATGATTGTGGCCCACAGAGAACACCCGTAACCTCTGCTGCGAACAAAGCTCACGCAGACGGTTGCTGTGATGTTGGTGGGCCCCCATTTGATGTCGGTTTGATAAATCCACTCCATTTATTAAGATCAACACGAAAAACCTGTCAGACGTAAGCTTTTTCTTCTATTTCAGTGTGGCCCACCAAGAATTACAACTCAGCCGTCCATCTTGCGCTTGAACAGTCGAAAACACATCTACATTGTCTTGCGAGATTCCATCACCTAGGAGTGAGTTATGGCTGCCCTACGGAACGAATGGACAGTTCAGATCATCCCTTTGGATGATGGGTGGGGCCCACAAGCGAGGAACGGCGGCCGTGCGTAAACGCTGGAGAAAGAAAAAAAAGAAAAATTTATTTTTAAGAAATTGTCGGTCAGCGGGCGTTGACCGACCTTGGGATTTCTTGTGCACAGCCTGTGCACGTGCACAATTTGCACACTCAATGTACACGTGGGTCCATTGTGATGTATAGGTAAAATCCACTCCGTACATCTGTTTTGTTAGCTCAATTCATGTGTTGAGAACAAAATTGAAGCATATCCGAATATCAGGTGGGCCCCAAATCATGATTTTAGGGGCTGATCTAGCCTTTGGGCCACTTTCACATGGATCCAAGAACTCAAATTTGATGTGTACGGTTAATTTATGTTCCTCAGGCCCTTTATGGGGTACAACTAGAATGGTACACCCTGTAGCCCCGTCATCTGAATGGCCCAAGCGTAGCCTCCAGAGAACTGCATGTAGGAGAAATTATCTTGATCCTGATCATCATAGTAATCAGGCTCAGCCTCCTGCGTCTCGTCAATACCTGCATCTAAGACAGGGTCTGGTGGGTGTCCAGAACACCGTCCCGTAACGTGGGAGTGAATAGCTAACTCAGTAGAACAATAAAGCACAGGTTAACATGTTATCAATTTAGTCAAGCAGTAATGATAAAGCAGTACGATCAAATACTCCAAAATACTCTTATTAATGAAAGTATGAAATGTAGTCATGATGCATGCCCTCGCCAATGCTCCCTCATGCGACACCATCTTACGTCCGTGACATGCGTTCATCCCTCAGTGCTTTATATCTTCCAGGCACATGTAGTGCTATGTTATGAGCGTGATTACCGAGTTATTATTAGTCCTTTTCAAACAGCAGTATTGGAAAACTAAAGTACCTTCCTTATATCATTCCCAAATAATGATCCATTCTAGGGTCGTCAGTCCTAGATAATCTCATACGATGATACAGTTCTAGGTCGCTGTAAAGGGCTGCCAGGGCTGTTACACGTACTCGTTGCACCGCTCCCACATCACCTTATCAATAGAGGCCTAGTTTATACTCTGTTTACTACGGGAAGGCTCGTCGCCTCTCCGCAGATTCAGAGTATTCTAGAGGTCACTATAAAGGGCTTGTCACCAATCAGTGTAGGCTGACAGCTCGAATACAGTATCCCATACTATCGTATTCGGCTCACGAGTCTAGGTTGCTTACTGGTCATTATGGGGAGGCACGTGGCCCAAGCGTAGGCCGACAGATTGACCACGGTGTCCCATACCACCATGCCCGGCTCATGAGTCTTAGCGGATCGAGGTACCAAGGTTAACGGGGTTACACTGGTAAGTTTGGTATCCTAGGTTTAAGCAGTAGCATCCAAACATGGTGAACATACATTAGACAGATCGGGTTACTTGACGAGCTCGATTAGTACGAGCGCACTACCAGCTGAATGACATGAAGTGCATATGCACTTCACGTGACCTAACCACTGTCGCCAACCGAAGTACGACTCGGGTTCGTCAAACACATCCTACGTGGCGAAGGAATCTCAACCACGAACTCAAGTCCGTTACCGATCGCCTGGACTATAACATAGCCCCAACCATATTCAATCCTTAACCAGAAGCATATAGAGGAAATCATATAGAGGAAGTAGAATAAACAAAGTAATTCAAGCATGTTAACAAGCATGTTATAAAGCACAATATAAACAGGAAATATAGGCACATACATTCCATAGGTAAGCGGTTAAATTATACGACCAACATGGAGGAAATCATATACATATCTAAGTTAGTTGAGAATCCTATCTCAACACCTACCTAAAGCACAATCATCTAAGTACTTACTCTTACAAACATTTTCACAAATACTTAGAATACACTTATTAATATACATAACGTATATTTTCAAAAATATGTATTAAGACGAATCCTTTCGCCGAGTAAGTATCACACTTATATCTAGCATGTACATACAGTAATTTATCATAGAAAACACACTTTCAAAATTTGTACGTATACGTTACTTTCTACAAATATACAGAATACACTATATACCATAACTTGCATACGTAATTGAACCGCAAAACGAACAACGCATTGTACATGTGAAATGACATCCAGATCATGAATCTATCATTATCTGGCATTGAAAGCTTTGAAAACCATAACCTATACATCTAAAGTCCGCACCTTACGCCGTAGAAATAAGTAACGAACTCAGTTAAACACCAAGCCTTAATCACTGGCAGAACGGCAACCTAAGACATGAAATAGGTTAGCTATTTCATCACTTGTAACAATCATAACCCTAGAATGGATTAGGGTTAGGGCTTACCTAGAAACGAAGCTAGAATCGTCGAAAAAGTGATTAGATCGGGGTGGTTAAACACGAAGAACATCAGGGTAGAGTATCAGGAAGAATCCCTCACTTGTCTCACACTTTCTCTCTCTTTTCTCTCTTCTCTCTCCTAGGTTTTCTCAAATTCATATGGTGAGAATGAGAGAAGGTTTAAGGTCCTTATATAGGCCTAAAACTCACCAAAATAGCCTCAGGGTCAAGGTATACTTAGGTTATGTCCAAAGCGGGTCTGTTCCATCTCAACGGAGCACTTTTGGAGCCCTCTTTGAGCCAAAGGTCGGACTTAAGCTCACTGACCATGGATCTAGGTTGAGTTAAGTTTTCATTCCAACAGGGTTTTCAGATCACACGTGGCGGACAGTTTCAATTCAACGGTCACAGAAACTCGATCAGGGTTACAAGTACACAGACATATATGAAAAATGTTTCCTGATCCGAGAGTGTATTTGGGTCAGATTTCGACGGTCTGATTGCTTATATTTGGCCTACAAAACATCAAGTCTCAGATTACTTAAATTTAATTAAATTTCTAAAGAAAACCAGGTTTTCTCACACTCCTCGCTCTGGGCTCAAGCGAATAGCCCTGGAATACTGCCTGGTTTTGACTTCCGAGATGGTTTTCAAGCCCAGCAAGGCAGCCCTAAGTCTTTAACCTCGTATCATTCAGACTTTCGATGTGTGGTCTAGACCTGATACGAAGTTTCAATGTGCTCCCGAGAGCAGTAGGGTAATAAGTTTGATCCTAGATTTTAGGGTAACCTAGCGTCAAATATTCTGCAAGTTTTGGGTCTTGCAGATCGTATTTAAAGTGATTCAAACGGATTTCATGGCTAATCTAGTTTAACACTTAGTTAACTTTGTCTAATTTCTAAAGGATTTGATCCTAAGTGATTTCTGCCTGAGGTGATACTCGGGCCATTGTACGGAATTTTTTGAGCTGTTACATATGGTCACATCACTATTTTAGATATGTGAATTCTTTTGATTGCTCCAAAATTGATGACTTGGATTGAAAAAAGGATTCTAATTAGATTCGGACTTCTTGGCTTCTCGAATCTTCTTTTCGTAGCTAACACTACCAAAAAACTGGGCAAAGGCTACGGATTTAATCTGTAGCCATACACCTATGGCTACGGTTTTTGTCCGTAGCATGACTGTCGTCGTAGGTGCCGAGCCAATAGGTCTAAAACCTATGGCTCCGGATTCAATCCGTAGCAATAGATTACAATAGCTACGGAGATAATCCGTAACAATTATCTCTATAACTAAAAGTTACTACAGCTACGAATAGTATTGGTAGCTAAAAGTGGTGTTGGATCCATAGCAATATGCCAAAATTTAACAACAGCTACGGTTATCAGATTACCAGCTACGGTCGATATCCGTAGCTATTGCCTAGATAAAAAAATTATAATCATTCGTTCATTCACCACCTGCATAATCATTCATTCATGCAATTATACAATCATTCATTCATTCAATTACAATCATTCATTCACTCAATAATGAATCAACTACAATCATTCATTCATTCAATAATGAATCTAATTACAATCCTTTATTCATTCATTCAATAATGAATTAATTACAATCCTTCATTCAATCGGCTTGCAACATAGTGCATTGTGATCAGATAGAGGCCTGCGGCAGCTTCACTTTTTCTCATCAAACTTCGCCAATTCATGGAACCTACAATGTAGTCAAATAACTACAATATCAACATCCTAGAAACAAATTAAAACAATTGCTAGAAACCGGTCAGAGAGATTGAAACCAATGTTTTAAAACTCTGACCCTAATAAAGAATTTGAAGACCATAAAGAAAATTCAAGATCTAAGATTCTATCTTTACAAACTTAAATTCAAGTGAAGAAAGATATTTGACAATTTTCTTACCTCAAAATGTCTCCAGGAAAGAAGAAGAAACAACCGAATTGAAAGAACCATATTGGTAACGTTGTACAGAGATGGCCCATAGCTCTGTCGTTGCTCCTCCATGGGCCTAAAGTATAAGAAGATGTGCAGTATGAAATTAACACATGTTAACTGCATTCTATTTCTTTGATAAAAACTTAAAGGTAAAGCAACCCAATACACAAATGAAAATTGGAATAGCTACTTCCAAGAAAAGAAAACATACCCCTGATTATCATTTATTTGTCGTATAAAATCTAGTAAAACTTGCACAAGTATTGGATAAAATCATACGAGGTGATACTTTGAGGACTTAATTATACACTATGACATACACATGACACCAGGGAAGTAAGTCAATATAATTCACTTTGTTGAAGTCATGCATCGACCTGACCTAGATATGTTTAATCATCTTCCAAATACAGACTAGACTTGAGAAGGCAGGTTGTGTTCAATGAGCCAACACCTTTCAAATCCTCACAAGACACTGAATTCTCCCAAGAGGATAAGAAAGCCGACCGTTGAATATAGTGAAAAGTACTTTCATACTCGTTGGTCAGAAATGATCCAAAGTTTCTCTAAAACAGTGCTTCTGATTCAAGGACATTGCTTGTGTGATACCCCAAACTGACAAGAATAATGAATATGAAAAGATGCCCAAATGGAAAGTGCCAATAGAAGTATACATGGTGTGGCACCGGATTCATGATCACCATTCACTAGAATGTTAAAGTGAGCAGAGAACTGACTATTTCAACTGTGTCCATACTGAACTTTGCACCAACCTTTGCATCCATTCAGTCAAGAGGCATGTAAACATTAATCTGTATAGAAAATGGAGTTGACCATGACCCCTGGCATGAATTTACATGTCTTCCCTGAATTTCATACCATCTTCCTAATGTAAGACTATAAGAACTTTTCAAGTAGAAAAACACTTCCGAAGGTTACGAATGTTGCTCAATGATAATGCTATCTCACCATCTAGAACTCCAACTATTAAATAAAGAATGTAATTGACAAATCAACATAGCAGGTGGATGCTACAACAATGCGATCTGATGAAAGCATTGAAAAAACCTACAAATTCACCAACTAAGATGTTAAAGTAAGAAATCGAAAGCAGAGAATAGAGAATTCATTATGACAAGGAAAATCCTTAAGCTTAGACATTTAGACCTATTTAGAATGGGCTCAAGAAACACGTAATAGCTCCCTACGTTACCCAACCAAACAATGGTAGAGGTGGGATGTGGACCCCATCTTTCCATGAACCAAACTGTTCAACAGTGGGGCCCATCATGAGGAATGCTCAACTGCACACCAATCCTCACCGGCCTGATTTTTAGGCCCAAAACCACAAGTTTGGTATTTGTTGTTGTTGTTAACAAAGTTTCGAAAAAATAAAGTCTACTATATAAGGAGAAAACAAAATCTACCATCCTTTTTTTGGTAGTGCAACTTTTAGATAATGGGCACAAAAATTAGGCCATCCTTCATCAGGCAACAACACATGTACGAAACAATTAAGAGCTTAAAAATTGCTGATGTTTCACATTCAACAAACATGTGTTGTGAGACCCGTGTCCTAGACTGTATCGTTCCGTAGGCTCCCGCGGTCCTTTCAGTTGAATTCCGGCGACCGACGACTCGTAGATAGCATTTGCTTGTGACCTTGAATGTTATCCTGTAATTCTGAGTCGGCTTGACCTAAGACCTATGTCATTGCGACCGCATAGTCACTGCGATTCCAACGCCGTATCTCGTGCGTCGATCCGACAGGTAGATCAAAAGATGTACCGTTTACAATATTTGAGCCATTGATTGGTGTGGGGTCCACTTTGAGGGGGGTGCACACGTTTCCCTAGGTGGACCCACCCTAGGAGCACCATTTCCCATGAGAGTTTTACTCAACTCTCTCTTACAAGTCATTATGAGGTTCTCTTCCCTATGCTCTTACAACCCATTATTACCCTCTTACACACCCATCCTTTCACTCTCTCTCATCTCTTTACTCTATCTCTCTTCTTCTCCATTTTCCTCCCCTAGCAAGAGAGAGCTCCCAACGTCCATGAGAGCTTTCCATTTCCAACCCTTTGCAAGCTCTCCACCCCCTAAATCTAACCCTCCAATCAATCTCGACCATTGAATCTTGTTCCCTTGGAGCCCTAGAACACATTGGTGGAAGAATAAGTCCAATATCTAAGGTGGGTGCTTCTCTCTCTCTCTCTCTCTCTCTCTCTCTTTTTAATTTTTTTTGTGATGTATGGCCCACTTGGTTGGATCCCACCTTAATATATGTTTTACCCATACCATCCATCATTTGGTGGCCCACCGAGTAGGGCCCACCTCGTATTTATGCGTTGCACCCAACTGTCCAGTGTCCAGGGACTCTAGACGTGTAATGAAAACACAAATATTAGCTTGATTGGCAAGCTTTTGAGCGAGCCACTCATACAAGCCCCACCTTAATGCATGTTGTAAATCCAAGCCGTCCATTCTGTTCTTCAGCTCATTTTAGACGTTGAGCTGAAAAATGACGGCAATCCGACTTTCTGGCGGGCCATAGCATAGCAAATGGTGGTTTTCACCGTTGAAATCTTCCCTGACATTTCTATAGACCAAAAAATACACAATATTGGGCTCATTTGGTTGGTCTTGAGCTGTGGAGTGCAATGGATGGGCTGGATTCAGCTGGTACGGGCCCCATATATGAAAAACCTCAAAATAAAACAAAATAAAAAAAAACAAAACCACAACGGCAACATTGCTGCTGCTGGTGTCAGAGAGAGAGGACGCGGAGATGTCCTGCGCACGGACGTGCGGACGAGCAGGGTCCCACGGCTCCAGCCATGGGCCCCACCTTGATGTATGTATGCCATCCAAGCTGTTCATGAGGTGGGCCCCTGCTTGACGTGGGCCCCTTCCAAAAATCAGGCCCATCCAAAGCTCAGGTGGCCCACATCATGGGAAACGGTGGGAATTGACATACATGAGGACCATGTGATTAGGCTCATTTAAGTCCACAAAAGTTTTGGATCAAGATGAAATTTGTTTTAACCCTTCATTTAGGTCTGCATGACCTTATGGACGGGCTGGATCTCATATAAATATAATGGTGGGCCCCACGTGGGACCCACAATGATATATGTGTTTCATTTCCACCGTCCGCCTGGACGGTGGAGCCCACAGTGATGTATTTGTCATATCCCCACCGTCCAGGGGATGGTGGGTGTGTGTGTGTGCGTGCGTGTGTATGTGTGCGTGCGTGTGTGTGTGTGTGTATATATAATATTGTATATATATATATATATTATATAAATTATATATTATATTATACATACATACATACATATATATATATATATATATATATATATATATATTTATCTGATGGTGGGCCTTCATGGAACCCACCCATGATGCATGTGTTGCATCCAATCTGTCCACCCATTTTGCAAACTCAGTTTTTTGGTCATGAGCTAAGAATGAATTAGATCCATGGTTCATGTGGAACCCACCATGATGCTTGTGTTGCATCCAAACCGTTCAACCATTTGGCAAGCTTGCTTTACAAGCTTGAGACCAAAAAAAATAAGTCAGATCCATAGCTTATGTGGACCCCGCCCTTGATGCATGTGTTGTATCCAAACCATCTAACCATTTCGTAAGCTTGCCTTAATAAGCTTGAGACTAAAAATGAGGCAGATCTAGGATCAAGAGGACCACAATGGAAAGAGTAGTGGGGATTGAGTGTTTGCCATTGAAACCTTTTGCTTTACATAAGTTTTGGATCATTAGGAAATTTGTTTCCTCTTAATCTAGGTCCGTGTGACCCTATGGCCAGATTGGATATAAAATAAATGTTATAGTGGGCCTTGAGAATTTTCATGGTAGAAATCATTATCACCACTTGTATTTAGGTGTAGCCCATTTAATATGCATGGGGCCCAAGTAGTGTGGCCCATTTGATATATATATGGCCCATGGGATTAGGCCCATCTTGATTCATTTGTGGCCATCTGTTGAGGCCCACCTTGATGTGTATGAGGGCTCATTATTGAGGCCCACCGTCATGTGTATGAGGCCTGTTGTTGAGGCCACCTTGACATACATGAGGACCATGTGATTAGGCTCATTTTGATGTATTAGGGCCCATGGGTTGAGGCCCATTGTGATGTATTAGGGCCCATGGGTTGAGACCCATTATGATGTATAAAGGCCCGTGGGTTAAGACCCACTGTGATGTGTATAGGGCCCATCGGTTGTGGCCCATTGTGATATGTATTGGGCTCATGATGCGTGGCCCATTTGATGTGTTCGAGGCTTAGATAAGTGGCCCATTTAATGTATATGAAACCCATATGTAGGGCCCACCTGTGATATATATTAGGCCCATGTGTAGGGCCCACTTAATGTGTATTTGAGGCTTATGAGCATGACCCAACGTGATGTATTTGGGGCCCATGGGTTGAGACCCACCGAGATATATTGGAGGCCCAGGTATGAGGCCCACTTGATTGTATTAGGCCCATGTGTAGGGCCCACCTATTGTGTGTTTTAAGCTTATAGGCTGTGGCCCATTGTAATGTATTCGGGGCTCATGGGACATGGCCCATCCGAGGTATTTAAGGTCCATGTGACGCGACCCACAGTGATGTCTATCAGGCCCTTGCGTGAGGCCATGGGCCCACTTTATGTTTGGCTCTATGTGAGCCACTCCTTGGGAGCAAAGTTGGTTAAATGTCCACATTAATGGGCAATGATGGTTGAATGTCTACATGGTGACCTTCCTTTAGGCCTTGTTAGGCCCATTCTCATCATTCCCTCAATGGGTTAACCCAAATAAGTGGGCCCCATTCACCGTACACGGATGGCTCCGTGTTATCGAATTTGATATAACCAAGGCCGAGTGCTGATCTTTATGCCATAGTTGATCGGCTGATCATCTATGGACCCCGTTTTGTTTATCTGCCGATTCCGATTGACATGACCGATTTGCCTATTTCGATTGTCGATTGATTCCGATTGTCGTGACCGAATTGCTGATTCTGATTATCGATCGATTCTGATTGTCGTGATCGAATTGCTGATTTCGATTATCGAGGCCGATTGTATAGGCCGATTCCGATTATATAGGCCGATTCCAATTGTTGAGGCTGCGTATCGAAGCCGATTCCGATTGTTGAGGCTGCATATCGAAGCCGATTCCGATTGTCGAGGCTGAGTATCGAGGCCGATTCCAAGTGTCGATTCCGATTGTTGAGGCCGATTTCGATTATCAACGTCAATTTCAATTATCAAGGACGATTATCGAGATCTATATGATATATATGTGAACCATAGTTGAGGCCCATTGTAATATATTCATGGCCCATAGGCAAGGCCCATTGTGATGTATTCATGGCCTAAGGGCAAGGCCCATTGTGATATGTATTAGGCCCATGATGCATGACCCATTTGATGAATTCGAGACCCATGTGTAGGGCCCGCATGTCATGTATCTGAGGCCCATGAGCAGGGCCCACCTGTTATGTATATGTGGCCCTTGAGTAAGGCCCATTGTGTTATATATTAGGCCTTGTGTGAGGCCATGGGCCCAATATATGTTTGGCCCTTTGAAGGCCACTCCTTGGGGGCAAAGTTGGTTAAATGTCCACCTTGTTTGGGCTGATTGTCGGTGCCAGCTATTGATACAGATTATGAGTAGGCGACAGCATAGCATCACGATACATGCCTATATGCATCATCTGCATATTTGTTATGAGATTGGTTGACCATTGCATATGTCAGTGGTCATATTGTTATGAGACTCCCTGATAGGCGGAGATTCTCATATGAGTACATGGTATGCGCAGGATTGTTGCATGACTGGATTGTATGACTCATACATCTTGTATTGTGTATTGTGATTATTGTACGCCCTAGTGACATTAGGGTCGTAGCCTCCACAGGTATTTCGTGGATGGCCAAATGGGACACCAGAAATCCGTTCTACATGTGGTGCTATAGATATCCCTACGTGAAAGTCCCTAAACCCTCTTGGTTCCAGAGGTTGCTTTAATGTCTAGACTGAATGGATGCATGAGCGTATGAGGGCCGTATATCATTAGGCCGCGTGTCCCACCGTGTTGTGGTCGGTTGGAAGGGGGTACGACCTTACCCGCCTTAGAGGAGGGGGTAATGCTAGGCTGAGTCTGACCAGCTCGAGGAATGGGTCCGCTATCGACGAGCTGGGCCCGATATTGGCAGGCGGATAGTGAGGTCTCTTCCACTCACCTTGTTGCGTGCTATGTGGCGGCAATCTGGTTTAGAGTGTAATAGACCCTGGTGATTCCCCAGAGAGAAACCGTACTGATATGTGGACTTTTTGAGTAGGAGTTGCATGCTCATTCATTTACTATCCACTCGGGCTAGTGGTGCGCAACTAATTGTTATGTACCTTCGTTATGGCAAGGGTTTCGGTTGGGTGCGCGACTAACTTGAGGTCAGGAGTTTACCACGTTGAGTCTGACTATCCAAATTTGGGTATGAGACTGGTTTGGATAGAAGTCCCCTGTGGTGGACCCCGTAGCCTGCGATACTACGTACTATCATCCCGACTCCACACTCCAGCATGGTTATTTCATTCGCATTGCATATTGCATTACATTCACAGGCATAATGACATTTTGGGTTACTATGTTTCTGTACTTATATGACCTAGACAGACTTAGCAGGATTTGTATATTGCATTGCATCTTCGGCCTCTGGTATTTGGCTCTTTATGACTCCTTATTGCATAGTTGTTCTGTATTGCGTATTCTGATATTGATTGACTTATGGACTTGTCCATACTTCCACTTACTCTGTTATCGCATGATTTATGATCTTGTCAGTATTTCCGCTCACTCTGATAATTCATGATCTTGTCAGTGTTTCTGCTTATTCCGATAATGTATGATTTATGGATTACTAGTAATTTCGGTATTGTATGATGATGTCATTGTATTGAATACTGGACACTTACTTTATGCACACACTTACACCACCCTTTAAGCTTTCTATAAGCTTATACATGATAGATGCGTGCAGGTGATGTTAGGTTGCAGTAGTGTTGAGCTTGGAGTGTGCAACTGCCTTCTGGAGCTTTGATTTTGACATATGTATTTTCCCTTTCAGCATTGTATTCAAATGATTATATTAGTGGATATGTGATGATGACCTTATGATTTGGGTACACTTGTGGTTATGCTTATTACGAGTTAAATGTATATATAAAAAAATCCTCCTTGTAGGATCCCAGGATCAGAATCTGGCGTATGAACGCTAGGAGCCGAGAATGGGGTACTACAAAGGCTGTCGACACCGGATTCGGCGATCGAGATTCCTGCGAATCCGATTTCTGGGTTTGGGGTGTGACATGTGTAGCCTGCCTGATATATATAAACTGACCTGATGATGGGCCTGGTTGAATGGTGACACCCACTTGATGCATTGTTTGAGTGTTTCACATGTGCCAGTTGGTAGGTACATGTGGTCACATTTGGTATTGACAAAATAGTTTCATACTGTGAGCCTCTTGGCATGGTGCATCTCATGCGATCCGCTTATGTTTCCCAAGTTCTTTAAGCTATTAAATGTTCCCCTGTAGAAAGATAAATATACAACTGAAAGCCAGTTACCTTCTTTTCGAAACATCTTTCCTTTCTCTTCTGCCGGAATTTGGTCAGGACGGCCTCTCTTTGTGCAAACCGGTTTTGATCCACACCACTCCCACTTCCACCAGCAGCTACACTTTTACCAACCACCCCATTATCACTCTTTGTGTTTAACCCTCCAGCATTCACAGCGATGCTGCTTCCATTTTGCACAATATTCCTAACTTTCCATTCATGGATAGTTAAATTCTGAAATAAGACCATGGATATTTTCATTTCAAGTGTCCAATAAAAGCCTATCAATCTAATATTCAAACAACTTGATAGAGTTGACTTTTAGTTCATGATGCTATACAATGATGCTGGTGCATATGTGAATAAAAGCTTACATGATGGTGACGTTTGCATGAGGATCAAGAGTGCCTGAAATATTTAAAAGTAAATTATTCTGGAAATCCCTACAAAACAGAGCAAATAGAAAATATTTAGCAAGAAATTTATGTTATTCAACTTGAAATATGGAGCTAGGCAAACACTATCATTAATGGGTTGTAGGTTAGGTTTAAGTTGGAATTCTTGGCCCAACTTTGTAAAAATCGTCCTGCATCAAAACATATACATAAGATGTTAGTTTACTTGCAGTTAATCTTTAAGCATATTAGCCAAGCTGATGGTTTGCCAAATGTCCAAAAACATAGCAGCCAAGCACATCCCAACATATCAAGATTCATTTACAAGAATCAAGTTTCAAGGCATAAAACCGAACCCAAATTTGCACCAATGAAATTGTTCATATCTTATTACATTGAACTACTAGAACCATTTCTTACTTCAATTACTATTTTTGGTAGGTACATGTGGTCACATTTGGAAGTGTTGAAGTTTACCAACTTAAAACTCATAGTTGAATAAATCATGAGAGGTGGTTAAGTGGTATCTCAAACCCTGTAAAGAACACATTGAAATTGTGATGCATCGTATAACCAAAACCTAAGCTTCCAAAATGTACATGAACAAAAACCTTTACATAAAAGTTTTTAGCATTCTATCTATGACCATGTGAAACCTCAAAAAGTGACATTGAGGATACAAATCAATGGTCTAAAGGGAGTGTTATTCTGGACAGATGATTGTAATCACCTGAATCAAATCAAAGAGTTAGATATTAGAACTTTACTAATTTTATTTTTCTAGGACTCATAGTATTCTTGAAAACCCTTGTTACAATCTTGAATACAAATCAGGGTTCTAAAATTTGTAATTACATTGAAGAGCCCTATAGGTTATGTGTATTTACAATATAATAGAAACTGATTAAACTACACCTATCTCATGTTCAAAATATACCCCTCAAGTACAACATCCTCTGACAAAGAAACCCTAGAATTTTAAACTTTAAACTTCTAGGTTCACCAATCTATAAATAGCAACAGATCGACATCATCCCTCATTTAACAAATAAGCTTTTACTAGTTTATAAAACCAAAAATAAATGAGAAAGAAGTTGATGAATAGCATTCAAGATTGAAAGGTAAGCAATCATTAACATGACGGAAAAGCATTTACCTGGTGAAAGGCCCTGGGGCATCCATCACAAAGTAGAAGATCTCCAAAATCTGCACATATTGTGCAAAGGTCATCAATTGTCAGTGGCAGAAAGCTTCTGAACTTTAGACAGGGACACCGACAATTCATGAAGAGACACCCCATTGGAGGTGTAGATGTTTAGGTAACTGGCAAAACACAAAAGGAAAGGTCACCCAAATATTCGAGAGTATAGGACTAAGGAATCAAACACTAAAGCAGTAACTCACGGTTTCTGCCTAGAAGCACAACCAACATGAGCTTCAAACTGTGAGGGACTGACCTGCCCATTAAATCTTTAAAGTTTAAGGTGTGTGGTGGAACATTTCAAGAACTCAAATGTATAAAGCAATCAGATGTACCTCACTGTTGCAACAACTACAGAATATTCCATTCCCCATTTTGCAACCCTCAAGCAATCTCAATAGAACTTTTATGGAAAGAAATTATATGGTTATAAGAAGTGTCAAACAAAGTTAAATTGACCATTTCAATTTTTCCAAGCCAAGGGTTGGAATTGTCCAATCGGACTAAATTTTGGGATATGAACCATCTATGGTAGGGCTAGCCTACCTGATGAGAGTTCAGATCTCATAAAGGTTTGCTACATACTATACAAAACATGTAGATCAATCAGAATGTGAGAGATCAATCAGGAAATTTAAGTTCATTAAAAGGCTGGAGGATGGCACAGCATATTCATAATTTTAAAGTCCCATTTTTAATACCTTTGCAACATCAAGCACATGTTGGCCAAGTACAGGATGCTTCCACTGCTCCCTATGGTGCAGCATGCCTAACTCTTGGATTTGACTGATTCTTAGGATCCTTGGTGAAAATGTGACTATACCTAATGGTCAGGGTGGATCTGATGATTTTCTTCCCTACACAGCTCTCCGTCAGCACAAGCAACTTTTTCAGTGTGCCTACACAAGTCAGCTAGTAGATTCCTATAAAATCCCAATATTATCCAAACAAATCATACTCTAATAGGTCACTATCCCTGAAATGCAAATCCACTAATCGAAAGATACAAACACATCACCTCTGCAACCTCAAATCCGATCCTGAAAATAAACAAAACCCACATCCGATATCTTCTCAAACCTAGATTAAAACGGCAAACCTAAATCAAATGTATGAATGTTCCCCCCTCAAACCAATCCCAAAAATCATCCAACATGATAAAAAACTGAAAACCCACATCGAATCCTCAGATCAAAATAGAGCAATTCCACCCCAAATCTAATAAAATCAGCAACACCTGGCTGAGTTTCCCTACAAATCAAACAAGAGATCCAATCAATCACCAAATCTCATGAGCTATTTGATGGGTTTTTTGACCGGTCGTGAGCCTCGCTGGACCAGTCGAAGGCTGGTGGTCGACCAGTCGTGAAAGACGAGTCGTGGCATGACTCAAAGTCCAGCAACTGTGGACTATTTTTCTTCGGGGTGCTCGACCAGTCGAAGGAGGTGCTCGAACGGTCGAAGGTGGCTCTCAACCGGTCGTGGACTCGGTTCAACCAGTCGAGGTTACGTAGATTTGTTCCGCGATTTTGCGTGGATTTCGTGTCGCAAGTCCTTTCGAACTAGGATGCGGAAGGGAGTTTCCTAAAACTATAAATAGGAGTTCCTAGGGCTTTCTAGGTATAACAAGAGGGTTTCCTAAAGCTTTACAAGGGATTTGCTAAAGGTTTAGGGCTATTAAAGGTGAGAGAGACAGAAAAAGAGAGAGAGGAAGCTTATAGAAGGGAGGTTCTGCTCGTGAAGGTTATCTACTGTGCAATCTATATCTCAGCGCTTTTATGTCCTCGTAATCGGTTAGATCTCTCCATTTTCTTTGTTTCTCTTATTGTTTATCCACTCCTGCATGAGTGAAGAAGGTTGTAATGTTTTACTTCATAGTGGATTGTTGATCTGGACGAGGTCCCGTGGTTTTTACCTCTTTGAGGGTTTTCCACGTAACAATCTCTTGTGTGATGTGTGGTTGATGCATTGATTATTTTCATTGCTTTATTATCCATAATTCTAGTTTGTTTTGGAGGGCTAGATCCTAAGGTTTTGTGCAAGGCCCCCAAAAAAGTGGTTTGAATGGGTAGAATCGGTTTTTGAATTATGGAAGGTGGCTCATTAAGGATGATCAGCCTCAATGGTTCTAACTAGACCATATGGAAGGCTAAGATGGAGGACTTGCTTTATTGCAAGGACCTATATTCTCCAATTTTAGGCATATCAACAAAATCCAATAATATGATTGATGATGATTGGAAGAAGATGGACTAAAAGGCGGTGGGGTTTATTAGACAATGGTTGGATGATTCAATGTTCCACCATGTGTCTGCGGAAACCTCAGTCGCTAGCCTATGGCTGAAATTATAAGGGCTGTATGAGAGGAAGACAACCGGTAATAAAATTTTTCTGATAAGGCGACTTGTGAATCTCAAGTTCAAGGATGGTGGTTTTGTGGCCGAGCACATGAATGAGGTCAGCAATATAGTGAACCAACTCTCCTCTATGAAGATGGTCCTGGATGATGAATTGCAGGCTTTACTATTGCTTAGTTCATTGCCTGACAGTCGGGAGACATTGGTGGTGTCTCTAAGTAACTCCGCGCTAGACGGAAAGATATCCATGGAATAGGTAACTAGCTCTCTTCAATGAAGAGATAAGGAGGAAGTCTCAGGAGTTTACTCAGCAAGAGGCCCTTGTGACACAGGAACGGGGGAGAGGAAAGAACAGGAATGGCGGGAAGGCCTGAGATAAATCAAGAGACAAGTCGAGTAACAGAAAAGATGTTGATTGCTGGAATTGTGGTAAGAAGGGCCATTACAAGCATGAATGTCGTGGTAAGAAGAACGACAAAAAAGGAAAAGGGAAGGAAGATGAATCATATTCCACTGCAGTCGCTTCAGATGATGATGTTGTAGTTATTCTTTCTGCAGATTATGATGTATGTCTCACGGCTACGAGTCAGGACACCGACTGGGTGATAGACTCGGGAGCTTCCTTTCATGTGACTCCACACAAGGACTTCTTCACAAGCTATAAGTCAGGTGACTATGGGACTATAAAGATGGAAAATTCTGGCGTATAAAAAATTATGGGAGTGGTGATATTTGTGTGAAAACCGATGTGACTGCACATTGGTTCTCAGGGATGTGAGACATATCCTAGACTTTCGCCTTAACTTGATGTCGACGGGAAGGTTGGATGATGATGGTTATGAAAGCCGATTTGCTGGTGGGCGATGGAAGCTCATCAAGGGTTCATTGATCGTAGCTAGAGGAAAGAAGTGTTGCATCCTGTACAAGGCAAGTGTCAGTATGTGCAAGGGTGGGTTGAATGCAGCGAAAGATTCAGCTATTGACATGTGGCAAAGGCGTCTAGGCCACATGAGTGAAAAAGGGCTTTAGGTACTAACGAGGAAGCGACTCCTTCCAGACGTGACAGGTACACCTCTCAAAACCTGTCTTGATTATTTATCAGGGAAACAACATATAGTTTCATTTGTTAAAACTGCTTCTCATGTTAATAAAGTGCATGTATTAGATTTAGTTTATTCTGATGTTTATGGTCCTATGAGGACAAAAACCTTGGGTGGGGCATTGTATTTTGTTACCTTTATAGATGATGCATCTAGGAAAGTTTGGGTTTATGCTTTGAAATCCAAGGACGAGGTCTTTGGTATGTTTAAATTGTTTCATGCTATGGTCGAGAGAGAGACAGATAGTCCATTGAAGTGCATCCGCACTAACAATGGTGGTGAATACATTGGCGACTTTCATGAGTACTGTAAGTCCCTGGGTATACGGTATGAACAGACGGTTCCCAAGACCCCCCCAGTAAAATGGTGTAGCTGAGCGAATGAATCGCACCATTGTAGAGTGAATCATATGCATGTTATCCCATGCGAAATTGCCCAAGACGTTTTGGGGAGAAGCAATGCACACGGCAGTGTATTTGATAAACAGGTCTCCATCAGCCCCATTGAATGGAGAAGTACCTGAGAAAGTGTGGACTGGACATGATCCATCATATAGTCATCTCAGGGTGTTTGGATGCAGGGCATCCGTTCACATACTGATTAGGTAACCTAATCTCCCCACCCCCAACCTAAAATCTACATTGTCCTCAATGTAAAAGATGTGAGCATGGAATGCACATGGGACAACGAAAGTAAAAAAAATGATGAGAAGATAGTACCTGAATGATGAATTGTGAGAGACTTTCCAAGAGATCTCAACATGAGAGCGGGTGAGCACGAGAGAAAAAAAAAACAACAAAAAAATAACAAGAAATAAAATCCTACCTATACCACTTTCGCAGGTGCTCTCGATTGCATTTAGCATATGCAACAAGCCTTTAAACCCCTAGGTTGCCCCTAGTGGACGAGTTGTAGTCTCGTGAGGGTTTACAGCAATGTTACCTACAAACATTGAACTCACTACTCATGCTGCAAAGTTCATCTTCTGGCCAGTATCGTGATAAATTTCTCAGTAGGTTTCTTAACAGGATCATCCAAAAGCCCTTTTTGCAATAGGCTTGGACGCCCTGGAGCTTGACTTTCCAGAGAAATTTATGTACCTCATAAGAAATTTTCCATTGCATTGCTTGAGGTAACCAGAGTATGTACGATTCACACATGTGAAGAAGTTTCAATGTTAGTATCCCATGGTGAATCGAGACTACAAGTAGATAAAGTTTAGAAAACTTCGCAAAAAAGTGATGTAGCCTCAACACATTTCGAAGTGTCAATCTTCGGTTCAATTTTCGCTCCTCCTCCTTTAATGGGAAACAATCGGGATCCTGTGGAAGGAGGGGCTTCAGAGTAAGGGTTCTCTCGGTCAGTGATGACTACCGAGATATCATCTTGCAAGGCATTTACTATGTCTCTTATCATGGGATCATTTGAATCTGCAAAGTGTGCCAAGCAATCATCTAAAGAGTTGGGACATTCAGCTGAGAGTGACTCATTTTCCACATTAGAGCTCGTGATGATCTGCCCCAGGAATCCATCGTCTTTAAAGGTAAATAGAGGTGTACTCTCTTGCTTCAAATTTCCGACGACAGGATAGAGGGTCAAGAGACGAAGTATTGAAGTGCGGACTCTGTTCATTGATACTACTCGGAAGAGGCCCTGGACTCGTCAAGATTCAACAATTCGGATGGTGGCCTCGATCGGGTAGTTTCAAATTCTGAGTCGTATCAAGTAGGTCATCCATCTCCCAAATCATATCATTCAATTCAAGAGAGTGGTCCAAACATGTCTCACAAAAGTTGGAAAGGTCGGTTCTAATGAGCTCATCTTCCACTTTTAAATCAGACATGTTAGGTGAGTGGAGTAGCTCAAGATGACCGATCACTTCGTGTGCTTCTTGAGCATTGACTGACCATACTTGAGATTGATTCCGTGGGAATTTGGGTCGTGCTCTCATGAATCTCATCCCAATATTTCTCGACTTCTAATTCGGTGCAAGACACACTTGAGATGGGATCGCTTTCCTCACAATCTATTCCTAAATTCGGTTGAGGTTCGAATGAACTAATCTCTACCTCATCATTGAATTCATGTGTGTCAAGTAAGGAGATGTGTCATCATCACTGTATTTGAAAGACACCCATGTATCTCCACCATTCTTTTGAATAGTCATCGAGATCGGCTCATTGGGAAATTGAACCACGTGCTCGTTAATGGAATCCAACTCCTTATTCCAAATTCCGTTTCACAAAAGCGAGTGAGGATCACTTTCCTGCATTGTATTTCTGGATTGGATTGTAGTTGGGATGCACGAGCTTCTTCTATCCTTTCCAGGTAGCGCGACCAAGACTTCCATTGCTTTCATCGCTTCCGCAACATGTTGGTTGAATTGTTCTAGATTAAAACATGAATCCTCTTGGATCGTTTCGGTTGGATCTCAAAGGTATGGGATCCAAGAGAATAATCATTACATGTTGTTGGTTCATCTTCCCGCTTTGATGGTTCCACTGATTATAGTCATACGGATCATAGGTGGGAGAATCGATGGTTGGTAATACTTATTATCACTCATAATATAATCACGCATTGTTTTCTTTTTCTCGATGGGTGATAGTAATTCTCACTCCCATAGTTATGATAACCCCAACATTCACGTACGGTCCGTGGGTGGAATTGTTCTCCGTATATGATCGCGTAAGGACTTCTTAACTCGGTGGCTCTTTGTATTCTAGGTCGATTCTCGATGATAGTTTCGAAAAGTTTTGAGACATTGGTGGATTTCTATCATAATCATCATCCCAATATAGATTATTCTTCTCGGCATCTTACCGACGTTCCCACTCGTGCATATACATGGTGAAACACTAACTCTTGAATCTAATCTAGAAGAAGCAAAATCCTACAAAGAATACGAGAAAGTAAATGAGAAGTTAGAAAGATGTTACCCGGACTAGAAGTTCCTATGTTAAAAACACCGCAAAACACAACAAAATAAGTTAGCTTCTAAATAGAAGAAATTTCTAAAGCAAACCAAATCTAAAGAGTTAGAAAATCTAGAAAATCAGAAAGAGTTTACCAAATTAGAAGTTCTATCTTAACAATCTACAAAATAGGAAATAAGTTAGTACTAAAAATAGAAAACAAAATTAAAAATTAAAATTAGTAAAATCCTAATCTTAAACTAACTCTAAATCTAATTAGTTTCAGAAAATCGTAGCCGTCGATCCACAGCAACTAGCGCCTTGGCTTGTTCACTCCCCAAGTGCAGGGTTGTGATGTAGTAATAACTCGGTAAGACCGAGGTCGAATCCCAAGGGACTGGAACTTGTACGCTTATCTGAAACTAAGTAGAAATAGAACTAGAATGAGATGAAAGCTAAACCAATTATGATTTGAGGAATAATGGTGAAATAATTAATCTAAAACTTTAGGAAAAATCAGAGAAGGAAACTAGGGATTCAGAGGATCCACTTGTAGGGATCAGGGAGATCTTATGCCTGTATTACAGTTTAGGAAATTAACTGAACTGCCTTTAATGTAATTTTGATAAGATGAAAGGTATATGAATTAGAATGGATTCCATCACCAAACCATGCCCAGGAGACAAAGCAAACAACGAATGAAACTAATTACTAACCAATCAATGTATGAAGGTTAGGAAGGGTACCAGACATCCAACCATGCCCGAGAGACGATGGTGAACAACGGGGCTTCCCGACGTCATAAACATAAAAGAAAAAGAACATGCTCAAAGCCATTGCGGACCCATTGTAATTTCGGTCTGAATGACCATTAAAGATGAAAACATTCCCTTAATAAAATTAAATCAAAATCGATCAGTCTTAAACAAAGGCACAAGCAAAGAGACCTCCCATCACGCTACAAGCTTCACCTCTTAGCCCTAGCTAAGAGGTTTAGCCACACATGATGCGGCTAGCTCTTAAATAAAAAAATAAAAAAGAAAAAGAAAAGAAAAGAAATCTACTCCCTCATCTCCTTGTCTTCCTCTCTCTCCCCTGCTCCAGCCGTCAGCCAAGCTGCTCTCTCGCTCCAGCCTCAGATGATCCCCCAGCTCTCTCTCTGACCACCTTTTATAGAAAAGAGAATGATGGTTGCCGTGCGTGGTTGAAACAGAGTTGGAGACTCTGTCTCTGTTTACGCAGCAAAACTGACGCATCGGACCTGTAATAATTGGTAGGCTTAATATTGACATCAGACGAGAAATCCACCCCGTCCAATTAACTTGCCTCGAAAAATCAGCCAGGAATGAAATGTTTTGGCTTGAATTAGGTGCGCCCACCGCACTTTTCAATTTGCCGTCAATCTCCCATTCAGCTGAAATCTTCGTACATTTGTTGCATGAAAATATTTCGACATCTAGGTGAAGGTATTGACCACCTAATGTGACAGATGAACGGTTCAGATCATTGAACTGGGCACTGAGTGGGACCCACTTGTAGACGCAGCCGGACGCTTTCGCTGACGCGTGCGAAGCAAGCTTCATTCACTTGCTGACGAAGCTGGTGGAGTCCACATCGTTGTATATTGAAGAAATCCAAGCCGTCCATTGAACTATACTCGAAAAACCGTTCAGTCCTGATAGATTTTAGCTCAAAACCGTGATGGCCTACGGTTCATTTGATTGCACCGTTGGTCATCTGCTCGGACGGTTGAAAACCGATCATTGTCAAATTTTCAAATTCTATCAGCTAGGAGTTAGTGATATGGGCCGTAGGAGTCTGATGGACGGTCCGGATTATGTCTCTGCGACACAGTGGTGGGCCACAAGCAACGTCCGCAACCTCTGTTCACGCGAAGAGTTTCCGTAACTCTTGTTTTGCACTGATGAGTGGTGGGGCCCATGATCGACATTGGACAGAAAATCCACTCCGTCCATTGTATTTACCATGAAAAACCGATCGGTTTTACTCGGTTTTGGATCTAGTTTACAGTGAATCACGGAGGTTTGTTTGGCGCCATCCAACCTACGTCGAAACCTTCATGTACACATGTCATCTGATAAGATCAGTAAACAAGCTGGGGTACGGTCGGTTTTTCCTGCTGGAGATAATGAACGGTGCGGATCATCAAAACTCGTGATTATGGTGGCCCACCAAAGCTGAGCGCAGCTCCCTGTCGCAGACGAAGAGACTATCTCCGTTTTGAAATCGGGTCAGCGCTGCTGACCGATTCTGTCGGTTCGGTGCGGCGCGGGAGTGCGTGGGCTGTACACGTGCGCATGCAAGGTGGGTCCCACTTTGATGTTTTCGAGAAATCCGCTCCATCCATCCATTTTGTCATATCATTTAACCCATAGGGACCGAAGATGAGGCCCATCCAAACAACAGGTGGGCCCGAATCATGATCCTGAGGGCTGATCTGTCCGTTAAGCCACTTCCACCAGGATCTAACAGCTGATATTTGGCATGTATGGTTAATTTATGGTCCTTAGGCCATGCATGAAGTCTTGAGCCGGACGGATGGTGGGAAACCCGTGATCTTGCATTCTGGACCAGTTCCAGGCCACTTGAGCTTTAGTTTCTTGATTTTTGCGGATCTCTGGTGTGTAAATTTCTTGATCTTGGTCCCCTGGAGTCCGTCCCTTGCTCTGGTGACTTTAGAACGTTAAATCCATGATTTAAACTCCCTTTTTCAGTTCATGCTTGCAAATACACTCTGCATCACGAACACGATAAAAGCGGGTCATTAAACGGCATCATGTTCATAAATCCAAGCAGTAACTAGGGTCTGATATGCAATATTTGACCCTCAACACATACCAAAGGACGAGAGGTCCAAACTCGATATGAAGATCAGGCAGTGTGTGTTCTTAGGGTACGGTGATGAAAAGTTTGGTTACAGGTTATGGGATCCGACCGAGAAGAAGCTCATCAGGAGCAGAGATGTGGTTTTCTTCGAAGATCAGTGTATAGAAGACATTGGTAAGCCAGAGAAGAACCGGCTTAGTTTAGGTGAGCTAGAGGACATGGATCCGGTTATTCCTCCCATGGTGCCTGATGATGGGGGAGTACAACAAGGTGCAGAGGACGAGAGAGTTCTCTCAGAAGATGGACCAGGGGAGTAGTCCCCACTTGATTTACCTGTTGAGCCATAGGTGAGGAGGTCATCTAGGGACAGACAACTGTCCAAGAGGTACTCGCCACATAGTACATTATGCTGACTGATGGGGGAGAGCCAGAAGATTATTCCGAGGCCCTAGCCGATGAACATAAGGGGGAGTGGTTGAAAGCTTTGCAGGAGGAGATGGAATCCTTGCATAAGAACCACACCTATGATATGGTGAAATTGCCTAAGGGCAAGAAAGCTTTAAGCAACAAGTGGGTGTTCAGAAAGAAGATTGAGCAGAAGAATTCACAGACGAGGTTCAAGGCTAGACTTGTGGTGAAAGGGTATGGTCAGAGGAAAGGCATAGACTTCGAGGAGATATTCTCACCAGTGGTGAAGATGACATCCATACGGGTGTTGCTTGGATTGGCGACTAGCATGGATCTGGAGATAGAGCAGTTAGATGTTAAAACTGCCTTTCTCCATGGTGACCTGGAAGAAGAGATCTACATGCACCAACCAGAGGGGTTCGAAGTCAAGGGCAGGCTGAGGAAGAGCTTGTATGGGTTGAAACAAGCTCTACGATAATAGTACAAGAAGTTTGACTCGTTTATGTTGAAACATGAGTATGACAGAATGGAGTTGGACCACTGTGTGTTCATGCGCAAGTTCTCAGATGGTGATTTCTTAGTTCTGCTCTTATACATTGATGACATGCTCATCATGAGAAAAGACATCAAGAAGATCGATAGGCTGAAACAGGGGTTGGGCAAGTCTTTTACGATGAAAGACTTGGGCCTGGCTAGACAGATCCTAGGAATAAAGATAACCCGTGACAGAAGTAGTAGGAAGCTCTGTCTATCACAAGATTGGTATATTGAGAAAGTCCTAGAGCGGTTCAATATGAATGCAGCGAAGCCGGTCAATACTCCATTAGATGATCACTTCAGATTGAGCGACAGGCAGTGTCCCAAGATAAAGGCAAAGGTAGAAGAGATACAGAAGATACCTTACGCGTCAGTGGTAGAAAGTTTGATGTATGCTATGGTGTGTATACACCCAGACATAGCATATGTGGTTGGTGTTGTCAGCCAGTATCTTGCCAATCCTGGCAAAGAGCATTGGGCAGCGGTGAAGTGGATACTGTGGTATCTAAGAGGCTCATCCAGGTTGAGCCTAGCTATGCTATGGTGATGGTAAACCTGTGTTAGAGGGCTACACAGATGCAGATATGGCAGGTGACATAGATTCCAGGAAGTCTACATCAGGATTCATGTTCACGTTTGCAGGGAGAACAGTTTCTTGGCAGAGCAAGCTACAGAAGGTCGTAGCATTATCGACGACAGAGGCCGAATACATTGTAGTCACAGAGGCATGTAAAGAGATGCTTTAGATGAAGAGGTTCCTACAAGAACTTAGCCTGAAGCAAGAAGAGCACGTGGTCTATTGTGATAGTCAGAGTGCTATACACTTGAGCAAGAATCTAAGTCAGCATTTCAAGTCAAAGAACATAGAGATTCGGTATCACTGGATCAGGGATACTTTGGAACAGAAGGTGTTACAGTTTGAGAAGGTCCACACGGACGATATTGGGTCAAACATGATGACTAAGGCTTTACTCAAGGGCAAGTTTGAGTTTTCTAGAAACCTGGCCGGCTTGAAGAAGGTGGATCCCTCCTGGGTCAAAAAGGGAGAGATTTGATGGGTTTTTTGACTCGTTGTTGACCGGTCGTGAGCCTCGCTCGACCGGTTGAAGGCTGGTGGTCGACCAGTCGTGAAAGACGAGTCGTGGCACGACTCGAAGTCCAGCGACTGTGGACTATATTTCTCCGGGGTGCTCGACCAGTCAAAGGAGGTGCTCTACCGGTCGAAGGTAGCTCTCGACTGGTCGTGGACCCAGTTCGACCAGTCAAGGTTACACAGATTCATTCCGCGATTTTGTGTGGATTTCGTGTCGTAAGTCCTTTTGCAAATGGGATGTGGAAGGGAGTTTCCTAAAACTATAAATAGGAGTTCCTAGGGCTTTCTAGGTATAACAAGAGGGTTTCCTAAAGCTTTACAAGGAATTTGCTAAAGGGTTTAGGGCTATTAAAGGTGAGAGAGACAGAGAAAGAGAGAGAGGAAGTTACAGAAGGGAGGTTCTGCTCGTGAAGGTTATCTACTGTGCAATCTATATCTCAGCGCTTCTATGTCCTCGTAATCAGTTAGATCTCTCCGTTTTCTTTATTTCTCTTATTGTTTATCTACTCCTGCGTGAGTGAAGAAGGTTGTAACGTTCTACTTCATAGTGGATTGTTGATTTGGACGAGGTCCCGTGGTTTTTACTTCTTTGAGGGTTTTCCACGTAAAAATCTCTTGTGTGGTGTGTGATTGATGCATTGATTATTTTCATTACTTTATTATCCATAATTCTGGTTTGTTCTGGAGGGCTAGATCCTAAGGTTTTGTGCAAGGCCCCCAACACTATTTAAACAAATAACCAAACACCCAATCGAAAATCTCCATCGAAGCATTGGAACGAGACCCTATTGGACTGGTAACATCTTCTACAATCCACATAAGCAATCAAAAGAAAACCCATCTTAAATTTTAGTCAAAAAATACAAATAGAAAAAAGGAAAATAAACCTGAGGGAAAGTCTCGCTCTGAGCCCATACGCTTCCATCATGTCCGATGATTGCCGCAGCCGTGAGAAATGGCTTTATCTATACAGAGATCTTCTTCTCATTCTCCTTCTTATTCTCCTTCTTGCGGCGAAAGGGGGTTTTGAAGATTGAGAGATGGGTTTTGGGAGGTCTGCTGCGTGTGGGAGAAAAGGGCAGACTGAGATGGAGAGGCTGAGCGCGTGAGGGAGAGCCAGAGATCGAGAGAGGGAGAGGGAGATGGAGAGGCTGTGTGAGAGAGAGATGGAGAGAGACTGAGAGATGGGTTTTGGGAGGTTTGCTGCACGCGGGATGAAAAAAGGGCTGACTAATTTCGATTTGGGAGCGCACGTTTCATTTTGGGAGGGGTGCGTGACGGACGGCCCACAAAGACTTTGGGTTTTAGGACTGTGGGGCCCACCATGATGTATTTTATTTATCCACTCCGTCCATTAATTTTAAAATACTATTTTAAGTTTTGATACAAAAAATGAGTCAGATCGAAGCTGTAAGAAGACTACACAACATATTAACAATATAAATTTAATTTTTATTATTTCTGATGGTGTGGTCCACTTATACCTGTAATCTACATAATTTTTGGGCTAATTGACTGAAATTATACATCGGAATTGATGGGAGGCTTAGATCAAACACATATATTTCAATGGCCCTCATAGAGACCCTTAAACATTATAAATATTTAATAAGGTTTTGGTGAGGATGTAGGCTTTAGCTATAGATTAATTAGGATTTAGCTACGGATTAAATCTGTAGCATAATTGCTACGGATTTAATCCGTACCCAAAAGCTTTCAAAGTCCGTAGCCTTTGCTCGATTTTTTGGTAGTGTAATTCACCGCGGGGTGTTCATGGTCAACTAGAGATCAGTCCTGGGATCACTAAAGTTTCTTCGGATCTTGGCTACCAGATCAAATTCAAGAAACTTCATGGGCTTATCCGAAAGGGACCCCTCTAAGAAATCGAGGTCACTCATCTGCTGAATCCTATTGGACTGCCTTGATGGTTGGAGTGCTGGAAAGAATTGATAGACTGAACTAGATTTTGGATCTAGTTCTCCCATTCTCTTAATTCTGATTAATGTTTAGAGAGAAAGGCTTGATCAGACTGATGTGTCTATTTCTTTCAATTTTTGTTTGATCCATGGTTATGTTCACTTGGACATCAATCCAACCTTCAATGGTACAACTGCTTCGAACTTCTATGGAGAGATCTCGTATTTGGGAAGGACTATGACAGACAACCTCACCAAAGATATCATTCCCAGATTTGTGATAGATCCGTTCTCTTAGGGGGTCTCTTAAAAACATGCTAAGCACGTTGCCACATTAATGGGCATGATAATCGTGATCACGTGGTGTGTAATGATTTTCTTTCCTAAAGGCAGGCATAAGAGCTGGTGCGTTCACATGAATAGTTGAATGCATATCACCAAAGGAAGTTAAACAAAGATACTCTCGGGTGAGAGTAGGTTTTGTGCCAGTTGCGATCACGTGGTATTGACAAATAATGGCTTGTGATTGGCCCATGTTATGGCACCAAAAATGAGTGTAAACACTTGTCATCTGTCCCACATGAGTATTGGCTCTGCCTATTTTTTAGTGTATGTTCTAACATGATCTAGCAAAATGAATTGAATGGGTACAATTTCTCACAAACATTATTGTGGTCCCGCCTAGCTCTCTATCATAGGAAGTTACTAGGAAAGTTTAGGCTCACAATCCACATACCCCATGCTAATGAGGGATGGGCAGCTACGTTGCAAGATTTAATTTACCTGCAGTCCACTTTGAGATTGGTGCTAGTGAATTATATCCCATGGGGTGGTGTGCATTAAAGTAGGCTCTATGTTTAAGAGGCCTACTGTCCAGTCAAATCCAGTCATGTCGCCATTCGTCTATGTCCTCTTGGCACTACCAAAATGATATGGCATCACACTTAGTTTAAGATTCATTTATATGATACGATTGTCTTTTTTTTTTCAAGAATTCACACCAACCATTTAAGGCCACCATGGAATCATGATTATTTTTATTTTTATTTTTATTTTATTTTTAAGGCACATTGTTTCTTATTAAACTCCCTCCTATCACTAGTTAAGCCTTTATTTTTTTTTTTAGTTCATGAGATATATCATTTCCCACTTTCAATCTAAGAAAGAAATTCTAGCACGATAAAATAAAATGAGCTTCTCAAGGGTTAAGCGCAAATGTATCACTATCCATCTTTGATCACCTCACATGTGCCACATGTTTTACCATCAATCTTCTATATATTACACTCCACATGTGTAAAGCATCCCACATATGCTATGGTGCCACATACAATACCATACATCTTCTTTTGCACCCCACATATGCTATAATGCATCACATGTACTGCCATTCATCTTCTCTTGTGGTGCCCCCACATGTGCAGAGCACTCCAAATGGCCAAATTTGCTATATGTGCTATATATATATATATATACACATATAAATATATTTTTTTTGTTAGCTTGTTAGTACACCCTACTGTCAGTTCACACTTCGCTGTTAGCCACCCCCACTAGGGAATCGATACCATGACCTCAGTGTTGAAACGAGGTATCTTTTACTCGGTCTACCACTTTAGCTATGGATCAGGGTGTAGTGCTATTGTTTGTCTTCAACCACACCAAATATGCCACATTTGCTAGTATTGCCAATGTGCACAAGTGTTTCCATCTAGTTTTAAATGATTGCATGTTAAACGTACTAATGTGTGCCTTGCACTCTATGTGCCACTGTATAACTTCAAGCACCTCACGTTTGTTAGGGTAGTGCATGCCCTAAAAAATCATTGTTTATTTTCTCATTGACCTATCCTTTATAAATTGATTATCTATTAGGCTACTTAGTTTGTGTGGGACATGATTATCATTATGGGTTTGTTGTTCTTAGGTACCCATGAGATTAGAGACATTGATTTGTGGCCAGGGATAACTGATCCATGGATCTTAATACCTGGACCATGATCACATAGGAGCTTGGACACACTTGTACCATCCGGAATAGTCATCTTGTGTGATGAGACTGAATTGATATGGGATCTCACCCTCCTATACCAGTGATATATTGGAGAGAAAGACTCCATCCATTAGGAGATCAGCAAAGACCACATCCAAAGGTTTTCGGCATACAAGTATAATAACATGATGGATAATTTGTTTTTTCTTTTGAAACTTGTCATGATTATGCAAGTGATTCTTTTAATTAACTGAAATGGGATTTCGAAAAGTTATATCCCACCACATTTTATAAAAAAAAAACCTATTAACATATACTATATACGTCCCAATTCAAAGTTCAAGCACTTACATATGCTGCCTGTGTTATCATCCATCTTCAAGCATTATACATGTGCAAGTGTATTAATGTAATCTAATGCATTCTATAAACTTTCTAAACTGTTTATATATATATATATATATATATATATATATATATATATATATATATATATATATATATATATATATATATATATATATATATATATATATATATATATATATAAACATTTTCTATTTTGCCAAACAACAACTTTCAAAATAAATGTTAAATTTCTATAATCTGGTTGAAAAAGAAACTAAGAAAACATTATTTATTTTTTACATCAACAGATTGATTATATAAATCCTTTGACAATTACCTAATCTTACTCACACAAATTCTTATCCATTGTAGCCCTACGTCTTGAACAGTCCTGATCAATCTACACATGGCCCAGCCAGCAGGCTACAAGTTCAGTGGTCCACTGAATATAAACCTAGCTTCTTTTCGAATAAAAGGGAGCCTTTGAAGGCCAAGGCAAGTAACTTTATGACTGAAGTATTCTTAACCCATTTCTGATATCTGCCCTGTCAGAACCACTCTGTCCACATGGTAAAAGAATGTCTTTTTTCTTCTTTTCCTCTTTCCTATTTTACTGATGAGTTGAAATTTTTTATTTTTCTTTCTTCCAATCTTTCTTTCTTTGTTTTGGCAAAGCATAGGGGAGATACGCCTGCACAAAGAAATCCTGGAGGCGTCAGAAATCCTGCATGAATCAAAAGTAATTCTAACAGAACCATGCAAATTGCCAGAAACTACTGAGATGGCTGAAAAATTATAAATGGCACTGATCCGACTCCTGCCATAAGCGGACATTTGATGGGCAGATAAAAGGGAAAATATTAGCTTCCACAAATCAAAGGTCCATTAATCTATCGGCTTTGGTTACCGCAATTTCTACGGTCTAATATGAACTTTTATGGACGAATGCATGTCTAATCGGTAGGGTGGTCTTTATGTTACATCCCATCTGTCCATTCATTTACTCTGTTCATTTTAAGGTATGTGCAAATACAGGAGAGCGGATTACGTGAGACTCCTGGCTGTGGAGCCCACTGTGATGTATGTGACTACATCCACGCCATCCATCTGTATTGAGTGCTCTATTTAGGGCATGATCCAAAAAATAATGCAGTTCCAAATCTCAAGTGGACCGTGATACAGGAAACAGCAGCAACTTATCATTAAAAACTTCATGCGGGCCACTAAAGTTTTATATCAAGGTAATATTTGTGTGGTCTCTTCATCCATATCTTTGTGACCTTATCAACAAGTTGGATGGCAAATTCATGGCCCCATGAAGTTTTTAATGGTGGGGATTCAATCACTACTGTTTACTATGGTATTAGTCTACATATGATTTAGATCTGCTTCATTTTTGGGATCATGCCCAAAAATAAGCTTTCAAAAAGATTGGACGGTGTGGATTTAAGGCACATACATCATTGTGAGCCCGACAGTCAGGGGTCTCACCCATCTCGGTGGATCGGGGTCTCACCTAATCCACTCCCAAAAGCAGGTAGGAAAACCCAAACTTAAGTAGGCCACACAAAAATAACAGTGAGGGCATATTTGGTAGCGTGGATTCAGAACCCTTGATTTTGGAATCCTCCTATTAGGTTTATCACCTAGAATTTATAATCCCCTCTGATCCAAAAGTAGCTATGCATACAATATTTATGGGGTTTAAATTTAATTGCTAAATAAACTTTAATATCTCTAATTAGTGTATATATGTAATGATTGACACAATGGTTGTAACAAACCTGTTGAAATATATACTTTGCCTAAAAATGATGAAATTCTAAGTCTCGGATGGGCCAGAAGCACAAGATCACATCGGAGTGACTAGACCATGATTTGGAACAGTTGATTTACATGGATAATGTGTTTGGATGGAGCATATCATCATATTAAAATTATTATGGTGATGCAATTGATAATCTAATTATTTTGGGATATCATTAGTGGGCCGTGTGACCGATAGATTAATAGTCTACTAACACACATGTTACACGTGCAACTCTTAGAAGGATTTTAAATGTAATCCAAGCTTTCAGTGTGGATTTCAAATCCTCAGTTACTTTATGGGCCAAATATACAAGGGGATTTGAAATCCCCTCAAACTTTCTTGGGAGCCAAATTTTTTTAGATCCCCTTGATATGAGTTGGATGACATACAAAGATCACCAAGGCTGCCCAATGGTGGGCATTACCATCTCTACTTTTTCCTATCATGTGGCCCACTTTAGTTTTTAATCTTCCTGTTTGGGCTGGCGCGGGTTGCGTGGACGAACTTGGGTAGCCTGTTGACGTGGCAAAGTTCTGTGGGTCTCATCATGATATATGTGTTATATTCACACCCTCCATCTATTTCACGAGATATTTTTAAGGCATGAGCCAAAATATTGAGGCACATCCAAAGCTCAAGTGGACCACACCACAAAGGTAGTAGGGTTTGAATGCCTACAAGTGAGAACTTCTTGGGGCCATACAAGTTTTGGATCAAACTGATAATTGTATTTTCTTTTCATCAAGGTCTATTTGACCTAATGAACATGTTGGATGGAAAATAAACTTCATAATGGGCCCTAAGTAAGTTTCAATGGTGGGCATAATTGTCCCCATTGCTTCTTGTGGTTTGGTCCACTTGAGCTTTGGATCTGCCTCATTTTTTAGCTCATGCCCTAAAATGATCTCACAAAATGGATGGACTATGTGGATATAATGCATACATCATGGGTGGGGCCCACCGAACTTTGCCATGTGAACCCACCATTGAGGTCAGTGTTGTGTTCCACTCCATGCACACATTAGTATTGCCACACCATGCCATCCGCACTCATTTGGACTCATGTCTTAAAATGAGTTGGCGAAAAGGGATGGATGGAGTAGATATAACACAAATATTATAATGACCTAACATTACTGTATTACTAGTACTATGCAGTTGGTGTATCAAACATGGGGTGTCAAGGGGGCGGGCTAAGGTTGGGGCAAGCTTTGTGTTAGAAAAGAAGTGAACCTTGTACACAACGGAGGATAGAAGAAAAAGATAATGAGACGATCAGATGGCTTGACTTAAATAGTCAATATCTCAAGACAGATTTGCTGCCCTTTTTTTGGTAGTTCTAGCAAGTACAAATGTAGGAAATTTGTAAATTGTCTTCAAGATACAATGAACTCTCAATCCGAATTTCAATACTAAAATTTGCACATTTAAGTGTTGAACAAATCTCTAGATTTGACACCGATATGCCTTTAAGATATTAAAAAAAACTTAGCAAGAGGTCAGATCGAGAATACTTGCATAGAATATGATATAATCTTAAGGATTAGTAGTATAAACTTCTGGATTATAGTATCTATGATTTAAATGAAGGGTTATGG
This sequence comes from Magnolia changhungtana, assembly GCA_030180095.1. Lineage (NCBI taxonomy): Eukaryota > Viridiplantae > Streptophyta > Magnoliopsida > Magnoliales > Magnoliaceae > Magnolia > Magnolia changhungtana. The sequence continues at coordinate 226,759 of JASAUF010000441.1, read as the reverse complement.
ATTTTTTTTTCTCTGAAGAGATGCTAATGTGCCTCTTCAAGAAATCCATACTCATTCACAACGAACAATTGTCTTTCATAAAAGGACGTGACTCTTTGTCCAATGGCGGTTATTTCTGTACCCATTCAGACAAAAATAGTTATTCAACAGTAAAAACTGTAGCCACATGTTCTAATCATCTTAACTATTGCCATATAAGCAATATGTGACATAGGTGCTACATGTACAACCATGTCACAGTCACTCTCAATCAACACTAAGGTTAAAATACATCATGGTAGATCCTAGTTCAATTCAAGTTGCACCATGGCTCAAAAATTATTTGAACCAGTGCCAAAAAGACTAATTAAGGCTCTTTTAGCTCCATGCGATGATACGCATGTGCGAAATGTTAAGTGCACTTAATAATGCACCAAAAAGCGCCCAAGAAGCCCTATGGCCCATGCCGCGCGTGCAAGCGATGCTTCACACCGTCCTTGAGAAGATATGAACCCTGGTCGCAGAAGTAAAACCCCTTCTCTTACCATCTGACTGCACACTCTATTTATGGAAAGTTTTAATTATTAATATATTTATTTACTTATTAAAATAAACTTTTATTTTTGAAATTTATTTTTTATTAAAAAAAAAAACACAACGCTTTGTCCAAGTGGAGCCCCATATTTTTCAACCTAAGCCTAAACTTGGCCTACACCAGTGACAAGCCAGAATAGTCCAGCCTGAGCCTAGCTCTAAATGTGCATCGGGCTTGCCCCAGATTGACCCCAAGCCCAAGGTAGAAGAAAGTCTTTTTAAAAGAAAGGGAGAGAAATAGGTTCTTTTGATTTTGGTATTTTCTTAGGGCCTTGTCTTAGAAGGAGGGATCGAAGGAAGAGAGGAGGGAAATCGTAGTGCCATTGGCGAATGCTAGATTATTGAGAGAACTTTTTTTTTTTCTCTCCCTTTTCTCTTCTAATTTTCTTCTTATTATTATTTTTAAATAATGAAATAGAGCTTGTAGGGACATAAGTGTCATTTATCTGCTATAATGGCCAAGCATAATTGTTGTAAAGGTCGACCTTCGCTGCTGTAACGCTGGGCATTTGGAGGAGATGAGAGGTGTGGGTCTGAGGAGGGATGGAGAGAGAGAGAGAGAGAGAGAGAGAGAGAGAGAGAGAGAGAGAGAGAGAGAGAGAGGGTTCATAGGAGGCGTGGCTTGGAGGTGAGAGATCGAGAGAGGCGGAGATAAGATCAAGCGAGGCTGATGGGCTTTTAGACATCTAGTCCAAACCTGACTTAGTTTAAAAATGGGCCTAAAATTTAAGCCCAAGCCTAGCCTCGAGCCAGATACTCTTATCCAAGTTTAGCTTGATCCAGGCTGAGGTCAGAAGCCCAACAGGTCAACCCGGTTCATTTACACCCTAAATCAAACATCACTAATAGAGTATCCAATAAGGGGAGATGCTATAATAGTGCTTAAGGGGCACAAATTAGGTGTGGTGCAACCCTAACCATGGGGCCCACCTTAATGTATGTATTGTATATCTATGTCCTCCATTCATTTTGCTTACTCATTTTAGGGCATGAGCTCAAAATCTCAACTGGACCACACCATAGGAAACAACAGTGATTGAACACCTACCATTAAAAACTCCTTACGGTCCACAACAATGTTTATTTGTCATCCAACGTGTTGATAAGGTCATGCAGACCTAGATAAATGGGAAATACAAATATCAGCTTGATTCAAAACTTTTATAGCCCATGAGAAGTTGTTATTATTATTATTATTATTATTATTTTTAATGGTCAATCATGTGATGACTGGCTTGTTTTTCCTTTTGAAACATGGCATGATCATGATAGTGGTTTTTATGATTAACTAAATACGGATTTCAAAAAGTTGTTTATGCATGTTGTGTTTCATAAATCAATCCATCAACATTTGCCATGTATGTTGCAATTCAAATTTGAGTGCTTACACACGCCATGTATGCCACTATCCATATTCAAGCATCTCACATGCACCGTGTGCTAATCCAGTACAATCTAGTGACTACTTAGATTTTTTTTTATTTTTTTATTTCTCTCTAAATTTTTGCCTAACAACGAATTTGAAAATAGAACCTAAATTTTTAGAAAAATATTGTTGACAAAGAAGTTAAGAGAACAATATTTCCTTTCTCACAATTTTTTAGAGATAAGATTTCCTAAAAAGGCTTTTTTTCCTTTCCTATGACTTTTGTTATGAAAAAAATACCTACAACCAATAGGTAGGTATGCCCAACCACAAAAGAAAAGGCCAAACAAAAAAGCTATAGGACTAAACAAAAAACATGAGACAAGAGGCACATATTTATATGGTTCACTAATATGCTTATGTTCATGGGGCAACAACACATTTTTTTATTTTTTTTATTTTTTATTTTTAAGTTAAAACAAGAGAAAATGAAAATACATATTTTACATCTCTTATACTCTTCTTGTATGCAAAAACCCTTTAGTACTAAAGAACACCCCTAAAGATTATTTGCATGATATCATTTCTCTATGGTGCTCTCCTTATATGGACCACTAGTGGCGATAGCATATCAGAAGCCTAGTAAAGCTAGGCTTCACTGTACATATGCATGGTCATGCGCGCGTATACTTGTAATGATGTGTATGAGAGAGAGAGAGAGAGAGAGAGAGAGAGAGAGATGTGTATCAGGAAGAGAGAGAGAGAGAGAGAGAGAGAGAGAGAGAGAGAGAGATATGATTCTTATCAGGAAACATGGTTCCTAGTGAGAAACATTTACCTCCTCAATATTCTCTAACCTCTAGATTTTTTTATTTTTTTTTAAATAGTACAAAAAACATTATCAATAAAGCTTTCTAAACATCGCCAATTGCTATATAACAACAAGCTTAAGAGAGATCCTATACTAAACAAAATTTTCCCTTGCAATAGGCTTTGTTGATATATCCACCACGTTGCTGTTGCTGTAAATATTCTATAATGAGACCTGTCCATCTATCACAATATCAAGAATAAATTTATATTGAACATCAATGTACTTGATTTGAGTATGAAATACTAAATTCTTTTCCAAGTGTAATGCACTTTGATTGTTATTATGTTTAAATTTTAATTTTTATATCAACCTCTTCAACTAATACTTTCTTTGCATGTTTGTGCAGCTTACATATACTCTACTTCAATAAGAGACATAGTATGTATATACTTTACTTCAATAGTAAGCGAGGCTATTACTGATGAGAACTTTCTGCTAATTCAAATGCAAGTAGAATTAAATGTAAAGATTGGTGGTCATGTTATAATATCATATACCAACAATTTGTGTGATGATTACATGATATTATATATCAACAGATTGATTACGTGAATCCTTCACAATTAAGTAATATTACTTATAAAAATTCATTATCCATGGTGGGCCCTACCTCTTGAACAAGTAGTGGTGTGCTGAATATTAAACTTCCCATGTTTTGGAAAAAACGGAGCTGACATCTGCCCTGTCAAAACCACGTTGTGCAAATGGTAAAGGAATGTCTTTTTCTTCTTTATCTGATTTCTTTCTTTTAGACTGACACTGCTGTCTCTGCCAATTCGACTAATGAGGTGAAGGTTTTTCTTCCTTTCGGTTTTGTTTGTTTTTTCTTTCTTTCTTTCCATCTCTTGACAAAGTCAGACGAGGTGATATGCATGCACGAAGAAACTCTACACGCATCATAAAAGTAATTCTAATTGAATCGTACAAATTGCGAGAGACAACTCAGATGGCTGAAAATATATAAAAAGGTCGACCCCATCACTGAAAATATATAAAATTGTACCATGAGGCCGACCTCATGGGAACTTCCCATGAGGTTCAGTTAGGTGGGCCCTAATGTGATGTGAACATCGACCCCATCAGTCAGATGCATCATTCTATGTTGGTCATGGGCTTAATAATCAGGTCAAATTCATGACTTAAGTGGGCCACATGGCATATAACATTTGAGATGGGTTAGCTCCCGTTAAAACCTTTGAGATCGCTTGTTGGGCCAACCAAGATGTGGTTAAAAAAACCAGCTGAATTTTAAGATTTCCCATAATCACTCATCAAATAGAAGGTATAGTGGCCCACACAGCTGGACCTCACCAGAAGTTATGGAATATATATATATATATATATATATATATATATATATATATATATATATATATATATATATATATATATATATATATATAGGGAAAAGGTACTATGCGCTCGAGCTGATGGGACCGTATCATGAGGTCAAGTGTGTGGGCCCCACCGTGATGCGTTTCGAACATCTACCCCATCAGTCAGATGCACCATTCCATCGTGGGCCTAGGTCTTAAAAATCAAGTCAATCCGTGACTTGTGTGGGCCACACCACATACAAAAGTTGAGAGGGGTCGTGCACCATTAAAACATTCAAAATCATTTTATGAGCCCACCGAGATGTGGTTTGCAAATCCAGCCCATCCATTATGTGTGTCCCACTTGGATGAGGGTTCAGACCAAGTTTCAGACGCATGAAAATTTCAAGTGTGCCCCACCAAGTGCTTTTATATGTTTTTGGCATGTCTTCACATGCTTTTAGATGGTATGGCCCACCTGAGTTCCGTATACGGCTGATTTTTGGAATATCCCATAATTTAAAGGGGACCCATCAAATGCACGATGTTGATGGTCAACACACATCACGGTGGAGCCCACATAGCTCGACCTCATGGGAGCTTATCGTGAGGTCGAGCGCATAATACCTTTTCTCACATACACACACACACATAGATATACACACACGAACCGTAACACATGAGATTTCGTACGCACTAATGCATTCATATAAGCCGTAAAGAGACTTCATGCACATTGAGGCCAGCTTACTAGCTTGTAAGCTAGGGGTGGGTCCACCACAATAATTTCGTGAAATCCACTATGACCATAAGGTTTGTGATGAAAATTTAGCCACATAATTCAAAACCCAGTTAGACTCATGATTTAGGTGGGCCACAATAAAGGAAAAAGTGGGAGAAGAGAGTACTTATTGTTGAATTTTTAAAGGGCCCATGAAATCCACTCCAACCATTACCTTTCTCATGAATATTCATGCATGGTTATAAAAAAAATTAGGCACATATATAATTTATGTGGGCTACAACAAGTGAATTAATTTGGATGGTAAGCATCCTCCCACACTATTTTCATTAATGTGCCCTACCTAAATTAGGGATTATGCTGATGTTTGATCCCTACTGATAATTTTTTTATCACCCACCTCATGGCTGGAGTGGATTTCACATACATGTCGAGGTGGGCATCCTCAACCCATCCTATTGGCATAGGATGGTAGGACTAACAGGACGTGGATTCCGTTATGCATGTGAACGTCTACCATTAAAAATTTCTTAAGGGCCACGAAAGTTTTGGATCAAGCTTATAATTGTTTTTTTCCCTTCATCCATGTCTTTAAGATCTTACGATCAGGTTAGATGACAAATAAACATCACTGTGGGGTCTAGAAAGGTTTCAACAGTGGAAATCATTATCCCCACCTTTTTCTGTGGTATGATCCACCTGATTTTTGGATATGCTTCAATTTTGGGCTCAACCCCTTAAATTGGATGAAAAAATGGATGGATTACGTGGATAAACCACATACATTCAAGGTGGTCCCAAATGAGTTTACTCAATAAAATAAGAGTGTACTAAGTAACTCAATAGGCAATCCGATTTCGACAATACGGACCTTGTTATTGTTTGTGCTCGTGACCCGCACGATGATGGTTTATCCAAGTCCATCCACTTTGCTAGCTCGTTTTATGACATAAGCTCAAAAAATGAGTTAGATCCAATCTAAGGTGGACCACAACACAGAAAACAATGGTGATTAAACGCCGACCATTAAAAACTTCCTAGGTTCCACTATAATGTTTAGTTGATATCCAACTTGTTGATTATGTCATACAGCCTTGGATGAAGGGAAACACAAATATCAACTTATTTTAAAACTTTTGTAGCATTTAAAATTCTTTTAATGGTGGGCGTTCAATAACTACATTTTCATGTGGTGTGGTCACATCAATAGTACATGCATAAATTTTAACATGGCAGATATTGGTTGGAATGGATGTCACAAACGAATCACATTGGGGTCCACCCTCAACCTACTGTCTAAGTAAGCCGGCCTTAGTGCGCACGAAGTCTCATGTAGTATGGTTTGTAGGAGACCACTGCTATATATATATATATATATATATATATATATATATATATATATATATATATATATATATATATATATATATATGAGGTTGACTTGGTGGGAACTTTCTAGGTGATGTGTGGGCCCCACCGTGATGTCTGTCGAACATCTACCCCATCAGTCAAATGCACTATTTGAAGGTGGGCCATTGGTTTAAAAATCAAGTCAATCTATGACTTGGGTGGGCCATACCATATACAACCGTTGACAAGGGGTTACCTCCCATTAAACATTCATAATCATTCATTGGGTTAACACGTGGACGTGGTTCACAAATCAAACCCATCCATTGTATGTGTCCCAATTGGATAAGGGGTCGAACCAACTTTCAGTTGCATCCAAAACTCAAGTAGTGGGCCCCTCAGGTGCTTTTATATGTTTTAGGCATATATTCATGTGGTTTTAGATGTTATGTCCCACTTGAGTTCTTTTTTAGATACCCCGTAAGTTAAAGGGACCCATCAAATACACAGTATTGATGTTAGACACACATCACAGTGGGGCCCACATAGCTTGACCTTGTGGGAAGTTTCCATGAGGTGGACCTCATAGTACCAATTACCATATAGGGTATTATCCCATAAATGAAACTCACCCAAATCTTAGGTGGACCACACAACCTGAAAGAATAATGATTGAAACCCACCATTAAAAACTTCATGGATTCCACCTTAATGTTTATTTGCCATCCAACCTATTAATAAACTCATAAACACCTAGATGAAGAGACCACGCAAATATCACCTTGATCCAAAGCTTTTGTAGCTCACAAGAAGTTTTTAATGGTCAATCACTAATGTTTCTATATTATCGGTTTATCTACGATTTGGAACTACTTCAATTTTTGGATTATGCCCTACAATGAGCTTTCAATAAGGATGGACGGCGTGGATATAGTCACATACGTCACAGTGGACACCACAGTTCAGCGGTCCCACCCACCTGGTTAGATCCGATGGCGCTGTGATGTGGGCCCGAAAGAGCTTAGGCCGTATCCTAGTGTCGGGTGCTACACGCAATTCCCCTTCCTCGTCGCTTCTCTGCTTGATACGGTATTGCATTTACTATCGTCTTATTAGCCGAAAGGACAGAGAAGGAGATGAGGAATGTGGAAAGCGTGATGAAGGAGAACCCTTCTAACATCTGTTAATGCTGCCGCGACGGCTGCCTGCAAGTCATCGTGGCTATCAACATCCGCGATGAACCGTAACACTCGTACTGGTTTACAACACCCAAACTCTAGGGGCCCACCATGCTTATAAGCAACATCCATTCCGTCTATCATACTCTTATTTTGTATTAGGCAATGAAACATAAAATCAACGGTATCAACGATCACGTGGAGGCAGACCACGTAAAACAATGAAAGGGGATACTAACCATAGGTTCGTTGGTGGGCCACTATAGTCTCTGTCTTTATCAAATCATAAGTTTGGCTCAGTTTTGCCTTCTTGGGGGCACTAAGTACTGGATGGATGGTCTGGAGCTTTGATTTAGGTGACTTCGGGCCCTATTTAGCTGAGGCAGCGCAGCCAGATTGGAGTGGTCCAACCTACATATCTAGTAATCGGTTGAACGGGGCTGATCAAGAACTAAATTATTTTCTAATATGTTTTGTGTGGCTCAACTACTAAATTCATAAAATTATTATAAGATGCAGAGATTAGATTGGACCGCTGGTCAGATTTGAAGCAAGGGAAAGCATGTTTGAAGGTTTGGTCAACTAACTGAGAGAGATTAGGTGCACCGGGCCTCACCTAAGATAGTACAACCCTGATTGTGAGGTCCACCTTAAGATTTGTATGCTATATCCACACTATCCATCATTGTTTTTTTTTTTTTTTTTTGTATCCAATCATTTTAAGGGATGAGCATAAAGGTAGATTATATCCTAATGTCTTGTGGACTATAGGAATATGTGGTGATTGGGTATTATAAGCTCACCGTGAGCTCCAAAAGTTTTTGGTCAAGCTTATATTTGTTTATCTATGCTGTCATCTATGACTATTTAACCACAGTTGGATGGCAAATAAAAATTACCCAAACATTATGGTGGGTCGTAGGAAGTTTTTAACGATGGGGCATTTAATCACCATCATTTCCTATAATATGGTCCATTGAGATTTGGATCTAGTTCGTTTTTTAACTCATGCCCTAAAATAATATCTCAAAATGTATGTACAACGTTGGTATATAATAGGTACATCAACGTATGCCTCATGGTAATGGTAGTGCCATGGTAACGGTAGTGCCATCTTGGGTAAGGCTGTCCACACCTAATGTACTCTCATGTCAGATAAGCTTTATTTCTAACAACGGTCTACCATCTAATCAAATATTATTATGTTGTATGTTTATATTGGCAAGACACCCGATCCATGTCATTTGTAAGGGTGACATCAACCTAACAATGAGGCAAATTCAAAGTTCAAGTGGACCACTTTGTAAGGATACAATGGAGATTAAATGTCTACCAGTGAAAGCTTCTTCAAAGCTATAGAGATTTTAAATTAAGCTAATATTTATATTTTCCTTCATTTGGGTTTATATAACCTACGTGAAATGGCAAATAAATCACATAATGGCCCCAAAGAAGATTTTTATAATGGGTGTGTCATTATCTCGACTGTTTTCTTTGGTGTGGTCCACTTGAGCTTTGGTTTCACATCTTTCTTTTTATTTTGTTGCTTGTTTGTTTTTCTTCCGTTTATTTTTTACTTTTCAAAAGTGATCTGGCAAAATAGATGGAGAGTGAATAAATCATATACATCCTATTGGGCTCCATAGAGTTGGGTCGCTGCGAATACCTGCCTGGTGCGCAATATCGGGAAATGAGCAGATTCAGTCAAGCACAAGTAACATGAAGTTCAAGTGCAGTTAGGCTTTTGAGTGTGGAGCTCACCTTGATGTATTTATTTTATTTCCACACCATCCATCATGTCTTTCAACTCATTTTAGTCACAAGTCAAAAGATGAAGCACATCCAAATCTCAGGTAGACCACATCATAGACCACACCACAAGAAATAAGAATGATTAAACACTTACAATTAAAACTTCGTAAGACCCATTGTAATGTTTAATTACCATCCAACCTATTGATAATGTCACACAAACCTAAATGAAGGAAAAACACAAATATCAGCTTGATCCAAAACTTTTGAGACCTATAAGAATTTAATCACCATTGTTTCCTGTAGTGTGGTCCATCTCAAATTTAGATCTGCTATATTTTAGAGCACATACCTTAAAATAATTTAGAAAAATGAATGAACTGCATAGATATGCAACACATACATAAAGGTGGGCCCCATGGTCACAACCTCTGCAAAGTGTTTACCCACCTCGGCCTTCTTTCAAATAGGATTTAGATTCCAGTTCGGTGCAGCTTAACCATGGGCCCACCTCCATGTAGGCATCGTGTATTTATGTTATCCATTGGTTCTGCTGGATCATTTTAGGACATGGTCCCAAAAATAAGACACAAATCTTAAGTGGAAATTCAATCATCATCATTTTCTATAATGTGGATCATGTGATATTATTATCTGCTTTATTTTTGGGACTATACCCTAAATGAGTTGACAAATGGGTATACAACAAATACATTGAATTTGGGCCACACCCACCTCTTAATTTGGGGTCACACCTAATTAGTGTTTTTCATTTCAAGCATATAAAGCATGACCCCATCTTTTGATGGCGGCCAATCATTCAATTAAATCCAGTCAAGCCGTCCAATTAAATCTGGTCATATCATGTTTGTAGGGTTAGGTTCAGTAATACACGCCAACTAATTTAAGGACATAGATTAGGTTATGAGGCCCCACTATCAGACATGGTGAGATTTGATTGGTAGGACCTTGCATTGTAAGAATGGGCCTGACTACTTCAGCTGAAAACCTCTAACAAAAAGGAAGGTTCCAAACCCATCTATAACAGCGTACAATCACACCAATTAAAGTTCACTAAGATCCATAGCTCAAAGTGGTAGAGTGAGTGAAAGATACCTCGTTTCAACACTGAGGTCTTGGTATGGATCCCTAGTGGGGGTGGCTAACAATGAAAGTATGAACTGACAGTGGGGTGTTCTCACAAAGCTAACAGGGAAAAAAAAACTCACCAGACCTCAGCCAATGGTGGTGAGGCCTCACTACATAATCTAAGCCTCAAGTTGCGGATTGACCCACCACCATCCAACAATGTGGGTGCTGTTGGTGCTGTGAGGCTCACCGTGATGTATATGTTTTATATCCATGCCTCTGATCTGTTTTCCCCCTTGTTGAGGGCATGACCTCAAAAATAAAGCAGATCAGAGGCTCAAGTGGACCACGTACACTACAAAAAATAGATTGAATGGGCGCCATTAAAAGTTTTGAATCAAGTTGATATTTGTCCTTTCCCTTCATTTAATTATATATGCGTGACCTAATCAAAAGTTTGAATAGCAAATAAATATCACAGTGGGTCCTATGAAGTTGCAAATGTGGGCCGGAAGTTTTTTATGGTAGGTGTTTACCACCACAGTTTCATGTGATGTGGTCTACTTGAGCTTCCGAACTGTTTCATTTTTAGTTTCCTCTCTAAAATGAGCTGGAAAAATGGACAGACGGTGTGGATAAAACACATACATCATGGTGGGCCCCATTTATACTTTGGTTAGTATCATCAGCCCTTCATTTGATTTTGACTGATGGAAATACCGATCTGATTTTCGCGCTAGGGACTCTTCATGGTGGGGTCAATATTTTTAATGAAATGGATGTTCCGCAGAAAATGGGATTGCATGCTAGCTGATATAGGGACATGTACGTCACTGATAGGCTTTATTCGTTTTAAAAATGAATACCATCTAAACTTAGGGGATAGGTTGGCAAGGGGTCTGATCTCTCACACGTGCAAAAATTTTGACATCATATTTTTTGAATTTTAATTACAGGTGCGTTTGGTTGCACCAAATATCATGATTAATCAAAATCTAATTTGGAGTACAATATCTTGATGTTTACATGATCTGATATTTATCAAGTAGGCTTTGTGGACTTGGCCCTACCACTTCAGGCCAAAGCCCAAATCAAATTAAAGAAAATAGGCCGTAGTATGAGCCCAATCCTACATGGACCTTGTGTAGGGCCACTAAATGGACGGTCCTAATCACCAGGCCCGAACCTGACCAATTAATAATTAAGCTTGAATTTTAAGGCCCGAGCCCAATCTTCAGGCCACAATTGGAATAGATGGGCCTGGCCGATATAACATTGAATGCCATACATTTGAAGGAAAAATCAAGCCAATTCAAGCAATTAAAATAGCAGGGCCCATTTTCGGTGGACCATACCTAAAAAAGGAATACAACCATCAAAACGGTCCACTGATGGCTACAGATTGCCCACAATTGTGAAAAAGTGAATGGCCCAAAATTCAATTAGGGAAATCAGATGGCTGAAGATTAGTTTATCTGTGGGAGTTTCAGATTGTTTTTTTTCTGTGTAAAGTTCAGGGCCCACAATTTGAACGGTGCAGATTTCTATACAAGTAATCTGAAACTACAGTGAGTGATGCACTGCCGTCAATAAGGGTGGACCATAGTGCACGTTTATCAGGGTTCACTTAATCATCCATGGTTCAAGTTGCATGCGTGAAAGTCGGTCCAAATCGTCTCAATATTGGGCTTATCTGGGACCCATGGTGGTCTGAAAATCAAACTGATCAGAAAGCCTGGAGTCCGATTGGTGGACATCAAATGGACGGTTATGATGAAAATGATCGACCGCCCAAATTAATTTGGCGAAACCAGATGGCAAGGATCAAACTAGCGATGCGACTTCCACTCCATGATATATTCAACGTGCGGCCTATGATTTGGATGGTCATTGGCCAGCACGTATAAGACTGCGAAGAGTGGTGCAATGGGTTGGGTTGGGCTGCCTGTCCTTAGACTGTGGGGCTTACCATGATGCGTTTGCCATACATCCACGCCGTGCATCCATTTTGGAGGCTTATTTGATGGAAATAACCCAAAAATGAAGTAGATATAAATCTTAGGTGGACCACACCACAGGAAACAATGGAGATTGAATACCTGCCATTAAAAACTTCTTTGGGGGCACCGGAATATTTATTTACCATCCAACCTGTTGGTGAGGTCACAAAAAACTGAATGAAGGGACCACACAAATATCATCTTGATCCAAAACTTCTGTGGCCCAGAAGAAGTTTTTAATGGTGGGTATCCAATCGCCACTGTTTCCTGTGGTGTGGTCCACCTGAGATTTGGATCTACTTCAGTTTTGGTATAATGCCCTAAAATGAGTTGTCAAAACTGATGGATGTAGTAGATGTAAGGAGCACACATCAAGGTGGGCCCACAGGGATCTACCGACCTAGGTGGATCCAGGGATCCACGGAAGCCAAGCCCACTTGGGTATGGGTGTAAACCGTACCAAACTCGTCTAGCCCATGTAGATTATGGATGGGCTGGGCTAGATTCCATGGGTCAGTAACAAAGAATCAGTAAGTGGTCCTGATCTATGGACAGTTAAACTGCCCAGGGGCTTGTTTGGTTGTCAGGAATTTATTCTACATTTTTTCTTAATTAGTTTTTGGAGAATGTTAAAGTTGGCGTAGTTTATTATTATTATTATTGGAAAAATCTAAAATTCTGATTTAATTTTCTGAGTTTTTCATGAAAAAGTTGGGAAATGAAATTTTTGAAAAATATAAAACCAACAATTGTGGACTAAATTTCTTTCATTTACAAAAATTAATGAATTACTAAGCCAGCCTACCAATAACCAAACACCCCCAAAGGTTCTAACAATTCCTCTGTGCTTCTACCACAGCAAGTGTTGCAATAACTTAGTCCATTTTCTATTTCTTTTTTAGGAAAAACTTACTCTATATATTTTTATTTAGCTAATAAACTATATAAGAGGCTTGCTAGAATACATCTTAATGAAAAGATATATCGATTTCAGTGTTTTTTTTTTTTTTTTTTTTTTCCAATGACCCAAATCGTTTGTGCATGATAGATGCGGGATAAGCAAAAATAAAACCCCTTGGGGGTGTTTGGTTAGCTAAATAAAACCCCTTGGATTTGGATATTTCGGCCATTTGATTATGCGAAAGATTACGTGTTGCTTATGTTCGAAATGAAAGAGTAAAAATATCAAAGGGCTAAAATAATCCACACTAAAACAATTCAAAGCTAAACTTGAAACTTGATGTTAGTAAAGACTTTGTACTATGAATCCACTCTTCCCTAAAAATTTCAAAACTGTCAATAATAAAGATTTTTTACAACGGGTGTTGGTTGTTGCAAGTTATATATATTTATTTATTATCAACAAGTAAAAGTCATCGCCTATAGATTTTTTTTTTTTAAATGTTTTTTTTCTATTTGAATCAATTAATCCAACAAAATAATGTGTATCAATCAATATTTATCGTCATCCATTGAAATACAAAAATAATTTAATTTAATTAAAACTAAATTTATAATTATCATGAACACGAAAATATGTACACGTTTAAATTGTCCAAAAAAAAAATCAATAACAAAAAGAAAGACGCGTCCTTGATAATGCGGTGGGGCTCAAGAAGAATGCACCAGACTATAGGAAAATCTGTAAAATAATTAAAATAAATTATGATTAGTGACTATTATACGCTACTTGTATAATTTAAATGTGACATTCAACTTATTACTGAGGATGTGATTGTAGTTACTATGATATGAGGGCACACACCATTTCCTCCAATTGAGTCAGTCGTATTTGCATATCATTTATCGTCGCTTGCTTGACCTGCATCTTAGTCCTAAGCTCAGCCACTATTGTCTCTACTTGCTCAACTCTCCTTATAGCCTCATTCGCATCAACATAGATACAATGAGTCAATGCAGACATATCCCCATGCCCTAGACCACAAACATAACCAGATCTAGAGCTAAGGGCCCTAAAGCATGTCTCGTCTGTTGCCAATGATGTAACGTCATCCGACTCAGATTGAGTATGGAGTTGTAACATATCATTCTGCAATATCAACGAAGCGTTATGAGTATTAAATGAATAAATAATAAAATAATTTTAAAATAAATTAAAATAATTCTTACATATAGTTTTCCACAATGCAGAGTCACACAAGTGTCAGTCATCTTCATGTCTGTGTTTGATAGAAAGTAATGAGATCGCGCTCTTGCTGGGTTTCCTGGTCACACTATCATATTTAAATGAGAAATATTATATTACAATGTTATGATAAGTAATGCGATTAATAAAATAAATTAATAAATATAAGACAAACAAAATAAATTATACAATCTCATTATGAAGCTGTATAGATGGCTTCAAACTAGCCCTATGGTTCACCATAAGCTTAGAGTGATTTTCTGTTTTTGTCTTATTTTTTGCCTACGTTAAAAGTACAAATAGGTTATCGCAATACTTATAATAAAGTTATTAAAAACTAAACATTAATGAAAATTGGATCTCACCGAGAATGTATTGTCCTACATGGCATTATAACACGTATTTTCATCTCCTACCATATCGTCATTATCATCCTTAATCATTAGAGCTTCATCAGTTAGTTTCACCATGATGATACCACCGGGTATACGTCCTATCCATCCCATTATCATACAAATGCCTGTGCACTTCGTTTATAGCTTTATAGTACAAGTTGATATACTTACGACATAGACCTCAGGTGCTATTAAGTGTTGGGGGCCTTGCACAAAACCTTAGGATCTAGCCCTCCAGAACAAACCCGAATTATGGATAATAAAGCAATGAAAACAATCAATACATCAATCATATACCACAAAAGAGATTTTTACGTGGAAAACCCTCAAAGAGGTAAAAACCACGGGACCTCATCCAGATCAACAATCCACTATGAAGTAGAACGTTACAAACTTCTTCACTCATGCAGGAGTGGATAAACAATAAGAGAAATAAAGAAAATGGAGAGATCTAACCGATTACGAGGACATAGAAGCGCTGAGATATAGATTGCATAGTAGATAACCTCCACGAGCAGAACCTCCCTTCTATAAGCTTTCTCTCTCTCTTTCTCTCTCTCTCTCTCTCTCTCTCTCTCTCTTACCTTTGATAGCCCTAAACCCTTTAGTAAATCCCTTGTAAAGCTTTAGGAAATCCTCTTGTTATTCCTAGAAAACCCTAGGAACTCCTATTTGTAGTTTTAGGAAACTCCCTTCCGCATCCCGG
This sequence comes from Magnolia changhungtana, assembly GCA_030180095.1. NCBI lineage: Eukaryota > Viridiplantae > Streptophyta > Magnoliopsida > Magnoliales > Magnoliaceae > Magnolia > Magnolia changhungtana. The sequence goes on along the minus strand of JASAUF010000441.1, from coordinate 211,272 downwards.
TTGTGAAAGGACTTGCGACACGAAATTCGCATAAAATCGTGGAACGAATCTGCGTAACCTCGACTGGTCGAACCGAGTCCATGACCGGTCGAGAGCCACCTTCAACCAGTCAAGCACCTCCTTAGACTGGTCGAGCACCCCGGAGAAAAATAGCACAAACTTGTTGGACGTTGAGTCGTGCCATGATTCGACTCCCATGACTGGTCGAGACCAGCCTTCGATCGGTCGAGCAGGGCTCACAACCAATTGACGACGGCTTAAAAAACCCATCAAATCTCCCCCTTTTTGACCCAGGAGGGATCCATCTTCTTCAAGCCAACCAGGTTTCTACAAACCTTAAACTTGCCCTTGACCAAAGCCTTGGTCATCATGTCTAACCCATTATCATCCGTGTGGACCTTCTTAAGCTGTAACACCTTTTGTTCCAAAGTATCCCTGATCCAGTAATGCCGAATCTCTATGTGCTTGGATTTGGAATGCTGACTTGGATTCTTGCTTAAGTGTATAGCACTCTGACTATCGCAATAGACCACGTGCTCCTCTTGCTTCAGGCTAAGTTCTTGTAGGAACCTTTTCATCCAAAGCATCGCTTTACATGCTTCTGTGACTGCAATGTACTCAGCCTCTGTCATCGACAATGCTACGACCTTATGTAGCTTGCTCTGTCAGGAAACCGCTCCTCCTGCACACGTGAACATGAACCCCGATGTAGACTTTCTGGAGTCTATGCCACCTACCATATCTGCATCTGTGTAGCTCTCTAACACAGGTTTACCTTCACCATAGCATAGGCTCAACCTGGATGAGCCTCTTAGATACTGCAGTATCCATTTCACCGCTGCCCAATGTTCTTTGCCAGGATTGACAAGATATCGGCTGACAACACTAACCGCATATGCTATATCTGGGCGTGTACACACCATAGTATACATTAAACTTCCTACAGCTGACGCGTAGGGTATCTTCTGCATCTCTTCCACCTCTACCTTCTTCTTGGGACACTGCCTGTCACTTAATCTGAAGTGACTATCCATTACTTGGCCAAACCCATTTGCATTCATATTGAACCGCTCTAGGACTTTCTCAATATACCGCTCTTGTGATAGCTAGAGCTTCCTGCTGCTTCTGTCACGGGTTATCTCCATTCTTAGGATTTGTCTAGCCGGACCCAAGTCTTTCATCGCAAAAGACTTGCCCAACTCCTGTTTCAGCCTGTCGATCTTCTTGATGTCTTTTTTCATGATGAGCATGTCATCAACGTATAAGAGCAGAACTAAGAAATCACCATCTGAGAACTTACGCGTGAACACACAGTGGTGCAACTCCATTCTGTCATACCCATGTTTCAACATAAACGAGTCAAACTTCTTGAACCATTGCCGTGGAGCTTGTTTCAGCCCATACAAGCTCTTCCTCAGCCTACACACCATATGCTCCTTGTCCTTGACTTCAAACCCCTCTGGTTGGTGCATGTAGATCTCTTCTTCTAGCTCATCATGGAGAAAAGGCAGTTTTAACATCTAACTGCTCTATCTCCAGATCCATGCTAGCCGCCAACCTAAGCAATACCCGTATGGATGTCATCTTCACCACTGGTGAGAATATCTCCTCGAAGTCTATGCCTTTCCTCTGACCAAACCCTTTCACCACAAGTCTGGCCTTGAACCTCGTCTGTGAATTCTTCTTTTCAATCTTCTTTCTGAACACCCACTTGTTGCTTAGAGCTTTCTTGCCCTTAGGCAGTTTCACCATATCATATGTGTGGTTCTTATGCAAGGATTCTATCTCCTCTTGCATAGCTTTTAACCACTCCCCCTTATGCTCGTCGGCTAGGGCCTCAGACTAATTTTCTGGCTCTCCCCCATCAGTCAGCATAATGTACTCATGTGGCGAGTACCTCTTGGACGGCTGTTTGTCCCTATATCACCTCCTCACCTATGGCTCAACAGGTGGATCAAGTGGGGGCTACTCCCCTGGTCCATCTTTTGAAGGAACTCCTTCGTCCTCTGCACCTTGTTGTACTCCCCCGTCATCATGCACCACGGGAGGAGTAACCGGATCCATGTCCTCTAGCTCACCTGAAGTAGGCTGGTTCTTCTCTGGCTTACCAATACCTTCTATACACTAATTTTCAAAGAAAACCACATCTCTGCTCTTGACAAGCTTCATCTCGGTCAGATCCCACAACTTGTAACCGAATTTTTCATCACCGTACCCTAAGAACACACACTGCCTGATCTTTATATCGATCTTGGACCTTTCGTCCTTTGGTACGTGAACGGATGCCCTACATCCAAACACCCTGAGATGACTGTACGATGGATCATGTCCAGTCCACACATTCTCAGACACTTCTCCATTCAACGGGGCTGATGGAGACCTATTTATCAATTACACCACCGTGTGCATTATTCTCCCCAGAACGTCTTGGGTAATTTCGCATGGGATAACATGCATCTGATTCTCTCTACAATGGTGCGATTCATTCGCTCAGCTACACCATTATGCTGGGGGGTCTTGGGAACCGTCTGTTCATGCCGTATACCCAGGGACTTGCAGTACTTATGAAAGTCGCCAATGTATTCACCACCATTGCCAGTGCGGATGCACTTCAATGGTCTACCTGTCTCTCTTTAGACCATAGCATGAAACAATTTAAACACACCAAAGACCTCGTCCTTGGATTTCAAAGCATAAACCCAAACCCTCCTAAATGCATCATCTATAAAAGTAACAAAATACAATGCCCCACCTAAGCTTTTTGTCCTCATAGGATCACAAACATCAAAATAAACCAAATCTAATGCATGCACTTTGTTAACATGAAAAACAGATTTAACAAATGAAACTCTATGCTGTTTCCCTGATAAACAATCAAGATAGGTTTTGAGAGGTGTACCTATCACGTCTGGAAGGAGTCACTTCTTTGCTAGTACCTGAAGCCCTTTTTTCACTCATGTGGCCTAGACTCCTATGCCACATGTCAATAGCTGAATCTTCCGCTGCGTTTAACCTACCCTCGCACATGCTGACACTTGCCTTCTAAAGGGTACAACACTTCTTTCCTCTGGCCACGATCAATGAACCCTTGATGAGCTTCCATCACCCACCAGCAAACCGGCTTTCATAGCCATCATCATCTAACCTTCAGCTCAATATCAAGTTGAGGCGAAGGTCTGGGATATGCCTCACACCCTGAGAACTAATGTGCAACCCATATCAGTTTTCACACAAATATCACCGACTTCCACGATTTTTGATACGCCAGAATTTTCCATCTTCACAGTCCCATATTCACCTAACTTGTAGCTCATGAAGGAGTCCCTGTGTAGAGTCGCATAAAAAGAAGCTCCCAAGTCTATCACCCAATCGGTGTCCTGACTCGCAGCCATGAGACATACATCATGATCTGCAGAAAGAATAACTACAACGTTGCCATCTGAAGCGACTACAGTGGAATCTGATTCATCTTCCTTCCCTTTTCATTTCTTGTCTTTTTCTTACCACGACATTTATGCTTGTAGTGGCCATTCTTGCCACAATTCCAACAATTAACATCTTTTTTGTAACTCGACTTGTCTTTTGATTTATCTCGGGCCTTTCCGCCCTTCCCGTTCTTTCCTCTCTCCCGTTCCTGTGTCACAAGGGCCTCTTGCTGAGTAGACCCCTGAGACTTCCTCCTTGTCTCTTCATTGAAGAGACAGCTAATTACCTGTTCCATGGATATCTTTTCGTCTGGTGCGGAGTTATTTAGAGACACCACCAATGTCTCTCAACTGTCAGGCAATGAACTAAGCAATAGTAAAGCCTGTAGTTCATCATCCAGGACCATCTTCATAAAGGTGAGTTGGTTCACTATATTGCTGACCTCATTCATGTGCTCGGCCACAGAACCACCATCCTTGAACTTGAGATTTACAAGTCGTCTTATCAGAAAATTTTATTACCGGTTGTCTTCCTCTCATACAGCCCTTGTAATTTCAGCTATAGGCTAGTGGATGAGGTTTCTGTAGACACATGGTGGAACACTAAATCATCCAACTATTATCTAACAAACCCCACTGCCTTTCAGTCCATCTTCTTCCAATCATCATCAGTTATATCCTTGGATTTTGCTGATATGCCTAAAATTGGAGAATATAGGTCCTTATAATAAAGCAAGTCCTCCATCTTAGCCTTTCATATGGTCAAGTTAGAACCATTGAGGCTGATCATCCTTAATGAGCCACCTTCCATAATTCAAAACCAATCCTACCTGTTCAATGAACTTAGTCCTAATACCACTTTGTTGGGGGCCTTGCACAAAACCTTAGGATCTAGCCCTCCGGAATAAACCAGAATTATCGATAATAAAGCAATGAAAACAATCAATGCATCAATCACACACTACAAAAGAGATTTTTACGTGGAAAACCCTCAAAGAGGTAAAAACCACGGGACCTTGTCCAGATCAACAATCCACTATGAAGTAGAACATTACAAACTTCTTCACTTACGCAGGAGTGGATAAACAATAAGAGAAATAGAGAAAACGAAGAGATCTAACCGATTACGAGGACATATAAGCGCTGAGATATAGATTGCACAGTAGATAATCTCCACGAGTAGAACCTCCCTTCTATAAACTTCCTCTTTCTCTTTCTTCCCCTCTCTCACCTTTGATAGCCCTAAACCCTTTAGTAAATCCCTTGTAAAGCTTTAGAAAACCCTCTTATTATTCTTAGAAAACCCTAGGAACTCCTATTTGTAGTTTTAGGAAACTCCCTTCCGCATTTCAGTTGCGAAAGGACTTGTGATACGAAATCCGCCCAAAATCGCGAAACGAATTTGCGTAACCTCGACTGGTTGAACCGAGTCCACGATCGATCGAGAGCCATCTTCGACTGGTTGAGCACTCCGGAGAAAAATAGCCCAAACTCGCTGGACTTTGAGTCGTGCCACGACTCGACTCCCACGACTGGTCGAGACCAGCCTTCGACCAGTCGAGCAGGGCTCACGACCGGTCGACGACGGGTTAAAAAATCCATCATTAAGTTCACTTGTATGACGTCTTACCACCTTCATGAACTCCTCAATTCTTTCTATATACTCTTTTAAAGCCCTATTTTTAATTTGTATCCAACTCCCATCCATGTTTGTGTCCCTCTCACAAGTTGAATAGACACTTTAGTTCCTATTCCTGTTTGTGTCCCTATCCATGTTTGTCCTTATCCATGTTTGTGCTATCACTACAAAAAATATAGCCACTAGGGGCGTTTTTATCACAGGCGGCCGCGAAAACTCGCCGCTGTAGATAAAATGAGGGGCGTTTTTTATGTGGCCGCCCGTGTACAAAACGGGCACCGCCGCTGTTTTGAAATTAAAAAAAAAAAACCCCAAATTAAAGCCCTATCTCGCGCGTGCCCTATCCCCAAAAATCCAGACCGCTAACGCGCGCCGATCCAAAATCCAGCCCGCCTCTTCTTCTCCCACCTCTTTTCTACCAAAATCCATCTCCCCTTTTCTCTCCTCCTTGCAATAACCTACTGGAAGTCTCTCTCTCTCTCTCTCCAACGTCTCTCGATCTCAGGTGCTGCCGGTTATGGTAGTGGGAGCCTTCTCTCTCTCGCCTCTGGTTTTTGGATTTTCAAGTTCTCTGTTTTCTTGAAAAAAGAAGAAAAGGGTGACAAGCTTTGATCCTTGGCATCCATGGCTGATATTTTGAGCATAAGCAGCCTCTTTTCGCCATGTCCCCATCTCTGCACCTCTCTTTCTCCCAAGAAATCCTCATCCGCTTTTGGGTTTCCTTCTATTCAGTTTTCCATCCCTGAAATCTTCTTCCAAAGAGCGATTTTCATGGCCTTAAGATGGTTCTACCAGAAACTCAAATGATATCCAAGAGAGGAAATCTCCAAGCCTGTCAAGCGCAGTGTAATCTCTATCCATTCCTTGTTATTGTACATTAAAAAAAAAACGTATTTCAAGAGAAGAATCTTGTTTGTTGGTTCCTTCTATTACTCTAGTTTCTTTGATTCTTCTGAAATTTAAAGCATTACAAGTTATATTTTTTATCTCTCTCTCTCTCTCTCTCTCTCTCTCTCTCTCTCTCTCTCTCTCGTACAAGGAGTGGCCATGGCAAAATGAACCGAGCGCAGAGATGAGGAAGAAGGTGTCACAGCCAGGTGAGGACGAAGACACGGAGCGCAGATCGCCCCGATCGTTAGGTTGGAGGAGGTTGCCGTCACCACCGGTGAGGAAGGAGAAGACGTCCTCCTCGATCTGAAAGCAAAGCTCTATCGATTCGATAAGGAAGGGAACCAGTGGAAAGAGCGTGGGGTTGGGACAGTGAAGCTTCTTAAACATAAAGAGAATGGGAAGGTTAGGTTGGTTATGCGACAGGCCAAGACACTCAAGATCTGCGCAAACCATCTAGTTCTTCCGTCGATCTCGATACAGGAGCATGCAGGGAATGATAAGTCGTGTGTATGGCACGCTGTTGATTTCTCTGATGGGGAATTGAAGGAGGAGCTCTTCTGCATTCGTTTTGGATCCACTGAAAACTGTAAAAACTTCATGGAAATGGTGAGAAAAAAGAGGAAAACAAAGAGGCTACCTCTCTTCTTGGATTGCTTGAGAAGCTCGGTGTCGGGAGAGCAAAACCGAGGAGGAGAAGAAGGCGGGGGGAGAGAAGAAGGAAGCCGAAAGCGAGCAGGCAAAACCAGAGGCAGAGAAGGAAAAGGAGGAAAAAGAGCCTTCTGCAACTTAGACATGGGGTGATCAGTGTTCGTTCCCTTGTTGTGATTTGCATATTTCCATCAGAGAATGTCGTTAAGGTTTGTATGCTTTTACCCCATTCCTGGCAAATAGATTCAATTTGAGTTGGATTGGGAACTCCGGCGGTGTTGAATCACAACCCGTCGGAGTGCTATGGTTAGTCCGTCACCTGTCGTCGGATTTCTCCAATATCTTCATTTTGTTTCTGCTTGGTAATTTTCAGAAGGGTCCGGATTGTATTTTTAAGGAATGTTTTTTGATGAAAAAAAAAGTTATATTTTTTATGGCTTTTGTTAGGTTTTTCATGTTATATATATATATATATATATATCAAAGGGGGATTTTTGGAATCTCCATCTGTTTCTACATTCTTCTAAGATATTCTGATTTTTGTAGAGTTATTGTTCCCTTTTCATCAATGTATGATTTCTACCAAAGTTCAAGGCTTTGAAGATGAAATTGAAACGGACTTTTCCCTTTTTGATTTCTTCAGGCTGTTTTCCATTCCCTGATTCTACGGTTTTTCTTTTTCTTTTGTGGTTTTTATTGTTGCTTTTATTTGCATGTAATTCTTTCATTATCAGATTTTTGTAATTTTTAGGGGCTTTAATCCACATATCTGTACTATTAATGCTTCAATCCCTTCAAAGATCAGACTTTTTATGGGTTTTTTTTTTGTGTTTGCTTATCTTTTTAATGGAATTGCAGATGAACCTTTGTATTAGCAAAGCTCTAAGATGGTGGGAGAAAGAGATATTTAGATTTTTTGCTAATGGTTTGTGTTCTATGTCTTTATATATGCACTGTGTGAAGATTCGGTTTAGAGTCTCATCTTTTGCAATTCACTTACTTGAGAAGGGAACACAAGTTAGTTTCTTCTTCTATATCACATGATTCTACCAAAAAAAAAAAAAAGAGAGAGAAAAAAAAAAGAGAAGACAAACTGATATAGATGCACTCGAAATTGTATGTGTCATATTTAGGCCTAAATAAAACCAACTAACTCAGTAAACCCACTGTTCTCAAGTCACAAGACCAAGATCAAATTAGTTGAACAATCCTAACCACTTTATACATTTTCTTAGACTTTGTATTCCAGTTTTTTAGGTGATAACATATTAACAGTTCCTCAAAACAGGTTTTATTTTATTTAAGGCCATGGCAACTTGATCATTGAGCATTTCTGTTTTGGGAGGATGTAATTTTGAGATAACAAAGAAAAAGTACAGATTTGGCAATTTAGGCAACTATGTGTGAAATAGTTTGAGGACACATCTGCATATAAAGACAAAGTCATTGCAATGTGGTCGCACGTGGCTAGGGAAAATGTTGTGTTTCTGGATGCTCGAGAGATCCGTGTAAATGATACAAACAAGGTAAGATGATGACATGATTTTTTGTATACCATACTCATACTTGTAGAGAGAAATGCATCGTTCCTCCAGGCCTTATATGAATTGGGTTGTCCTGATAGGTTATGGCAAATGCTGACAAGGGATCGGACTTTGTAGGACAGAGCACATGGTAAATAGAAAATATATTTGTTCATTTTCACATTATTTACATTGACTTTTGTTGGTGTAGAAAATTTCACAATTTGTGTAAGTTAGATGGCTTTCCTTCATAAATGCCAGTTGGAATGCATTATATTTAATTGCATAACCAATCGTAACTCAGACCTAAAAATCCAAAGATCCCAATCATGTTAACCTCATAAAGATGGCTATACTAGGATTCTGATCATGCTACTCTCACAAAGATAGTCATGAATTGCCCTGTAGTGAGAATATTACAACTATAACGTGGGATTTAGAGTCCCATGGGATTTATATGAATGGTTTGGAATGTGCCACACGACGCTTGCCTAATGCCTACACACCTTTCATACATCTCTAAGGTTTTGATGGAAAATGGTGCCAATCATACCACGGTTACCTTATGTGGTGAATCATCTTAGATAATCATTTGAATTTAGATTCTAATGTCAGCAGGGTCATCTGAAGAAACATTCCTTTCTCGCCCTTTTGAGTCTTCCACATATTTGAAATCCTTAATAGTCTTTTAGACTATTTTAAAAAATAAAATAAAATTAGTTAATGCATTAGTACACATACCCCACTTGTTAGCCACACCCTACTTGGGAATTGAGGTTATTTTCATTCAGTCTACCACTCGAGGTATGGATTGGTGTGTAAATTAGTCCTGAAAGTAGCTATTAATCCCGAAAGCTATGGTATTGTAGACTTAGAAAGTAGTAGTTGGTCTTAAAAGCTGAAATTTATTTTCTTAATTAAAAGAACGTTGGTTCGTTTTCGAACTATGTTGATTAAAATAACTATTACTTTTTTCATGTTCACATTTTAAATTGCTAAATTCATATACCACGTTTAGATGGGTAGAATTCGTGGGGGTTCTTCTTCTTCTTTTTAATTGCCATGCACCTAAAATGATTTCTTTCATTAGTTGTAATTGTTGTTTTCAAGAATCTAGCTCATGGCTAATATTGCTAAACTTTCAGGGATGTGCTAGGTATACTGTACACCCATATTTGAAACCAGCCCTCTAGGAAGCAGAGTCTTCAACAGTTTGAGCAGTGGGGCCTATGGTTTTAATATCCTGTCATCGGTTTGTTTGGGCCCCAATATGTATCGGCAGTCACCCGAGATAGAGGGTTACGAATTTACTTTCTTCATTTTATCCATGGCAAGTGTTACATGTATATCTGTTCATCACATTCGACACATGTGAAAAGGTTATCTGATGATCCTATACTATATATAACTCTGGTAGTTGGATTTTGACAGTGGTTGTTTGTTTCAGTACTTGATTTAATTTCTGACCAGTAAATATTGCTTATCAACAGGGGTTGGCGAAGTATGGTTCCAATAGTTGGTGAAGGTTATAGATATGTTTACTTGTGAACTATATCATTGATGAAAAGTTTAAAAGTAATGAAATGATTAAGATGAAAACCGTTCTTGTTATGAAATATATGGTTTTCAACCCAGTCTCTCTGTTGGGCTTTTGTTATGAAACATTAGTGCTAGTAGCTGGGAGCTAATCATGTTTATTGGGTTGCTGTTCTTGGAGCTCCTAGTTGAGAAATGTGAAAGAATCCATATTGGTGTGGTTTCTAGGCTCTCACACTAACACATGTCATTTGATACATGTGGGCCAATCATCACTACAAGAAAGATGGCCTTAGCTGACCGATGGGCCAACCCTTTCCTGGCCGCGTAATGCTAACTTCCGGTAGGGCCCTGTGTATAAAAGAAAGAAAAAAACCTAACTCTCACTCTCACGCGACTCTCTCCCTCTCTGCCGCTCTCTCTCCCTCTCGCGCGCTCTCCCTCTCTCTGCTTCTCCTTCTCCGTCTCCGGCCCTCTCCCTCCCTCCCTCTGCCTCTCCCTCTCCCTTTCCCTCTCCGCTCGCTCTCCCTCTCACTCTCCCTCTCCCTCTCCCTCTCACTCTCTCTATCCCTCTCTCTCTCTCTCTCTAAACCCTAGTCCTCTCTCTCTATCTCCTCGGCCCTCTCGCCGCAACATCACGTATCTCTCTCTCCTCGATCTACCGCACATTAAGGAGCATTCTGGCTGTAACATCGTGTCTCTCTCTCTCTCTCTCTCTCTCTCTCTATCTATTCATATCAATTTGGGCATTTTTTTATAGCATTTTTAATACTTAAAGTAGCATTGTGCAATGATTTGTGTATTGGAAAATTTTGAGTTTCAATCCCTAATTAGGGATTTGTAGTGTTGATTCCCTAATTGTGGATTATAGATTAAAAACTGAAAATCCCTAATTAGGGATTCAAAATTCAAAACTCTTAATTAGAAATTTTTTAAAGGGATATATTGGGCCATTGGATGTTCTTGATCCTTTGTAGGGTTTGTCTTGTTCTAGCACTTTTGAAGATCTCTGCAAATGGGTGGTTTGGATTCTCTGATGTTCTTTAAAGTTTAAATATAGATGTATGTTGGTAGAATGTGGTGGCAATTGAATCTAAGGCAATTGGTGCAGATTAGTTCTTGTAAATTGGGCTGATCTGTAATTGTAGTTTCTCTTTTCTTTGGTCTAAGTACACAAACGTTGGATGTTTTTGGCTCTAATTTTAATTGTTTTGATTTTAATAGGTGGAGATGTGTGGTTTGAGGGTTGTGTGCGCATTCGTCACACATGAGACCTAGTAGATGTTTGTGGAAATGCCAAGGAGAAGGCTGGTAGCCTTGGGGTGTACTGCCCTGATTAAATTTTGTTCTCTTTGAATTGGATTGGTTTGGATTCGATTGAAAAATTCTTTTTGGCTTCATGTCGGCTTGTTTACATGATGCGAATTTCTTGCAATTTTTTGTTACATAATAGAGAATCATATATGCTTAATATAATATATATAGCAAAATGTGCTGCCAGCTATTCTCCTGCATTTTTGTTCTTGTAATATCCATTGATTTTTCCATTTTAGTAACTAAATTGACTATAGGGATCTTATTTTTTTAGATTTTTCCCCTTCTTTTGGAAGTTATTTTCTGTATTTGCTGCCTTTGAGTGATTTAATAACAAGCATCACAAAAATCCATCCTTTTTGCATCTGTCCAGGGATTTGTGTGAGAATGAGTTAGTCGGGACAATTCCACCAATACTAGATATGAGTTAGTCCAGTGTTTCAGATTTCATTTTTATTTTTATCTGGGTTTCAAATGAATTGTTTTTGTGATGGGCTGTCTGCTACTTGGTTCAACAGAACACCAATAAATCGACGAGCGGGACTTCGAAGAAAGCAAGTTGGGCAAGGGTCATACAGAGGTAGCTAGTAGAGTGTTGTGTGTTGACTTCGCGATATTGTTTTCGACAGTGTTGGGTGTGTTTGGTTGGTTGTTTGTTCTCTCAAATAGATCGGAAGTGCCACTACACGAAGGTAGTTGCTGAGGAGCCTTTGCCACAATACGGTATGAAAAGGTCTTGTTCATGTCTTCTTTGCTCAACGTGCAACATCAAAGGTATTTCTCTTGATTTAATGGTCTCATGCAGCTAGCTTTCTACAACTTATCGTTTAGGCACGTGTTTTGTTTTCTTCTTGAGCAGCTTCTCTTTTGGAACTCTTATACAATTGGCCACATTTTGGTGGAAGATTTTTCTGATTATTTGTTAGTGGAAGATGTTCTCCTATACATTTGTCAACGTTTGGGTGGAGGCATTCTATGCTTGGAATGCATTTTGATAGCGAAGTTGTTCCTCTTATTGGGTTTTTTCTTTTTTTCCTTTTCCTTTTTTCAAGATTTGGGTTTTTTTTTTTTTTTTTGTTATTTTAATTTACTGCAAGATTATTTAAATCATGTAGGATATTGGGTTTTGTTTCTTCTGGCTTATTGGTTGAATTGTGGATTTTTGTTGCTTATCAGCTTGGAATTTCAAGAGCAATATTTCAAATATACCTAATGGTTATATTTGAAGCTCCAAGAGCAATAACAAAGCTAAGTTGAGCAACCAATCTGTCAGTGTTAGTATTGGGTAATATAGATGCTGAATATTTCTTTGATTTCTTTATTTTTTCAATAGTACTACTGATGTGTGTTTTGAAGTAACCACAATTTTCAATTACAATACCTGGATCCAAAGAAAATGGGATTCAAAACAGAATCTGTTTGGATCTGGGTATCTTGTTTGGAACTAATTGTTGTTTGGAAGACCATATGGTTATTTCAAATGCATGTTTTGTTGCATTTAAGTAGTAGAAGGAATACTGAATGCCAAACCTACATATACACCTACTAGCACATATTCAGATTATATATTAATTATTGTTCTAGTAATTATTTTTGTGGGTGTGCACTTGTGCAACTTGTAAAATTTGATGGAGTACTGAACAGTTTACCAACCAAATAGGTTTATGCCTTAGTTTGCGATGAGTACTTGTGCCATGGTGAGATCAGTTTGTCAATAGTGGAAATAGTCTGTTTCTATATCGCCTCTACTCATTCAATAAAATGCCTGAAAAGGATGTTTCTTGTTAATGGTTGTTGCTAATTGAAGCCAAGTATCAGTCCCAACCGAGGATCCTAACTAGCCTTGAACAAATATGAATAAATAAATAGTTTTGTATTGGTTGGAAATGAATTTCCATTGTACTCATAGGGCTATTCAAGTGGTTTGCTCACTTGCACAAAATCATTTACAACTTAAACCATTTACCACCATCCAAAAAACCACTTAGGTATTGTTTCAAATTTTCAGATATTTGGCATGGAAACCTACCCTGTCTTATCAGGTTTTGTAGACGTCAGTTTGTTAGAATGCAATCCTTTATCTAGACCCCGTTGGTTCCAAAGCCTATTTTTAATTGTAGGTTTCAATATGAATCTTCATTTTTGGCTTTTGGTTATGGAAATTGTTAATACTTGTCATTAAAACCTCAGATTTTAGAAGTCTTACAATTTCATGTTTGCATTTTGTTTGCTTTGATTCTACTATATTTTAGCTTCTCTCTTCTCTTTTTTTTCCGCTTTCGTGAGGTAGATTTTCAGATCTTGCAGACCTTGAACATGTTAGCTTACTTGAATTTCTCTGTTTTGTTCTTTACATAGTTTCTGTATCAGTTGCACAAAGGAGCTGCTCATTGTCACAACCATGGAGTGCTACACAGGTTACCTTTTTGTTGGTTATTCACTGGTGGGTACAAGTATTTGCTAATCTATAATGCATGTTCATGGTCAAGCCATTTATCATAAATGTCAATACCAAGCCAGAAGTTTTCCCAATTTGTCCACTACATATCAAACATTTCAAACTGTCCATTGATGGTAGTCGGATGATTTTCCATGCAAAGAAGTTCCTAAACTACGACCCAAGTTGCAACTTGGTTGTGTACATGATTCCCATCCATCACTAATGGATGGTTGGATATGTAGGAACAGAGTCTCATTTAGAAATGAGAATGCATGCATGAATCAAACCTTTGGAATTTGTACTTTCTATATCTAGTGACAAGCTCTGTTTCCCTATTAGATACATTTCATTGATGATCTTTGTAGATTTTCTTTTGGAAAGCACTTTCATTTTTAGCTCATTTTTCTTTTCTTGTTTTGTTGGTGGTTGTGTTTCAGATTCAAGCATTTGAAATGATGACAATCGTTGTGGTAGGGAACAACCTCATATGTTTGTCTTTTTAGCCTTCAGACTTTTACTGCATGTCTGTCTTCAATTAGTTGAATGCTTAATTGATGCATGAGTCTTCTCCTTGTGGTTTCTTTTCTTGTTTTGTCAAATCTATGGATTTATGGGGGTTGGAATTGGTAAATCCACATGTGTTCTGTAAATCTTGACTATAAAACAAGTTGAAGAGATTTGAAATCTGTGGATTTCACTAATCCATGATCCTGATCCTCACCCAAAATGACTTTAATATGCATAATCAACCTTAATACATTATGAACTCCGTATAATAGAGTTGACTCTTCAAAACGTACAGATGGCACAGTTCTACGACAATCAAGGCCATCCGAATCAACGACCCATATGTAGTGGATTGTAACCAAAGAAATTATATTGGTAAGACGATATTAGCCTTAGAAAGTTTTCTTTCAAATTTGGACCACTTATTGTTTGACCATCAATTTACTTTCATATGTATGATCCATCCCTAGGGTTCTTTGGCTTTTTTTTTTTCTTTTTTCCTCTCTTGTTTCTCTTGTAGAATTTACATTCTCGTCCTTTTCTTTTTTCCTTTTCTCTTGTTTCTCAAACAGAGTAAATTGTCACATCTGTTCTAGAAGATTCTTCTAATATATGCTTGATGATTTGCATTTCAAACACAGTTTTGTTGATCATAAATCTAAACCACTAACGTTCAGGTTTCCATCTCCTTTTATTATTATCGCATGGAGACTTTAGCATGAATAATCCATTATTTTGTATTCCTCCTTTTCCTGGTTTTCCTTGTGTATGTCAAATTGCATGCTAAACAACTTTCTAATTACTTCAAGGTTCTCTTCCGACAAGCCTCGAGCTAGTGTCATGGTTGCTGGTTGCGTCATCTGCATCTGCTCAGGGATGATCCTTCCAGAGTAAAATAAGTAGAATCTAGTTAGGAACTCACCATTGAATGGACCCCACCTCGCAAACTGAGTCAACTCAAAGGTTCACAACAATCAGATGTATGATATATGTAAAGTCTCCCAAATTATCCACTGATGATTTACATGAATGCATGCTTCAGATGATCTTAAAGCTTCAATAACCATTGCTGATAGGCCATGATAGAAAGTTGGACATCTTCGTCTTTGCATTTTCCAATAGAATGGGGACTGTTTTGCTGGTTTCATGTTCTTTTAACTGTCCGTTCAAATGCATCCAACCAGATAGTCTAGGATCATGTTCTTAAATTTCTTATTTTTGTGACAATGCAGTTTGACAAAGAAAGTGTGAGCATTTTAACCCAAGTAAGTCCTATACAATGGGTTGAAAGAATGATTTTTTTTTTTTTTTCTTCTTTTTTTTTTTTCCTGTTTCTATTCTTCTTTTGTATTTGTTTTATTCCTCATATGAAGTCATGCCTAGCTTTATGTTTGTGTCAGGTTCCTCTACGCTGTGTCAATGATTGGAGAAACACCGTAGAGAAAACATGGGTTCGGTTCGCTATTTTTTTATTTTTACATAAATTGCTTTGGTAGTCCCATCCGTTAAGCATGGTTGTTCAATATTTTTCTTCATGCATTTTGTTCCTCTATCGAAGGTGGCAAAAGATATCTGCACAGTCTTTGTATGGGCATTATAGCTTCGCTTTGTTTCTTACTTTCTTGATTCTGGGTATTCTTTGGTGGAAAGGTTGCCTGAGACGAAAAGACACCATGGACCGAGGTAAGAAGAATTTAATTGCAGTCCTAAATCATCATCATCACACCTTGTCCTTAAAAAAAGTATGTCAACCATATAAACAAAGAAAAAGAAAAAGAAAAACAAGCATATACTATTCTGTTCAAATTTTTACCTTTAAATTGGCAACTTGGTCGATGAGGTATTCCTCCTTCCTTGATTCAAAGTCATATTTACATTCGATGTATATTTTTACATTTTTTATGTTTATACTCTTAAATACAAAAATTATATGATCGTTATTCATCTTGTTTGTGCTTGGAATTGATTGCATCAAATTCCAGGACTATTCAACTTGTATGATGTTGAGGGGCTTAAAATCTCATCACCATGCTCCAAAATCTCATCAAATTCCAGACTATTCAGCTTGTGGAGCTACACATCTCTTTGGAGAAATGCAACAAGAAAGGGTTAAAGAGGATGAATATAGAAAATAAGATGTGTCGGTAATCTATTTATGATCCTTGTTGTTTGATTATGGACTGCTATGGTCTATTTATGATCCTTGTTCTTTGGTATAGTGAAATTTGGTGCAAGAAACACCCTCTAAAGCAAGTGCAGAATTTTGTAGACAACATGCTGATAATTAATATGTTTGTGAGGTTGATGTCTGTGGATCTGAGTGATCTCAACTTGGAGATATTGGTTTCTTCAACTGTCAGTCAATAATCACCAAATGAAATACAAGAAAAGGAAAAAGGAAATTGCAAATTTGTTCACTTCTCATATTTTGTCTGAATGATCTTCGAGTTTCCTAAGCTAATGCAGGAATCTCTTGCTGAAGTTATGCTTGGTGTACTACTTGTCTACCCACTTGCTTAGAGCTTGCAATTCATACACCTTGTCAATGTCCATAAAGGAGCATGTACATGAATTGGTCATGTTGAGGTGGTGAGAAGGGGTATGAAGGCTTGTTTGCTTTCCAAGGATTGGGCCTTAGGCAGGATCAGTAGGCAAAAAAGGGTTTGTTAGTGCAACCGACCCCAAATAGCTGGGAGAAGGCTATGATGATGATGAGGATATTAGATGTTTGAGTTTGATTCAGAATGTTATGTTTATTTCTATTTGATGAACTTTAACCATTTTTACTTTTAGCCCTGTTTGTGGGATACCATTCCGATGATAAAAATGCAATTGCGAAAGTAATTTTCAGTCTGTCTAGATACACAAGGATCCATCAGAGGGATGTTTCAGATCATCAAAATATACAATCATGTGTACTTGGCTTGTCCATAATTGCTTGAGCCAAGAAATGGACCTCAACCACTAATTATCCTTATATCGAATGCTTATATAGATGCATTGAGGTTGGAAAGCCTTGAGCTTGTGCAACCCAGCTCTCTTACAATCCAAGCTTTCCATCAGGTGGTTCCCCACTTATTGATGCCACGATCCAAAAATTAGGCAAGTCCACTCCATGTAAGGATCACCAAAAGCAAGGGCCCCACACCCTTGGCTTATTATTATTATTATTATTATTATTATTATTATTATTATTATTATTATTATTATTATTATTATTATTTTTCTAACCAATCTTCATTGTTTCAATATAACGAAGGTTTTCCATAATGTTTGACTTGTATTGACTTGTATTATGTATTTATCTTTGGTTGTAAGATGCTTATTCAAAGTGGAAGTAACTATATAGAGTGTAGGCTCAGGGGTCCACAATGCTTACATGGATGCATGATCAAAGTTGTTCATCGGGTACAAGCCACTATACTGACTTTCCTTGTCTTGGTTCAGTCCATCCATATTGAGTTGCATGCTAGTTAATGCTTCGTAAAAAAGGCTCATATTGAGTTGCATGCTATGATGTTTATGATGCGCTTTTATCCTTTGAAGAAAAAGGGAAGAAAAATCATCCACATATTTATATATAAAAAATTCCATAGCTATTCTCCTCCGTCCCACACTAGTTACTGGTGTATTTATTGGTTCCTTTTATTTTATATCAAATTTATTTTTGGTTATTTTATTTTGTTTTGTAAACTTTTGTCTTTGCATTGGTAACAATGAGGGGGCTTTCTTTGTTTCATATGGGGATGGATATGGACTTCATTCGGTATGGTTGTTTTTGCAGGAAATATTTATGACTGAAAATTTAATTTTAGCTAGTGTAACTCAGATTATGAGTGTACATACTGTTTTATTACCTGACCTCTATGCATGGCAGGGTGGTGTTGACAAAGGTCCTCTATATGCATGAGTTTTGGTTCTTGGGGTGCATTTGAGAAGTCTCGCCTCGGGCATCTCTGAAGTCCGTTGATTTTATTTTTTTTTCCTTCTGTTTTTCCTTGTGTCTCAATCTGTAAATATTTTGTCCATTATGTAACCTTTTATTCTCAGGTCCCCTGTAAATGAGGCTAGTTGTAAATGATTTTCAGGTTATGTTTGAATGCTAATTTAAGCTTGTAAAGGTCTTTCGATTTAGAAGATTTAGCCTAGCAGAATTTTTAATTGTTTTTATTATTTTTTCTTTTACAACGTAAATGATTTACTGGCATTTTAAATAGGTTTTATAGGTGTTTTTTAATCTCTCATTAGCATTTGTAACAGACTTTCAGCGGCGTTTGTTGTTACTTTTAGCGGTGTTTATTATAAAATTTACCTCTCTTTTCGGCGTTATTAAAGATTTTAGCGGCGATTAGTAGCCACTTTTAGCAGCGCTTTGATTGTTTCTACCGGCGCTTTATAGCTGTACCGACACGCAAAAGAATCGCCGCCAAATTATAATAAGCGCCGCTAAATAATATTTGTAGCGGCGGCTGCCAAAAACGCCGCTGAAAATTACGAACGCCGGTAAACAGCGCAGCGACGCCCCCCTTTTGCGGCAGCCGCCCAACCGCCGGTAATTCTTATACTGGCGGTTTTTTGGGCATTTAGGAGCGGTTTTGGCCGCCGGTAATACCTGTTTTTCTTGTAATGTATCAAGTTGAATAAGATGGAAATGTGATTTGAGAATAGAGTTGCTCACGAGCCGAGCACTTGTTTATGTGATATCCTAGTTCGAGCTTATATGACTTGAGCTCTGAGCATATTCCTGTTGTTTGGGCGTGGTTTGGTTTAGAATATATAGCTTGAGCTTGGTCCAAATATCCTATCCGAGCCGTGCTGAGACGAAACAAGTCAAGTTCAAACAGGGGTCAGCTCTTTTTTTTTTTTTTTTTGTTAAATAAAGAATATGCATAATATGATTAAAAAAAAAAAATACAAAAATAAAACTACAGAATAACATTCCAAAAAGACTAATACAAAAGTAATGCTATACTAACTAAGAAAGGAATCAACACCAATAAAGAAAATAATGTTATTAAGGAATTAACAAAAATAAAAATAAGAATAAGGATAAGGTTTATGATTCCAGACCATTGATCAAATGGACTTCACCATGGAGAACCCTTGTTTAGTGATTCTATAACCCTTGGATTGGTGGCCAAGGCATAGCCAATCCAAGGTGGGACCATCAAGTCAACCATCCCACCAAACCAGATGGCCCACTTCCATATACTCAAGGCCCAAGGTTGAGGGCCACATAATTCCTCTACCAGCTATCAACTACCATCGACTCAATCTAATCTGGATTTAAAACGGCAAAGATGGAAAAGGCAGATATTTTTCCATAAAGAACACATCCGAGGAAATTTTACCGCAAGATTAAACCATCGGCACATGCATGCAAGAAATAAAATGAAAAATCCAAACAGATACGCAAACAAAGTTTTGTATCAATCCAAATTGTGTTTTCTCTTCGTAAAGTTTATATGATCATTATCGCGGCTGCTTATTGTGGTGTGGTCCACTTGAGCATTTTATTATCATATATTAAAATGACATGAAAAAAAAAAAAATGAATGAATGGCAAGGATAAAACCCATATATTACAGTGGGTCTACAGAACGGATCAACGTCCGGGCAGGGGCAGAACGCAATCCGCTTCCGTGTTGAAGGCAGGAGAAGTTCATAGGTTGCGATGCTAGCTGGAGCCCACTATACTGTTTGTGAGAAATCCACACGGTTCATCCGTTTTGAGAGATTATTTTAGGACACATGACAAAAAATGAAGTGGATCCAAAACTCAAGTGGGTCACACGAAAATAAATAATGGGGATTTAGTGACCACCATTTGAAACATTCATTATGACCCCAACTTTCATGTCAGGCTAAGGTTTTTGTGTTTTCACTTCATCCCAGTGGGAGTTAGCTTATAAAGGGTTTGGATGGCATGTAAATATCAAAGTATATCCTAGGAAGGTTTGAATGGTATGAAACTCTTCTCCTGCTTTCCCTCTTGTATGACCGCCTTGAGTGTTTGATCCACCTTTAGTCTCATGTTCTAAAATGATCTCCCAAGACGTATGAACGGAGTGGATTTCTCACAAACAACACGGTGGCCCCACCCATCTCAGCGCAGTAATTCATTTGGATCGATTTTCGGATGATTTACAAGAAAATTCAAGTGCTGTGCCACGTCATTTCGGATGAATTACACTATTGCTAACTACCCAACACAACTTTTAATGTGTGGAGCTTTTTTGAGTCCTATCATAATTTTTGATTTAAATCTACACCATCCATCAAAATTTTCAGATAATTCTAGAGCATGAGCCCAAAAATGATGTATATCCAAAGCTCAAGTGGATCACACCACAAAAGCAGTGAGGATTGAATAAACTACTGTTAAAGCTTTCATAGGGCCAACTTTGAGGCTTATTTTCCATCTGATATGTTCATAGGATCGAAAATGCCGGGTGAATTTAAAATACAAATATCAACTTGATCAGAACATCTATACCCCCAAGAAGTTTTCAATATGGTAGCATAAATTCCTACTGTCTTCAATGTGCGGTCCACTTTAGCTTTGGATCTATATTATTTTTTGGTTAATATCTTAAAATGATTTGAAAAATTGAATAGACGTTATGGATCTAAGAAATACATTATCGTGGGGCTTATAAAAATTTCACACTTAAAGAAATTAGGTTGTTTGCTATGTAGTGAGATCCCTGTTTCACTCAAGATGTGCGGACCTTACGGTGGTGCCCACCTTGACGTGTGTATTCTGTATCCAACTTGTTCATCCGTTTTTTTTTTTTTTTTTTTTAAAAAAAAAAAAAAAATATCATTTTGAGGCATTATTCAAAAAATGAAGAAGATCCAATTATCAGGTGGACCATATATATGATAGTCAACGGTGGTGATTGAGCATTAATGGGCCACGATAGTTTTGGGTCAAGCTGATATTTGTTTTTTCTCTTCATCCAGGCTTATGTGAACTTATCAATGGATTGGACGAAGAAAAAAAATACGGAAATATTAAGGTGATCCCAAAGAAGTTTTGAATATTAGGGTGCTTAATCACCACGAAAGGTTTCCTGGAGTATTCTCCACCTGCTAACTAGATCATTTAGTGATGCACTCAATTAGTACCGCACATTTCTTAGGTTTTCAGGAGGACAGCAAGTTGCCGCTCAATTTTGATTTAAAAGTGTGGCTTAATTTTGAAATCTGATTTAGTCACTCTATTCTAATCGTCAAGATTTTTTCTTTATTTGACTAGTCACTGATCTCACTTGTCTCTATCGGTTCGGATGAGAAAGATATTGGCGGACAAGATTGATCACCCATTTATTAGGCCATATCTTTGTATCCAATGGTCAGATTTGACTGAAATTTAATATAAAAATCTGAAATCATTTACACTTTAATCATTTAATCTCTCTCTCTCTCTCTCTCTCTCTCTCTCTCTCTTTTTCTTTTAAATTTCAAAAATTCCAAAATTCTCCATTTTTTTTTTCAAAATGTCAAATTTTTTTTTTTTAAAAAAAACTTCTCATTTTTTTTTCTTCCAAAATCTCATTTAAAAAAAATCAATCTTCTCAATTATTTTTTTTTAAAAAAATAAAAAAAATACAAAATCTCAATTTCTTTTTTAAAATCTCAAATTTTCCATAGTAATGCATGAGTTTTATCCACTCCGTCCATCAATTTTTCCAAATCATTTTAGGATAAAATGTAAACAAAATAATGAGTCAATTCCAAGATCAAGTCATCTACGCAGTGGGTATTAACACCTACCATTGAAAACTTTTCGAGGGCCACACAAGTTTTAGACCAAGCTGAAATTTGTTTTCTCCCGACATCCAGGGCTACATGACCTTATGAGCCGGTTGGATTGAAAATGAGGGATATCCAATTTGGACCATAGAGCACCTGTCAGTAACTACTTGGCTAGCTACTGACAGTGCAAACATGAGGTCAAACATGAGGTAGATCCAACTCTCAAGTGGACCACACCACGGAAGAACTCTCTGATAACGCATTCCATGTCAGATTTTGTCTAACTCTGGTGTGGCCCACTTAACGGTTGAATCTGTCTCATTTTTTTTTTTTTTTACTACTACCCCAAATTGGCATGGGACAATGGATGAATAGTGTGGATAAAATCCACACATCACGGTGGGCCCCACATAGCTCTACCTGTATTGAGCTTGGGATAGGCGAGGTAGTACACAATCTGTGTCCAGAAAATGAATGGACATGGATTTCTAGTGATCGGGGTTCACATGAAGTTCCTATAGTTGGAATACATACATCACGTTGGGCCCCACTTCGTATCATCTGATCATTGATTGGGAGGTCGATCAAACGATCGTAAGTGGTGTTCACTGTTCGATAATTGATTAAGGACTTTGAAGTGATCTATGATGGTTTCCACCATTCGATCATTCATTGAAGGTTGATTGGATGGTTGACAACACTTTGTGCTGTACGATTGCGGATTTGCTGGACGATCGGGGGATCGTCAGTGATGTGCATCGTTCGATCGTCGATCAGGACTTGATGAATCAATGTATGGTGGTTTCCACCATTCGATAGAGGATTGAAGGCTTATCGGATGGTCAACAACACTTGTGTCGTTTGATTGTTGCTTGAAGGTCAATCATGCGATTGTTGGCAATGTACACCATTCGATCGTCGATAGGAAACTTGAAGACACAATCTATGGTGGTTTGTACCGTTCAATCGTTGATTGGAGGTTGATCGGATGGTTGACAACACTTTGTTTCGTTCGATTGTTGATTAGGAGGTCAATCGGGCGATCATTGGTAATGTGAGCTGTTCGATCATCAATTGAGAACTTAATGAAGTGATTTATATTAGTTTCCACCGTTTAATCGATAAGCACATAGATAGATGAAGGAAAATTATTCATAATAGCACACAGACATATGAAGAGAAATCTCAAATATCACATTTATCCAAAACTTTTGTGGCTCCTAAGAAGTTTTGGATAGTACAAGTTTAATTTCCACTAGTTCTTTGAGATGATCAACTTGGGCTTTGGATATGCTTAAATTTTGGTCTCATTTCATAAAATGTGCTGCTAAAATGGATGGATGACATAGATTAGACACATACATCACGTGTAGGCCCCACAGAGTTTACTTAGTGTGCTTGGCTTAGTGGGTATTAGTTGGTGTTACCTAAGCAACAAACTACTTAGAGAGAGGGGGAGAGAGAGAGAGAGAGAGAGAGAGAGAGAGAGAGAGAGAGATATGGATGATGGAGATGGGAGCAGATAAGTTGTCACCGGAGTAATTGGTTAGTTGGTGTTATCCCTAACATAGGGTCCACTTTGATGATCTATTGGATATCCACACCGTCTATAGGTTTTTATGGCTCATTTTAGATTAATGCATATTAAAAAATTATTCATATCTGACGATTTTTTTTAGCCATCAGAAAATTCGTCGGAAAATCACACTAATTTCTTGTAGTGTGCTTTCTTTACAAAAAAAAATAATAGTCGATTCCATGTGATGGTGTTGACCAGGCAATCATTTCCATTATTTGATGGAAACTACATTCGTCATTAAAAAAAAAATAAAAATCTAATTTAGTGTTTTTGCAACGAGTTTAACCAGTCGTCGCGAAAAGTCTTTATCACCATGTAATTTTCCGTGAACAACTGGACTATTCACTAAGTAGGCCTGATGATAGTCCTTGTGGGTAAATATGTCTGGTATTTTTAAAATCTCAATTTTTTTTTTCCAGTAAATTAATTAAATGATATTACTGCAGCAATATTGCAAATAGTTTAAAATCGAAAAATATTTTTTTAAAATTTTAACCAAAAAAAAAGAAAAAAAAAGAGAGTCTAGGTAGTCATTTTTACGGAGCCCAATACAAATGCCCTGAAATTTCGACAACAAAATTTGCCGCTGAGTCAAGTGGCATATCATTGAACTAGACCCGAGCCTAAGTTGAGTCAGGGCCGGTTGCAGATTACAATTCAATGAGTCAGGACCCTGCGTAGTGTGTTGCAGATGGAGTTGGACTGAAATTCTTAGAATGCTTACTTGATCAATTCCCATCCTATTAGTTAGGGCTGTCAATGGGTACTTGGACCCGCAGATACTTGATGGATCTGACCCAATTTTAGCAGGTCCGGTTGTAAGTTTTGGAACCGTTAGGTTAGGTTCAGGCCTTATCTTTTTTGATCTAGTTAAAGTTCAGATCTAGATGGGTGCAGGGTTGGTTCCATTAACTTTGGATCCGGTTAAAATTAGGTTCTTTGGGTCCAGTTAATTTTAATGGTACTACTATATATTTTAAATATATTGATTATTTTTGAAAGGAAGTCATGCTTTCCTAAGCCACAAGTAAGAGAGCCCATTTACACACTATGCATATGCCCAAAGGGAACAATAGAGGTACACTACTGAGTTCTATTGGGGCCCACCATGTTGTACGTGTGAAATCCAGTATTGTAAGCTCCCTGATGTTAGGCTCTATAGATGAACATCGATACAATCTACAAGTTATGTGGGCCCATCTAATATTTTGACTGGGCTGACTTTTGGCATGCATTGGGTCAAGATGAAAAAGGAGAAATGGATGGAAGGACCGGATGTTACACGCACAAAACGGTGGAGCCCACTGAGGTTGGGAGTGGATGTTACTCAATTTCATTTGAATTAATGTCTCTCGTGTGCAATTTATCAGTGTTTATATGCTTTTGCCTCACATGCAATGAGTGTAAAAAATAATTCCTTATATAGTAATATATACACTTATATGAGGCTAATAATCTTGTGGGCTTACTGCATGTGAATCCTCTCACGTACACACATGCTATTTCACTTGGATTCGGTGTATCCAGACCACCTTTTAATTTTTTTACTTTTAACTTCTAGGGCAGTCTTGATATGGTCCGCTGTGGCCTAGCCTGGCCCTCAAGTACTAGGGCTTTGGTTGAACCTGGACTAGGGCTTAGAGCTTTAGTGCTGGCCAGGGCTAACATGGGCCCAACCCATTGCCACCCCTACCCACATATAAAGATTTTGAAAGCTATGAAATATTGAAAGGGATAAGATTTGCTTTTTTTTTTTTTTTTTTTTTTTTTTTTTTTTTTTTTTTTTTTTAAAAAAAATTTTAAATTTTAAATTTTATATTTTAAAATAACAAATAGTTCTTTTTATTAAGGGTAGGTAACATGGTAAGAACTAGAAAGTCCCAGTGATATCATGCACCACTCCCATCTCTACGCATGTTTACAGTAAATCCAAGCCGGGTATCAGGTGAACCCATTGTGAGGGCATTTGTACAAAATGTAAGATTTGGATTGTCATGCGCCGAATCAAGAAGGGAAATGTCCAGAAGCCTATAACGGATGCATGTTGCATAATATTGATTTTAAAATATATTTTAATAATAATATATATTATAAAAAAGTTTGAAAAAATCTTTTTTTTTGGTGGGTTTTGGGAATAGTCCCACAATAGAAAAAGAGAAGAAGTTTTGTTGGTATATATGAAAATAGTGAAGTACCTAATTATTTGCCCACATAGTCCATGGACCGTGGCGTGCTCGGGCACGGGCTTGGTGCGAGGGCGTGGGAATGTGAGGCAGTGTGGCTGTAGAGGCACTAGTGGCGCACTTTGCACTTCGCATGTGCGTGTGCAAGTCGCGCAGTACAGTTATATAGAGGTTGAATAGGTTGACTAGTGTGGTAATCTTGTGCCATTAGTGCTGAGAAACCATGTTTAGAATCGGCTGTGCATGGCTATCCCAACAACTAGAAAATGACTAGTTGCTGTCTTACAACAGTCAGCATGCAGTAGTGGTTATGGCTTATGCACAACAGTTAGAAAATGGCCATAAACGGCTAGTTTTCTCCAACAACTAGAAAACGATCAATGAGATTTATTTCCTTTGACCATAAACCCCAGCCATCACAGCTTATATAAATAGGGCCTAGATGGGTTTCCAAACTATCTCTCAACCCACTCTAGCAGACCCATACGAACAGAGACAGGCACTCCTCTCTTATACTCTAGTGACTCTAGCAAGACAGCAAGGTTGAACCATTGCTTGAAGAACAGACTAGTGGTGTGGTTTAGAATGATTCAATTGAATCAATAGGTGAAGAACAAGAAGAATAGACCAGTGCAGTGGTCTTATTTACATACATCTTCTTCTCTCCTTTTCTTTTTGAGATTTTTTCTTTTATTGTATTTCTGCTAGACTGAGTGTAACAGAGTTCCAGTATGTGGGCTTTCGTGTTTGCTGAACGCAGACTCACATCAAGCTCATTATATCCTGGAAGTGGTTTGCCTGTAACCTATCAGCATACTCAATTCACTTGAGCAGGGGCAAATAACGCTTTAAGGACAACATCCCAGACGTGCTTCAGCCTATCCTTTTTCAAACAAATTTATTTTTTCAGTTTCCACATTTATAAAGAAAAAATATTATTATGTATAATTTCCAACAATCTTAAAGCGTTATTAGATGGAAGCCGACAGTGTATCATCCATCAAGTTGATGAATCAGGACTTGATTCGTCTTGACCGGTTCGATGGAACCAACTTCACAAGATGGCAAGACAAGTTGAAATTTCTTCTAACGGCGTTGAAGATCTATTATATCCTAGATCATAATTTTCAGCCATTGCCTGAAGCAACTGACAAAGACACACTTGAATAAGTGGCTGCCACCACCAAACGAGATGAAGACCAACTCTTGTATCGAGGATACATTCTGAACGCGCTCTCCGACCTTCTGTACAATCTGTACCAACAGATGTCATCAGCGAAGGAAATCTGGACTGCTTTGGAATTCAAATACAAGGCTAAAGAAGAAGGCACCAACAAATTTCTCATCGCCAGGTATTTTTACTTCAACATGGTAGATAACAAACCGCTGCTACCCCAAATCTAAGAATTGCAGCTAATAGTAAACAAAATCAAAGCTATCAAAATTAATCTTCTTGAATCATTCCAAGTCGGGGCTATAATCGTTAAATTGTCATCGATGTAAAAAGACTATATAAAGAAGTTACTGCATAAGACTGAGGACTACACACTGGAAAAAATCCAGAAACATCTTCGAATTGAGGAAGAATCCTGTAATTGTGACAAAAAGAATGACAACGAAAATGCCTTGTCCAAGGTACATGCAGTAGAGAACACTAATAATAAGAATCTTGAGAAGGACGATTCCCTGAAACCCAATAAAAGAAAATTTAAGAAAACCGCCCAAAAGAAGAACGAAAAGTTCAAAAGCTCATGCCATGTCTGTGGGAAAAATGGGTACTATGCTCGAGTATGCCGATATTACAAATCTAAAAAAGCGGCAAGTACAATAAGAAGGTGATATTGTGGCCATGATCACTGAGGTGAATACTATCCAAGGAAAGCTTCCTAGTTGGTGGTATGATACTGCTGCTATCGTACATATGTGCTACAACCAATCAGCCTTCAAAACGTATGAGAAATTGACCGATGGTTAAGAAGTCCAAATAGGTAATGAAGTCTGATCGAAGGTTGTTGGCAAAGGAACCGTCGAACTAATATTCACCTTTGGAAAGAAAATAATTCTGACAAATGTCCTACACGTCCCAGACATGAGGCGAAACTTAGTTTCTGGGGACTTTCTGGGTAAGCCAGGGATAAGGATGGTGTACGAATTAAGAAAACTGATTCTGTCCAAGAATGTGAACTTTGTCGGAAAGGAATATGCTTGTAACGGAATGGTCAAGTTTTCTCTAAATGAAAGTAGCACTTCTGCATATATGGTTGAATTCTGGCATGATATACTAGCCCATATAGGGTATAGTACATTGAAGTTCATGGCTAAGAATAGTTTAATCTCATACACAGATAATGAAACTGATAAATGTGAAGTGTGCATATGATCCAAAATAAGGAAAAAACCTTTTCCAAGTGTTGAAAGATCGTCTCAAATATTGGATCTTGTGCACAGTGATATTTGTGAGTTAAACGACATTCTTACTCGTGGAAGCAAAAAGGTATTTCATAACCTTTATTAATGATTGCTCTAGATTTGTGTATGTGTACCTATTAAAGAGCAAAGATGAAGCATTGAACATGTTTAAAATATATAAAGCAGAAGTAGAGAATCAACTAAATAAGAAGATAAAAATTCTCCGTAGCGATAGAGAATACTTCTCCAATGAATTCGATAACTTCTGTGAAGAACATGGACTAATACATCATGTACTGCGCCATACACACCTCAACAAAATGGAATAGCTGAAAGAAAAAATAAAACATTAGTAGAGATGGTCAACTCAATGCTAATAAGAGCAAAGTTGCCACTAAGTATATGTGGAGAGGTACTGCTTGTAGCGTGCCATATAATAAACATAATTCCATCTAAAAAGTATAAAATATCTCCATATGAAACATGGAGAGGTAGAAAACCTAACCTAGGATATCTTAAAGTGTGGGGGTGTCTTGCATATTGTAAAACCCCTGATCTAAAAAGAACTAAGTTAGGACCTAGAGCTATTAAGTGCACCTTCGTAGGGTATGCACAAAATAGTGAGGCTTATAGACTTCTAGATATAGAGTCTAATACAATAATAGAATCAAGAGATGTTGAGTTCTTTGAGAACTAATTATCCTTGAAGTCAAAAGGATAATGAAGTCCAAACTCCTGATAGAGAACCAAATAGCGCAGCTCCACAGATAGTGGAAGCTCCTGTTGAACCTTGAAGGAGTTAAATGACAAGAATAGAGAAGAGTCTAGGAGATGACTATATAGACTCTCAGCGCATCTTTTTCCATCTTATAGAAGGAGATAGAGAAAATGTTATAAGAAAAATACCTATAGTAATGAGTATAGAAGATGATCCTAAAACATATAAAGAGGCTGTATCCTTTAGAGACTCAGCTTTCTGAAAATAATCTATAAACGATGAGATGGAATCCATAATATCAAATCAAACATGGGAACTAGTAAACTTAACTCCAAGTTCTAGACCCATAGGTTGTAAGTGGGTATTTAGAAAGAAATATCACATTGATGGGACTATCCAAACCTTTAAAGCTCGATTAGTAACTAAGAGTTTTAGACAAAAAGAAGGGATAAATTACTTTGACACATACTCACCTATAGCTAGGATAACATCCATTATGATATTATTTGCGCTAGCTTCCATACATCATCTTCACATCCATCAAATGGATATAAAGATCGCATTCCTGAATGGTGACTTCAATGAGGAGGTATACATGGAACAATCTTAAGGATTCATTCTACCAGAAAATAAAAACAAAGTATGTAGATTAATTAAACTCTGTATGGATTAAAAAAAAAGCACCAAAACAATGGCATGAGAAGTTTGATTCTAAAATACTATCTCATGGTTTCATGCATAATATAGCTAATAAATGTATATATTCTAAAGTAGATGGTAGCTGCATGATTATTATTTGTCTATATGTTGATGACATATTAATAATAAGTAATAAAGTAGAAGGTGTGACTGAAACGAAGAAGTTTTTGTCTTCCGTATTCAAATAAAGGATCTTGGACAAGTTGATACCATCCTAGGGATCAAAGTTAAAAAATATTGTGGAGATTATGCTTTGTGTTAATCTCATTATATTGAGAAGATATTAAACAAGTTTAACCATCTAAATATAAAAGAAGCAAAAATCCCATTTGATTCAAGTATCAAACTAAAAGAGAATACTGGAAGACCAGTTCCACAATTGGAATATGCAATTGCTATAGGGAGTTTTATGTATGCTATGCAATGCACTAGACCTGATATTGCATATGCTGTGAGTAAACTTAGCAAGTTTACTAGTAACCCCAGTACTAAACATTAGAATGCCATTAGTAGAATCCTTGGTTACTTAAAAGTAACCAAAGACTTAGGACTATTTTATTCAGAGTTTCCTGCTGTATTAGAAGGATTTACCGATGCGAGCTAGATATCGAGTGCAGGGGACTACAAGTCTACTACAAGGTGAGTATTCACCCTAGGAGGTGCAGCTGTATCTTGGAGATCCAAGAAACAGACTTGCATAACGCACTCGACTATGAAGTCTGAATTTATAGCCCTGGTTGCAATAGGCAAAGAGGCTGAGTGACTAAGGGATCTCTTATTAAAAATTTCTTTCTGTGTAAAGCCTATATCGGCTATGTCACTACATTATGATAGTGACGCCACTTTAGCTATAGCCTATAGTGACACATATAATCGTAAGTCTAGACATATCAGTCTTCGACATGATCATGTCAGACAATTGATTCAAGATGGAATCATTGGTATTTTCTATGTGAAATCAAACAATAATCTGGCAGACCCTTTTACTAAACCTCTACCGAGAGAGGTAGTAAATGCTACATGTAGAGGGATGGGGTTGAAACTCTTCAACCAAAGTTTCACCAGTAATGGTAACCCAATCTAAAATCAGAAAATCTCTAATTTTGGGTTTAATGGGTAAGAACAAGTCACTGATATGTAGAAAGTTTTCAACACTAAATAATAAAATCTCATTCATAATAGATAAGTGTTGAGCGTTACGAAAGAGGGTTGAGTCATAGAACTCTTAATGAAATCTAGTTTAAAGGACAAGTATCTTAAAGTAACGAAGACGCTAGAAGGATTTCACCTATATAAACGTAGAGATGGTGTCGTCTCTCATGAGAGTTAGGAGTTTTATCTCGGGATCATTCGTGAAATAGGATAAGCACATGGCCATTAATTGCGTTGAGCAAGATTGTGAGAACTCTAATTAACACATAGCAAATATGTGTGTGGTTTCTCCAACTCTTTTATCTGGGAATAACTGGTTCAAATTTGCGGCTACCAGTCATTTCAATAGAGTTTTGAGATACTTACACTAAGGGAAGATTAAAATCGAAAGATATCTTTCTTTATGCAAATAAGCTGTTTATTCTGACAGAAATATTTAATTGAGAAAATATATTTTTAAAAATCAAGTGAGAGATTGTTGCATAATATTAATTTTAAAATATATTTTAATAATAAAATAAAAAATATATATATTATATAAAAAAGTTTGAAAAAACCTTTTTTGTGGGTTTTGGGAATAGTCCCACGTTGGAAAAAGGGAAAAAGTTTTGTTGGTATATATGAAAACAGTGGAGTACCTTATTATTTGCCCACATAGTCCATGGACCGTGGGACTTGCGTGTTCCAGTGCTTAGCACTGGAACACCCGCGTGCGCATGCGCGTACTCGCGCTTGGGCTCGGGCTTGGTCTCGGTCACGGTTACGGGCTCGATGCGAGGGCGTCAGCATGTGAGGCAGTGTGGCTATAGAGGCGCTAGTGGCGCACTTTGCACTTCGCACGTGCGCATCGTGTCACTCCCTTTGCAAACCAGAGCGAGACATGTACGAGTCGCGGTGCGACTACGTGATAAGGTGAGTGGCTGGTTAGAAGGGAGACTAGAGGACTGAGAGAGAAGTCCTTTAATATATATAGAGAGGCTGAAAATGACTGTTGCAGCAGAAGTGTAATTGCTGTGCCATTAGTATAGAAACCATGCTGTAACTGCTGCATGGCTAGCCCAACAACTAGAAAACGGTTAGCTACTGTCTCACAACAGTCAACATGCAGCAGTGGTTATGGCTCATGCACAACAGTCAGAAATTGGCCATAAATGGCTAGTTTTCTCCAACAACTAGAAAATGGTCAATGAGATTTATTTCCCTGGACCATAAACCCAGCCACCACAGCCTATATAAACAGGGCCTAGATGGGTTTCCAAATCATCTCTCAACCCACTCCAGCAGACCTATACGAACTGAGACAGCCACTCCGCTCCTATACTCTAGTGACTCTAGCATGACAGTAAGGTTGAACCATTGCTTGAAGAACAGACCAGTGGTGTGGTCTAGAATGGTTCAATTGAACCAATAGCTGGAGAACAAGAAGAATAGACCAGTGCAGTGGTCTCATTTATATACATCTTCTTCTCTCCTTTTCTTTTTGGAATTTTTTCTTTTATTGTATTTATGCTAGCCTGAGTGTAACAGAGTTCCAGTAGGTGGGCCTTCGTGTTTGCTGAATGTGGACCCACATTAGGCTCATCATATTCTAGAAGGGGTTTGCCTGTAACCTATCAGCGTACTCAATTCACTTGAGCAGGGGCAAATAACGCTTTAAGGATAGCGTCCCAGACATGCTTCAGCCTGTTCCTTTTCAAACAAATTTATTTATTTTTAGTTTCCACATTTATACAGAAAAAAATATTATTCTGTATAATTTCCAACAATGCATCCCCCATTGAAGCTGATCAAGAGCTCGTCAGAGAAGAAGGGTGTTGCCAGAACTTCCTCACGTGCTACCAATAGGAGGAGATGTCTTTCAACATGAGAAGAATTGGGAACTGAGCCTTTGTATTTAAGCTTTTGTAAGTCTACGGTTGGGTCTTACCTACCATTGGACTCATTGTTGACATCTACTATGACTATCTCTTGTTTGTGAGAGAGAAGCTGTAGTTGTCTATGACTGTTATGTTAAGAGTTAGTATGAGTCTTTACTATAGAGAAGTAATAAAATTGTGTTTTTATATTTATTGTTTTTCACATACACATATTTATATAAGATTTGAGATCATATAGTTTAGAATCTAGATTGATACACCAGCTATGAGATCCTCTAATTTAAGATCTAGATTGATACACCAGCTATGGGATCCTATAGTTTAGGATCTACATTGATACACCAGTTATGAGATTCTATCTTTTAGGATCAACAATCTAAACGAATACACCTGTGCGTGATCTCATCCTTATATGCGCTCACTAATATTTACTTCACAGAGCATACATTCAAAATCTAGGAGTTTTAGTAGTTATTTAATTCTGAAATTTCTCTCATTACTTAATATCCCTATTTAAAGGGTTATGAACTCGTTTATTTCATTCATCAATCAAATTATGAATTTTATAGAATTTATTTATATTTTTTCTTGCCTTTTCCTCGTAGATTCGAGAAGTCGTTGTGAGAAGTCTAAAGAAACTCCGTGATTTTAGAGTAGTTATCCTTGTGGAAGATAGTGATTGACCTCATCACGTTCATCCCTGCGTCACAATTGGATGAGATGGCAGCCATAGGTTTGTTTTTGGGGCCAGCATGATGTGTACCATTCATCAAACCCATTCATTAAGAGCTGCGCACAAGGGTGAAGGGATTATACACAATCGTTCTGACCCAAAACTCAAGACACCGAGGTCCATATGATGAGTAGAGCTGTTAACAGGTTGGGTCCTCCTTTTGGGTCCTAGTGTGGTTCTTGAAGACCCAGACCTGGATCCAATTGGGTTTAGGTACTTGTCGGATACTCATCAGGCTTTCTCGAGTTAAGCTTAGGATAAATAAAAGCATTTATATAGTTTGGGCAACATTTTTTTTTTTTTACACACACACCCGCCACACACCCACGCACGCCATAGTGGAATTTCACCACCCATGGGTTTCGAACCCAAGACCTTGTGTTGAAACTCCTTAGAGTCTACCACTTGGGCAAGGATTAGAACCCTAGTTCGGCCAACATGATGGATGGATTAGATTGCAAACATATGTGCCACTTTAACACTTGCATGATGTGTAAATGGTCCCTTTTATACTAACATATCTTAAGAAATCTTATTTCTTTTGCTATAATGATCAATATAGAAAATATGTAATTTTACCATAAGAACTGACTCGATCCGGACCTGACCAGATCCAACTTTAATTGAGTCATCACATGGATCCAAAGCAAACTCAGTTAAACCTGGTTTTTAATCAAGTGCAAAAGGTGAGATCCAAACCCGACCTGCTTTCTTCCCAGGTCTAAAAAGGGGACAAGACCATTAAATTTAGGCCAGGTCCATGGAATACCCACGGGCCAGGGTACTCATTGACAACCCTACTAATGAGAGTCTTGGTCCTAACACACGTGTAACATATTTCCCGTGTGAGAAGCTAGTGCTAAAGGAATATAACAACCATTATGTAACTGTCATTCATTTTTGCCTTCTCTTCGGGTTATGGTTTTGCTCAAACAGTCGTGTGGAAGAAAGTACGATTTGGGAAGGGCTATCTTGTTGTAAGGAGTTGTGCTTCAGACAGGAGGAGTTGGTCAGCGACTCCAGAGTGGTGGTAGATGCCATGAACAAGCAGAGCGCCACCTCTTGGCCCTCGTGGTACTAGTGGGTTAGAATTAAAGCCCTCATGGCCATTATGGAAGTCTTTATCTCCTACTCCCCTAGATAGGTGAACGCGGTTGCTGATGGGCTTGCTCAGAGGGGTAGCAACAGTCAGACCCATCGTGTCTACCGATCCATGTCTGAGCTTCCCACCCTCATTAGATGCCTTCTCTTCATTGATAAAGTAGGTTCAAGCTATTTGTGTGAAATGTAAATGGCTTTTGTCTCCTCTTCTTTATTTGTGGGCCTGCTTCTCCTTTTTTGCTGGTAGGCCCATCCATACGGTGGACAACTCTTCTTTGCATATATATATATATACATATATATACATATATATATATATATATATATATATATATATATATATATATATATATATATGATGGTTCCCAAAAAAAAAAAAAATGTAACAGCCAGAGAATTCAGAGGTATAATTTCAGGCAGCGGCTCTGTTTGATTGCCATGGATGAGGTTTTGTTTTTGTGTGGCCCTATCTCTATTTTATTGGTGTGGCTGTGGTAGTTTCTGGCGTTGCCTTATGTTGGTTGTATTTTTGTTCATGTTGCAGCTTTGGTTTTTTGTGATATTTTCTGTTTTTGTATTGTATGGTAAGTAGAATATGATAGATGAGGACAGTTTTTTGTCACGCCCACCTGAATGGATAAAAGCAAAGTAGTTTATCAAAAATAAAAATAAAAAACAAGAGAAATAAGAGCACTGTAATTATAAGTTTCACTGTTTCTAGTTGCATTTGTTCACTTGGACAGTCCAATCTATTAATCTAAACGGTCTATTCACTCCAAAACACATTTTATACATTGAATAGGCTACTGGCCTGATAGACCTAGGACGCAACATGGTTTGGGCCAACGCAAAACTGAATGGCCCAACCGGAACTTTGGTTTGAGTTAGGTTGAGTTGGGGAGGTTGGGTTGCACTTGGGCTTGGGTTCAAAATCCCTAACCCAAGGTTGACTTGGGCTCCAATTGAAGCCGCGGGCAACTCAATCTAACCTGAACCTGAACTTAAATGCAACACATACATATACATGAGTGCTAACCAGTGAACATGATCTATAAATGTAAAATCATGGTATCTAGAGACAATAAGATTCATGGTTGAAATTTTGATTTTCTTTGTAGTTTGATGCTTGATTTTATGTATTAGTTATTAACTGAAAATGTTAATCATATCTGACCTTATATAACCAGACCTAACCATTTTAGCCCGACCTATTATAAATTGTTCTAGCATTGACCATTCATTGCCCTGGGGTGTATTAGGCCTTGGGCCAACTCATCATTAGGTTGGCTTGGGTTTTTAGTGACCCTCACCCAACCCAACAACCCAAGTTGCACCCCTAGACAAAGCCAGCCCGACCACTTCAAAATCTAGGCTCCGCACCAGTCCAGATCTGGGTCAAAAAGTCAACCTGAGTTACTAAAATGGATTGGTTCTAGATTGCAGCAAAATCATATTAATCTGACCACATGTGAATCTAGCTTTTGAATTGAATGTCTGATTTCAGTCATATTAAAATTACCCGACTAAAACCAAATCTAGGCTCATACCTGACCCAAGCCTATGGAAAATGTAATTGATTAAGAATATGGATTTTTACCCCTTTTAGGTTAGATCAGTGTAATGGTTCACCACCCTTTTCTAATATGATTACACATCCATAACTTGTGAAAATCTGAACCATACAAATCTTCGCTCCCATTGTGGATGTAAAATATAACTAAAATCACACTAAATCAACTTATTAATCTAATAATCTAATTTATCAGTTAAATTTGGATAGTTGGCCCTTTTACTCGTTACCATTTAAATTAATAATCACCACCGATTGAATGGTTTGAAATATTATTTGTGTGAAAACTCAATTAAAATTTTTATAATCGACATATACTTGACGCAAACACGGCTCATGTCGTAAATGGGTTAGTTCTAGGTCATCTTATGCCTAGACCCAAGCCATTTATAAATAAATAGTTGGGCCAAGCCCCGCTTGACCTAATTCATTTGCACCACTACCTATGTCAATTGCCAAATTAATCCGAGGTCCACAATGTCACAAATTACAAGCCCTAACCCACATTTCCAATACAATCAATGGTCTAGATATGGTGGGCCAAAGATGGTTATGATGAAACATAAAGATATCGTGCATGCCAAGATTTGACTTCCCCCTCTGAAGATGTGTACATACATCTGAAAAGACAAACACATCTCAACATCCATCACTAATTTCTTCGGGTCACCATTCCTCTTTGAGAGGCTTTTAATGAGTTTTAACAAAGTTGCGAAATGGAATTAAACTTTTTTTCCTTGATTTAAGTCCATCCAAGATCTCCATATATATATATATATATATATATATATATATATATATATAGAGAGAGAGAGAGAGAGAGAGAGAGAGAGAGAGAGAGAGAGAGAGGTTTAATTCCATTTGGCAACTTTGTTAAAACTCATTAAAAGCCTCTCAAAGAGGAATGGTGACATGAAGAAATCAGTGTCAACTGGATGTTGAGTTGTGTTTGTTTTTTCATATGTATGTACACACCTTCAGAGGGGGAAGTCAATAATGGCAAATGGTACTATGAGGTCGAGCTTTGTGGGCCCCACCATGATCCGTGTCGAACATCAACACCGTGCATTTGATGGGGTCCCCTTCAGTTCATGAGATATGCCAAAAATCAGCCGTATATGGAAATCTGGTGGGCCATACCATCTAAAAACATTTGAATACATGCCTAAAATATATAAAAGCACTTGGTGTGGCTCACTTGAGTTTTGGATGCAATTGAAACTTGGTTTGACCCCTCATCCAAGTGGGACACACACAATGGATAAGCTGGTTTGTGAACCACATCTTAGTGGGCCCAATAAATGATTTTGAATGTTTTAATGGGAGGGTAACCCCTGTCTCAACTATTGTATGTGGTGTGGCCCACCCAAGCCGTTGATTGACTTTATTTTTAAGCATGTGGCCCAACATGGAATGGTGTATCTAGCTGATGGGGTAGATGTTTGACACACATCACGGTTGGGCCCACACAGCTCAACCTCATGGGAAGAAGCATAGCTAACTTTCATTCGACGTTGTTCCTCTAACTCAAGAGGTCTTTTCCTAATCTATCTTGATTTAACCCTCATCGATGCCTCTATTAGGTGTCAAGGTTGATGCACACTATCTATAAGGTGGACCACATAATCATAGGTATGAAGATGGAGAAGAAGGAGGATGGGATCTCCTCACTTTCTCTCTTTGCGCACACACACACTCTCTCTCCTCCACATGCTTGGGGGAGTCTAGGACTCTCTCTTGTATATCTCTTATCTAGGATATGATTATATATCTCATACATTATGTAATACTTATAATCTAATCCTTCATCGTTATCCATTAGAGATCTATATCATATATTGTTCAAATGGTATACCACAATATGTAGACAATTTGGATCATTATCAAGTGTAATCAAAACAATAATTTTAATTATTAAAACAAAAATTCAACGATTAAAAACTTTTGAAAAGTCTATCAAAACATCTTTAAGTGCTTTGTCTAACAAAATAATTTACTCGACGAGTCTCTAATTTAATAAATCTAGTCATATATGAATTCTTAAGTTAACCTAGTGGATCTTATTTTGTCCTGTGCAGGAATCTATGGTTTCTCATGAAAGTACAATAGCATCATACAAAGAGCCAAAGCCTACCAATTAGGATCATGACCCTTATACATCCTTAGGTCTAAGGATTAATCATTTTTATATAGCATCAAGTTCTAATCATCGTGATCATTAAATTTAAGCCAACGCACCTTGAGACCAGTAAACGAGAACTTGCTTTGACTAATGTAAGGTCTTAGCATGAATGTTGTATCTACAATACACTCGTATTCATATGTGAGTTAAGGGCGAAGGTACACTTACACCAAGTTAGCTCTTTGATGGTGGGGACCATACATCTTAACCCAAGTTAGTCACCTTTAAGATGACTGTACATCTCATCATAAAATTATCTATAGGTGTCTTACATATATGTGATGGTCATGGTGCAAACAATGTACCAAGATCTATAGATAACAACTCTCTTCAATTAATGACCATTGTATCTAGTCTTAAATTGCCATTGACTATTAGTAGTCTCACTCCTCATCTAATGCATATTGTTATAAGTCAAGGTGTTAAAAATGCGAAGGAATATTGATGTGTACATGTGAGACCCATAGTCATCCCAATCTAAAGACGAGATCAGCCTTCACTACAACAAAAGTTGGATTAGCCAACTCTTTGCGTGGCTAATTTAATAGTGTTAATTAAAAATGGGCGTCGATTAATGGTCGGGTACAAATACCCGACCAAAAGCCCTAACCCTCTTATTCTCCCCTCTCCCGACTCTCTCCCTCTCACCGCCCCCGATGCTCTCTCTCTCTCTCTCTCTCTCTCTCTCTCTCTGTCTGTCTGTCTTTTACAGACTAGATCTAGGTTTGGTTGATTTCCTTGTTATTGTGACCTGAGTTTGAGATTAAATGCTTTTAAAAAAAATATTATTATTATGTAAAAGCTTGGTACAAGCAATGAATGCATGTTTGGATGTGTCAGATCCATAGGACCATATCTCATTCTAAGTGATGAATTGATAGGCCGTCAGATCTTGGTAGGACAGGGTTGTGGCTCATTGCTCTCTGTTTTCTAACCAATGGTTTCCTCTTTTGGTCGAAGGCATCCCTATCCTCAAACGATAGCTGAAGATCTTATTTTCGGCAGCCTAGAATCCTTCACTCTCATATGCAAAGAAAGGGAGAATGAATAAATGAATGAAATAATGCAGCAGTTGACTGATGCCTAAACTGTTTTCAGGGTTCATATGTTTTGCTCATCTTCAGCTATAACATTTTTTTCCCTTAACATATGGATGCGTCCACATGCTATTAGTCCTAGTCAATGATTTATTATAATCTCTTGTTTTTCTGTATCACTGTATGTACCAGATGCTTTAGATGTTTGCTAGAGTATGCAAATCCCTTGCAATCATGGCATGTGAGAGAGAAAAATAACTCATTAGAATTTGTAGGCTTATTATTAAATTTTTTAGACCACTATCTATTTGGGATCACTTCTGTATGATTTTCACATACTTCACCACACCTTTTATCATCTTCACAAACTTTCCAATCTATGGTTAAAACTTTCCGGGTGTTGTTGAGTCGACCAATGTCTCTTTTTGTGAGATGAAGTTCTCTTGCCTTCAAAGGTGGCTTCTTTATAATATATGTTCAGGCAAGTTGTTAGCTCAACGAGGCAGTAAACTCGCCAAAATAAGCAAGCAATCAAGATTAATGTAAAATTCCAATCAAAGCATTAAGGGTGTGTTTGGATGCATAATCAGACTGAATTACAATATTAGTATAATAAAGTGGAAATAACCCAAATGAAATTACCTTTTTTAGAGTTTACATTGAGGGACTGCGCTCCAAACTGCAATTGCATTACTTCCAATTCCAAGATTGAGTTGAAAGGAACTCAACTGCAATTTGTGAGGGCTACTTTTCTTATTGTAACACTACAAACGTTGTTTACTTTCCCCATTTCCTCTTGATTAAAACGAATGTTAGCAATTCAATGTACTTTTGCATCCAAGCATGGCTAAGTTTGTGTTTTGGTCCTCAGTTGAATTTCATTCAATTCAATATAGAAGAAAGACCAATTTGGGGGTGGGCCATTTTAATTCATAAGGACAACCAACCTCAAATTAGACCTGAAACTACCTTAATTTGAATTTGGGTTTTGACCC
This sequence comes from Magnolia changhungtana, assembly GCA_030180095.1. Taxonomy (NCBI): domain Eukaryota; kingdom Viridiplantae; phylum Streptophyta; class Magnoliopsida; order Magnoliales; family Magnoliaceae; genus Magnolia; species Magnolia changhungtana. The sequence goes on along the minus strand of JASAUF010000441.1, from coordinate 171,353 downwards.
TCTTTGTGAATGAAATGGGGCTAGCTCCACTTGGATCACTTCCAATTCATTGATTTGAATAAATTTCAATTCAATTCAATTGAGCATCCACACACAACCTTAGCTTGTGTTTATACATGTGATTTACTTGGATCACTATAATTGAGTTGTAGTGATGTGGAACGATTGTGATTTTTATCCCAATTAGAAATATTAGCTATTTAGCGGATATCGCAGATATGGTTTTTGTTTCAAGTCCAGAAGTAAAGTGAATGTACCCACAATAAGGGACTTATTATTGAATCCGCTAACAGAACTTTGGACATTTGACTTTTTTGCTCCTTACTAATTGCAATCTAGATCAACTGTATATCTAAACACAATCTACTAGTTCTCTTGTTGTGTGTGATGATATAAAGGGATTTAAAATTTTTGCAAATCTTACCTCTGAGAAAGCCATCTGGGTTTTATTCTTCTTTGGTTTTTCACCATGAAACCTTTCGCCATACATGCTAACAGCTGCTTTAACTAACCCGATTCCGCCTCAATTTTTGGCCTCTGTTCTGTCCATTCCAGCCATGTTTTTAATTCAAACAGAGAAACTGGATCCAGTATTCCCACAGGGAGAAGGGGGAAAAGAAGAAGAAGAAAAAAAGCGACTTCTCTAATTCGTACTCTTTTCTTGTAAATAAAAGCAGTAGCATTCTAACCAAGTTGGAGGCAGTTTGTCGGGAATCAAGCACAAGGAAAGAATTGTGGTCTGATTGTATGGTTCTCTCAATGTCGGTGAAGCTGGGCCATGTAGCATTCTAGGCCATTCATCTAGTATGTCCCACTGTGGATGATTCAGATGGAATAATTCCCCTGATTAGAGATCTTCACCACCACACAAAGATGATTAGAAACAATAGTCCACATTTCAACACCTTCATATGGCGAGGATCTATCAATAGGATATTTCCCACATGGTCCATCCAAAGTGGGGTCCTACTAGGATATTTCCCAGTCAGTCTCAATCCAAAAATCAACAATAAAATAGAAAATTGCAATTTATGCAAGTAAAGAGAATCCTTAAAGCTTCACATTGATTTACCTAAGACTTAAAAAAGGACTGTCAACTGATTAACATCCTTTTAGTGGGTATTGCTACAATTCTCTATTTCTTGTTATGTCATTTTTGGTGCTCAATGGAGAGCAGAACTGAAAGTTGTTGTCCATATGTTAAATTTCCAAGTTCTATGTTTGTATCTTCTAGAATTTCAGCTGTAGATTTTTCCCTCTTTTTAGATGAAATTCAACATGATCTTCCAAATTGTATATCTTTGATTCTTAGAACCAATACAAGTAATCTCTTCCTACATAGCTCTACAAAGTAAGTCAGCGGGTTTCTCTCCATCTGTCTGTGATGCCCTCAAAGAATCCAACTTCAAAAATTATTTAATCAGTTCAATAAACTTAGAGGTATCCATACATTTTTGTCATTCTTTTGTTAGTCAATGGACCAAGGTAGATAAGCCTGTTGTGTCTTCTGAGCATTTTGGACCATGACATATCTTGCTTCTTAGTTGCCATGACAAAGTGAACAGTTGTACATCTCACAGATTCTCAACTAGATGGAATGATTACTAAGACTGGTGATGCTTTCCCTGGACAAGTACTTTGAGCATGTGGATATTCTACTAATGGAACTAGTTGTAATTTTGAGGTATATGTTGGGTTCCCACTTTCATTTCTTTGTAAGTTTGTTTATTAGAATGTTTGGTCATTTAAGCACCTAGGATGTTCTTTCTTATTTCTAGTCTTCTATCATTGCTAACTTTTTCCTTATTTCACTTTCCATTATAACTGACAGTTCTTCCTTATTTTTGCACTGCCAGTGGGTACGCTTTTTGGAAGAGGGGTCTGTGAATTACATAGTTGGTAATAGATCTTATTTCTAGTCTTATATCATTACTGACTTTTCCTAAATATCCAGTTTATAAAAATATTTCTGGCAACAGGAGTGAAGCAACCTGACTATCTGGTTATTGCTGATGATGTTGATTCATACCTTGCCATTGAAGTATAGCCCCTTGATGACAGGAAGAGGAAGGTATTTCACTTGCACACGTTTAGTGGATAAAACTCCCTCCCCATTGATTTTCTATTCTAGTTTTCAAAATGTTTCTTGTGGTTAGCTATTCAATTTACATATGGAACTTCAAACATTGTTATAGTGAGGCAAATGCATTTTAGTGGTTAGTCTCCCTTGTGGATGTTCATGATCTGACACACGTATATGATAGAATAGCTCATATGGGTCATTTTCCAAAATCTCATCTGAGTGAGATGCATACTGGGACTTGTGAAGATAATGATGATACAGGTCATTTCATATCTCTGGATGTGATGTAATTGGGGGTAAATGGATTACTAGCGACTGTTTTTGGCTTCTGGGGCCCATGTATTTGGAAGTAAACGACACCAGAAGCATTTTATTTTATTTTTTTTTAACATATGTTTGGTATGTTTTAAAATTTTACTTTTTACTGTGATTCTAATATAATTGGAGTTAAATGCTTTTAAAGGTAAAATAGTTTGGCATATAACAAATGTTTCACTAAGTTACTAATCTATTGTTCACATGGCAAGCTGATGACACAGTCAAAGTAATCTAATTACCAATTGCAACACTAAAAAGTGCATCAATAGAATCATCTGAATTGAGTTCATCTAATCTCCCACGACCACGCTCTCACAATGAGAGGTTGAAAAGCTTTAGCTCTTAATTGAGTTCATCTTTGTGCAACTATCCATAGTTCCTTGCAAGCTTGCTAGTGATACTGTTCTTCAGTATCAAAGGTTTTTCAGAGTTTTTCCACCATCTTGACTGAGTTGTGATCAAATCAAGTTTTTATGCAGATTAGTCCCGATGAAATCTGAAACCAAGTAGCTCTTCAAGGTTTCTATTTATTTACTTTTTTCTTTAGCTTTGAGTACTTCAAAGGGAGTAAGTTTTATAAGGTAAGACAATCAGGATCGAATTCAGAATCACTTATACACATGACACTATCTCTATCAGCTCTAATAAATAGTCGGAATCGGCTTTTTAAGCTTTTAAACTATGCTTTCTATACTTCCCCACCCTTTATACTTTGAGTAATGTAATGGTTATATTTCCAAATAATAGAAATGGGTTTATTTATTAAGAAATGATCGCAACACATGAGAATGTGGCATACATCTCACCGGTCGTCAAAATAGGTTGTTTCAATTAGCAAGTTGCTATCACATGCTTGAAATGATCCCCTAACGCATAATAGACCAGTGAAACTCCACTGAAAATCTGCCTTGGAAATATTCCCAGTCAGAACTTTTGAAATGATCCCCTAACACATAATTGCTGACAGTGCGTCCTTATATGTATTTTTATTTATTTTTATCAAGTACCTTATAATTTTGTTATATGCTTGCACAGGTGATTATCCTACAAATGTTAATAAGCTTTGTTTTAAAGTTCTGTTATTTGAATCACCATTCCCATTTTCTGTGAAAGTGATTAATGCTTATCTATTACATTTATTTCTCAGATTGGATTGGTGGTCTCCATTGAGCAACAACTCCTTGTTTCTGGAATATATATAGTGTTTCCGCACACGTTTATTTGATTTCAATTCCTGGTATTTTGTCCAAACATCCAAGGTCGGGTCACTTAAAGAGTGATACTTTTTCAGGTATGGAAGCTCACTGCTTGTGATCTCTCTGTGAGATAGTAAGAAATTCAGCTCATCAATCTGGATTTTCCCATGCAGCAAAGGTGTGAAATCTTGAAAACTGTTTCTTTGCTTTCTTTTGATTGATTTTTATTTTCTTTTAATCGTGTTCCCGTTCTAAGTAAGAATTAGTTTGAAATGTAATGCATTCTCTTCAAAGTTTTCAATTGGGTCCAAAAAACATAGAATGAAAGGTGGGGCCTGTGGATGTGTGATGAGACTAAAATCTCATCTTGCAAACAATTCCAGTATTTTGGCTTGTCTATTTCCTTTCTGTTGCCCAGGGCCATGGAACATCATTTGTCTTTGAATCTTAGCATCCATAATTGGGCTAACAACCATGTTGAATCTTTGCATTAGTTTTGACTTTTTAGTCCTAGTAACTAATCAGGATGGGCTAGGGCTTGTGCCACCTAAAGGCCCTATCCCTGACTTATATGAGCCTTATTTAGCATATACTATACTGGGCCTGGCTTGGGCATATATATCCTTCCATAAGGCTAGTTTATAATTTAGGAGAATTATAATCTTTGAGATTTAATAGGACATTAAAAGAATGTATGTTGGATTTTAAAAATTGAGAATTTACATGCTTATTAATAGATGGCTCAGGTTTTGCCATGTTAGCAGTATTAATTACTAGAATTTGCCAGGAACTTACAACGGCCTCTCCTCTTCTTTGTGTGTAACTCGCATGTGGTCTGTACAGGAAAGGTTCTGTAGGCTTATAATCAATTCCATGCATATGTTATAGAATGCTATATATATATGTATGTATGTATGTGTGTGTGTGTGTGTGTGTGTGTGTGAAGGTTAAATGAGGCAGGGATATCGATGACCTGGAATGTGACAAGGGTCATGTCTGGTCCAATTTGTAATTCTAGATCAATTTCCGCCTCTACTTGTCTTCGGGAATTATCGAAGGCTCGACACTCATGGTGCTGGAGTCTACCCTTCATAGAAAGAGGATGGTTCTATCCCTAATCGTTCAACAGTCCTTAAAGGGTAAACGTTGAGACTGGATCCATTATCGATGAGCACAAGTGGGATCTTGAAATTCTGGTGGTGGGCCACTATGTTTAGTGAGTGCCTGTGCTCACGACCCTCAGGTGGTAGCTCATCGTCAAAGAAGGTGATGGCTCGTGGTGCGAGAAGTTGGCCAATCATACTTGCCACCATTTCGGGGGGTACGTCAGGAGAGATATGGGCATCATTCAAGGTCTTCACAAAGATTTCTCGATGCGACCTTGACGTGCATAGGAGTTCCCAGATGGATATTTGTGCGGGAATGGTTTTGAGTTGGGCTGCTATGTCATAAGCTTCAGGTTTTGCTGGTGGTTCTCGACAAAATTTCCCGTGTTTCTTTTGGGTTCTGACTATCTCTCCTGAGGTATCTCCCATTGTTACCCACCTCATCGCATTCTGGGTAGTGCCATGGGACTGCTTTCGGGTTATAGGAAGGAACCGCTCTTCCTTCCAAGTATACTAATGGTTCTTGAGGCTGAGGGGTTATCATTGAAATAGTTTGTGGTAGACTCAGTGATATCTCCTGAGGTGCCACCAAGTTCTGATTGCTTTTGGCCATGGATTTTTTCTCTTCCCTTTGATGTAGGGGAGGAATCCTCTGGGCATGCGCTAATTGGTGAGGCATGGGGAAACTTGGTACTTGAACCGGGGGTGCCCCTTGCAAGGTTAGCGGGGTTAGATCAGGGAGACCTATCGGGAGGATGACCGGTTCGTTAAAGTCCCTTTTAACCTTTTTGATATGCCGAGGATGGAGTTGAGTGTGTCCCTTGGAGGGCGAGGTTATGAGGTGTGACTTTGTTGGGTCTTTGCTTCTAAAGTTACGAGAGAGTATCCGAAATGTTGGCGCTGCTTCAAGAAATATGAGAGGTTGAGTAGCTGGTGCTGCTTCAAGGGACACCTGTGGTCCAGGTGATGGTGCTTTCTGGTGCTTCAAGGGACACCTGATCTGCGATCTGAGATTCCGGGTAAGGGACCTCGGTTACAAAGAGGGAAGGTGTTAGACACCCTCTCTGCCCGTACAAGTGTACGGTCTCAACTTAGTATGGTAAAATAATCTCAATGGATGATGATGATGCTACGGTCATGATGGGACTAGTCACACGTAGATTTCTAATGTAGCAAGATCCGAGATTTCGGCAGGCTACAAAGCACACGTCCGACAATGTGTCTAGAGGGTAGATGTGATGATGTTTATGCAAAGAGATAAGAAAAGTGGACTAAATCACTAGGAATTTCTGATGTGACAGGATTCGATATACGGCAAGTCACAGGGCATACGTCCACTAGAGATCTAGAAAAGCAGGGGGGTTGAGAAGGGAGTAGATGTCATGATGAACGCTTGTATGTAAATGGATCTTTAGCTTGATTCTTGATTAGGCTGGGATGCAGATTGAACCATGATCATTCTGGGCTAAGCTTATGGGTTAAAAGGGGTTGAGGTGAAGGCTAGGAGATGGCTGGAAAATTTGGGCTTGAAGGCTTGAGAGCTCCTTCCCTTCACTCTTCTCCTCACTCTCTCTCTCCCTCTCTTCCTCTCTTTTTCTCTCACTCTTTCTCTCTCATTCTCTCCCTCCCTTGGTGGCTTGGTGAAAATGAAGGAGGAGAGGGCTATTTATAGCCCTCTCTAATGACATTGTAGTAATTTTAGACTTTGGGAGGGGTAAATGCTAATGTGGCAATAGGTGATTGGTTGGAGAGAGAAAGACGCCACATGGCGCGCTCTCATTGGCTAATGGGGAGCGGTAAAATGGTAAATAGTAAGGATGAGGAAGGTAAATGTATGGGAGAGTTGACTTTGGATGTTGGGACAGCTGTCCATACTTAGGCTGCATGCGGCGGTACTCAGTAATATGCCGGCGGTATTAAGTCCGACTACCGCCCGGACTGGTGAGTCCGAAACTGTGTGGTGGCTCCACGCACATTTTTGAGAGGAAGCGGTAGTTTAACTAACATTACATTCACGGTAGTCAAACTACCAAATCTTAAGATCAAAAAATTCATGATTTCCCTCGAAATTTAGCCTATCATATTTGGATGGGTCCTTTTTTGGGGTCCTTAGAGTGAAACAAAGTCCGTTTTGGATATTCGGCTCGAAATGGCTCGAAATTGGCTTAATTGTTACCCGAAAATGACTCGAGAAATGGATCGGTTTTGAACCTGGTCTGGATTGAATGATGACTCATAATGGCTCAGGTTAGGATTAGGGTTAGGTTTAGGATATGATCATGGTTCTCGAATTGTCTTAACAAAAATCAAGATATTAACCTGGGTGGGGTGTCTACAGAATGCTTACAAAGATGAGTGCCCAACAAACAAATTATTATGGTGAGGCCCACAAATTCTGATGGACGGGTCTCCACTAGAGCTTAAACCAAAGAACACGCTTACAAAGATGAGTGCCCAACAAGTAAATTATCCTTCTTTTATTCTTAATTTTTTAAAAAAAGTTAATTCTTAATTTTTTAAAAGTTATCAAAATTTTAAAAAACTCTTAGTTCTTAGGAAGTTTTTAAAAGTTCTCGAATTTTAAAAAAAGTAGACTTTTGGCCTTGGTTCCTACGTAACTGAGGCAAAATAACAGACTTTTGGCCTCGGTTCCAATCCAGTGATGATTTGTAGTGTCCTCAAGTTGTCAAATAGCCTTTTTTTTTTATCTTAAAAAAAAAAAAAAAAAAAAGGCTATTTCATACAGTGACTTATGCCAATCCAGTGATTATTTGTAGTGTCCTCAAGTTGTCAAATAGCCTTTTTTTTTTTTTTTTTTCTTTTGGCACACCACCTGGGTTCCTATGCAATGTATGGGAGGGCAAAATGATCAGGCTTCTCCAAAATGACTTTTCGGTCCTCGGTTATCCTATGCATATTAAGGCTAAAAGATTTATCCAAAAAGTAGACTTGTGACCTCATGACTTCATATGCAATCCAGGCCGGCCGTTTGCTTCTCTAGAAAGTAGACCTTTGGCCTTGGTTCCTGTCCAGATACAAATTGTTTAATCCCAGGCAAAATAGTAGATTTGCTTTGGCCTCGGTTCCTATGCACCTTGAGGCTAAAAATAGACTTTTGGCCTCCATTTTTCAACCGAGGTAAAAGGAAGACTTTTTTCTGGCCTCAGAAATTCACCAACCGAGGCAAAAGGGTAGACTTTTAGCCTCAATTGCTCACCAACCGAGGCAAAATGACCCACTTTTGGCCTCAGTTTTCCAACCAGGCAAAAGAGGGACTGGAGGGCAGGCCTCGTTTTCACCAACCCGAGGTAAAACAATGAGCACTTTTTAGCCTCAATTTCTCAACAACCGAGGCAAAGCTGGAAGGCTGATATTAAAGACTTTTGCCTCGGTTCTCAACAACCGAGGCAAAGGGTAGACTTTTTCCTACCCCCCCTCGGTTCTCAATTGAATGAGGCAAAAGGTTATGCGGACTTTTTTTGCTCTAAGTTCTCAACAACCGAGGCAAAAGGGCAAACTTTTGGCCTCAGTTTCTCATCAACTGAGGCAAAAGGACAGACTTTTAGCTTCGATTTTCATTAACCGAGGCAATAGGGCAGAGTTTTGGCCTCGCTTCTCAACAATGCGAGGCAAAATGAGCACATACTTTTGCTGAGCGTAAACGGTTTTTAGCCTCGGGCTTGCTCTGAACTTAGAGGCAAAATGTGTGGCACTTTTGGCCTCAATTACTCACCAACCGAGGTAAAATGACAGACTTTTGGCCTCGGTTTCTCATCAAACGAGGCAAAAAGTGAATTTTTAGCCTCGGTTCCTTTACAACCGAGGCTAAAAACCATATTTAGCCTCCTTTTTTTGAACTGAGGCTAAAAAATTGAGGCTAAAGGCCTACTTTCTTGTAGTGTCAAGATAGATCCAAAAGTCAAAGTGTGTTGCATGATAGGAAACAGTGGGGATTGAACACCCACCATTGAAACATATGTGGGGCCCAAAATTTTGAATCAGGATGATATTTTTGTGTTTTCAGTTCATCACAGGAGTATTGACTTTTTTTTAAAAAAAATTATTTTTATTATTTTTATTATTTACAAATAGATCATATCCATTTTTCAGGCACATGCTTTCACAGCTGCATGCTGTAGCACAACAAACGTGTGACTAGCCGATAATATCCAATCTATTTTTTACAAATAGATCATATCCATTTTTATTTATTTATTTATTTATTTATTTTGCATTTGGAAAACATGTGTAAGTAAATCTTGCCATGCGCATAGTTGCATTTGGTCTGTCCATCAGGTCTAATCAATTTTCATTTAGTACTATACAAAAACTACGATAATCAGGTGGTCCTAAACATCTGTAGCTGGACTTATCTTTTAACAAATAATTTTGTCCATTATTCCAAGCCACTGACTGGACAGGATGGATTATCTGATTAGTATGATTATTTTTTTCATGACTGCCCATGAAGAGCAGACTGGACCTAATGGACTGTCCAGATAGGTGATGTGGATGCAAACAAGTATACATGTAACCGTGCGCATGATAAGCTTCTGATACACTCAACCTGCTAGATCATTACGTTCCTTTGAATATAGTGTTGGAATTGTGGGCCACCCATGGCATGACTTTTCGTGGTCTCTTCATTTCATGAGGTCTTTGTGACCTTATCAACAAGTTGGATGGCAGATAAACATTCCCATGGCCTCCATGAATTTTTTTAATGGTGGGAATTCAGTCACTACTGTTTCCTGTGGTATGGTCGGCCTAAGATATGGATCTGCAATATTTTTGGGATCGTACCTTAAAATGAGCTTTCAAAATGGATGGACGGTGAGGATGTAAGGCACATGCATCACAGCGGGACCCACGGTTAAGGATTCACCGGCCTAGGTGGATCCCCCCCAAACCGCGCCCTTAATACATACCGTCCAACTGGTGGGCCATATGGTTGATGGAACATAGTAAAAGTCATTCAGATGGAAAACTTTCAACATCCTATTATTAGAATTTTCCTTTTTGTATTCAGAACATAGTTGAAGTTTTTTCTTCTTCAACCCAAATTCGATAGCCATAAACCAATAGCTAATTAATTAAGATTAGGTCTTTCTCCATTTGCTTTTCTACCAAGGTTTTATATACTTGGGGCCCACAAGATGAGAGGTCTAGGATGACTAACCTACAACCATGTGTACTGGAGCTAATGGTTGGGTGGTAATGAACCATCAGAGGTTGCTGCAATGGGATAGAGGTCGGCCTCTTCACCTCTTGGCATCAGCCAATTAGACTTTGTTGTAGACTCCATTGTCTACTCAATCATGTTTTAGTACTTGTGAGAAGTAGCGCAACTACTGAAAAAACCAGACCCTGTTCTCCGTGATGTCTAGCCCACCAATGTGGGTTGGGATGAGCCGGTGATACTATTGCCACCCAACATCTAAGCCCAAGCCAGGTTGGGTATATCTACGGCTAATGTATGACACAAAATGATGATGGGTCAACTGTGAGTCCCGCCCCACATCTGAGGGACATCTTCCTTGACAAGGTAGGGCTAGGGAGTATCAGAAAAGCTCATTAATGTGACCCTCAGGTGCGGCTCTTTGCTTCTCTACCTGGGTTCTGTCCCGGCCTAAATCTGTTGTACAGAGTTGATCCCTTGTTAATAAAATTATATTGTTTGAAAAAAAAAAAAACTGCCTTTTCCACTGTCCAAGCATTTAGGCCATCTAGGCCGATGGTCTAAAGCTTGCCTATTGGGCTACTAACCATCTAGGACCATGCTTTTAGGGGCGCTCATGCTCTAACCATTTAGGTCCATGACCCTGTACGAGCCCCTATTCATTATCAACGTTTGGGTTGTTTACATTGACATTATGCATATCAAGGCGTACCCCAGCCCTTTGAGATATTGGACTTAGATATTGCATTCAGGCCCCCCGTCCCAAAACAAAGGCCAAGCCCAATGTAGGCCTACTTCCTGTAAACAATGATTAGGTAGAGTAGAACTTTAACCTCCCAAATCATGCTAGTCGTCCACTCCTCAAATGAGGAACCCGTACAGAAAAATGGCTGTTTTGAAAGAAAAACACAAGCGACCTCAATATACACATGTGGTCCAAGTGATGAATGGTCATTCCTAATATTTCCCCAATGAAATGATTATAGCCATTCAACAAAAAAATGAACAATTGCAAGTAATTATCCACATTTAACAGGCATTGTTAGATCATGCAATAGAGAAAAGCCCCACATTAACAGTTTATAAGCCCGTTACATGTTTCCTCATTCTGTACCACCTTTCACACTAGCACAAGCACAAGTTGAAATAAACCAACTTCAAACATGAAGCTTAATCATAATTAACAACTACATATCACACAGCATAGAGATGAGAAAAATCCTTATTTTACTGATCTGGCAGCCTGAATTAGGACCAGAACAACACACATGCAGTTCTCACAACGAAATCTTCACATGAACATCACTGCATTTGCATTTGCCAGCTTTCACCTAGTCTATCTGGGCATGCATTTAGGTTGTTCAGCAGGACATTGCAATGTTTAGATGATTCTAACACTTTTGTTGGTGGTATATTAATGGACATTTGCAAAAATAAATTATTCACGTTCATCATGCAAAAGATCTTAATCCATAATGGGACTTTGCTAGATTATAATAGCATTTTTGAAAAGGGTTTATAAAATGTTCAGCGATTAAACACCTTAGAAACCCAATGCTTTTTTTATTATAAGTAGATAATATTTGTATACTATTACATTCATGATACAATCTTCCTTTGCCTAACACGGACAAAATAAAGGAAAAGAAACAAATCTTCCCGCATATAAAGCATCAGTACAAGCTCACTCATTAGCCAAGATTATATATATCTAAAGCTTGTTCAACAAACTTATTGTATTTCGAAATCTTTCTTAACAAACTTGCAGTAATATCTCAGTAATGACTGAGGTAAGATGTACCTTCACCCCACAGTGGTGATCTAACTTGTATCTCTGTGAATTCTGACCTCAGATATAAGTCCTTGATTGCATGCATTTCCATGACAACATTTTTCATCTCCATTCGTTCTCTCGGAGATTCCAAAGAACACAACACACCAATTCTGACCATCGAAATCAAGCAATCATGCATTTTATTCCTTGCATTGATATGATTTCCACTGCCTTGAGTAACTTCCGCTTCTTCAAAGAGATATGGTTCTACAATCTCCATTACTCGTTCAGGCAATGCCAACTTGGCAAAATGATGAAGGCTTAGATTGTCTTTAAACATGTCATCAGTTGGCCCCTTTCCAGTTATCATCTCCAAGAGAAGGATTCCATAGCTGTAAACATCTCCTTGTGTGGAAGCTTTACCGCCCGTCGCATACTCTGTAATTTGTACATCTCATATTTAAATGTAAGCAAATATTCCATTTAAACAAGTAATTATCATTTCTGTTTATCCTAAGTTGGGAATTTCTAACATCAGCATAGAAAGAAAGCACCAAATGTGAAAGTTCGGCCTGATCCAATGATGGTATATGAAAATTTCTCCTTCGGATTTATATATTGAGTACGTTCATTGATATTTATGCTAATTGAAACTTTATGAGTTTGCTAAGTATTTAGCTGCCCATGGAAGTTCTTGTGGGCCCAAGCTATGTGGGTCAACATGAGAAATCTAATGCATCCGTCCATCAATTTCAAAGGCTCATAATAGTAGAGCAACTCGATAAATATTAAGATCCAAAACTCAAGTAGGCCACACAACACCTAATAATGAAAATGGAAATGCCGAATGTCGAGGCCTCCCTGAAGCCCACCATGATGTTTATACGCCATCCAAACCGTTCATCTGGTTGTTCCCACTAGCATGAACGGAAAGCATAAAATATTATCATAATGCGAAACTTTTATGGCCCAATGAAAGTTTCAATGTCGAACCTTTAACACTCAATTATTCCTGCCTTGTGGCCCACTTGAGTCTTGGATCTAAATAATTATTGGGTTGCTATCCTAATGTGAGCTTCCGAAATTGATGGATGGATTGGATTGCTCAAAGACATCACCTTGGGCCCCATATAGCCTACGCCCACAGAAGCTTTCCTTAGGAGTGGGGCACAAGTGTCGCTACACTTAAAAGAATAAAATTAAAGAAAATATATGAATCTTACCTGGAGTGATGTACCCAATAGATCCCTTCACCCCAAGCGATATGGTTTGAGCAACCTCGGATAAAAACCTTGCTAACCCGAAGTCACCCACATGGGCAATCATGTCATCATCAAGAAGAATGTTGCTCGGTTTTAAATCGCGATGCACGATTGGTGTTTGGCAATGGTGATGTAGATAATCCAGTGCAGAAGCCACATCAAGCGCTATATTTAACCTTTGAATAAAGGTTAAATTCCCCCTCTGCTGGTCATACCCATCTTTGGGTAACCACCTGTCTAGACTTCCATTGTTCATGTACTCAAAAACTAAAGCCTTGAACTCGTTGCCTTTATAATCAATGCTTGAGCAACAGGTTAAGATTTTAATAAGATTCCGATGCCTAATGTTTCTCAAAGCTTCACATTCGGCCATGAAGCTCCTCAGAGCTCCTTGCTGTTGAAGGTTGAGGACTTTCACTGCAAAAACAGTTCCATCTCGATCTTGTTTTCCTTTATATACAGAACCAAAGCTTCCACTGCCAATCAAATTTGCAGAAGAGAAGCCATCTGTTGCTTTAAAGAGGTCTGCATATGATATGATCATGAACGGATCCTCCACGGACGGCGGAACAGAAGGTTTCTTTCTCGACTTTCTTACCCAGTACAGAGTGGTAACGAAACAAGATAATGAAATAAGACACAGGACAACACCAATTATTGAGAATTTTACTTTTGAAGCAGGAGACATCCCCAATTTCTTGGAAGCTTGGCTAGAGCACGCTGGCAACTTCAATTCTTCAATACCCCCACAAAGCTTACTATTTCCGAGTACCGAAACTTCGCTGGCATTTCTAAAGACCCCTTGTTTTGGTAATTCACCCTCAAAATTATTGAAAGATAGATTTAGGTATTCCAAAGCAGAAAGGTTCTCCAGGTATTGTGGAATCTTTCCAGACAAGTTGTTGCCTGAAAGATCCAGGGATCGAAGGCCTCTTAGAGTACTAAATGTAGAAGGAATTGACCCTTGAAAGAAGTTCCCATACAACCAGAGATACTCTAGGCTTAGACAGTTACCTAGCGAGCTTGGAATTTCGCCTGACAATTTGTTATTTGAAACATTCAATATCTCGAGAGCTTTCAGGTATCCGGCTTCCAAAGGCAGATCACCACTAAACAAGTTGCCTCCAACAAAGATTCTAATTAAAGAGGGAAAGCTGAAAAGTTGTTTGGGTAAGCTACCACTAAGATTATTATTAGCGAGGTACAAGAACTGCATGTATGTACAATTTCCAAGACTTGAAGGTACGCTTCCTGTTAGACTGTTTCGGCTTAAAGAAAGTATATACAACCGGGACATGTTTTGCAAGGAAGATGGAATATTTCCAGATAATTCATTTCTACCGAAGGCAAGTACCTCCATTTTGTTAAGCTTCCCAACACCAATGGGAATGGCACCCGTTAAAAAGTTATCTTCCATAGTCAACCTTGTTAAGCTGAGAAGGTTTTGAATCCCAGATGGGATGTTTCCGAAAATCCTGTTACCTTCAAGTGATAGCCACATCATTTGGGCAGAAAGATTAGCTATGGAGTCGGGCAAGGCACCGCTGAGACGGTTATCGGTCATCTCCAGTATTTGTAAGCCAGTACAATTGGTCAATGAAATGATAAAACTCAAGTCATGATCTTTCTCAGTTCCAAGTCGATTGCCGGCGAAAAATACCTTAGTGAGACCCTTGAGGCTTCCAAGATTCATAGGCACGGATTCACTAAAACTATTGTCCGCAAATGAAAGAAGTACAAGTCCCGAAGCATTGGGTAATGAAACCGGTATAGGTCCTGTGAATTGGTTTGTTGAGACGTAAAGATTTTGGAGATTAGGGAGAGTGATGCCTAAATTGGATGGAAGATTTCCATTCAATCTGTTATCTCCCACGTCCAATATGGTAATGGATGAAAGATTGTATAGCGAGGGAGGAATCCTACCTGACAGGTTATTAAAAAAAATACCAAACACCTCTAAGCTTACCAGCTGGCTGAGCTCACTTGGGATGCTGCCCTCGAGATTGTTCATTGAAAGATAAAGGAATGTGAGAGACGAAAGGTTTCCAAGTGAAGGTGGGATGCTTCCTGTAAGACTGTTGCGACCAAGGTTCAATTTGGTGAGCTTGGATAGAGAACCTAGCTCAGTTGGAATCCTTCCTACAAGCTGGCTCCTTTGAAGACTGATGACTTTGAGTTCTGAACAGTGGGTCAGATTCACTGGAATTTCTCCGGTGAATGTGTTGTTGGACAGATCGAGATACTGCAAGCGGAACAAATGGCCAATATCTTCAGGAACCGCGCCGTAGAATCTGTTGTCTGTGAAATTGATGATCCTGAGGAAGGTGAGGTTTGCTATGTAAGGAGATATGGGGCCCATCAAGTTTTGGCCACCAAGTTTCAAGGCCGTGACCCTTTGAGGATGTCGGTGACCGCAAGTCACTCCTTGCCAGTGGCAGATGTGGAGAGTATGGTTCCAGGAGCTCAAGGAATGGAGAGGATCGTCAGTTATCAGATGTTTGAAGTGGACCAAAGCAAGATGATCTGTTTCGTTGGAGAAGCTAGCAGCAGATCCCAACAACCATGGAATGTACATGGGAGAGAAAATGATGGCATGGAGGAGAAGTGACCAAATTGCCCTTAGGCTCATTAGCGGGATTGGGTTCGTGAATGCAGGAAAGCCAAGGTGTGGAGACAAATAGGGAGTGGATTCAAAGCCAAGGTGTGGAGACGAATAGGGAGTGGATTGCCCTCTATATCTACGGAGAAGGGCCCACTTCTCGTCCGTTCATGACTTGACCGGTTGATTTCTTGGGTACCTTTTTTTTTTTTTTTTTTTTTTCCTTTCTTTACGACTTCTGTTTCTTTTGACTGAAACAGGTTCAAAAGACTCCAAAACACGCGGAGATGCTTTTGCCTCTGTCACGACTCACCTTTATGTGTCGCAGCTACTGGAGCCTACACGGTGCATGGTGGTCCAGTGATACACAGGCCAAAGCTTCGACGGAGAGTTCCTGACAATGGCTTTAGTTAAATGGGGCTGATGTTTGCGAGAAATACATCTGTTCGTCTTTTTCTTTTTCTTTTCAGATAATGTTAAGAGATGATAAAAAAATCAGGTGGATCCAAAACTCAAAGAGGCCCGGGAAAGGGAAAGCTGGGGATAGAAATGCATATCACTGAAACCTTCTTGGGTCTAACTTGTTGTTTATAAACCATTCAAAATCAGGTGGGCCTACCACTTTTGTTTTTAACAATCCCCAATATTTCCTCTCATGCGGCCCACCCTTTTTTTATTTTATTTATTTATTTTTTAACATAGGAACTTCTTGCAAAAGCCCTTTCCAGAAAATTTGTGTACAAAAAGCTTAAGCTAGAGGGAATGCCGATTCCCTGTGAAGGCTTTCACAAGAAATTCGTGCAACATAGAACTATGTGGGGCCTACTATGATGTTTGTGGTATATCCATAGCTATGTGGGGCCCACAATGATGCTTGTGATATATCTATAATATCTGTAAGTTTTTTCATATTATGGCATGGGCCCAAAAATGAAGCGAATCCAAAACTACAGCCCACTGCATGAGAGAGAAGAGTGAGGATTGGACATCCATTATTGAAGAATTTGTAGGGTCACATAAGTTTTGGGTCAGGGTATTATTTTTATGTTTCAAATTCATCTCACTAAGAATAACCTTATGAACGGTATAGATGGCATATAAACATCAGTGGATCCCAGGAGGTTTCAACGGCCATTTCCCTATCCACTTTTTACGGTTTTGATTGCTGCACACAAAAGACTGCAGTTCCATTTTATGGGTCTGTTTTTCCTGTTCTGTCTCTCTCTCTCTCTCTCTCTATTATTATTATTATTATTATTATTATTATTTGTGAAACGATCCCAATACCTTGATTAGAACAGATAGCCTTCCGGAATGTGCAAGGGACATTTGATCTATCCATCATTTGAGCCTGCTCATGTTAGACGTTCCAAAACTCAAGTGGACCACAGGGGTGTGAATGGCTATATAAACACTACCCTAAAACTTTCTTGGGACCCGTTTGTGATGTTTATATCCTATCTAATCTGCTCATAATGTGAGTCTCAAAAGGATGAAGTAGCCTGGCTAGAAGCTGTGGGTCTCGGGAAGGTGAGCCATACAATGCCCATTTGTTTAAAAAAAAAAAAAAAAAAAAAACAACTATGGGTCTTGGAAAGGTTTCAGTGATAGGACTGGCCCACTTAAATTTTGACTCGACCATATTTTCACACTCAGCCCTGCTATCAGCTGGCCCAAATGACGGATAGAATGGGTGTGATGTGACAAATATTAAAGTAGCCCCAAGGAGGGCTTTGTTGCGTGTACATGTAATGCATGTGTATGATCCACACTGTTTCTCTTTGGAAGCAGCGTGATACACGAAAAGAAAACACTTACCAATTGCATCACCCTACTCGGAATCGTTGACGGTTGAAAGGACGTGGAAAGCAAGTCTACAGAAGTCACCGGGACACGGCTTGGGTGGAATCAGGATCCACTGTCCTGAGTCACGAGAATGCTTCATCGTACACAGAAAACTCCGTTATCATCACCGTAAATTTATGTGGTTTATCCGCACCGTCCATCCATTTTTTCAGCTTATTTTAGGGGTTGAGCCTAAAATTGAAGCATATCCAATAGTGGATCACACCACAGGAAGCAGTAATAATGATTTTCACAGTTGAAACCTTCCTAGACACAGTAATGTTTATTTGTCATCAAACTTGTTCATAAAATCACGTAGATATGGATGAAGGTAAAACATCCACGCCATCCATTTTGAAAATTCATTTTAAGACATTTTTCCAAAAAGATGAAGCAGACACAAATCTAGGGTGGACCATAATATAAGGAGAAAGTGGTAACCGGCAAATAAAATCTTACCTTGGGCCACAAAAGTTAAGTTTATATTTGTGTGGTCTCTTCATCCAGGTTTTTATGACCTTATCTAGGGGGCAAATAAGCATTCTGTAGCCCACGTGAAGTTTTCAATGGTGGGGATTCAGTCACTGCTGTTTCGTGTAGTACGGTCCACCTAAGATTTGGATCTACTTCATTTTTGGAATCATGCTTTAAAATGGGCTTTCAAAATGGATGGACGGTGTAGATGTCAGGTAGATATATCACAGTGGGCCCCACTGGTGGAGATCCACCCAAACAGCACCCCTTCTTTCCATCCCATCCCAAATGAAAACAGAAATGAAAAGAAGGGCATGGAATTCATCCCGTATGGAAAGAAGCAACCCAGTGTCTTACACTGAAATCCATGGCAACGACTCTTCAAATCAGCCCGTAGCTGTCTGGGGCCTACCATTTTCTGCATGCGGCATCCACTCCATCCATCGGTTTCATACTCTTATTTTTACCGTAAAGTTTATAGATTGGCCCCGTTATTTCCGGTGGGCCCAACAAAATGAAGAATGTAAAATCACACCTAAAACATTTAATCTCATGCAGTGTGGCCTGCCCGACCTATGGATCAAGCTGACTTTTTGGATATCTGTTCAACCCTGAAAGGATATCCTGATGAAAAATACACACCACGTTCGCTACAGACAAATCTATGACTCAGATTTCTCTCGCTGTTCTATCTAGTGTTGTCCATTTAAGTTGATTAAAATCCATTTTCTTTCCCATGAATCCCAGTAGATAAGAATTCTAGTTCCAAGTCTTCATATATTATAGTATGAATATTCCACATCACTCCATTACGTAAGGATGGTGAGATTGGCGTTAAGCCATTTCTAATAAGCTTATTGGACATTCACATTAATATGATTCCAATAAGGATTGAACCCAACATATTTGCAAATCATAAGTTGAGAACTTAAACCAATCAACCGTGAATGCTTAAGTGGGCTCATTGTATATTGCGAATTATCAAAATAAAACCTTAGGACAAATTATTGAAACTGCATCAATTCAAATTCTAGATCTTCAAATTGAGAGTGATATTGATAGAGATTAGGAATTCTCACTTATAAATTCGATTTAGTGAAAGATTCCCCAAATATAAAACTAGATGGGTGCACTTGGCGAATGGAGTGGATGTAAGAGTTACCTTGCTTAGTTAGGATGTTTTACCCTCTGTCTATACCACGTTGATTTGCTTCTTTGCCTCAGTAATTTCGAAATGAGAGACCGGATCCTATGCTTGCCACAAGCTGGAATTTTTTGTTTGTTGCAAAGTGATGGGTGCCATCATCACACATAAATGCGGCAGTGCTGACAACATCAATGATGATGTGAACCAATCGTGATGCAGGAAAATAGGAAATCCCTTTTGTAACAAGTAGAGGATCTGGATTCTTGAAATGAAAGTAGGTTTCTTAGTAAAAAAGGGAAGGGAAGCAGATTTCACCTTAATTTTTCCTCTTGACCGATGCACTTAACCTAAAGATTTGAGAGATGGGAGTGGTCAATTGTATTCCGATGGTGTCTTTTGATAAACTGAAAAATAAACTTTGAAAATTAAGTGCTTAAAACTTATAACAAGTTATGGACTTTTTCCCCTTTTGGGTTAGATCAGTGTTATGGTTCACCACCCTTTTATAATATGGTTACACATCCATAATTTGTGAAAATCTGAACCATACAAATCTTCGCCCCCATTGTGGATGTAAAATATAACTAAAATCACACTAAATCGAATTATTAATCTAATAATCTAATTTATCAATTAAATTTGGATAGTTGGCCCTTTTACTCTTTACCGTTTAAATTAATAATCACCACTGATTGAATGGTTTGAAATATTATTTGTGTGAAAACTCAATTAAAATTTTTATAATCGACATATACTTGACGCAAACACGGCTCATGTGATAAATGGGTTAGTTCTAGGTCATCTTATGCCTAGACCCAAGCCATTTATAAATAAATAGGTCATTTATTTTGGACTTGGATAGACCTGATTTTAGTGTGTTGGCTTTGGGTCCAAATTTATGACTTGATTCTTAAATGGGTTAGGTCCAAGCCCCGCTTGACGTAATTCATTTGCACCACTACCTTTGTCAATTGCCAAATTAATCCGAGGTCCACAATGTCATGAATTACAAGCCCTAACCCACATTTCCAATACAATCAATGGTCTAGATATGGTGGGCCGAAGATGGTTATGATGAAACTCAAAGCCATCGTGCATGTCGAGATTTGACTTCCCCCTTTGAAGATGTGTACATACATCTGAAAAAACAAACACAACTCAACATCCATTTGTCATTGATTTTTTCGGGTCACCATTCCTCTTTGAGAGGCTTTTAATGAGTTTTAACAAAGTCGTGAAATGGAATTAAACTTTTTTTCCTCGATTTAAGTCCATCCAAGATCTCCATATATATATATATATATATATATATATATATATATATATATATATATATATATATATATATATATATAGAGAGAGAGAGAGAGAGAGAGAGAGAGAGAGAGAGAGAGAGAGAGAGAGAGAGAGAGAGAGAGAGAGATTTAATTCCATTTGGCAACTTTGTTAAACTCATTAAAAGCATCTCAAAGAGGAATGGTGACATGAAGAAATCAGTGTCAAATGGATGTTGAGTTGTGTTTGTTTTTTCAGATGTAGGTACACACCTTCAGAGGGGGAAGTCAATCATGGCAAATGGTACTATGAGGTCAACCTCATGGGAACTTCCCATGAGGTCGAGCTTTGTGGGCCCCACCATGATTTGTGTCAAACATCAACACCGTGCATTTGATGGGTCCCCTTCAGTTCATGAGATATACCAAAAATCAGCCGTATATGGAAATCTGGTGGGCCATACCATCTAAAAACATTTGAATACATGCCTAAAATATATAAAAGCACTTGGTGTGGCTCACTTGAGTTTTGGATGCAATTGAAACTTGGTTTGACCCCTTATCCAAGTGGGACACACATAATGGATAAGCTGGTTTGTAAACCACATCTCAGTGGGCCCGATAAATGATTTTGAATGTTTTAATGGGAGGGTAACCCCTATCTCAACTATTGTATGTGATGTGGCCCACCCAAGCCGTTGATTGACTTTATTTTTAAGCACGTGGCCCAACATGGAATGGTGTATTTGGTTGATGGGGTAGATGTTTGACACACATCACGGTGGGGCCCACACAGCTCAACCCCATGGGAAGTTTTCACATGAGGTCGACCTCATAATACCATTTCCCATATATATATATATATATATATATATATATATATATATATATATATATATATAGGAAAAAGGTACTATGCGCTCGAGCTCATGATAAGCTCCCATGAGGTTGAGCTATGTGGGCCCCACCGTGATGTGTGTTGACTATCAACATCGCGCATTTGATGGGTCCCCTTTAAATTATGGGATATCCCAAAAATCAGCCGTATACGGAACTTGGGTGGGCCATATCATCTAAAATCATGTGAAGACATGCCAAAAACATATAAAAACACTTGGTGGGGCCCACCTGAAATTTGCATGCGTCTGAAACTTGGTCTGAACCCTCATCTAAGTGGGACACACATAATGGATGGGCTGGATTTGCAAACGACATCTCGATGGGCCCAAAAAATGATTATGAATGTTTTAATGGTGCACGACCCCTCTCAACTTTTGTATATGGTGTGGCCCACACAAGTAACGTATTGACTTGGTTTTTGAGACCTAGGCCCACGATGGAATGGTGCATCTGACTGATGGGGTAGATGTTCGAAACGCATCACGGTGGGGCCCACACAGCTCGACCTCATGGGACATTCTCATCAGCTCGAGTGCATGGTACCTTTTCCTATATATATATATATAGGAAAAGGTATATATATATATATATATATATATATATATATATATATATATATAAACTGAAATAGTTTAGATTATACATGTATCGAAATATTTATTGCATAGCGAACTTTCATCCGACGTTGTTCCTCTAACTCAAGAGGTCTTTTCCCAATCTATCTTGATTTAACCCTCATCGATGCCTCTGTTAGGTGTCAAGGTTGATGCACACTATCTATAAGGTGGACCACATAATCATACGTATGAAGATGGAGAAGAAGGAAGATGGGATCTCCTCACTTTCTCTCTTTGCGCACACACACTCACTCTCTCTCCTCCACACGCTTGGGGGAGTCTAGGGCTCTCTCTTGTATATCTCTTATCTAGGATATGATTATATATCTCATACATTATGTAATACTTATAATCTAATCCTTCATCGTTATCCATTAGAGATCTATATCATATATTGTTCAAATGGTATACCACAATATGTAGACAATTTGGATCATTATCAAGTGTAATCAAAACAATAATTTTAATTATTAAAACAAAAATTCAACTATTAAAAACTTTTGAAAAGTCTATCAAAACATCTTTAAGTGCTCTGTCTAACAAAAAAAATTTACTCGACGAGTCTCTAATTTAATAAATCTAGTCGTATATGAATTCTTATGTTAACCTAGTGGATCTTATTTTGTCTTGTGCAGGAATCTATGGTTTCTCATGAAAGCACCTAACTATATCCAATTTTAATGGTGATACAGTAGCATCATACAAAGAGCCAAAGCCTACTAATTAGGATCATGACCCTTATACATCCTTAGGTCTAAGGATTAATCATTTTTATATAGCATCAAGTTCTAATCATTGTGATCATTGAATTTAAGCCAACGTGCCTTGAGACCAGTAAATGAGAACTTGCTTTGACCAATGTAAGGTCTTAGCATGAATGTTGTATCTATAATACACTCGTATTCATATGTGAGTTAAGGGTGAAAGTACACTAACACCAAGTTAGCTCTTTGATGGTGGGGACCGTACATCTTAACCTAAGTTAGTCACCTTTAAGATGACTGTACATCTCATCATAAAATTATCTATAGGTGTCTTACATATATGTGATGGTCATGGTGCAAACAATCACTACGCTAAAACAGTGAAAAAAGGACAGTCTAAAACCATCTAAAATGACCAAAAAGGATGGTCATAGACCGTCGCATGGGCAGTCAAATTTTGACGTGTCGTTTTACTTTAAGGACGGTTGAAAACTGTCATTCTTATTGACGGAAAAAGGATGGTCATGGACTGTCCTTAAAAAGGATGGTCATGGACTGTCCTTAAAGACCGTCTCTTATGAGCCTTCAAAGGACGGCCATAGACCGTCCTTAAAAAGGACGATCATAGACCGTCCTTAAAAAGGACTGTCATGGATCGTCTCTTATGAGCCTTCAAAAGACTGCCATGGACTGTCCTTTAAAAGGACGGTCATAGACCGTCCTTAAAAAGGACTGCTATGAACCGTCTCTTATGAGCCTTCAAAGGACAGTCATGGACCGTCCTTAAAAATGATGGCTATCAACCGTCTTTTATGACCCTTAAAAGGACTTTTTCAAATTTGAGAAGGTCAATATACACCTGTTACAATATATTTCATTATATTCTTCCTGATATACACCTGTTATATAATATATTTCATCATATTCACATTCACATCCATTTAAACCCAAACTACGTAAATCCATCCAAACATAAACTACATCCATCCAAACACAAACAATCTTATCCACATTACATTCATCCATGCATAAATACATATAAGTTTAACATCATAAATAATAAAAGGAAAAAAATCAGCAATAAATTTCCTTTTTGTATTTTTCATCTCATAAAAAAATATTCAACCAACAAAACATTATAATTCAGAATCATGAATAATTGCAGAAACTTCTTCCAAAAAAGTGGACACTTTTTAAAAATAAAACTGATCATTAAAATAAAACTAATGTAAGCAAATAATGCAAAAAAGTGTTTCAATTCAAGTTAATAGAAACAACAACAAAAATTAAAGCTTTGTAAAAAGGAGCATGTGTTAAAAGGGATACATTCTTGTTTGTTGTCATGTGATTGGGCTACATAATTATAGTAATCGGGTTCGGGTTCGGGATCGGGTTTAGGTTTGGGTTTTCAAGTTTAGGTTTAAGTTTAGGTTAGGGAGTTGAGATTAGGATTAGGTGTAGGTCTAGGTTTAGGGATTTGAGAATACATTTTCGTTTTAGGTTTAGGTTTAGGTTTTAGGTTATAGGTTTAGGTTTAGGTTTAGGTTTAGGTTTAGGTTTTAGGTTTAGGTTAAGGTTAGGTAATAAGTTATAAGTTTAGGTTATAGGTTATAGGTTAAGGTTCAGGTTATAGGTTTTGGTTTAGGTTTAGGTTAAGGTTTAGGTTTAGGTTTAGGTTTAGGTTATAGGTTTAGTATATAGGTTATAGCTTTAGGGAATAGAGAATAGGTTAAGGTTAAGGTTTAGGTTTAGGAAATCGGGTTTAGGTTCGGGATTGGGTTTAGGTTTGGGTTTTCAAGTTTAGGTTAGGGAGTTGAGATTAGGATTAGGTGTAGGTTTAAGTTTAAGGATTTGAGAATACATTTCGGTTTTAGGTTTAGGTTTAGGTTTTAGGCTTAGGTTTAGGTTATAAATGCGAGTTATAGGTTTAGGTTTAGGTTAGGTTATAGGTTAAGGTTTAGGGAATGAGAATAGGTTAAGTTTAGGTTTAGAAATCGGGTTCGGGTTCGAGATCGGGTTTAGGTTTCGGTTTTCAAGTTTAGGTTTAGGTTAGGGAGTTGAGATTAGGATTAGGTGTAGGTTTAAGTTTAGGGATTTGAGAATACATTCGGTTTTAGGTTATAGGTTAAGGTTTAGGTTTTAGGCTTGGGTTTTCAAGTTTAGGTTTAGGTTTATGTTTAGGTTAAGGAGTTGAGATTAGGATTAGGTGTAGGTTTAGGTTTAGGGATTTGAGAATACATTTAGGTTTTAGGTTAAGGTTTAGGTTATAGGTTAAGGTTTAGGTTTAGGTTATAAGCTATAGGTTTAGGGAAATGAGAATAGGTTAAGGTTTAGGTTTAGGAAATCGGGTTCGGGATTGGGTTTAGGTTTGCGTTTTCAAGTTTAGGTTTAGGTTTAGGTTAAGGAGTTGAGATTAGGATTAGGTGTAGGTTTAGGTTTAAGGATTTTAGAATACATATAGGTTTTAGGTTATAAGCTATAGGTTTAGGGAATTGAGAATAGGTTAAGGTTTAGGTTTAAGAAATTGGGTTCGGGTTCGGGATCGGGTTTAGGTTTGGGCTTTCAAGTTTAGGTTTAGGTTTAGGGATTTGAGAATACATTTAGGTTTTAGGTTTAGGTTATAGATTATAGGTTTAGGTTTAAGGAATTAAGAATAGGTTAAGGTTTAAGTTTAGGAAATCGGGTTCAAGTTCGGGATCGGGATCGGGTTTAGGTTTGAGTTTTCAAGTTTAGGTTTAGGTTTAGGTTTAGGTTAGGGAGTTGAGATTAGGATTAGGTGTAGGTTTAGGTTTAGGGATTTGAGAATACATTTGGGTTTTAGGTTTAGGTTAGGTTTAGGTTTAGGTTATAAACTATAGGTTTAGGGAATTGAGAATAGGTCAAGGTTTAGGTTTAGGAAATCGGGTTCGGGTTTGGGATCGGGTTTAGGTTTGGGTTTTCAAGTTTAGGTTTAGGTTAGGGAGTTGAGATTAGGATTAGGTGTAGGTTTATATTTAGGAATTTGAGAATACATTTAGGTTTTACGTTTAGGTTTAGGTTATAGGTTTAGGTTTAGGTTAAAGTTAAGGTTTAGGTTATAAGCTATAGGTTTAGGGAATTGATAATAGGTTAAGGTTTAGGGAATTGATAATAGGTTAAGGTTTAGGTTTAGGAAATCGGGTTTGGATTTGGGATTGGGTTTAGGTTTGGGTTTTCAAGTTTAGGTTTAGGTTAGGGAGTTGAAATTAGGATTAGGTGTAGGTTTAAGTTTAGGGATTTGAGAATACATTTAGGTTTTAGGTTTAGGTTTATTTTTAGGTTATAAGTTAAGGTTTAGGTTTTAGGTTTAGGTTAAGGTTAGGTTATAGGTAATAAGTTTAGGTTATAGGTTTTGGTCTAGGTTAAGGTTATAGGTTTAGGTTTAAGTTTATGTTTAGTTTAAGGTTATAAGCTATAGGTTTAGGGAATTGAGAATAGGTTAAGGTTTAGGTTTAGCAAATCAGGTTCGTGTTCAGGATCGGTTTTTGGTTTGGGTTTTCAAGTTTAGGTTTAGGTTTAGCTTAGGGAGTTGAGATTAGGATTAGGTGTAGGTTTAGGTTTAGGGATTTGAGAATACATTTAGATTTTAGGTTAAGGTTTAGGTTTAGGTTCAGGTTTAGATTATAAGCTATAGGTTTAGGGAATTGAGAGTAGGTTAAGGTTTAGGTTTAGGAAATCGGGTTAGGGTTCGAGATCGGGTTTAGGTTTGGGTTTTCAAGTTTAGGTTTAGGTTTAGGTTAAGGAGTTGAGATGATGATTAGGTGTAGGTTTATGTTTGGGGATTTGAGAATATATTTAGGTTTTAGGTTTAGGTTTAGGTTTAGGTTTAGGTTTTAGGTTTTAGGTTTAGGTTTAGGTTTAGGTTATAAGTTATAGGTTTAGGGAATTGAAATAGGTTAAGGTTTAGGTTTAGGAAATCGGGTTCGAGTTCGGGATCGGGTTTAGGTTTGGGTTTTCAAGTTTAGGTTAGGGAGTTGAGATTAGGATTAGGTGTAGGTTTAGGTTTAGGGATTTGAGAATACATTTAGGTTCTAGGTTTAGGTTATAGGTTATAGGTTTAGGTTTAAGTTTAGGTTTAAGGAATTGAGAATAGGTTAAGGTTTAAGTTTAGGAAATCGGGTTCGGGTTCGGGATCGGGTTTAGGTTTGGGTTTTCAAGTTTAGGTTTAGGTTTAGGTTAGGGAGTTGAGATTAGGATTAGGTGTAGGTTTAGGTTTAGGGATTTAAGAATACATTTAGGTTTAGATTTTAGGTTATAGGTCTAAGTTTAGGTTTAGGTTTAGGTTATAAGCTATAGGTTTAGGGAATTGAGAATATGTTAAGGTTTAGGTTTAGGAAATCGGGTTCGGGATCGGGTTTAGGTTTGGGTTTTCAAGTTTAGGTTTATGTTTAGGTTAGGGAGTTGAGATTAGGATTAGGTGTAAGTTTAGGTTTGGGAATTTGAGAATACATTTAGGTTTTATGTTTAGGTTTAGGTTATAGGTTATAGGTTTAGGTTATAAGCTATAGATTTAGAAAATTGAGAATAGGTTAAGGTTTAGGTTTAGGAAATAGGGTTCGATTCGGGATCGGGTTTAGGTTTGGGTTTTCAAGTTTAGGTTTAGGTTTATGTTAGGGAGTTGATATTAGGATTAGGTGTAGGTTTAGGTTTAGGGATTTGAGAATACATTTAGGTTTAGGTTATACGTTATAGGTTTAGGTTTAGGTTTAGGTTATAAGCTATAGGTTTAGGGAATTGAGAATAGGTTAAGGTTTAGGTTTAGGAAATCGGGTTCGGGTTCGGGATTGGATTTAGGTTTGGGTTTTCAATTTTAGGTTTAGGTTTAGGTTAGGGAGTTGAGATTAGGTGTAGGTGTAGGTTTAGGTTTAGGGATTTGAGAATACATTTATGTTTTAGGTTTAGGTTTAGGTTATAGGTTATAGGTTTAGGTTTAGGTTTAGGTTATAAGCTATAGGTTTAGGGAATTAAGAATAGGTTAAGGTTTTGGTTTAGGAAATGGGTTTGGGTTCGGGATCGGGTTTAGGTTTGAGTTTTCAATTTTAGGTTTAGGTTTAGGTTAGGGAGTTGAGATTAGGTTAGGTGTAGGTTTAGGTTTAGGGATTTGAGAATACATTTAGGTTTTAGGTTTAGGTTTAGGTTATAAGTTGTAGGTTTAGGAGTAGGTTAGGGTTTAGGTTTAGGTTTAGGTTAAAAGCTATAGGTTTAGGGAATTGAGAATAGGTTAAGGTTTAGGTTTAGGAAATCGGGTTTGGGTGGGATCGGGTTTAGGTTTGGGTTTTCAAGTTTAGGTTTAGGTTTAGGTTAGGGAGTTGAGATTAGGATTAGGTGTAGGTTTAGGTTTAGGAATTTGAGAATTCATTTAGGTTTTAGGTTTAGGTTTAGGTTATAGGTTATAGGTTATAGGTTATAGGTTTAGGTTTAGGTTTAGGTTATAGGTTATAGGTTTAGGGAATTGAGAATAAGTTAAGGTTTAGGTTTAGGAAATCGAGTTAGGGTTCGGGATCGGTTTAGGTTTGGGTTTTCAAGTTTAGATTTAGGTTTAGGTTAGGGAGTTGAGATTAGGATTAGGTGTAGGTTTAGGTTTAATGATTTGATAATACATGTAGGTTTAGGTTTAGGTTTAGGTTAAAAGCCATCGGTTTAGGGAATTGAGAATAGGTTAAGGTTTAGGTTTAGAAAATCGGGTTCAGGTTCTGCATTGAGTTTAGGTTTGAGATTTGAGAATAGGTTTAGGTTAAGGTTATAAGTATAGCTTTAGGTTATAGGTTAAGGTTTAGGTTTAGGTTATAAGTATAGCTTTTGGAATTTGAGAATAGGTTTAGGTTATAGGTTTAGGTTTAGGTTATAGGTTATAAGTTTAGGTTTAGGGAATTGAGAATAGGTTAAGGTTTAGGTTTAGGAAATTAGGTTCGGGTTCGGGATCGAGTTTAGGTTTGGAATTTGAGAATAGGTTTAGGTTAAGGTTATAAGTATAGGTTTAGGTTATAGGTTAAGGTTTAGGTTATAAGTATAGCTTTTGGGATTTGAGAATAAGTTTAGGTTTAGGTTATAGGTTATAAGTTTAGGTAATTGAGACTAGGTTTAAGTTATAGGTTTAAGGTGTGGTTTAGGTTAAGGGTGTGGTCCTTGCAAATACTGATATAAACACGGCCTGTCCAAATGGCTAGGCCCTTCCAATGCTGTCCATAGGAAATAGACAGCTTCACTATGGTCATAACAGCAGTTCCCACCTTCCAGGGACCCCTGCTCATCCGGATAGCTCCGACGCACATCTAGGTTTGCTCCATTAATTTCGAGCAAATACATAAACACGGTCTGTCCAAATGGTCAGGCCCCTCCAATGCTGTCCATAAGAAATGGACAGCTTCATCATGGTCATAACAGTGGTTCCCACCTTCAAGGGACCCCCGCTCAACATCCGGATAGCTCCGACACATATCCGGGTCTGCTTCATCAATTTTGAGCTAATACATTTAAAAACAACATAAATATATTTAAAAGCATCTGGATACCTAGGGAAGGCCTCCCATATTTGTATTGTTGGTTGCTTATCCCTTTGTTTACATGCCACAATCAACCAATAATTTCTATCGCTACTTGTACTCTGAAACCAACACAAATATAACTGGGAAACAATATAAGGAATAAGAAAAAAATGAATTTACCTGTACACATCATTAAATGTTTCCCTATAAGGAGGTGATATTATATCTTTGATAGCTACAACCTGTATGACAGAGAAAAATGCAACTGATACAATCTGTTACAATTCAAAGAAGAAAAAAGATTTGTGGCTGCACCGATATTCTAGTACTCCTATTGATTTTCATCAAATAAACACAAACTTCAAAAACTAATAAACAGAAAAGTATCTACATGACCACTCCATTTTTCAGATAATCCAAGTATGAAGAACATTTGGGTCAATACACACTACAAGAAAATTGGCCTTTACATATGCTTGTGTCTTTCTGGATTTAAAGATCATGTAACTAGTGTAGCAAAAAAAAAAAAAAAAGAATAGCATATGCTTGTGTCTTTCTAAAATAAATGGAGGCAGTTTGATAAAATTGTAGAAATAATCAACCATGCTGGTTAAAAAAGCATGGGTATTTGATTTTGATCACTTCAAATAAGAAAGAAGAAAGAAAATTGATCACTTCCAATGAGAAAAAAGAAATAAAAGATTATTATTATTAATTCACAAGCGTCGACAAGGCAACATGATAGGCAACAACCAAAGTTGGACCTACTCTTCTAATAGCCAGCTCTCTTTCTTTGGAATCTCTACAATTGTGACGGCCCTCTTTCTTCAGAATCTTTGCAATTTTAATGCATTATAAAATATCAATCAAGTCCAAAGATCCATGTATCTATTCAACTAATCGACTAATCCCAAAAGGAAGAAACAAAAAAGGAGTAAAATTCAATGCAAATTCTAAACAGTATCATCCCCTACTATCATGAGGTGAGTGCCAAATGAACCAGGATAAGCAGTGCACTTAGTTGTATGTGCCCATCCCAACTCCTATGTCTCTTCTATAAGGAGGAAGGGATCCACTGTCCTTGACCTTGGATTATGAGACATAGTAAAACTCGCTAACTATGGTAGTGAAGAAGATGAAAGCTGCCCCAGCTCCAAAGACGCCATTCCTCAATGTCTGGCAAGGAGGTTCTCCTACCTACAGACATAACATATTAAATATACCATTATATCTAAGCCAAGAGCTGCAAGTTACTAAAATGTGCACTAAAATGTTTTTGGGACCAATATCCATAAAGGTCATTGAACAAGAATCTTAAAGAATTTGTTTAAACTAGCAATCATTGGTAAAGGCAACAAATTGTCCTGCTTTTTAGCCTACCTCAAAAGAACATTTCACGGATAGTTATTTTTCATGATGCAAAGAGTGTATAAACTTTGGGGTTATGTTCTAGGCAAAGACAAATGAAATAGAGCATTTACTAAAGAATCAGCCTACCAGAATCTTGCCATATATAATCAACAAGAAAGACATAAGAAATTAAGCAAAAGATATAGCATAACCTCTGATGGCTGCATGATCACAACCGTCCCAACAGAGGAATCTTGATCATCAGATATGGGCACTATCTCATTTTCATTTCAGCATAACCTACCATGTGATATTTGGAATTTCTCCATCATTACAATTTTCACTGCCCATAAATTTAAAAAGAAAAAAAAAAAGGAAAAAAAAGTCATTTGTCAAGTCTTGAGCAAGGGGAGTCAAGTGTTAGTTGTGCACCATTTAGAAAATGGTGGTGAGACTTTAAACATACACATGGCATGCTTGTATGGCAACCCAGACCATCTAAATCTATGGATGGAGCACAAGTGCATAATAAAAAATCTTCACTAAGAAGATAACATTAACCATCAGATTTGTCCTTCCAAATTTGGACCATTGACATTTATTTTTAACCATCTATCCATATGATATCCATTAATTAAATGGTTAGGATTGCTTGATCAGTGTGATTTAGAAATGTCTAATTTTTGAAATGCTCCATCAGCAATGAGATCTACAATATGGATGGTGTGTATAGCTGCAAATCAATCTGATATGTAAGGTGGATGAGTCACTGCCAATTTTTAAATGGTGCTAAAAAAAAACATATAGATGCAATAGCTCTATTGAATTTACCATTTTATCCTAGAAAGTGAATTGTCTGTCAGTGGAAGGAGAGTAATAAATATGAATTCCCTTTCTATTTTCAAATCAGGTGGAGAAAGAAAATGAAGAAAAAGAAAAGTTGGGAGAGAAGTACAGAAAGGGAAGAGGGGAGTCTAAAAACATAGAAAATCTGCTACACAAGAAAGAAATGCATCCACATCCCAATTATCCACATCGAGGATGCTAATCACCTGTTTAGCCAAGGCGCAGCAGCTAAGCAGATCTGGGATCATTTTGCTCGCCTTTTCCACATCCCAATTATCCACAACCAGTCCATAAAAGACCGTATTCAGCTCTGGTCTTCCTCAGCTTCCTTCTCCTCCTACAAGAATCTTATTCGAGGGCTGGCTTTCCCAATAATTATTTGGGAGATTTGGCTGGCTAGGAACGGTGTCATCTTTGACAATTGGCCCATTAATCCAGGTCAAATCATCTCCAAGATCAACAATTGGATCCTGACCTGGGAATGCTAATGCCAGGCGTTGACCGAGCAGTCTGGACCAATCTTCTTTACCGGGGTCTATCTATCAGAGTGCCTCAAATTCGACCCCGCAGTCTGTTGTTGATTACATGGCTTAAGCCCGCTTCTCCCTGGCTGAAGCTCAATGTCGACGGTTCATCCAGCGGGAACCCGGGGCCCAGTGGTGGAGGAGGAGTTTGTCGTGATAGCAATGGAAACCTCATTTTTGCCTTCCACTTAGCCTACGGCATTCTCTCCAACATGCAAGCAGAAGCGCGTGCTATGGCTAAAGGGCTTAATTTCTGCAAAATATTGGGGCTGTCTTCCATCGAAGTTGAGACTGACTCCAAGGCTCTGTTTGAGGTGGTCACAACCCCTGAAGTCAGATGTGGCTGGAAGCTTTTGTATACCCTCATTTCCATAAATCAGCTAGCCGCGTCTCTCAATGTCATATTCAGGCACACGTTCAGAGAAGGAAATTCAGTAGCCGATGGTCTCGCTACGGAAGCTAGTAGCGGAGTGCCCAACAAGTTCTTTACCTCTCTAACCGACCTTCCCACCAAAGTGCGAGGATCCTTGGTCTTAGACAAAGTTGGGATGGGCTCCTTGAGACGCAACAAATAAAAAATTGGCATTGGGTAGGCCCTCTCAGTCTGGTTCCCCCTCGGCTTCCCGGCCACTCCACTTCAGCCCTTCGTCCCTCCTGGCCTGTTTCCTGGGGGTCCCGTTCTCTCCCTCTCTTTATGTTTTGTGCCATGTGCAAGAGTCATATGATAGGCGGTCTTGGCCCTTTTTGTTCGGCCCGTCTGAAAGTTGTACATGTTTCATTTCATCAATATAACCTATGGTGGCTCTATTCCACCTTTATTTTTTTTAAAAAAAAGAAAGAAATGCATCCACATTAGTCCTTGAAAATTTTGATTCAAGCTAAATTATTGGATGTAGCTCAATGAGGCTGTTACCTGGCTCTAGTTTATGAACTCCTCTGTTTCTCATTGCCTCTCTCACTATTGTCACTTTCTTCCATTGGCTAGCACTTGCATACATGTTTGCTAGAAGAACATAATCCAACACTAAAATCAATCAACTAATATCAAATAACTTGAAAGGGGACCAAATTCCATTGGTTTCAGTCTAAGAACACCCAAAAGCAACCACTAATCATCAAAAACTCCCATTGATTCACATCAAGTAATCCCACAAATCTTAAGAATTGATAAATGCAAAAGCACCCATATGAGATTCCATCGTCTAAACCACAAAAAAATATAATAAATCTGCATAACACTTCATTTTTCAACCAATATGCATCAAACTGCTTAAGAACATCCCAAATTTCATTGGTTTTTCATCCCAAAACAATTGAAAACAGCCCACACATCATCCTAAAGTCACATTGATTTTCACCAAATCAAAGAAAGTTCAAAAGGAGAGATACACATATGAGATTTCCTTCTTGATATTAGAAAAATGATTACAGTAGAATCCAAATGGATTCACATCAAATAATTACACAGACTTGAAGAATAAGATTGATCAACAATTTGAGTGAATTTTTCTAGTCGGGTAAGGTTTGGGTTAACAGCTGAATCGTTCAGGCCAGGTTCAGGTAGACCCAAACAGAGTCGCAGCCTTGCAAAATACAAAGAAGTACTTGGGTGAGATACCTCTATTGGAGTATCCCTTCTCCCAGCAGTAGCAATTAGTGTTTCAATATTCAGAGCAACTCCAAAACCTGTCTTGTATGAGTGTTGCCTAGGCATACTTACAATAAGTAGCACTCCAACCAAAATTAGGAGCAGAATAGGCATTCAGATAAATTAAAGGAGAAAAGAAGAATGGAAAGGCTTTTAAACTAAAATTATGCATTATTTAAGGACATGGGAAGGCTTTTAAACTAAATGTAAGGGCATTTATGTAATTTGGAGGTGCATCTTTGTTGTCCCCCAAATCTTTTAGGTATCATGCAAGAAACTTGTTAGAAATAACAACCTATCAACCAAAATAGTGTAGAATAATTGAAAATCTAAACAACAAAATCAATGGATATTCATCAAATAACTTGAAACACCGAAAACTCCATATCTCTCAGCACAAAAATCACTGAAAACAAGTATCCATCACGCTAAACTCCCATAGATTTTCATCAAATAATCAAGAACATTTCAAAAACAAATAAAAGTAATCACATGAGATTTCCTTATATACAATAGAAAACATGTACAAGTACTTTGTCTTTAAGTATTCGAAATTCAAAAGAACATCAAAATCACTCAATGTACAACAAATAATTAAAAACAGAGAAGAAAAACCAATAAATTCCATTGGGTTTTTGTCCAAAAAACACTTTAAAAAAAGTACACATCATCCTAATCTATCATTAAAAAAAAAGCATTCACATTAGATGTCCTTTTAATAACATAAAACCCATATAGAACTCCCATGTCTTCAAGTAATCAAAATTTGAAAAACATTAAAATCAATCAATGTGCATCAGATAACTAGAAAAAGCCCCTAATTACCTTAGTTCTAATCAAAACACCTAAAAACAAGTACCCGACATCCTGAACTCCCATTGATTTTCATCAAATAAACACAAACTTCAAAAACTAATAAATAGAAAAGCATTTACATGACCACTCCATTTTTCAGATAATCCAAGTACGAAGAACATCTGGGTCAATACATATGCATTAAATTGCTTAAGAACATCCCAAATTCCCTTGATTTTGGTCCAAAAAAAAAAAAACCCGGAAACAACTACCCATCAATTAATATAACATGATCACATAAACTTCAAAAACTGCCAAATGCAAAAGTACGCACATGAGATTCCCTTACATGTAACATAAATGATGTGTACAACACTCCATTAATTATGCCAAGCCCAAATAACACTAAAATCAATCAACTAGCATCAAATAACTTGAAAGTGCCCCAAATTCCATTGGTTTCAGTCCAAGAACACCCAAAAGCAACTACTAATAATCAAAAACTCCCATTAATTCATATCAAGTAATCCCACAAATTTTAAGAATTGACAAATGCAAAAGCACCCACATGAGATTCCATCGTCTAAACCACAAAAAAAAAATATAATAAATCTGCATAACACTTCATTTTTCAACCAATATGCATCAAACTGCTTAAGAACATCCCAAATTTCATTGGTTTTTCATCCCAAAACAATTGAAAATAGCCCACACATCATCCTAAAGTCACATTGATTTTCACCAAATCAAAGAAAGCTCAAAAGGAGAGATACCCATATGAGATTTCCTTCTTGAGAATAGAAAAATTATTACGGTAGAATCCAAATGGATTCACATCAAATGATTACACAGACTTAAAGAATTGATAAATGCAAAAGCACTCAAATGAGATTCTGTTACATATAATAGAGACAACCCACATAATACTCCTTTTTTAAACTAATCCAAATATGATGAACATCGAAATCGAAAAATATGCATAAATTGCTTCAAAACATCCTAAATTTCACTGATTTTTCAAAAAAAAAAAAAAAAAAAAAAAAAACAACTACGCATCTACTAAAATCAAATTGATTTTCACCCAAAAAACAAATCAAAGAAACTTAAAAAATAGAGACACCCATGTGAGATTCCCTTCTGTAAACAGAAAACTAATTATAACATAATCCAAACAGATTCACACATGAGATTTCCTTCTGTACAACAGAAAAATAATCTAGAATAGAATCTAAACAGATGCAAAAGAAATATTCAAAAAGCTTGTACCTCATGAACAAAGAAAATTCAGGCTTTTTTTCTCTTCTTTTTTAATTTGGAAAGATGAGATCTTCAATCACAACTGAAAGCTGTCATTGCCCATCCAGCTTCAAGGAAGGAAGAAGTATATGAAATGGACCCCAAACAACATGCCCAGCATGACCCACGTTTCGTTTGGACCCTACAGATAGAAGTTTAAGAAGAAAACCTAGCAAGGAAAGAAGTATATGAAATGGGGAAAATTTATGTTAGATAGCTTCAAGCTTTCAGTTAACAATGGTGAATCTATGCTATTCTGGGAAGATGAATGGTGACAGTTTGATTTGGATTCAGGAAATGGCTGCCATGAATGGTGACAATTTGATTTGGATTCAAAACCCCAAATCAACAAATCAAGGATTTAGGAAATCCCAAAATCAGTTAATTAAGGATTCCAATTCCCCAAAACAGCTATAAAAATTTCAGATCCCCAACCTCAATTCCTGATTCAGATTAGGGATATTTTTTTTGGAACCCCAAATCCAGTTAATTTAGGGATTTCAGTCTTATACTTCATATCCAGTTGAAATTAGGGATTTGAATCCCCAAATTGGGAATCAGGAATTCCGGATTAGACCCCAAATCCAGACAAATAGTTTGGGGATTTCAAAATCGGCTCATCTTATAGGCCCTTACCTGCGATTTGTGGGAGCCGATTGCCATTGTCACACTCTAGATCTACGGCCATAGACGATGGCATGCCACCTTCCTTGATGAGGCCGTCTCCGGCGTCCCGTGGATGTATTTTCGTTGCTGGAGGCCGGACTTTTGCTGTCGAGATGTGCGATCGTGGCAAATGGGAGATCTCATCTCCTCCTTCAAGTGCATGTAGCAGGTTGAGAATCCATGTGGCAGCAGGAAGACATCTTCCTCTCTTCAGCTGCTGCATGCAGCAGGAAGAAAATCCTTGCAGCGATGGCGAGTGAAGAGAGGCGAGTGAGAGAGAGGGATGACCGGAGAGAGAGCCGCACGTGAGTTGCAGGGTGAGAGACGATGAGAGAGAGGGAAACAGTGAGAGAATGAGAAAGAGAGGTTTTTTTGGTTTTAGATGGAAGAAGAAATGGCGCTCATCCGAAATCCTCTTTTGGATATGATAATGAATTTAAATCCGAATTCTGTGAGTTTTACATTATTTATAACACAAGATATATTAACAGTCGTACATGCATGGGACCATTTTCTAGATGGTTAAGATTATATTATATAATAAAATTATCATTATTTACCATTTACAACTAGACCAATTATTTGGATGGTCTGGATAACTCTAAATTTTTGCCACGATTGTTATGAATAAGTCACCATTATTTTAAATCAAATACAAAACTCACATTATTTGAAATTCAATTCAAAATGGTGATTTGATCTTTGGATCTCGTATGGCTCTGTGGGCCTCACCATGATCGATTTGCTTCATCCATGCCGTCCATCCATTTCTTAACATAATTTTATTATTTGTCCCAAAAAATGAGGCTGAACTAAATCTTGGGTGGACCACGCAATGCGAAAATAATAGTGAATTGGATGTTGAGCGTTAAAAAATTGGTTGTGTACTGACATGGGTGTTTACTAACAAGCTAACCTTTAAAAAAAAAAAAAAAAAAAAAAAAAAAGGGTCACTACCTTAGCCGATTGGCTTTAGCTCTCATCACGAGGTCAATGTACGGGTCAATAAAGCAGATGTAATAAGGTATCTTTAGGTGCAGCTGTTAATTCTTGTACAGGCTAACAAGGGATCCATTAGTTTACATAAGAATATGTTTATGTCTTTTATTTCGATAGATTAGGGACTCGTCAAGTATTTTTATTTTTATTTCTTGTGCCTAGCATTCTAAATATTTTAATTGATTTTCTAATATGTTTTTACCATTGAAGTTTTATTAACCGTTAAAACTACTTTAATAACACTTGATAATAATTTGAAGGCTCAGATCTAATCCTTCACTTCTAATTTGTATAGAATATTATTATTATTGGATACATCGTGGCAATGGAGAAATTATACTCGTGAGTATATGCATGGTTGAGGCATATTGACAAGTTTCCTTTCATATATTGGGCCTGCCTAAATGTGATTCACATATCCTGTGTCCCACTTGGATGAGGGGTCAGACCAAGTTTCAACCGCATCCATGTCTATATTAACTTATAAACATGTTGGATCTCAAATAAACATCGCGGTGGGCCCTAAGAAGGTTTCAATAGTGGGTGTCACTGTCCCACTCTTTTCTATGGTGTGGGTCCACTTGAACTTCGAATATGCCCCGTCAGTCAGATGCACCATTCCATGGTAGGCCACGAGCTTAAAAATAAAGTCAATCCATGACTTGGGTGGGCCACACCATATACTATAGTTGAGAGGGTTACTCTACCATTAAAACATTCATAATCATTTATTGGGCCCACCTAGATGTGGTTCATAAATCCAACCCATTCATTATGTGTGTCCCACTTAGATGAGGAGTGAGCCCAAGTTTCATACACATCCAAAACTCATGTGGGCCCCACCAATTAAATGCTTTTATATGTTTTAGGGATGTCTTCACATAGTTTTAGATGCTATGGCCCACCCGAGTTTCGTATACTACTGATTTTTGGACTTAAAGGGGACACATCAAATGCATGGTGTTGATGTTCTACATACATCATGGTGGGGTGCACACAGATTAACCTCATGGGAAGTTCCCATGAGGTGACCTTATAGTACCATTTCACTATTTAGGTAACTCCTTTATGGGTGTTACTCTAACCGTGTAGGGCCCACCTTGATATCTTTTATGTATATCGACACTGTCCATATATTTTTCCATCATATTTTAGGATGTGATTTCAAATCATAAGAACTCAATAATCTCAGGTGGGTCATACCAATCAAAACAATGATGAATAACTATTAAAAACCTTTTGAAGGCCATAAAAGTTTTGGATCAATTTGATCTTTATAGTTTACCTTCATCTTCTTCTTCTTTTTTTTTTCTTTTTTTTTTTTAAAAAAAAAACCCTAAATAACAACAACGCTCTTTTTGTGTAACTATTTAAGTTATTTTCATGACCTTAAGAAATTTAGGGTTGTCAGCTAGTACCAGGGAGACCAGAGAACATCATCTGCTCTTGCAACTCCAACTAAAGATAGTTACAAATATCAAAAAAAATAAACCACACAAAGAAGGCAGGTGGCGCCACTTTTACACAATTTTCAACAGATGAATTGGCAGTAAGCACATTGCGGGGCAAACAAGATCAAGTCATGAAAGGCCAGGGTAAAGCAGTAAGCAGTCTCAGTCAGTTGTAGACAATGTACTTGGGAGTTGCACTAAATTTTTTATATTCTTTGATGTCCTTGTTGATTGCATCCAAGAAATCTTTCTCCGTCACTGTCTTTCTTCACACTCGGACTGCATACATGCCCGCCTCAATGCATACACTCCTGATGTCCGCCCCAGTGGAGTTGGGGCAGAGGTGAGCAAGAAGCTCAAACTGGATATCTCTCTCACAATTCATTGTCCGCGTGTGGATCTTGAATATCCGTGTCCTGATCTCTAGATCAGGCAGACCAAACTCAACCTTACGGTCTAGCCATCCAGGACACAACAATGCTGGATCTAGTGTGTCGGGCCTGTTTGTTGTCATCCAAACATTGATGTTTCCTCGAGCATCAAAGCCATCGAGCTGATTCACAATTTCAAGCATTGTACGCTGATCGCATCCACCTCATCAAAGAAGACGATGCAAGACTTTTTTTATCGCGCCATCTGGAAAAGCTCGTGAACCATCCAAGCCCCCTCTCCAACATATTTATGAACAAGCTCACTTCCAATAACACGAATAAAGCAGGCATCAGTTCTATTGGCTACAACTCTAGCTAGTAAAGTTTTGCCTGTTCCTGGAGGACCGTAGCAGAGCACCCCCTTCGGAGGATCAATGCCAAGCTTCACAAATTTCTCTGGATGGAGCATGAGGAGTTCCACAACTTCTTCCATCTTTTCAATCTGCTCCTTACACCCACCAACATCATTGTATGTGACATCTAGTTTTTCTTCTACCGTCATCATGGTAACGCTCGGATTGATCTTCGGAGGCAAGGGAATTTGAATTTGGTATTTATTTCAATAAACACTGACACGCATCCCTTCTTCTACATCTGTTAACGAAACTTTGCAATTTGTTTAACATTTATAGCATACTTTGCATCCTCGGAGTTCTGATATATTATTTTTGTGCATCTTGCAACCTGAAGAGGCTGCTCCTCCTGCATCATTTGTTTATTAGAAACAAGATCCCTTAGCTGGATGCAGCTAATCCAGTGTCCAACTCTTTTATTCCACACAAGTCATTAACCTTCGTGGCTATTTCCTTGATTTCCTTCTCCACCTTCTTTATGCTAGAAGAGTAAGGTCTCAAACCATAGGTTTTGAGGAGTGCTATGTCGTCTTCATCCAAAGGAGGAGGGTTTTTCTCATTGTTAATATCTACATCTTCTGGTTCGGGCGCCATCGTATCTGTCTCTCTTCCGATCCTTTTCTTTTTGCTCTCTCTCTACTCTACTCTGCACTCCTTTTCTGTCTTTTCTATTCCTCTTGTAGTTTACCTTCATCTAGATCTTCTTTACATTATTAACAAGTTGGATTGCAAATAAACATTACTAAAACCTTACGATGGGCTCTTTATAATTTTTAATGGCGAGGTACTATATTATCATTCTTTCCAGTGGTATGCTCCACTTAAGATTTAAATCTACACAATTTTGCATACCCGACCCAAAAATGGGTTGGAAAAACATAGGGGCGACAAGCGATATACAACACATTATCAAAATCTCACTTTTGTTATCTAACTATTCAAATTTTCTTGTCAAAATACAAAATCTCTAGTTTTCTTTTTTAAAATATATATTTTATTTTACAATTCGTCAAATTTTTCACAATTTTCTTTAATTTCTTAAATTTTCTTTTTCAAAATATTTTTTTTTAATCTCACTTTTGTTATATAACTTTTCAATTTTTATTGTCAAAATACAAAATCTAGTCTTCTTTTTCAAAAAATAATTTTTTTTACAATTTGTCATTTTTTTCACAATTTTATTTAATTTTTTAAATTTTCTTTTTCAAAATATCATTTTTTTATCGAAATCTTATTATATAACTTTTTAAATTTTCTTGTCAAAATACAAAATCTAATTTTCTTTTTTAAAAAATATATATATATATTTTTTTTACAATTTGTCAATTTTTTCACAAATTTGTTTAATTTTTTATATTTTCCTTTTCAAAATATTATTTTTTATCGATTTCTTTTTTTCAAAATTATTAACATTATTCAAAGTTCTTAAATTTCTTTTTTCAAAATCTAGATTATTATAAAATCATAGTTTTTCTTTTTTCAAATTATAAAATTTTCTTAAATGTTGTTAATTATTGTTCTAAGCTTCTCAATTTTTATTTCTTTTTTTTGAAATTCATAAATTTTTTGTTGTGAAGTGTTGACCATTAGAGACGGTTTAGGACCGTCTCTAATGCAGACGGTATTTGTCGGTATCCAATGACCGCGATAAGACGGCCAAAGACCGTCTCTAATTAAGACGATCTTTGACAGTCTCAAATTAAGACAGCCAATAACCGTCTCTAATTGAGACGGTCCTTGACAGTCTTAGATTACCAGTAAAAGACGACCAATGACCGTCTCTAATTGAGACGGTCCTTGACAGTCTCAGATTAACAATAAGAGATGGCCAATGACCGTCTCTAATACGGACGGTCTTTGACCATCTCAAATGGCCGCATATAAGACGGTCAGAGACCGTCTCTTTTCCAGACGGTCGATCACCGTCTTTTTTCTGTAGTTAACGATGGTTTTTGACCGTCTTAAATGATTTGGGGACGTTCAAATTTTTAAGACGAAATTAAGGATGGTGATGAGCCGTCTAAAAGTTTAGAGACGGTTTACGGCGGTCTCTAAAGCATCTTTAAACCAAGCAATTTTAGAGACGGTCTAGAACCGTCTCTAAATCCGACATTTTTTTTCCATTTTTCACGTAGTGAATGTACCAAGATCTATAGATAACAACTCTCTTCTATTAATGACCATTGTATCCAGTCTTAAATTGTCATTGACTATTAGTAGTCTCACTCCTCATCTAATGCATATTGATATAAGTCAAGGTCTTAAAAATGTGAAGGAATATTGATTCGTACATGTGAGACCCATAGTCATCCCAATCTATAGACGAGATCAACCTTCACTACAACAAAAGTTGGATTAGCCGACGCTTCATGTGGCTAATTTACCAGCGCTAATTAAAAACGGGCGCCGATTAATGGTCGGGTATAAATACCCTACCAAAAGCCCTAACCCTCTT
Source organism: Magnolia changhungtana (assembly GCA_030180095.1). Classification (NCBI taxonomy): domain Eukaryota; kingdom Viridiplantae; phylum Streptophyta; class Magnoliopsida; order Magnoliales; family Magnoliaceae; genus Magnolia; species Magnolia changhungtana. The sequence continues at coordinate 129,558 of JASAUF010000441.1, read as the reverse complement.
ATTCTCCCCTCTCCTGACTCTCTCCCTCTCACCGCCCCTGATGCTCTCTCTCTCTCTCTCCCCCTTTAGATGCAAAATGCTGACCATCGCCATCTCCACCTCTACTATCCCTTTCTCAATCGACCCTCTCTCTCTATTTCCCCTTTTCCCTCTCTCAATCGACCATCTCTCTTTGTTTCCCCTTTCTCAATCCACCTCTACTCCTCTAGGGTTTCTCTCTCTCTCTCTCTCTATCTTTTATAGACCAGATCTAGGTTTGGTTGATTTCCTTGTTACTGCGACTTGAATTTGAGATTAAATGCTTTTTAAATATATATATATATATATATATATTATGTAAAAGCTCGGTACAAGTAATGAATGCATGTTTATATGTGTCAGATCCATAGGACCATATCTCATTCCAAGTGATGCAATTGATAGGTAGTCAGATCTTGGTAGGACAGGGTTGTGGCTTATTGCTCTCTGTTTTCTAGCCAATGGTTTCCTCTTTTGGTCGAAGGCATCTCCATCCTCAAACGATAGCTGAAGATCTTATTTCCGGCAGCCTAGAATCCTTCACTCTCATATGTAAAGAAAGGGAGAATGAATGAATGAATAAATGAAATAATGCAGCAGTTGACTGATGCCTAAACTGTTATGTATTTTCGGGGTTCATATGTTTTGCTCATCTTCAGCTATAACATTTTTTTTCCTTAACATATGGATGTGCCCACATGCTATTAGTCCTAGTCAATGATTTATTATAATCTCTTATTTTTCTGTATCACTGTATGTACCAGATGCTTCAGATGTTTGCTAGAGTATGCAAATCCCTTGCAGTCATGGCATGTGAGAGAGAAAAATAACTCATTAGAATTTGTAGGCTTATTATTTTTTTAAACCACTATTTGTTTGAGATCACTTCTGTATGATTTTCACATACTTCACCACACCTTTTATCATCTTCACAAACTTTCCAATCTATGGTTAAAACTTTTTGGGTGTTGTTGAGTCGACCAATGTCTCTTTTTGTGAGATGGAGTTCTCTTGCCTTCAAAGGTGGCTTCTTTAGAATATAAGTTCAGGCAAGTTGTTAGCTCAACGAGGCAATAAACTCACCAAAATAAGCAAGCAATCAAGATTAATGTAAAATTCCAATCAAAGCATTAAGGGTGTGTTTGGATGCATAATCAGACTGAATTACAATATTAGTATAATAAAGTGGAAATAACCCAAATGAAATTACCTTTTTTAGAGTTTACATTGAGGGATTACGCTCTAAACTGCAATTGCGTTACTTCCAATTCCAAGATTGAGTTGAAAGGAACTCAACTGCAATTTGTCAGGGCTACTTTTCTTGTTGTAGCACTACAAACATTTCCTCTTGATTAAAATGAATGTTAGCAATTCAATGTACTCGTGCATCCAAACATGGCTAAGTTCGTGTTTTGATCCTCAGTTGAATTTCATTCAATTCAATATAGAAGAAAGACCAATTTGGGGGTAGGCCATTTTAATTCATAAGGACAACCAACCTCAAATTAGACCTGAAACTACCTTAATTTGAATTTGGGTTTTGACCCTCTTTGTGAATGAAATGGGGCTGGCTCCACTTAGATTACTTCCAATTCATTGATTTGAATAAATTTCAATTCAATTCAATTCAATTGAGCATCCAAACACAACCTTAGCTTGTGTTTGGACATGTGATTTACTTGGATCACTATAATTGAGTTGCAGTGATGTGGAACGATCGTGATTTTTATCCCAATTAGAAATATCAGCTATTTAGCGGATATCGCAGATATGGTTTTTGTTTCAAGTCCAGAAGTAAAGTGAATGTACCCACAATAAGGGACTTATTATTAAATCCACTAATAGAACTTTGGACATTTTGCTTTTTTGTTGCTTACTAATTGCAATCTAGATCAACCGTATATCCAAACACAATCTACTAGTCCTCTTGTTGTGTGTGATGATATAAAGGGATTTAAAATTTTTACAAATCTTACCTCTGAGAAAGCCATCTAGGTTTTATTCTTCTCTGGTTTTTCACCATGAAACCTTTCGCCATACATGTTAATAGCTGCTTTAACTAACCCAATTTTGCCTCAATTTTTGGCCTCTGTTCTGTCCACTGCAGCCATGTTTTTAATTCAAACAGAGAAACTGGATCCAGTATTCCCACAAGGAGAAGGGGGAAAAGAAGAAGAAGAAGAAGTAAAAAAAGCGACTTCTTTAATTCGTACTCTTTTCTTACAAATAAAAGCAGTAGCATTCTAACTAAGTTAGAGGCAGTTTGTCGGGAATTAAGCACAGGGAAAGAACTGTGGTCTGATTGTATGGTTCTCCCAATGTCGGTGAACCTGGGCCATGCAGTATGCTAGGCCATTCATCTAGTATGTCCCACTGTGGATGATTCAGATGGAATAATTCCCCTGATCAGAGATCTTCACCACCACACAAAGATGATTAAAAACAATAGTCCACATTTCAACACCTTCGTATGGCGAGGATCTATCAGTAGGATATTTCCCACATGGTCCATCCAAAGCGGGGGCCTACTAGGATATTTCCCACACGGTCCATATTTCCCACTGTTATTTACTTGCAAAGAGTCAGTCTCAATCCAAAAATCAATAGTAAAATAGAAAACTGCAATTTATGCAAGTAAAAAGAATCCTTAAAGCTTCACATTGATTTACCCAAGACTTAAAAAAGGACTGTCAACTGATTAACATCCTTTTAGTGGGTATTTCTATAATTCTCTATTTGTTGTTCTGTCTTTTTTGGTGCTCATTGGAGTGTAGAATTGAAAGTTGTTATCCATATGTTAAATTTCCAAACAAATTTCCAAGTTCTATGTTAGTATCTTCTAGAATTTCAGCTGAGATTTCCCCCCCCCCTTTTAGATGAAATTCAACATGATCTTCCAAATTATATATCTTTGATTCTTAGAACCAATACAAGCAATCTCTTCCTACATAGCTCTACAAAGTAAGCCGGCGGGTTTCTCTCCATCTATCTGTGATGCCCTCAAAGAATTCAACTTCAAAACTTATTTAATCAATTCAACAAACTCAAAAGTATCCATACATTTTTGTCATTCTTTTGTTAGTCAATGGACCAAGGCAGATAAACCAGTTGTGTCTTCTGAGCATTTTGGACTATGATATATCTTGTTTCTTAGTTGCCATGACAAAGTGAACAGTTGTACATCTCACAGATTCTCATCTAGATGGAATGATTACTAAGACTGGTGATGCTTTCCCTGGACAAGTACTTCGAGCATGTGGATATTCTACTAATGGAACTAGTTGTAATTTTGAGGTATATGCTGGGTTCCCACTTTCATTTTTTTGTGAGTTTGTTTATTAGAATGTTTGGTTATTTAAGCACCTAGGATGTTCTTCCTTATTTCTAGTCTTCTGCCATTGCTGACTTTTTCCTTATTTCACTTTCCATTATAACTGATAGTTCTTCCTTATTTTTGCACTGCCAATGGGTACACTTTTTGGAAGATGGGTCTGTGAATTACATAGTTGGTAATAAATCTTATTTCTAGTCTTATATCGTTGCTAACTTTTCTTGAATATCCAGTTTATAAAAATATTTCTAGCAACAGGAGTGAAGCAACCTAACTATTTGGTTACTGCCGATGGTGTTGATTCATACCTTGCCATTGAAGTACAACCCCTTAATGACAGGAAGAGGAAGGTATTTCACTTGCATACGTTTACTAGATAAAACTCCCTCCCCATTGATTTTCTATTCTCATTTTCAAAATGTTTCTTGTGGTTAGTTGTTCAATTTACATTTAGAACTTCAAACATTGTTACAGTGAGGAAAATGCATTTTAGTGGTTAATCTCCCTTGTGGATGTTCATGATTTAACACACGTATGATAGAATGACACATATGGGTCATTTTCCATAATCTCATCTGAGTGAGATGCATACTGGGACTTATGCAGATAATGATGATACAGGTCGTTTCATATCCCTGGATGTAATGTAATTGGGGGTAAATGGATTACTGGCGACTGTTTTTGGCATTTGGGGCCCATGTATTTGGAAGTAAACGACACCAGAAGCATTTTATTTTATTTTTTTACATATGTTTGGTATGTTTTAAAATTTTACTTTTTACTGTGATTCTAATATAATTGGAGTAAAATGCTTTTAAAGGTAAAATAGTCTGGCATATAACAAATGTTTCGCTAAGTTACTAATCTATTGTTCACATGGCAAGATGATGACACAGTCAAAATAATCTAATTACCAATTGCAACACTAAAAAATACATCAATAGAATGATCTGAATTGAGTTCATCTAATCTCACACGACCACACCCGCACAATGAGAGGTTGAAAAGCTTTTGCTCTTAATTGAGTTCATCTTTGTGCAACTATCCATAGTTCCTCGCAAGCTTGCTAGTGATACTGTTCTTTAGTATCAAAGGTTTTTCAGAGTTTTTCCACCATCTTGACTGAGTTGTGATCAAATCAAGTTTTTATGCAGATTAGTCCTGATGAAATCTGAAACCAAGTAGCTCTTCAAGGTTTCTATTTATTTACTTTTTCTTTAACTTTGAGTACTTCAAAGAGAGTAAGTTTTATAAGGTAAGACAATCAAGATCGAATTCTGAATCACTTATACACATGACACTATCTCTATCAGCTCTAATAAATAGCCGAAATCGGCTTTTTAAGCTTTTAAACTATGCTTTCTATACTTCCCCACCCTTTATACTTGAGTAATGTAGTGGTTATATTTCCAAATAATAGAAATGGGTTTATCTATTAAGAAATGATCGCAACACATGAGAATGTGGCATACATCTCACCAGTCGTCAAAATAGGCTGTTTCAATTAGCAAGTTGCTATCACATGCTTTGAAATGATCCCCCAATGCATAATAGACCGGTGAAACTCCACTGAAAATCTGCCTTGGAAAGATTCTCAGTTAGAACTTTTGAAATGATCCCTTACACATAATTGCTGACAGTGAGTCCTTATATATATATATATATATATATATATATATATATATATATATATATATATATATTTATTTTTTATCAAGTACCTTATAATTTTGTTATATGCTTGCACAGGTGATTATCCTACAAATGTTAATAAGCTCTGTTTTATAGTTCTGTTATTTGAATCAACATTCCCATTTTCTGTGAAAGTGATTAATGCTTATCTATTACATTTATTTCTCAGATTAGATTGGCGATGTCTCCATTGAGCAACAACTCCTTATTTCTGGAATATATATAGTGTTGCCGCACAGGTTTATTTGATTTCAATTCCTGGTATTTTGTCCAAACATCCAAGGTCGGGTCACTTAAAGAGTGATACTTTTTCAGGTATGGAAGCTTACTGCTTGTGATCTCTATGAGATAGCAACAAATTCAGCTCATTAATCTAGATTTTCCCATGTAGCAAAGGTGTGAAATCTCGAAAACTGTTTACTTCTTTGCTTTATTTTGAATGATTTTTATTTTCTTTTAATCGTGTTCCCATGCTAAGCAAGAATTAGTTTGAAATGCAATGCATTCTCTTCAAAGTTTTCAATCGGGTCGAAAACACATAGAACGAAAGGTGGGGCCTGTGGATGTGTGATGAGACCAAAATCTCATCTCGTAAACAACTCCGGTATTTTGGCTTGTTTATTTCCTTTCTGTTGCCCAGGGCTATGGAACATCATATGTCTTTGAATCTTAGCATCCATAAATGGGCTAACAACCATGTTGAATCTTTGCATTAGTTTTGACTTTTTAGTCCCAGTAACTAATTAGGATGGGCTAGGGCTTGTGCCACCTAAAGGCCCTATCCCTGACCTATATGAGCCTTATTTAGCATATACTATACTGGGCCTAGCATAAGGCTAGTTTATAATTTAGGAGAATTATAATCTTTGAGATTTAATAGGACATTAAAAGAATGTATGTTGGATTTTAAAAATCAAGAATTTACATGCTTATTAATAGATGGCTCAGGTTTTTCCATGTTAGCAGTATCGATTATTAGAATTTTCCAGGAACTTACTACGGCCTCTCCTCTTCTTTGTGTGTAACTCGCATGTGGTCTGTACAGGAAAGGTTCTATAGGCTTATAATCAATTCCATGCATATGTTATAGCATGCTCTCTCTCTCTCTCTCTCTCTCTCTCTCTCTCTCTCTCTCTCTATATATATATATATATATATATATATATATATATATATATATATATATATATATATATATCTTAAACTCAAGTGAGCCATTACATAAGAAAAAGTAGCCATGGATATACCATTGTTAAAATCATGAGTGCTCTCTCAGCCTCGCATGTGCACAAAATTTAGAGAGTTGGCTAATTTTATTAACATCTATTTTTCTCTTGTGTGTAGCCCACCTGAAGAGTGGACCAGCCGATTTTTTGGGTCAGACCACATTTGCAATGGAACTTGCATAATTAATAGCAAGGATCCCCTAAATGTAGGTTGATTTTGCATGTTGACTCTCATTGCAAAATATAGATCCGTGGCCACCCTTCATAGTTTCCATTTAACAATGCCTTGTAAGAATTGTTATCTGATATCTGAGCCACTCATCAGGTTAGGCCACAGAGAAGCATGCCTGGCACAAAACTCGCATTGATCCACCCAACCGGTGCATGCACGAGTTTAAAAAAAATTGGATATGGTGGCCCACATTTTTTAGTTCACCGTGATGATTTTCTGGACTAGAGCACTCGACATGTTGTATGTAATTAATTAGTGTGAGTTCCGGTCCATTCATCTCCAGGTCCTGACAAATGAACAGCTAAGAGTACTCAGTCAATATTCTTGACATGCACTTATTTTGTAAATTGTGACTCACTTAATTTGTAAATCTATAAGTTTTTTTTTATATATATTTTAATTATTATAAACAGAAAATCTAAGCCATGGGACCTACTATTTTACTATCTATATATTTTTATTCAACGAAGGACAGTGCCATGAGTAATAGCCTATTGATTTTAACCTTAAGGGTAATTTTCTTAATGGTAAGATTTTCTTTTCAATTATATCTTGCAGTCGGGGCATATGTTATAAAAGGTAAAGAGATAATATTTCTCATTAAAGATTAGAAAGGTCTTCCCTATTACTAGTACATGTGAGTGGAGAGAAGATTATGTATGGCCAAGATCAAGAGCAGGGGTGAGATGATCTTCCCAAAAGGTTTTCTTGCTTGCTTGAAAATGGTGAGATGGTTATTTAAAAAAATCTCTTGATATATGAGAAAAGATGAAAAATATTCCTTGTTTTTTAGTTGTATTTAAGCAGTCTCTCTCATATGTTGTGCTCTCCTTATTTGTAGTAAAATAATTTGTAAGAGTTTGCCTCCGATTGTAATCATGTTGTAAGAACCACTAATATATATCTTGTGTATCTTTCTCTGCTAATTGTTGTTTATATCCAAATCTAATTCTTGTTATGTTTTGAATAAAAATTGTTAAGCACCTAGGTGTGTAAGAGTACCATGAAAATAAGTTATTGCTTAGTAGACCTATTGGACACTTGCAACAAGGATCAATTCAAACCTCTAGACCAGAAAATTCAAACCTCAAGCCCATCCATATCAATGTGCCATAAACACTATAAGAAAGTAATGCTGGTCAAGTAAAAGATGCATGTGAAGCTTTCACTTCAATATTTGTATTGTATGCCACATTAGATGATTTAGACATGCATTGCATATAGTTGCCAATGGGCAATGTAAATCTTTTGCTTGCAGGAGAAGAGGATTGTATTTGCTCTATCACAGGTTGCATATGGAGCTTGTTTGTTCTTAGGCTACTGGGGTTATTTCCTTCTCTTTTGCATGGTTAGAAGTTCTCATCTTTTCCCATTCAGGTATATTCTCTTTCGCATTGGTACTTCACGAAGGAGAAAAACCGGTTCTTGTCTAGTTCGATACACCTTACAACCAGGTTGTATATGGCCTTGTAGACACCCCCCCCCCCCCCCCCCCCCCGCTTCTAATATTATGAGGCTTAGAATATAACAAACTACTGTAACTTCTTGGGTAGGAGCTGTTATGATACTTTGGCAGATGTTAAGTTCTTAGTTGCTAGTTTTGTCTAAATGAATTGATGATGTTATTTTCAGGTAGTTTAGTGGTTAGATTGGTGTTTTTTCCCTTTGAAGAAAGTTCATCTACTACATTTGTAAAGTTTGCATCAGGTTCGACTCTACTTCCTTTCCATTTATGTTGATTACTAAAAAAATGTGGATATTTATATCTGCCAAAAACATGCTAAATGTTGATTTCCAAGGTTATTTGTTCTTGCTGTTTTACCATTGGCCTTTTTAAGGTTTCATGGAAAATTGTTGTCCAAACCAAACAACAGAATTTCTGTTGGTATATGCAGTTTCCATTTCTTGACGGTTCCTTTATTGTTTTCATCTTAATGAAGAAAGCCTCATCCTTGCCTTGTAGCATTGAACTTGTGATTGTTATTATGCATGCCATTCCTCTCACATTTTGAAAGACCTCTTCCTCTCAAGGACTCGATCTTAGATCTTCTTTTTTTGGCAGGACTATCCCCCAAAGGAGCCCAAAGTTAGCGAGTTCACTCACAGTGGCCCTAAAGCTTGTCGTCTTGATTGGTATGTTCTTCTACATAATTCTTAGCTAGCCTTATTAATTTACTCGAGATATAATTTGATAAGACTCCCCTATGAAAATATTTTAATGCCTACGAAAAATATTTTGGATCGAGTGTGGATATTTTTTATTGCCAGGAGAAGTATATAATTTGACTTTCTTTAGGTATGCTTTTAACTATCCTAGATGTTAAAAAATCGTCTTTGAATTACATCTCACGTATTATCTATCTGGTCGATAGGATATTGACAAAAAATCATCTAATGTTGGAATCCTGGATGTTAAATGTTCATTCAAGACTTGGAATTATTTCACCTTATTTGTATCAAAGGCTATAAATTTCTTCTAAATAGAGATAAGCAAATTGTCTTCAAATTGCATCTCACATATTATCTATCTGGTCGATAGGATATTAAGCTAAGGTAACACACTTTTAATGATCTCATATACATTAGGCCGCATTTAGGATTTGCTATATTTGCATTGAGAGAAATGGTGATTGTGCTTGATTGGGCCACTTGGTGAACTGAGCTCACTTGCCATTGTTAAAGTCCCTTGATATACGTTGGTACACCATCCTCTAAAGGCTCGAGCTTTTAGAGCTTCTCAATGTCCAAAAAATAGTGAAATGCAATGATATGTCGGTTATGTTCTAAGCATACATGTTACTATCACCATGTCAGGTTGCTGCTAAAAATGTACTAGTATTGAGTTCAATGAGATCTACTTTTTGATTTATTTTTTTTTTCCCCTTATGTGTAGGATTTTAATCAATTATGCCTAAATTTAGGCCTGCAAACTAGCACCTCAGCCTTTTGACGCTACTCGCGCTGGGAGTATCATGTAGAGGATTTAAAAAATAAATAAATTATTTAAGACCATTTTCAATTTATTGTAAATATTATATATATATATATATATATATATATATTGTTAATTAAGTAATATAGATTTTGTTTAATATTTAGTTTAAATTGTATTGCAGCATTTTTTATGTTTCAAATATTAAAAAAATACAGGTTTCAATTGAATTATATATAATAAAAAAAATTACTAGCCTGCACTGGGGCTACTCAAATTTGTACAAGGACTTTTGCCGGCGTTTGTATAGACCTTTGTCGACGCTTTTCCATGTTTAAAAGTGTCCAGGAAGCCACTTTTGCAGTGTGCGAAAGACTCTACAATTACCGGCACTCGGAGAAGCGTTGGTAAAAATCACTTAGCGCCGGGAAAATCACTTAGCGTGATGGGTAAGCTTCTTTAGCCCTTTTTTTTAATATATATAAATATATATTTTATTCCCCTCACCAACACATGAGAGAAAACCCTAGTCCCATTGAAAGTTCCCGTGGAAGACCAAGATTTGCATCGGATACATCGAAGAATCAGGAATGTCTTTCCAATCATATACACATTAAAATTAAAGTATTGAATCTCCATTATTGATGCATATACAATCCGTCAATTTTGCAATACAGTTATTGATGGGTTTTTTTTTGACCCGTCGTGTGCAAGTCCTTTCACAACTGGGATACGCAAGTCCTTTCGTAACTGGGATGCGCAAGTCCTTTCACAACGGATGCGCAAAGTCCTTTCGCAACTGGGATGCGCAAGTCCTTTTGCAACGGATGCGCAAAGTCCTTTCGCAACTAGGATGCGGAAAGGAGTTTCCTAAAACTATAAAAAAAGGGTCCCTAGGATTTTTCTAGGGTATGTTGTGTTGATGAGAAAAACACGAGGGCTATCAAAGGTGAGAGAGAGGGAGAAAGAGAGAGAGGAAGCTTATAGAAGGGAGGTTCTGCTCGTGGAGGTTTTTCTACTTTGCAATTTATATCTCAACGCTTCTATGTCCTCATAATCGGTTAGATCTCTCCGTTTTCTCTATTTCTCTTATTGTTTATCCACCCCTGCGTGAGTGAAGAAGATTGTAACGTTCTACTTCATAGTGGATTGTTGATCTGGATGGGGTCCTGTGGTTTTTACCTCTTTGAGGGTTTTCCACGTAAAAATCTCTTGTGTGTTGTGTGATTGATGCTTTGATTAATTTCATTGCTTTATTATCCATAATTCTGGTTTGTTTCGGGAGGCTAGATCCAAAGGTTTGTGCAAGGCTCCCAACAAAGTGGTATCAGAGCTAAGTTCATTGAACGGGTAGGATCGGTTTTGAATTATGGGAGGTGGCTCAAGGATGATCAGCCTCAATGGTTCTAACTGGACCATATGGAAGGCGAAGATGGAGGACTTGCTTTATTGCAAGGACCTATATTCTCCAATCTTAGGCATATCAGCAAAATCCAAGGATATGACTGATGATGATTGGAAGAAGACGGACCGAAAGGCGGTGGGGTTTATTAGACAATGGTTGGATGATTCTGTGTTCCACCACGTGTCTACAGAAACCTCAGCCGCAAGCCTATGACTGAAATTACAAGGGCTGTATGAGAGGAAGACAGCCGGTAATAAAATTTTTGTGATAAGGCGACTTGTGAATCTCAAGTTCAAGGATGGTGGTTCTGTGGCCGACCACATGAATGAGGTCAGCAATATAGTGAACCAACTCACCTCTATGAAGATGGTCCTGGATGATGAATTGCAGGCTTTACTATTGCTTAGTTCATTGCCTGACAGTTGGAAGACATTGGTGGTGTCTCTAAGTAACTCCGCGCCAGATGGAAAGATATCCATGGAACAGGTAACCAGTTGTCTCTTCAATGAGGAGATAAGGAAGAAGTCTCAGGGGTCTACTCAGCAAGAGGCCCTTATGACACAGGAACGGGGGAGAGGAAAGAACAAGAAAGGCAGGAAGGCCCGAGATAAATCAAGAGGTAAGTCGAGTAACAGAAAAGATGTTGAATGCTGGAATTGTGGCAAGAATGGCCACTACAAGCATGAATGTCATGGTAAGAAGAACGACAAGAAAGGAAAATGGAAGGAAGATGAATCAGATTCCACTGCGGTCGCTTCAGATGGCGACATGGTAGTTATTCTTTCAGTAGATCACGATGTATGTCTCACGGCTACGAGTCAGGACACCGACTGGGTGATAGACTCGGGAGCTTCTTTTCATGCGACTCCACGCAGGGACTTCTTCACAAGCTACAAGTCAGGTGACTATGGGACTGTGAAGATGGGAAATTCTGGCGTATCAAAAATCGTGGGAGTCGGTGATATTTGTGTGAAGACCGATGTGGGCTGCACATTGGTTCTCAGGGATGTGAGGCATATCCCAGACCTTCGCCTCAACTTGATGTCGATAGGAAGGTTGGATGATGATGGCTATGAAAGCCGGTTTGCAGGTTGGCGCTGGAAGCTCATCAAGGGTTCATTGATCGTGGCCAGAGGAAAGAAGTATTGCACCCTTTACAAGGCAAGTGTCATTATGTGCAAGGGTGGGTTGAACGCAGCAGAAGATTCAACTATTGACATGTGGCACAGGCGTCTAGGCCACATGAGTGAAAAAGGGCTTCAGGTACTAGCAAAGAAGCGGCTCCTTCCAGACGTGACAGGTACACCTCTCAAAACCTGTCTTGATTGTTTATCAGGGAAACAACATAGAGTTTCATTTGTTAAAACTGCTTCTCATGTTAATAAAGTGCATGCATTAGATTTGGTTTATTCTGATGTTTGTGGTCTTATGAGGACAAAAACCTTGGGTGGGGCATTGTATTTTGTTACTTTTATAGATGATGCATCTAGGAGGGTTTGGGTTTATGCTTTACAATCCAAGGACGAGGTCTTTGGTGTGTTTAAATTGTTTCATGCTATGGTCGAGAGAGACAGGTAGATCATTGAAGTGCATCCGCACTGACAATGGTAGTGAATACATTGGCGACTTTCATGAGTACTGCAAGCCCTTGGGTATACGGCATGAACAGACGGTTCCCAAGACCCCCCAACATAATGGTGTAGCTGAGCGAATGAATCGCACCATTGTTGAGAGAATTAGATGCATGTTATCCCATGTGAAATTGCCCAAGACGTTCTGGGGAGAAGCAATGCACACAGCGGTGTATTTGATAAACAAGTCTCCATCAGCCCCGTTGAATGGAGAAGTACCTGAGAAGGTGTGGACTGGACATGATCCATCATACAGTCATCTCAGGGTGTTTGGATGCAGGGCATCCGTTCACGTACCAAAGGATGAGAGGTCCAAGCTCGATATGAAGATCAGGCAGTGTGTGTTCTTAGGGTACGGTGATGAAAAATTCGGTTATAAATTGTGGGATCCGACTGAGAGGAAGCTCGTCAGGAGCAGAGATGTGGTTTTCTTTGAAGATCAATGTATAGAAAATATTGGTAAGCCAGAGAAGAACCAGCCTAATTCAGGTGAGCTAGAGGATATAGATTCGGTTACTCCTCCCGTAGTGCCTAATGACAGGGGAGTACAGCAAGGTGCAGAGGACGAGAGAGTTCCTTCAGAAGATGGACCAGGGGAGCAGCCTCCACTTGATCCACCTGTTGAGCCACAGGTGAGGAGGTCATATAGGGACAGACAGCCGTCCAAGAGGTACTCACCACATGAGTACATTATGCTAACTGATGGGGGAGAGCCAGAAGATTATTCTGAGGCCCTAGCCGACGAACATAAGGGGGAGTGGTTGAAAGCTATGCAAGAGGAGATGGAATCCTTGCATAAGGACCACACCTATGATATGGTGAAATTGCCTAAGGGCAAGAAAGCTTTGAGCAACAAGTGGGTGTTCAGAAAGAAGATTGAGCAGAAGAATTCACAGACGAGGTTCAAGGCCAGACTTGTGGTGAAAGGTTTTGGTCAGAGGAAAGGCATAGACTTCGAGGAGATATTCTCACCAGTGGTGAAGATGACATCCATACAGGTGTTGCTTGGGTTGGCGGCTAGCATGGATCTGGAGATAGAGCAGTTAGATGTTAAAACTGCCTTTCTCCATGGTGACTTGGAAGAAGAGATCTACATGCACCAACCATAGGGGTTCGAAGTCAAGGGCAAGGAGCATATGGTGTGTAGGGTCGAGGAAGAGCTTGTATGGGTGAAACAGGCTCCACGGCAATGGTACAAGAAGTTCGACTCATTTATGTTGAAACATGGGTATGACAGAACAGAGTCGGACCACTGTGCGTTCACACATAAGTTCTCAGATGGTGAGTTCTTATTTCTGCTATTATACGTTGATGACATGCTCATCATGGGAAAAGACATCAAGAAGATCGACAGGCTGAAACAGGAGTTGGGAAAGTCTTTTACGATGAAAGAATTTGGCCCAGCTAGACAGATCCTAGGAATGGAGATAACCCGTAACAGAAGCAGCAGGAAGCTTTGGCTGTCACAAGAGCGGTATATTGAGAAAGTCATAGAGCGGTTCAATATGAATGTAGCGAAGCAAGTCAGTACTCCACTAGATGGTCACTTCAGATTAAGCGACAGGCAGTGTCCTAAGATAAAGGTAGAGGTGGAAGAGATGCAGAAGACACCCTACGCGTCAGTGGTAGGAAGTTTGATGTATGCTATGGTGTGTACACGCCCAGACATAGCATATGCGGTTGGTGTTGTCAGCCGTTATCTTGCCAATTCTAACAAAGAGCATTGGGCAGCGGTGAAATGGATACTGCAGTATCTAAGAGGCTCATCCAGGTTGAGCCTATGCTATGGTGACGGTAAACCTGTGTTAGAGGGCTACATAGATGCAGATATGATAGGTGACATAGACTCCAGGAAGTCTACACCGGGGTTCATGTTTACGTTTGTAGGGGGAGCGGTTTCTTGGCAGAGCAAGCTACAAAAGGTCGTAGCATTGTCGACGACAGAGGCCGAGTACATTGCAGTCACAGAGGCATGTAAAGAGATGCTTTGGATGAAGAGGTTCCTACAGGAACTTAGCCTAAAGCAGGAGGATCACATGGTCTATTGCGATAGTCAGAGTGCTATACACTTGAGTAAGAATCCAAGTCAGCATTCCAAGTCGAAGCACATAGAGATTCGGTATCACTGGATCAGGGATACTTTGGAACAGAAGGTGTTACAGCTTGAGAAGGTCCACACGGACGATAATGGGTCAGATATGATGACCAAGGCCTTGCTCAAGGGCAAGTTTGAGGTTTGTAGAAACCTGGCTAGCTTTAAAGAAGGTGAATCCCTCCTGGGTAAAAAAGGGGGAGATTTGATGGGTTTTTTTTTTACCCGTCTGCGCAAGTCCTTTTGCAACTGGGATACGCAAGTCCTTTTATAACTGGGATGCGCAAGTCCTTTCGCAACGGATGCGCAAAGTCCTTTTGCAACTAGGATGCGCAAGTCCTTTCGCAACTAGGATGCGAAAATGAGTTTCCTAAAACTATAAAAAAATATCCCTAGGATTTTTCTAGGGTATGTTGTGTTGATGAGAAAAACACAGGAGGGCTATCAAAGGTGAGAGAGAGGGAGAAAGAGAGAGAGAGGAAGCTTATAGAAGGGAGGTTCTGCTCATGGAGGTTTTTCTACTTTGCAATTTATATCTCAGCGCTTCTATGTCCTCATAATCGGTTAGATCTCTCCGTTTTCTCTATTTCTCTTATTGTTTATCCACTCCCGCGTGAGTGAAGAAGATTGTAACGTTCTACTTCATAGTGGATTGTTGATCTGGACGAGGTCCCGTGGTTTTTACCTCTTTGAGGGTTTTCCACGTAAAAATCTCTTGTGTGTTGTGTGATTGATGCTTTGATTAATTTCATTGCTTTATTATCCATAATTCTGGTTTGTTTCGAGAGGCTAGATCCAAAGGTTTGTGCAAGGCTCCCAACAGTTATAACATTACATTCACACCGTCCATCCATTTCGAAAGATCATTTATCCAAATCTTAAGATATTGATTGAATCCCCACCGTTAAAAAATTCATGGGGGCACCGAAATTTTTATCAAAGACCTCGACAAAGAGACCACGCGAATATCATATTTGGATCTGCTTCATTTTTGGGATTACAACCTAAAATAAGTTTTTAAAACAATAGACAGGGTGATATAAGACACATACATAACAGTGGGCCCCACTATCAGGGTGAGGCGGGGATCCACCGAAGCAGCACCTGACTTTTGTGCCCATTACAAAGCTCTCTGTATTTAATCCAACCATAACAGTTATGCATTCATGTGAGCCGGATCTTTATTAATGTGGGCTCTTCACTAATGGGCCACTTGAGATGCACTTTTCCTTTTGTGCCCACCACGGATGCAAAGCTCCACGTATTTTTGATCTAAAACCGTAAACACATGTGAGGTAATATATCATATTCCTTTATGGAATGTCATTATCATACACACGCAACCATTGCGTGAACACGTTGGGATTGATCAGTAATGTGGTTCCCACCATGGTGTATGTGTTTCATCCATACCTTTCATGCCTTCCATCCATTTTGCCAACTCATTTTACATAATTGGCCAAAAAAAAACATGATGCAATACAATTCTCAGGTCGGCTATACCACATGAACCAATAGTGATTGAACGCTAATAATTAAAAACCAGTTAGAGGTCCACAAAAGTTTTGGATTAAGCTGATATTTGAGTTTTCCCTTCATCCAAGTCAGCACGACCTAATCAATAGGTTGGATGGAAAAAAACACATTAGAAAGGCCCTGGGAGGTTTTTAACAGTGGGTATTCAATCACCACTATTACCAATGTTGTGGTCCACCTGAGCTTTCAATCTACCTAGTTTTTCTAACCTCATGCCCTAAAATGAGCTACAAAATGGATGGACATCATGGATAAAACACATACACCATGATGGGCCCACAACGCCGATCAATACCTGTAACACTTCATACCTCGAGTAGTACTCGGGTGTTACCTCTTAAACCTACGTTATGACGACAAATAAGATCAATTAACTAGACGACTTGAAACCTAACTTGTGTAGGGTGGAACTTCCAGTCAGCGTTGAAGTCATCTATAGAGCCTCCAGGAGACGAGTAGGACATTATCACAGTCAGGAGGATAAGAGTAATTAAACACGTCAAGTTTAAGCCGTTCATAGGACACCTGATATAGAGATATCTGTATAATGCACTTATAATGAACCCTTGAGGGCTAGTAAAAGGCCAACCAACCCTTGCGAGGTAGTTAGTGGCAAATCAAGCCCTCGTCGTGACCTAGATCCCATATTAGCTGTTGAAACCCAATTTCAAATCAATCCAACCTTGGGATCAAGGTATGTTGGCCAACAGAGGATGTAGGTATACAATATGGCCCACCTGGGCGTCGGCCCCACACTAAACTGGGTCGGGACCCTAAGTGAGGATCCTAAGTTAAATGGACGGACTGGATTTGTCACAAACATTGTGGTGGACCGCACACGGGTGCATGTACACATCATGCATTCGTGCACGATGTGCACTGGAACGGCGGGCTCGGTCAAACAGTCTTTGACCGAGCCAAAATCGAAAGAGAGAAACCGGATCCTCCTACTCGTTTTAAAATTCAAACTGATGGTCTTCAAACTCCAAAGTGGCCCGCCCTGGCCACTTTCTGAACTATCCGAGCTGTTCAATCGACTCAAGGGCCCCGACATGACAAAATGGTATAGGCTTTTAAGCCCGTGCGAAGAAACGTGGAAGATAGGTTGCCACCGTCCGCAGTCTTGCACGTGACGGATACCTGCAAGGTGGGACCCATCTGGGACTGCATGGGCGGCCCATGATCGTCCTGATTGGGCCATCCCATCCGTCCATCGCCAGGGAGAGCCATGCTCTCTCTTTTCCAAAAAAGGCCGAGGAAGGCCTAAATGAAGAAAAGCAAAAAAGGGATTTTCCTCTCTGGGAAAGCCAGTACTGACGTGATCTCGGCCATCCGTTGGCCATGTGGAGCAATCCTGACCATCCACTGTAAATCAGGGCGAGATTTTGGAGAGAAGTTGCTCCATCTTACAAGAGAATGGTGAGAATCTGAGTATTTCATGAGATATTCCCAAACTGACGTTTGGGGCCCAAAAAGTGGGCCCCACACTAATCAGAGGCCTCATCTGGACCAACCAAACGGATCGGATCGTGCCCTAATACATCAAATGATGATCTACCATTAATGGTCAGATCGTCTTCCCCGATGAACCATCAAACGAGATGACGAGTGGGCCTCACCACACCTAGGAATTTCACTTTTCTGATGGGCCAGGACATCATCAGTCCATTCCCAATCAGGGATTGGCCCCACGCACGACTATTATTGATCACCACCATTGCAAATATGGGCCGTCTCTCCAACTGTTGGAGCTCTCTCCCCCATTGTTATAAAAAGAGCCCTATAGCTCTTGGGATTCACACCAAGGAGAGAGAAAGGAGAAAGGAGAAAGAGAGTGGAAAGAGAGAGAAAGAGAGGAGTGAGCCGAGTGTATGGGTCAGCTCAACTCACCCTGTTCTCAGTTCCACTCGGCCGAGTTGGTGGCTGCCCCACCGAGTTCTGGACTAGGTAACAAGCTATTGTTCCTGTTCTTCTTTCACAGCATGATGGGTAGTATACGAGCTGAAAACTGTGCCAACCAATGGCTGAATTTCAGGACGAAGGTAGGCCAAACAATGGCCATGCGTTGGGCTGAAACCTGGTAATATAGGAGCTCAGTTTTGAGCTGGAACCGGGCCAAACAATGGTTGTAGTTCGGGTCGAAACCTAGCCAATCCATGGCTGCATTTCGAGCCAAAACAAGGCCAGAAAACAACTCAAGTTTTAGATCAAAACCAGGCCAGGCCATGGCTACGTTTTGGGCTAGAACAAGGCCAAAGACATGGCTCTGTTTCGGGCCAGGAACATGCCAAATGATGGCTGAATTTTGGGCTAGGATTGTGGCCGAAAGCAAGCTCCTAAACGAGCTCTGTATCAAGCCAAAAATGGCTAGCAAGTGGGCCATGATTTGAAACAAAATCAGGCCAAACACAGACCCTGGTTCGAGCCCATATACGAGCCTTGCAGCTGGGCCAAAGGTTGAATAATACCAGGGCCATTAGTGGGCCGAAAATGGGACTGCAATAGGCCCTTAAATGGGCCTTGCATGAGTCACCATCTGACTGGAAGACCAGCTCAGATTTGGGCCCAGATCAAACCTCTGGTGGGCCACAAATGGGGTTGGAAACAGGCTTTAAATGGGCCTTAAGTCTAGCTGAAACCAGGCTTCAGTTGGGCCAGGATTTTTGCAGGGATTGGACCTCCACTTGGACCTCGAAATGGGCTGAGAACGGCCTACAATTAGGCCGTGAAGCCAGTCTCTTGCCGGTACGCTAGGCCGTGCATCATGCTGGAACTAAGTCAGTTGAGCCATGGAAAGAGCAGAAAACGGGCTTTACCTAGGCCTTGTAATGGCCTGAAAGGAAGGAGTCTGTTACGGGGCTTTCAATCATTGCATGATATGGGCTGGAATCAGAATAGAACTAGGCCGATTTGATTTCCAGTCCAGCCAAAGGTCAGGCCCAGTCCACACCCTTAGGGCCTCACCAAGCACTATACACTACTAATGGGCCTCACCTTGGATGGCCGTGGGCTGTACCATATAAACTGGTGGGCCACTCGTGTAGGTCAGATGGGCCGCACCACATCTGGAAGTTGGGTGGGCTGCACTTGAGATATATCTCAGTGGGCCACACCTCACAAGGCAGTGGGTCGCACTTGGGAGGTATCCAAGTAGGCCGCACTTGGTTTTAACGTTGGTGGGCCAGACCATCAGCCCACCACTCATACATGAGGTGGGCCGCACCATGTAGCCAAGTGGACCGCACCATATGGGTGGGTGGGCCGTGTCGTACAAAGTCAAGTGGGCCATGCTTTCTGCTAGTGGACCGGACAACCTGTCCAGCCACACATAAGTGGGCCTCACCATGATTATCAGTGGGCCACACCTCATCCACCATCAGGCCAGAAAGAGATCTAGCCTAAATTCTGGGCCCTTGGGTGTTGCGTTGGGCCTAAGTTTCCCGGGTTACCAAGCCCTTGCAAACCCCATTCCTTTCAAAGGTCTGGACGGCAAAATTTCTCCAGGGGACTGTTTGATCAGTGACATAGAGCCACTAACTTCGCAGAAAATCCGCATCAAAGGACGCTTTACGACTTGTCTGGTGATGATTTTCTTCCCCTTGGGCTTTCCATCCCCAACTAGACTAAGAATAGTCTTTGTAATAATCTAGAAATGTAGAGGCA
Source organism: Magnolia changhungtana (assembly GCA_030180095.1). NCBI lineage: Eukaryota > Viridiplantae > Streptophyta > Magnoliopsida > Magnoliales > Magnoliaceae > Magnolia > Magnolia changhungtana. Next base: position 109,800 of record JASAUF010000441.1, on the reverse strand, counting down.
TATAATGACTATTTAGATTTATGGTGAATTGCTTTTAAGACTGCTTCAAGGAATGATTAAATAGCCTGGAAATAGAATGTGTTCGTTTGGTATATTTGCTTAGTTAATGATTACCATGTTTTAGAAATAATTGACTTACTTGACGAGATTGCTTAAGAATATTTCATTGTTAGGTTTAAACGCATGTTCTAGGTTCACGTTTATACTCGGTTAGCTCGCTTGAACATGTGTATTAAATTTATCCAACTAATTCAACTAGTCATTCATTACATGTGCAATGTGTTAGTTCATAGTACATATTTTGAATTACAAACTCATGACCACGTGACTCGTAGGAATACATGCATTGCTCTCTACTTCTTATTCATAAGTAGGATCCATGCTATATTTTATGATACACACATAGTTGGAATCTCTCAATGGAAAACTGTAACTAGGGAGAGTCTGTGCTTAGGGTGTAACTAGACTGGTTCCAATGCAAGTAGACCCCTAACATGGAGGTTGTGGTTGATGGTATTTGATTATGAGGTTTACCATCCGTGTGTGGTTTCACCTACTTGACCATGGAATGAACCTTACAACATTTGTAAATATTGTTGTTTACTCGTCTTTGAATCTTACATGTCGTCATGTTTTAATCGCCATACTAACAATTTCGACATTTAATTCCAAGTCGGTATTGGTGGTAGCCCCCTTTACATTGAGAATTGATTGACCACGTGTTGGTGGGTTCTACACACACCCCAAGGCGGTAGTCTCATGGGCCGGGAATGGTGGTCATGGGACACTATGCCCGAGCCGTCAGCCTACGCTGGACCATGAGCTCCCTGTAGTGACCTTGAGCCTACATAATTTGTTGATTGTAAACGGATTAATAACTATTTGGCTAATCATGTATACATAGCATTCGGGCGATGACGGATGGCTAATTCTAGATGTTGTAGCACATACCTAATAGGATTAGTTGGGGTATCGTTTTACTAGCTCTCAGACCATCGACTATCAACTCACATTTGGTGAGTTTGCTACTATGTAGGTACTATGTACTTTCGCTGGTGACTGGCCACATTGCATGGGTTTTGCCCAAAAGCCAACTGGATGAGCATCCCCAGTTGATGTACACTCATTCATCCATGCATTAATTAAGAATGACATATTGCCCTGTTTTGTATGCTATATTGTTTTATGCTACATCTTATCTAGGGTGGCAATGTGTAATCTTGAGGGAAAATCACACTAAGCTGGCCACGCATTCATCAATGTTCAACTGTACAGAGGATGCAGGTACATGAGTCGATAAGTACACAGCAGACCAGGAAGTAGTGGCGGTTGAGGAGGAGTTCTATGACAAGGAGCCACAGCAAGAGGCAGTCGCTTATTTTGGGCTAAATCAGTAGATTAGCACCTTTGGATTATTTCAGCATATTTTAAACTTAAGTTTTGTATGTGGCCTCCAGCTGAGTAGGCCGGGATATTGTTCATGTTTTGGGTCATATCTATGTTATGTTTCATTCCACTATTTGCACTTTGATTTACATGTTGATTGTCATTATTATTCTGTTAAATCCTACATTTTCGGGATACGGGTCACATACTCGGGTCCTTGAAACTGGGGCGTTACAATACCGGGGTCTCAGAGCGGTCACTACTGAGTCCGCTTCACGCAGCTGTCTGCCAGCCCTATATTACCTGCGAAATTATCTAGAATATGGTTCCAACATATATATATATATATATATATATATATATATATATATATATATATATATGGGAAAAGGTACAATGCGCTCGAGCTGACGATAAGCTCCCGTGAGGTCGAGCTGTGTGGGCCCCACCGTGATGTGTTTCGACCATCACACCATGATTTGATGGGTCCCCTTTAAATTATGGGACATCCCAAAAATCAGCCGTATACGGAACTCAGGTGGGCCATACCATCTAAAATTATGTGAAGACACCGTTAAAACATATAAAAGCACTTGGTGGGGCCCACTTGAGTTTTGCATGCGCTTGAAACTTGGTCTGAACCCTCATTCAAGTGGGACACACATAATGGATGGGCTGGATTTTCAAACCACATCTCGGTGGGCCCTCAAAAATGGTTATGAATGTTTTAATGGTGCACGGCCCCTCTCCACTTCTGTATGTGGTGTGGCCCACACAAGTCACAGATTGACTTAATTTTTGAGACCTAGGCCCACGATGGAATGGTGCATCTGACTGATGGGGTAGATGTTTGAAATGCATCACGGTGGGGCCCACATAGCTCGACCTCATGGGGCGTTAAAATCAGCTCGAGCGCATTGTACCTTTTCCCTATATATATATATATATATATATATATATATATATATATATATTGTTAGATTGATAAGGATGAAAATAGGACTAAGACCCGTTCCCATGAGGTCAAGCTGTGTGGGCCCTGACGTGATGTGTGTTGAACATCAACACTGTGCATTTGATGGGTCCCCTTTAGGTTATGGGATACCCAAAAATCAGCCCTATATATATTGAATTCAAGTGGGCCATACCATATAAAATCATATGAAGACATGTTTAAAACATATAAAAGTACTTGGTGGGACCAACATGAGTTTTGGATGTAGCCGAAACTGGTCTGACCCCTCATCCAAGTGGGACACACACAATGGATGGACTGAGTTTGTGAACCACAACCCAGTGGGCCTAATAAATGATTATGAATGTTTTAATGGGAGGGTAACCCCTCTCATCTCCTGTATGCATGTGGCCCACCAAGTCATAAATTGACTTAATTTTTAAGCCCGTAGCCCACCATGGAGTGGTGCATCTGATTGATGGGGTATATGTTCAACACACGTCACAGTGAGGCCCACGTACGGTTCGGCCTCATGGGAAGTTCCCATGAGTTATGGTACGATGAGGTCGGCCTCATCGAACTTTCCATGAGGTAGGGTTGTGTGGGCTCCACCGTGATTTGTGTCGGTGCATTTGATGAGTCTCCTTTAAGTTATGGATATCCCAAAAATCATCCGTATATGGAACTCAGGTGAGCCATACCATCTAAAACCACATGAAGACATGCCTAAAACTTATAGAAGTGCTCAGATGCGGATGAAATTTGATCCGATCCCTCATCCAAGTGGGACACATACAATGGATGGTCTGGATTTGTGAACAACATCTCGGTGGGCCCAATGAATGATTATGAATGTTTTAATGGGAGGGTAACTCTCTCAACTGTTGTATGTGGTGTTGCCCACCAAAGTCATAGATTGACTTGGTTTTTAAGCCCGTGGCCCACCATGGAATGGTATATTTGACTGATGGAGTAGATGTTTGACACACATCACGGTAAGGCCCACACAGCTCTGCATCATGGAGAGTTGCGAAGGGGAACTCATAGTGTGTGTGTGTGTGTGTGTGTGTGTGTGTGTGTGTGTGTGTGTGTGTGTGTGTGTGTGTGTGTGTGTGTGTGTGTGTGTGTGTGTGTGTGTGTGTGTGTGTGTGTGTGTGTATATATATATATATATATATATATATATATATATATATATATATATATATATGGGAAAAGGTTCTATACGGTCCAGCTAATAGGAATTCCCCACGAGGTTGAGTTGTGTGGGCCCCACCATGACGTGTGTCAAACATCAACACTATGCATTTGATGGGTCTCCTTTAAATTATGGGATATCCCAAAAATCAGCCATATACAGAAATCTGGTGGGCCATACCATCTAAAATCATGTGAAGACATGCCTAAAAAATATAAAAGCATTTGGTGGAGCCCACCTGAAATTTGGATGGGTCTAAAACTTGGTCTAACCCATCATCCAAGTGGGACACACATAATGAATGGGCTGGATTTGTGAAGTACATCTCGATGGGCCAAAAAAAATGATTATAAATGTTTTAATGAAGGGTAACTCCTCTCAACTTTTGTATGTGGTGTGGCCCACACAAGTCAAGGATTAACTTGATTTTTAAGCCCTGCGCCTACCATGGAATGGTGTATCTGACTAATGGGGTAGATGTTCGACACACATCATGGCAAGGCCCACACAACTCGACCTCATGGGGAGTTCCCATGAGCTCGACCCTATAGAACCTTTTTTTTTTTTCAAGTAAATTTTCATTCATATTTGAGGCATGTACATTCGAGCCCCCCCAAAATTTGAGGGCTTATCGTGGAAAGAAGAAAGAAAAAAACTGCACAAAACCATATCACCCCATTCTAATATCGAACCCAACCCCACCGTATCTAGAAAGATGAAACCTCTAACCTATTGAGGAAGGTCAGCCCTTGTGCTCCACCACGTAGCTGTGGGCGACCCGTTCCCTAGACGTGCAATGAAATCCAACGCTGAATTACCTTCCCTCAGGTTGTGTTTGACCTCGATTCTCCCTCTTTGCTTCAAATGATGGATTCTACGAATCCACGCCATCCATTTCCAGCCTGCGGTTGTCAGCCCATTTAACATATCTACCACCAGTCGTGAGTCCGATTCCAGAATGATTTCCCTTTATAGACCAAATATAATCCCATCATGCACTGCTCTTAGTTCAGCGAGGGTGTTGGAACCAACACCATAGTTGGCCGAAAACGCAAAAGGAAACTCTCCCTGCACCCCTCTACAAATGCCCCCACCACCTGAGACACCGGGGTTACCCCTAGCCAAACCGTCACCATTTATCTTTACCCAACCAGGCAGAGGTTTTTCCCATCTAATCACCCTCGAGCCCCCTCCCATCCTGGTAGAAACATCATTCGACCTCCTCCCTCCTCGAGAGCCAAAATGTATGCCTAGGCCTCCAATTCTTGCCACCCACCGGCATATAGAGTTGATTGTCTTGCTTGGAGATATCAACCCTATAGAACCTTTTCCAGATATATATATATATATATATATATATATATATATATATATATATATATATATATATATATATATATATATATATATATATATATATATCTGGTCAAGTTTCTTTCTACCGCGCAATCTTCGTGAAGCTATCTAAGAGACAAGAAGTATACTCTTATCATATATCGAGTCTAAGAATCTTAATCATTTGACATGGCTCTTAACCAATGTTCTATATTTTTAAAATATTCAAATGCTTTAAATTTATTATATGAATTTATGAATACCATGTGACACATTGAATGGCCATCAATGAACGTGGGGAAGTAGGTGGTTCCTCGACAGATGGCGTGATTCATTAGGTGATCATGCATATCCAAATGGCTTAGACTAAGCAGTCCCTCCAATCTACTTACCTTGAAAGATTTCTTCCATGTTCCTTTATCAAACATGCAATACCCACATAATAGTAGGCATATATTTAATAGATTACAACTAATTATTTCTTAATTAATCTAATTAATCTTTTTTATTCTTATATTCCGTAATCTAGCATGTTATTTAATAGACTCAAACCTTATAAAAAATGAACCATCTTACTTCAAAGCATATACAAAAATAATAAAATTAACCAAGGTCCTGCAACAATTTTTAAAATTAATTGCTTCAATAGCTGAAAGATGACCCTCACCTTTACAAAATACAAGGGTGCAAATCCGAACAGACCAGTCAAGTTGAGGCCGGTATTAGGCAAGGAGTTCATACACTGTAAGTCAATGTATACTCTGGATGTTGTAACGAGATCTGACCGTCGAAAACACTAGATCAGTGGCCTAGATCAAAGATAATCCTTGATACCATGACAAAAATGATATTAAATCATTTTCTTGTGTATACTTTCTCTACATCAATGGAGTATAAATACAGTGAAGGAGCTGAGTATAAGATACAATGAATATCTCACCTCGGAGTTGCCTTCCTTATAACCTCCCCAGAAACTGCCCCATCATATCTCACCTCCTTTTTGCAGATGACACTATCATTTTCTTGAATGGCAGGAGCTCCTCTATCCGATCTTTATTATCTTTCATCCACTCCTATGAGAAGGCTTCAGGGCAAAGAATGAACCCCTCCAAGAGCTGCTTCATCCTCCCCCAGAAGGCTCCTTTGGCCAAAGCTAGTCGCATCTCTCAACTTTCTGGTTTTCAGCGAGCCACTCTCCCTATCACGTACTTTGGTGTCCCTCTTCTCAAAGGTAGGACCCGGTATCATCATCTGCTCCCCCTCCTCAACAAGATTGACCAAAGGGCCGCCGGTTGGAAGGCAAAACTGCTGAACCAAGCTGCAAAAATTATCCTCATCAAACACGTTCTCTCCAGCATTCCTATGCACATCCTTTCAGCTATCAACATCCCCAAGAAAGCCTCGAAACACATTGAGAAGACTTTCGCATCCTTCTTTTGGGGATCTTCGGAGGGAATTCACAGGCACCATTGGGTCAGCTGGTCCGACATTTGCTATCCGACAGCTAAAGGAGGGCTAGGGATCCGAAGACTTAACGACACTATGCAGGCCTTCTGCTGCAAAATGGCATGGCAATTGCTTGAAGGAAAATCTCTATGGGCCTCTCTTTTCTCTGCTAAATACCTCCAGAAATTCCTTCTTTCTCCCAGCCTTGTTAGAGCCTATGGATCTAACATATGGAAAGATATCAGATGCATTCTTCCTTTCACTATCCTCAACACCAGATGGCTAGTTGGTGCAGGAAATATCCACTTCTGGCTTTAAAACTAGACAGGACAGGGCCTTCTCATCCACAAAGCTACTTCCCCACCACAGGCCCAAGCAAGACATGCTCCCCTCTCAGATTTCTTGGACTCATCAGGCACTTGGAACCTGACACAAGTAGAAAATCTTCTTCCTCAGCAAACTATCAGCAACATCCTTCACAGCGGCATCTTTTTATCTAACAGAAGGGATAAGCTCACCTGGAATCTCACCTCCTCTGGCAATTTTTCCACAAAGTCTGCCTGGAATTCTCTACGCTCTGCTAGGCCCAATCAGAGCTGGTCCACCTGGGCCCGGAACAACCACATTCCCCCGAAGATTGCGGTTTTTTTCTGGAAAATAATGCTCAAAGCTGTCCCTGTAGATCTGGCCATTCAGCAGTTAGGAATTAGCCTAGCGTCTTGCTGTGTCTGGTGTTCTAGCTCCACCGACCAACTCTCCATCACGTCCTCTGTTTCTACCCACCCCCTTTCTCTCCCTTCCCCTCCAGCGTTGACGGGCCCCACACCTCAGCCAACCCATGCCGTATATCAACCCCCAAGCCATTCTCCTCGCCATCTGCCATCCCCAACCCATTCACAGCCCCTCCCATGATCGGCCAGCAACAACCCCCCCAAACCCCAAATTGAAGACCTCAACCACCTATTCTGCTACAGCAAGATAGATTCCCTTGTCTGGTACCACTTTTCCATCTTATTCCAAATCCCATTCATCCCAAACCAGACCATCCATGAACGAATTCGCCAATGGTTTTCAGCAGCGTCCATCACCTCCCATCGGCGCATCACTCTTGGCTTCGCCCCGCCCATCATCGTCTGGGAAATCTGGCTTGGCAGGAATGGTGCCAAATTTGAAAACCGGCCTTTTGAAGCAACCAATATTATAAACAAAGTTTCCAATTGGCTCCTTGAGATTTGTTCTCTTCTTCCAGGCGTTGATCAATCATTCTGGTCAAAAATTATTCTGCAAGGTCTCCCTTCGATAGTGTCGACCTCACTAACGCCACCTAGGAATATTTCCATCATTCGCTGGTTAAAACCACCTGAGAGCTGGAAGAAATTGAATGTGGACGGCTCTGCTCGGGGAAACCCAGGGGCCGGAGGTGGAGGTGGTGTTTGCCTAGATCACTCTGGTGATCTAATATTTGCTTATCACCACTCCTATGGTCAGATCTCGAATATGATAGCTGAAGCCCGTGCGATGCTCGATGGCCTCCTTTTATGCAGGAATTTGGGTCTCTCTTCGATCATTGTGGAAACAGACTCCCGAGTTCTTTTTGAAGCAGCATCAAACCATTCTACTTCTTGTGGATGGAAACTTTGGTATATCCTTGAAGCCGTCCATCAACTCAAGCCTCTTCTCAACCTCAAATTCAGCCACTCCTTCCGGGAAGGCAATTCTGTAGCGGATGGTCTCGCCAACATTGCTAGCGGTGGCGCCCCGGATAGAGTCTTCCTCAGTCGTCCCGATCTCCCCAGCCACATCAAAGGATCTTTGGTTTTAGATAGAGTAGGAGTTGGGCAGATCCGTCTCTGCAAAATCAAGAAAGGCGTGGGCTAATCCCCCTCTTCTTGGGCCTTTGTCTGGGTCGTCCCTCTCACTAGTGTCCTCCACTAGTCCCGCCTGCGGGATGCTCCTTTAACGCCATTGCTTTGCTCGTCTACTGCCCCTATTTGGTCATCTGCCCCCCAGCTCCCTCTCTTTGTCCATTTTTCAGCTTCCTCTTACATAGCTTTGGCTTTGTTTTCCACATGATAGGTGCGCCCCGAATCTTTTTGTTGGGGCCAGCCCGAAGGGTTGTACACCTTAGTTTCTCTTGAATAAAGCTTTATTTAAATTTATTTTATTTATTTTTTTTTAAAAAAAAAAGATGCAATGAATATGGACAATGTCCATAGATGGAATCCTGTGATTTTGGGTGGTTTAATTGATAATTAGCGAGCAGGATGAGGTGCAGTTGCCTAATAGGCTAACCCAAGTTCAATCCAACCTGAAGCGGGGTTGGTTCGGCCACTAAGACCTAACTTCAGCTACCAAGCACAAGCCCATCTGTTCAAAACTCTACCCCAACAAGATCCTAGCTAATTTGACGTAAAGCAGGTCGCGGAAAGGCCTCGTCAACGAAAAAAGTGATTTGGACCATCAGACTTTAGATCGGGTGAGTTACCGAATGTAAATAAATTGATATTAATTAATTTCATTATTGTAGAGAACCAAAAAAAAAAAAAAAAACGCTAAGTGGTTGTCTTGAATACAATCCATTAATTATAATTGTCTTTGTGAGGGCATGTTTTTCATATAATCAAAGTCTTTAGCAATCATAATGTCTTTGGCTGGCCAGTGATGAACCAGCCGATGTTAGCAGTCCATTGCCACTGAGCCCCATGTGCATGGTTCTCTTTCAATTAATTGAGACTATGGCCCCACATGTGCACGGCTCTCTTTCAATTAATTGAGATTAGGCCACATGTGCATGGCTCCTTCATTAACAAATTGAGATCATCAATCTGGCATGATCCAGTGTCTGGTGGTTTGTTATAGCTCTCTGCCCCTCTCTATCTCTCTCTTTTCCTCAGTCTCATGGATCTTCTCTCCCTGATCCACCGCAGTCCCAACCCAATTCGAATCAGCCATCCCACTCAGCGACTTCTCTCAACCTGTACCCAATCCCGACTCGACTCAAGGTAAACTCGACAGATTCGAGTTCGATTTGAAAGCTTTGGCAAACAAGTCAAGCTTCAATGTTGAGCTAGAGGGTGAGCTCGAACTCGAGTATAGCATAGACAAGTTGAGCCGAGCTTGGCCCACCTTGACTTGACTCGGCTCAATGTACAGCCCTAGCTGTGAATATCTGTCGTGTCTATGACAACCTGTAAGATTAGATTGGAAATGGTTGTCGTGATCCTGGGTCCAATATCTGTCCAAACGTTTTGCAACCTGAGAAGGCCTGGAAAAGGATAGATAAGCCAAGTTCAGAGCTCAAACAGGTCACAATCCAAGAAACAGTGGACCGCTACAGGTCATGACCGTCCGACTTTTTCCTTCTATGGAACTCGTGTGCATTTGATCGCCCTTGATCTTGGGCCCACGCCATAAAATGAGATGGGAAAAATGATAAACATGTCAGATTTATCACAAGCCTCGTGAAAGTGGGACCCACCAAGATTAACGGCTGCATCACAACTGAGGCCTTTACATCTAGATTAGAGATGGTTACAGTGATGGTGGGACCCAACATGATCTTTGAGAGAAATCGAATCCGTCCACGTGTTTTTCCAAGTCGTTTTACGGTGGGGTACCGAAAGAAGTGGGCTTTAGCCTCAATTTTTAACCTTTTTAGTCACAATTTTGAACCGACGCTAAAGCCCCCTTTCTTGTAGTGCTATCTGCTCATTTTTGAGCTCATAGCCTAAAATGAGCTCACAACATGAATGGACAGCGTAGATAAAACACACATCACTGTGGGGTCATAGAAAACTGACCAGTAACAGGCTCGGTGGTGGAGGGGTCACTACCGAAACTGAGTTCGATTAGCTTCATTTCGGGGCCACGCTCTAAAATGTTACGGAAAAAATGGACGGACAGGCGGATTCGTCAAAAGCCTCGCTCATGTGCCCCAAATGTCTTTGAAGCGGTTGAGAAAAGGTTTTTGAATGATGGGTAATCTTTGTCGGTAGAAAAATACTTCGGAAGGTCCGGCAAACCCTTACCATGTGGGGCACACCTCGAAAAATTATTATTATTATTTTTTATGTCCCTGCTATTGATCCATTTTTCTATATCATTTTATGATATGATAAAAGAAATTAAGCATATTCAAATCCCAGGTGGATCATACCATTGGAAACAGCGGCAAATCACCATTAAAATATTTTTATGTGACACAAAAGTTTTGGATCAAGTTGATATTTATATTTTCCCTTCATCCAGCTCTGGTTGACCTTATCAATGGGTTGGATGGAAAGGAAACATCATGGTGGGCATTAATGTGGGCTCTAGTAAGTTTTTAACTGTAGGTGTTCAATCACCACTGTTTCCTTTCCATCCAACCCATTGATAAGGTTTACCTGATATTTGGATCTCCTTACTTTTTAGGACCACGTAGAATGGGCTCGAAAACTAATTGACAGCATAATGATGTGTAACACCTAATCGCCCATTAAAACCAAGGGGTAGTTTTAGATAAATAGTTTAAAAGCAACAGTTTCTCAGTCCACAGACCAAAACAGAGGTTGCGTATGGAAAAAATCTCAAAAGAAAAAGTTCGTAGTCCAAATCCAAAAGGGAAAAACGAAATGTTTGATAATTAGTCTTGCCGGTGCAAATTTTTAGTTATGCTCTATCCATGGTTGAGTCCGCAATTTGGCGTGTGCGTGTAAGATTAACACGGGATTATTGCCAATATATGAGAGAGAGAGAGAGAGAGAGAGAGAGAGAGAGAGAGAGAGAGAGATCTTCTAGTATGTAAGTAGCAAGCATTATCCATACCAAAATAGCTGTTACACGTATGACACATCCCAAGTTAAGCAAGATAAATAAATAGTAATTTGAGAGAGAGAGAGAGAGAGAGAGAGAGAGAGAGAGAGAGAGAGAGAGAGAGAGAGAGAGAGCATGCATGGCCATCATCTTCTAGTCCAGAGAGTAGCAAGACTTCTTGAAGCTGTCCAAGTTGTGCTCGAACAAGGGCACAATGGCATCTATGCTCCCATCTCCTATAAAGGAAGGGAGGAGAAACAGCATTCCCTCCACAGGGAAGTAAGAAGGCATGAAAAGGAAAGGACTTCCCCCTCCAAAATCAAGTTCATAGAATGGAAACCTCAGCCAACTATCAACCTCCATGTTGGGACTCAGAACTGACTTGCTCATGTTGGCTGTGGGCACAAGATCTTTCGTCTCCTCCTCTGAGCTTGCAAAGTCGATGAACGACTTGAAATAGCTGTCATTAACCTTTGTTACCGAATCATGTATGAGCTTGGCAGCATGGTGCAATGGCTCTTGCAAAAGCTCTCTCACCCCAGCCCGTGGGAACGCCCATAGCACCAGATTCCCAAAGTACTCGTTGGACACACGGGGGATCAATCTCGACCGCCCATTCACTGAAATCCTCACCTCAGTCATTTCATAATCATTCAACCCACGGGCCTTTGTTATCGTTCTCCACAGGTGAGCAAGCAGGCTCTCGAAGGTGCTGTATGTGTATGGCTTGTCGTGTGCTGAAGAAGCCTTCACCTTGAGATTGGACAGAAACTCCCGCGTAAAGTGAGCCTTATGCACGATAACATTCTCGTCCTTGACACCTTCTAACAAAGGTTCAAAGATGGGAAGCTGAAGCTTGTCATTGAGTCTTTTGGTCATGAATTCCACCCCTCTATGCTCGAATTCAAACACAGGTGGATCTCGAGGTGTGAAGATAGCACGATCATGCAGTGGAAGTGGGTCCATCTTTAGGCCTCGAGCCGCGCGGCCCCATGAGATCAAGAAATTGCTAGTTGACTGTCCATCAGCCACAAGGTGGTGGGCCGTGAACCCCAACACCATAGACCCACAAGTGAACCTTGTGAGCTGAACTTGCACCAACTCTTCCACTCCATTTAGGCTTGGATGAAGGCTCAACAATGTCGAAGATGGCTTAAATGGCATGACCTCTTCAAGAGTGCAATCAACCGTTGCCTCAATGAACCTTACACCTTCATCGTTGAGGAAAATGACATGGTGGCCTTCGTCATCTCTACCCAACCTGCATTGGAAACAAATCAGTGACGGATAGTAGAAAGAAAAAAAAAATGAAGATAGTGATTTTCCTACTATTGTTTCTCTTATATTGCAGGTGGACTTATGAACATAATTTCCAAATCATGGGCTGATCATGAATCAAGTAATAAAAATAATTCTTAAAAACAAAAAAAAAATCAGAAAATATTTCAACAACCTCCCCGCCCATTCTCTATACTCCGCCAGCACCGTACGAAGACCTTGCTCAACCGCTGCAATGGGTGTCATCGGAGGCTTGAACAAATAGATAACAGCGATATGGGTGTTAAATGTTACAGTATCGAAGACACTGAGACGAATGTACCCAGTAGTCGGTGGAGGATTTCCTTCGTAACATGGCTTTACAATCCTCGAGCTTTGCCTACGCACCTTCATGGCTATGGATTTCTTTGATCTTAGAAGAGATTGGTCACTTGCCAACGGTTTCAAGTGATCAGAAAGCTAAGTATGGATTATTATATACTGAATGCTGAGGCGCCAATAAAGGAGAAATGGGGTACGTTGGAAGTCTCACGTAGACAAAAAAAAAGAAAAAAGAAAAAAAAAAAAAAAAAAAAAAAAAAAAGAGGGTTCACGCAAATAGACAATTAGGGGTTTGAAAGTCCCTCTCCGCCTACCAGTATGGCGTACACCCAGCTCTTACTCGCAAAAAGTCTCAAAACATCTGCACATTAGCTTATTTATTTATAATGGTAAAACTAAGGCTACTGTTTTATATTATCATTATTATGGTATTGGTGTTGTTATTAGGGTGATTATTTGTTACTCTAGCGGAGGGCGGTGGTTGCTACACATGCACTAAGTAATTATAGTAATTGTACACTGTATATGTTAGCTCATATCACACCGTATAAATTGTGGTACTTATCATGAGCAGGATAGAGCATTGTACTTGTCATGAACAGGATAGAGCTGGATTTAGGTCTCTTCGTCAATCAAGTAAATCCAAAAGGGGAATGGGATAATTTGATTTTTTATCATTTTCTACTCGTGTCGTAGATATGTCGGATAGAGCTGCATCGTGTTTTTCGTGGAGCCCGTAGATTCAGGGCTTAGCCATCCTTTTTGAAATTCAGACATACCAAACTTTGATTTGTTGACATTTTCTTGTTGAGATGGAAATCAATTATTTTTCATTTTATCCATCCAACTAATGTCCAGCATTCATCCGTTTCGGCAATCAAATCCACGTAACCGTTCATTTATGGGACGCGGATTGCTTCCTACCCCCGCCTGGACGGTAATCCATCCGGGCGGGGCTCTGTAGGGCCCATCGTAATGTAAGTGTTTTATTTATACCGTTAATTGCTTTTCTCATATCATTTTAAGATATTATACAAAAAATGAAGCAGATACACAGATCTAGTGGACCATGTCAAAGGAAGCTACAGTGATAATGACACCCACCATTGAAACATCTCTAAGGGCTACCGTGATGTTTTTTTACCACCCAACCTATTAATAACGTCATGCAGACTTGGATGAAGTGAAAACACAAATTTCATCTTGATCCCACACTTCTCCAGCTCCTAGGAAGTTTTTAATGGTGGAAGTTTAATCCACAATTTGTGGTTCACTTAAGCCTGAAACTACTTAGATTTTTGGCTCATATCTTAAAATAATCATATAAAAATGATTAATGGTGTGGATAAAATACTTACATCACGGTGGGCCCCACAGAGGGGTAGGACACAATCCGCATCCTCATTTATGATACATCTAGATTGGGGCTACGATTTGGACGGTTTAGCTTGAGTTGGATGCTGCCACTTGTACCAATTTCTGGGGCTCGCGTATCAACATCATGGCGTACCAGAGTATTAACGTTTTTATATCATCGTTTTTTTCTAAAACGGGAACTATTATCATAATCGCCATCAGCACCTTCGTCAACATTTTTGTTTCTCTATCGACCGTAGTTATTATCAAGTCAAAAGCGAGGGCTCCACACACACCTCTACGCACGGATTCACTTGCCAACCTGGAATGTTTTCAAGACATCACAACCGTTCATCAGGTGGGATCACCATCTGGACAAAGCATCAACTATCGGGCAGGCAAACAATGACCGTCCAACAGAACTTGCATTTTTTATTTTATTTTATTTGGGACCGTTCCTTATTTCCTTACATGCGTGGCCTACCTGAAAGTTTAGTGAACTAAGGTTTTTCGCTGGATGATCTAAACGGTGTGCCCCACCTGATAGAAAGGCTGAAATATCGCTGGATAATCTAAACGGTGTGCCCCACCTGATAGAAAGATTGAATACATACACGCGCTCGGTCCGCATGTAGATGCAAGTGTGTACGGGCAAGTTGATGTGGGAGTAGAAAACCTAGTATAAAAAGACGCGGCGAACCTGTACTTGAAGAGGGTTGAGTATCAAGAGAGCGGATTAGGTAAGACCCTGGACTTACCTAAGACGGTGCGGTCCTTACTGTGGGGCCTAACTTAATATATTTATCTGTATCCACACCGTCCATACGTTTTTAGAGATTAATTTAGGGTATTACATAAAAAAATGAAACACATCCAATTAGCAGATGGATTATACCATCGAAAATAGTAGTGATTGACAATTACTGGGCCACAAGTTTTGGATTAAGATGATATTTATTTTTCTCCGTTGATCCAGGCGTATGTGATCTTATCAACAGATTGGATGGAAAATAAACACTAAAAACATTAAGGTGTGCCCTAAGAAGTTTTTAATTGTAGGTTGTTCATGATCAATACTACTGTTTCCTATGGTATGGTCCACCTCATAAATGGATCGACTTCAGTTTTTGAGTGATATCCTAACATGATCCGTAAAAACAGATGGACGGCGTGGATATAGAGTACATACATCAAGTGGGCCCCACGGTAAATGCCGTGCCGTCTTGGGTTGGGCCGGGTTCTCACGTAATCCGCTCCCATGTACACGACTGTCGTTTCGAAAACAGGTCGACTATGACCCGTCGCCTTGGTGAATCTGGACTGTATTTAAGGGTCCTAATTCGAATGGTCCATGGTAGACAAAACACAACGTAGACGCGATTCCTGCAGCAGCTTTCTAAAAGTGGTCAAAGGTCCATATTCAAAAGCGACACGTTCATTGATTTAATGTTAGAGTTATTCAATAGGAGGCGGAATAGATACTACAAGGTCAGTAGCCAAATCGGCTACTGAAGTGACGTCACCAAGCTCACTGAACCCTACCATGATGCATGTGTTGTATCCATACCGTCCATCCGTTTAGAGAGATCGTTATATGGCATAAAAAAAGAATGAGATGGATCTAAAGTTCAAGTGGACCCCACCATAGAAAACAGTGGGGATAGTGACATCCACCGTTCAAAACTTCTTAGGGGCCACAGGAGTTTCCAATCAATATGATTTTTTTTTTTTTTTTTTCACTTCATCTATCTCTATGTTAACTTATGAATAGGTTGGATTTCAAAAATACATCAGGGGGACCCCATAAATGTTTCAACGGTGAGTGTTACTGCTCCCACGGTTTTCTATGGTGGGTCCACTTGAACTTTAGATCTATCTCCTTATTTTTCTCATGCCATAAAATGATCTCTAAAAATGGTTGGACGGCATGGATACAACACATGCATCATAGTGGAGTCCACAGAGATTTGGCTACCGACATGTCAGTATCTAATCCGCCTCCTATTCAATAGGGGCGGCTTTTCTACCACCACCCATATATAGGGGGCCCAGTTCGTGGATGGTCAGGATCGGTCAACCATCTGTGGAAGGCCCAGTTCTTGGATGGTCAGGATCAACTGACAGTACAGCCAGTGTACTGTAGGTTTGCAACTAACAGACCGGAATCGTCTACAACACCCGTTTAACTCGAAGCCAAGACATCCAAGCTCTGTGGGTCCACTGGGTTCTGTATGTAAAAGCTACTCCGCCGATCAGATTGCATGCACAATTATAAGATATGATAACGAAAAAAACAAAAAAAAAAAAAAAAAAAAAAAAACAAAACAAAACATTAGCTAGATCCACAACACCGTGATCTGTATATTTCATGAAACTCATTAATCAGATGTAACACGTTACGATGAAGTCACTCATTAATCAGATGTAACACGTTACGATGAAGTCAAGATACGTAACTCAGACTGATCTAAAACACCCGGGGCACAATGCCTGAGATTAGAGGTTTTAGGAAATTTTACATTGTTCCTGTAAATATAAGCATGTGTAGGTCAATAAATACATCTCTCTCTAAGAGAAAACATCAAATTACATAATATCAATGATTTTCATATTTGCATGTTGGAATAATAAATCTTACAACAAGAATCATAATAGCATAAGCAATATAACATGGCAATCATATCAATCTAAATAATCACAACCATCAATTCATCTATCTTAATTATATAAATATATATGAAACACTGTAAATGCTAAAAATCGACGCCCATCCACTACAAGAAAACTCACTTTTACCGATGAAAATTTTCGTCACTAAATCCACTTTTTCCATACGTAAAAAGTTTTACCAACGAAAATTTTCGTCGGTAAAAGACCATAGGTAAAGAGTTTTACCAACAAAAACAATTTTCATCGACAAAGGTAAGACTTTTACTGACGAATTTTTTCGTCGACAAAAAATAAGTAAAAAACTTTTAAAAATAAGTAAAAAAAACTTTTACCAACGATTTATTTTGTAGGTAAAAATATTTCACGATACTTTTACCTACGAAAAATTTCGTAGGTAAAAATATTTATTGACGATTTTTTTCGTAGGTAAAAATATTTCACGATGCTTTTACCTACGATACCTTTTATAGGTAAAAATATGTACAAAACTTTCACCGACGAATTGTTTCGTCGGTAAAAAATAAGTAAAATACTTTTACCGACAATTTTTTTCGTAGGTGAAAATATTTACAAAATATTTCGCTACAAAAAGTTTCATAGGTAAAAACGTGGATGACACTTACCTACGAAAATTTTTGTAGGTAAAAAATGTGGATGAGACTTCTACCTGCGAAATATTTCGTAGGTAAAAGTCTCTCTTCTTTTTTTTTTTTTTTAATATTCTAACACAAAATTCCTGATATACACCTGTCACAATATATTTCATCATATTCTTCCCAGTATACACCTGTTATATAATATAGTTCATCATATTCACATTCACATCCATCTAAACCCAAACTACGTAAATCCATCCAAACATAAACTACATCCATCCAAACAGAAACAATCTTATTCACATCACATTCATCCACGCATAAATACATATAAGTTTAACATCATAAATAAAATATAAAAAATTATTCATAGCCTATTTCTTGGTGGGGCTCATAAAATTCAGTATGGTGAACACATCGCCGATTGTGCACACACACATAGGTCCTTACTCATGCCTTCATGGTAAATTCAAAATAGTTTCAATACAAGGTCACGAGTTCAAGTACCCATTGTGGCCGTAAGCGACTCTGGTGTGTGAGTGTGTGTTAAAAGAAAAATAAAGAAAGAAAATGCTGATTTATCTTTTTGGGTTGAGCCTAATGGTACTTGGTGATTTCTCATTAGGTAGAAATTATTATTAGTTATTTTTAGAAAGGTGAGATTAAGCCACTAATAATACGTGAGCAGAAACCACAAAATAAACAATCTTATGGAAAAAAAAAAAACAAATGAAAAGAGAGAGAACATATGAGAGGTGATCCTTATCTCCTTTGATGGATTCAAGCTTCATGTGCCCTACCCAATTTCCTATAAGGAGAAGTTATATGGGTCTTGGAATAATGTTGGTGACAAATCCACCTTGTCTATTAATATTATCATATTATGTTAGGACATGACTCTAAAAATGAGATAAATCCAAATCTCAAATAATCTATGCTATAAGAGATAGTAGAGATGGAAATAGATGCATTGTGATGCTTAAGTTCAAGTATACTTGCCAACAAAGCAAGAGTTTCTTGTTTGTTACTATGTGATTGGGCTACATTATTACATCAATCGGGTTCGGGTTCGGGATCGGGTTTAAGTTTGGGTTTTCAAGTTTAGGTTTAGGTTTAGGCTAGGGGGTTGAGATTAAGATTAGGTGTAGCTTTAGGTTTAGTGATTTGAGAATAAATTTAGGTTATAGGTTTAGGTTTAGGCTTTAGGTTTAGGTTAAGGTTAGGTTATAGGTTATAAGTTTAGGTTATAGGTTATAGGTTAAGGTTTAGGTTATAGGTTTTGGTTTAGGTTAGGTTATAGGTTTAGGTTTAGGTAGGTTTAAGTTTAGGTTATAGGTTTAGGTTAAGGTTTAGGTTTAGGTTATAGGTTATATATAGCTTTAGGGAATTGAGAATAGGTTAAGGTTTAGGTTTAGGAAATCGGGTTCGGGTTCGGGATCGGGTTTGGGTTTGGGTTTTCAAGTTTAGGTTTAAGTTTAGGTTAGGGAGTTGAGAATTAGGATTAGGTATAGGTTTTGGTTTAGGGATTTGAGAATACATTTAGGTTATAGGTTTAGGTTTAGGTTTAGGTTATAGGTTAAGGTTTAGGTTATAAGTGTAGGTTATAGGTTTAGGTTTAGGTTAGGTTATAGGTTAAGGTTTAAGGAATTGAGTTTAGGTTAAGGTTTAGGTTATAGGTTAAGGTTTAGGTTATAGGTTTAGGTTTAGGTTAAAGTTTAGGTTTAGGTTATAGGTTTTGGGATTTGAGAATAGGTTTAGGTTATAAGTATAGGTTTAGGTTAATGTTGTAGGTTATAAGTTTATGTTAATGTTATAGGTTATAAGTTTATGTTAATGTTGTAGGTTATAGGTTTAGGTTTAGGAATTTGAGAATACATTTACGTTTTAGGTTTAGGTTTAGGTTTTACATTTAGGTTAAGGTTACAGGTTTAGGTTTAGGTTATAAGTGTAGGTTATAGGTTTAGGTTTAGGTTAGGTTATAGGTTAAGGTTTAGGGAATTGAGTTACCTGACATAAAATATATGATTTTAGGGTAGAACAAGCTACTTTAGCCAACCAACTCGGCTATGCCGGGTTGCAATGCCCAGAGTTGCGAAAATCCCCTGGATCGACGATCGTTTCCCTGCTTTAATTTCGTTTTTACTATAAATAGTAAGTTTTGGTTTGATTATAACTCTTCATCCGTCGGGCTTTAGGAGTTGCGCCCAACGTGAAAAGAGCTTAGAATAATTAGGAGAACGGTTTGGTGAAGCCAAATAGGACACTTAATATTTTTGGCCGAAAACCTTGTGCACTAGTAGATATCACGACCGTCTATAAATAGTAAGTTTACTATTTATAGTAAGTCGCGGATTCTAGGAGTTTTAGTTGTAGTTTGATTCTGATTTTTTTTCCATTGCTTGGTACCCCTATTTAAAGGGTTGTGAACTCGCTAGTCATTAATTAATTAAGTTTGAATTTATTAGAATTTATTTATATTTCCTGATTTCTTTCCTCGTGGATTCGAGAAGTCTCTGTCTGGAGTCCAAAGAAGCTCCGTGGATTCAGAGTAGTTATCCTCATCACGTTCATCCCTGCGTCAGGGACCGATGGCAGCTTCAAATTGCACCGAGATCTGGAAGCGCCTACCTTCCACGAAGAGATCAAAGAAGGTTAAGGGAGCCAGATTTGGGAGAGGGCTGATTTTGGCTCTGGCATAGCACCTGCTTGGGCTACCTAACGAATTGGTGTCTAGTTCGATGACATCCCCGATAATTCAGCTACCTGACCGATTGTATGCTCACACCACGCATGCATAGGGATTTCATCAATACGAATCCAAGCCCCTTTTCCTAGGACCATGACGCAGGGATGAACATGATGAAGATAAATACTCAGAATCTACGGAGCTTCTCCGGACTCCTCACAGAGACTTCTCGAATCCACAAGGAAAGAAAGTAGGAAATAGAAATAAATTCTAATAAATTCGAAACTAATTAATTGATGAATAAAAACAAGTTCACAACCCTTTAAATAGGGATACCAAGCAATAGGAAAGAAATCGGAATCAAACTACAACTAAAACTCCTAAAATTCGTGACTTACTATAAATAGTAAACTTACTATTTATAGATGGTCGTGATGTCTACTAGTGCGCAAGGTTTTCGGCCAAAAATAGTAAGTGTCCTATTTGGCTTCACCAAACCGTTCTCTTAATTATTCTAAGCTCTTTTCACGTTGGGCACAACTCCTAAAGCCTGACGGATGAAGAGTTATAATCAAACTAAAACTTATTATTTATAGTAAAAACGAAATTAAAACAGGGAAATGACCGTCGATCTAGGCGTTTTTCACAATTTCGGGCATTACAACCCTGCATAGCTGGGTTGGTTGGCTAAAGTAGCTCGTTCTACCCCAAAATCATATATTTTACGTCAGCTAAATCATTCCAGATTGTGAGATACGCCCGATTTAAGGTCCGATGGTCTGGATCACTTCTGTCGTCGACCGGGCCTTTTCTGATCCATCTTGGCCATGAAACTGTCCGTGCCCGCTCTACATCAGTCTCCTCCACTTCAAAAGAACTCGTACTCGAGTTCTCATCCTGCTCTAGTTCATAATACTCGGTCAGGTCTGCGACATTGAAAGTCCGTGAGATTGCCATGTCATCTGGAAGATCAACAACATAAGCGTTGTCATTGATCTTTCTAATGATTGGGATGGGTCCAATTTTCTTATTTTTCAACTTGTTGTACGTCCCGTCAGACATTTCTCTTTACGCAGATGGACCATAACGCGATCGCCCACCTCGAACACCTTTTGTCGCCAGTGCTTGTCCGCTTGTTCCTTGTACTTCTCGTTCGAGGCATGTAGCTTGGTCCACACTTCCGTATGGATGCCCATGATCTTGTCCGCCATATGTTCTGCTGCAATACTCATGCGTGGATGCTTGGGCAGAGGGACCAAGTCAAGTGTGTGGTGAGGCACTCGTCCGTAGATAATCTGGAACGGTGATTTCCTCGTCGAGCGGTTAACCATGTTGTTGAATGCAAACTCTGCTTGAGACAAGGCCAAATCTCATTGCTTCGGTTTTTCTCCTAAAATACAGCGAAGGAGGTTTTCCAATGTGCGATTCACAACTTCGGTCTGCCCATCAGTCTGTGGGTGGTAAGCACTGCTGAATTGAAGTCGTGTATCGAATTGAGTCCACAAAGTTCGCCAAAAGTGGCTAATGAACTTCGTGTCACCATCAAAAGTAATGGTCTTGGGGACCCCGTGTAGCCGTACGACCTCCCTAAAAAATAGATTAGCCACATGTGTTGCATCGAGGGTCTTCTTGCATGGGATAAAGTGCGCCATCTTAGAGAAATTATCTACCACCAAGAACACCAAATCCATGACGCGTTGTGTTCGTGGGCGACCAAGCACAAAGTCCATTAATAAATCCTCCCAAGGACCGTCATGCACAGGTAACGGGGTGTAGAGGCCCGTATTCTGAGATTGCCCCTTGGAGGTCTGACAAACATGACAACGT
Organism: Magnolia changhungtana; assembly: GCA_030180095.1. Classification (NCBI taxonomy): domain Eukaryota; kingdom Viridiplantae; phylum Streptophyta; class Magnoliopsida; order Magnoliales; family Magnoliaceae; genus Magnolia; species Magnolia changhungtana. Next base: position 87,952 of record JASAUF010000441.1, on the reverse strand, counting down.
TGTATGAGTTTTTCCACATCACGTATTAATTGCGGCCAACAATACTGCTCTTTCACAAGAGTTCACGTCTTGTCTCGCCCAAGGTGTCCACTGAGGACACCTCCATGTAGCTCCTGAATAATCTGCTCCCTCAGAGAACTTTGAGGGATGCACAATCGATTCCCTTTGCAGAGAAAATCGTCATGTATATGAAGGTCACTGGGGTGACCTTCTTGGCACTTCACTCAAGAATCTTTGAAGTCCTCACCTCGGCATACAGGTCCTTGAGACAGGCGAAGCCGACCACCTTATTGCTCATCGTAACAAGTAGTGATGCACGACGGCTAAATGCATCTGCCACCTTATTCTGCTGTCCTGTTGTGCTTCAGAACGAACATGAATTCCTGTAAAAATGCAACCCATCTAGCATGTACACGATTCACGTTAGTCTGACTATTAATAAACTTTAATGCTTGATGGTCAGTGTAAGAACAAACTCTCTTTGAATCAGATAATGCCACCAATGTCGCAGTGCCTGAACAACTACGTACAACTCAAGCTCATAAGTCGACCACTTCTTTCGGGCTTCGCTGATCTTCTCGCTATAGAAGGCTACCGGCCTGCCTTCCTGTGATAATACTCCCCCAATTTCGACGTATGAAGCGTCACACTCAACCTCAAACAATTTGTTGAAATTAGGAAGCACCAAGACCGGTGTTGTAGACAAACGATGCTTGATCTCATAAAAGCTCTTGTCAGCTTTATCGGTCCACTGGAATGGTCCTTTTTTCATGCAATCTATTATAAGGGCGACTATGGTGCTAAAATCTCGCACAAATCAACGATAAAAAGTCGCCAACTCATAAAAACTCCTCACCTCATGAATGTTCGTCGGGATCGGCCATTCCCTAATAGCTCACACCTTTTTATCATCCACACGAATGCCTATGGACGTTACAACAAACCCTAGAAACAATAGGCTGTCAGTTAAAAAATTACACTTCTTCAAGTTGAGGTATAACTTGTTAATTTGTAGGACCTATAGCACTTGCCTGAGATGTTTTCTGTGCTCCACCTCATCCTAGTTATATATCAATATGTCATCAAAATATACTACCACAAATCGGCCAGTAAATGGTTTTAGCACTTGATTCATCAAACGCATAAAAGTACTTGGTGCGTTCGATAGGCCGAAGGGCATAACCAGCCACTCATACAACCCTTCCTTAGTCTTGAATGCCGTTTTCCACTCATCATCAGGTCGGATACGAATTTGATGGTACCCGCTCCTTAGATCTAGTTTAGAGAACACCTTGGCCCCTTCTAGCATATCGAGCATGTCGTCCAATCATGGTATTGAAAACTGATATTTGATGGTAATTTTATTGATTGCCCGGCTGTCGACACACATGCGCCAGCTTCCATCTTTTTTTGGCGTTAATAATGCTGGTACGGTACATGGGCTCATGCTCTCTCTCAAGAGACCCTTACAGATCAATTCCTCTACTTGCCCCTAAAGTATCTCACACTCCTTTGGACTCATCCGATAATGAGGGCGGTTGGGCAGGCTCCCCAGGGACTAGGTCATGTGATGTTGGATGTCCCTCATGGGGGGCAATCCATCAGGTAAATCCTTAGGCCAGACTTCTTTGAATTCATTTAGCAACAGTCTTAAACTTGGAGGGATGTTTGAGGGTTCCTCTTCCTCGCTCTTCACCACTATGGAGTATACCTTGCCGGTTTCTTTGGATTCTTCTATGAAATCCTGAATGGTCAAGAGGGAACTCCCCTTCACTTTAGAAGCTTTAGGGTGGTTCTCTGGTGCCACAGGGGCAAGGATTATTTTTCGACTATCCTTGACGAATACGTAGACATTGTCTCATCCCCGATGGGTCGCATCACGGTCCGACTGCCAGGGTCGACCAAGTAGCATGTGGCAAGCTTCCATGTCAACCACGTCACAAAGTATCTGATCCTTATAATTTTTACCAATTGAAAACGAGATAGTGCATTGTTCAGTTATCTTGGTCTCATTCACCTTTTTTATCCAACCAATTGATACGGGGAAGGATTTTTCGTCGTTGGTAGCCGCAACTTGTCCACCATCACCCTTGAGACGATGTTTTCGCTACTACCACTGTCTATGATCACATTACAGACCTTTCCATTGACAGTACACCGAGTACGAAATATATTGTGTCACTGTGGATGTAATTCCTTTCATGGGGTATACAGTAATCGCCTCACAACTAGAAATTCACCACAATCCTCGTCCGTCATTTCATCGCCACCTGTTATTTCTTCAGTGGCTTGCTCATGTTCATCATAACTATGGTCTTCTTATATGGCCTCATCTTCAGTTCCCCCTTCGTTTATAGTCAAGTGTGCTACGGGACGTTGAGGATAGGTATTTGATAAGTTGCCTGGCTGGCCACAGTGGTAACAATTATTCGACCTTAGCTGAGCATAAGGATTTGGAACCCTACTCGTGCCCGCTGTTGTGGGTGTCGCACGTTGAGGTTTGGATAAGCTGCTCCCCATATCACGGTTTGTGGTTGTAGGAGGTTGAGGACGTTCTCCTACTGGATCTTTTCCTCGTGCCAGCACTGGATCTGCGTGGGACCCGTCATGGGGGGTCGAGTTGAAGGATAGGGATGAGCAGGAACTCTTGCAAGTTGTGTTTCTGCCCTACCTGCCAATTGAACTGCTTCATCTACGGTCCCGACTAGGTACATTTGAAATCGGTCCTGAATTGTCGGCCGTAATCCACCTATAAATCATGCCACTTTCTATGACTCAGATTCTGACAAATCGTTTCGTGTAGCCAACCACTGAAATTCTTCAGTGTAATCTGTAACGGTTCGATTTCTTTGTCGGCAATTTTGATGTTGCTGGAATAGTATCTGCTCATAATCACCGGGGAGAAATCGTGATCGAAGAATACGTCTCATCCATGGCCATAATGAGATGGGCGCCTTGTTCTAGTGGGCTCGTGAGAGTTGTAATTGTTCCCACCCTGCAGAAGCACCAGATTTTAATTTAAACGCTACCAATTTTATCCTTTTATGATTTGACACGTTTATATAATCAAAATATCTCTCTACTTCGGCTAGCCAATCGAGAAATTTTTATACGTAATAAACCATTAAAACTAGGAAGTTCCGCCTTACCTCGATAGTCTCTTTCAGCACGATCTAAGTGATCGCCTCCATGGATTGGTCGTCAGAAAAAACCCTCATTAAGGTCCTCGACGCTAGAACTTGAATCATCTGGTGTAGCCCTACGGTTTGCCACTGATAGTACTCTACGGAAATCGGGATTGCGTCGTACAGCAACCATGGGTGGTGGAGCAACCATAGGTGGTGGAGCACCACCTAGGGCTCGGGGCAGAAGTAGCACATCTGCAAGATGATCGAGGTTACCTGTAGCCCTTGCATGGTCAACTGACTCTCCCGATGGAAAGCTTCCATTCTTTCCGAAAGATAACGAATCCCTAAATCACCGTCTACAGGATTTTGATCCATACCTTCATTGTTTGCCATCAGCCCGAGGAGAGTCCTCGCTCTGATACCAATTGACGCAGGGATGAACGTGATGAAGAAAATTACTCAGAATCCACGGAGCTTCTCTGGACTCCTCACAGAGACTTCTCGAATCCATGAGGAAAGAAAGCAGGAAATAGAAATAAATTCTAATAAATTCGAAACAGATTAATTGATGAATAAAAACGAGTTCACAACCCTTTAAATAAGGATACCAAGCAATAGGAAAGAAATTGGAATCAAACAACAACTAAAACTCCTAGAATTCGTGACTTACTATAAATAGTAAACTTACTATTTATAGACGGTCGTGATGTCACGCCCCGAACTAGGAAACCGGGCTCACAAAATTCCCGATCGCCGAATCCGGTGCCGACAGCCTCCGTAGTACCCCATTCTCGGCCTCCGGCACCCATATACCAGGTTTCGATCCTGGGATGCTACAAGGAGGATTGCTAATAATCAATTTGATTCGTAATAAGCATAACCACAAGCATAACCCACGAACAATAACCACAAGAACACCACCATAAAATTCACTATGATAAAAAACTTTGAGTACAAGGTGTATAAAAGGAAATACAAGATAGTGCAAATAACAAAAACTCTAAAAGCTCGACTGCACGCTCCAACTGTGGTGAAGCTACGACTACGTCCTGGCGTCACCTGCACACATCAATCGTGCATAAGCTTATGAAAAGCTTAGAGGGCGGTGTAAGTGTGTGCAAACGTGCTCAGAATGCAAAGTCAGAGTAATGCGGAATCATGCTAATGAGTTCGTAAATGCAACCAGCCGCACCAAGCTATGCAGTACAAGATATGAATGTTATCGGCCATAACAAGGCCATGCGATGCAACATGTAGGTCAAGCATGCCAACCCTCGTACTAATGCAACTCCTCACTAGAGCACCAAATCAGTACGGTTCTCAGTATGGATAATCACCGGGGTTCAGTACACTCCAAATGGCACTGTCTCTCTCCAAGCAGCACAGTCCAAGTGAGTATAAGAAACCTCACTATCCGCCTGGCCAATAATCAGCCAATACCTATCCGGAACGTTGATAGCGAATCCATTTTCAAGCTGGTTAAACTCAGCCTAGTAATGACCCCTACTCTCGGGCGAGTAAGGCCACCACTCATTTCCAACCGACCACGACACAGTGAGAGATGCGGCCTTCTGGTATTCGGCCCTCGTGTGCTCGTATATCCACTCGGTCTCGACGATGGAATCATCCTCTGGTACCATCGGGTTCAGGGACTCTCACCCAGGGACATCTATGGTGCCCCAATTGCTTAGAACAAGATTTTTTCGGTATTCAACTAGCCACCCACGATATATCTGTGGAGGCTATGGCCCTGATGTCGCTAGGGCATATCACAATCACACGGATGCAAGTGCCTGAATCATACTGCCAGACATGCATCAATCCTGTGCATACCGTGCGCTCATGTAGGGCAACTCCGCATATCAGGGAGCCCATAAACGATCTACTTGTAAGCATATGCTATGATCAGTCACTCTCCATATCAAGCATACATATGATGCGTATGATCATGAATCATGGATCTATACTAATCATGATATAAAGTGATGGGTCTGTGCAAAGCAAAGATGGCCTAGACGGCCAATGCACTACGAGTACGAGCCTGCCAGTGGGCCTCAGGGAGAGTGGTGGTGCGGACCTTTAACCGACACCGACCATGCAATGTGGATGTCAAACCATCATTGCTCCCAATGTATAGTCTACTACAAACATCATTATATACACCGTAGGGAATCACACATTGCAATGGATATATTTGCACTCCATTGGGCCTTAGGTAAATCAAATGGGATGTATCATAAGGGCCGCACCAACTGGCCTTACGTACATTGCAATGGGCCATAACCCATGGGCTTTGCATATATCACATTAGTCACGTAACATGGGTCTCAACTATAACAAGGTGGGCCTAATCATATGGGCCTTATATACATTAAAGTGGGCCTCAATATTGGGCCCATATACGTGCCAAGATGGGCCTAAATACATGGGCCCATATATACCAAAGTGGGCCTCAATAATGTGCCTAAAAATACATCAAGATGGGTCTAAACACATCTGCCAATATGCATCCAAGTGGGCCTCCATAATGGGCCTAAAAATACATCAAGATGGGCCTCACATCGGCCATATGCATCCAAGTGGGCCTCCATAATGGGCCTAAAATACATCAAGATGGGCCTAAACACATCGACCATAATTACCAAAGTGAGCCTCATGTGAGGCCCGCCATAATGTTTATTTTCCTATCCAATCTGTTGATAAGGTCACATGAGTAGGGGGGCCCACCATAATATTTATTTTCCATCCACCTGTTGATGAGGTCGCATGAATAGGGGGCCCACCATACTGTTTATATGCCATCCAAACTGACCAGTGCCCATGGTGATGCTTATCTGCCACCCAAACTGGTCATAAGGTCACGTGGACCCAAGGTCCACTGTACTGTTTATTTACATCCAACCAGTACATGGGGCCACCGTGGTATTTACCTACCGTCTACACCGTTCATAAGGTCACGTGGACCTGGACGAAAGGGAAAAAAATAAATTTCATATTAATATAAAACTTTTGTAACCCAGCAAGGGTTTCAATGGTAGACATCCAATCCAACACTGTTCCCAATGATGTGGGCCACCTGAGATTAGGATCTACCTCATTTTTTGGGCTCATGCCTTAAAATGATCTAACAAAATAGATGAACGGCGTGGATAACACGCATACATCATGGTGGGGCCCACGGCAGGAGCCGTGGGTCCTACACGCCTGTCCGCCAGTGGGCGCAGGTAGCACGCCTGCGGCTTGAGCTGCAACGTCCGCTGCCTGCCCCTTTTTTTGTTTTTTTTTTTTTGTTTTGAGGCTCACCGAGATGTGATTCACAATCCAGCCCACCCATTATGTGTGTCCCACTTTTCTGGCCGTCCAGACCGAGTTTCAGCTGCATCCAAACTTCAGGTGGGTCCCACCAAGTACTTTTATATGTTCTGGCATGTCTTTACATGGTTTTAGAGGGTATGGCCCACCCGGTAATCAGATCACCTTAAGACTTTGGCTCAACGCCTAAAATGAGTTGGAGAACAGAATGGATGGCGTGGATCAGCCTCATACATCAAGGTGGGGCCTGCATGAGCAGCCCACCACAAAAGTAAACTCTTTTTTTTTGCTTGCAAGTACACACCCATGTCAGTACACCACACTCCACGTTAGCCAACCTGCTCGTCTAGCGTCCAGGGACGCTGGACAGCGTGGATAAACACAGACATCAGTGTGAACCCCACGTGTTAGTGGCCCGCACATTAAGGTGGGTTCCACATGAACGTGGCCCACCCTTTGGATCAACAAGATATTTGTGTTTTCCTTCATCTTGACCGTCCAATTGACCCATTGCAAGGTGAGCCTCACGATCGGACGGTTAAGATCCTCTTGCACATAGTGGCCACAAGACATCACACCAAAAAGGGAGAGAGAGAGAGAGAGAGAGAGAGAGAGAGAGAGAGAGAGATACGGAGAGATAGAGGAGGGGCCCCACCACTATGGGCCCTCCATTTCATACATGCATACATCAAACGGGTCCCACCACATGTGGCCCGAAAATATGATAAATAACAGTGGATCACCCACCTTGTTGCGATTCTCCTTGCTCCCTTGGCTTGAAAACTCCTCACCTACGGTTCTTATGGATGTCGATCGGGTTTTAACGGTGCGGATGATGATTGGATGGTCGAGATGGAAGATGAGAAGGTGGGCCACACTTAGAAATTTTTGGGAGATTGGATTGCTTAGAGGAGGCTTGGACGTGTGAGAGGGAGGGAATGAGAGAATGAGAGAGAGAAAGAAATAAAATAAAGAAAGAAGGGATGGAGGGAGTGGTGTGATGATGTCATGGGTAAGGGTAACTTTGAAAAATGGGAGAGAGAGTTGACTTTGAGTAAAGGAGGCATGGGTTGCTTATACTTAGGTATGGAAGTACATTATGGTTGATTGATGGGACATCTCGTAGAGATTCCCTCGAGATTCGTAACGTGCGGTGTTTCTTCGAATCGAACGCTGACTTGTATCTCCTAGACTAGGTATCGGTTCGGTGCGAGAGTCGCGGTGTTAGAACCGCGGCGACTACGCGGTCGCCAAGATACAGGTTTCGGGTCGAGCTGACTTTGGCATGTGGGACTCGGCTTGGGATTACGCATAACTTCAGAAACAGGTCGAGGATTGGTAAAATTCGACCGGAAGGATCGCAAAGTCCTACAGAATGGTACGGTCTAGGTTACAGGTCTTACAGATCTCCTCCCCAAATAAAAATTTCATCCTCAAAATTTACACAATTATCGCAAGGAAACATAAATTATAAAGGAAGAGGAAACAAAACATCACTATATAGAAAGAGACAGCATACATAATATAACATGCAATCAATCATCAAAGAGATGGGAATAACGCTCGCAGATCTCAGCCTCACGCTCCCAAGATGCCTCATCAACAGAATGATAACCCCATTGAACTTTCACTAAGGGAATGACCTTGGTCCGGAAGACCTGCTCCTTTCAATCAAGGATACGAACTGGCTGCTCAATATAAGAAGCGTCCTCACGAACCTCCAACGGCTGCCAATAGATAACAGGGACTATGTCTGACCTATACTTCCTCAACATAGAGATGTGAAAAACGTTGTGGACGCTAGACAACTGAGGTGGCAAGGCAAGCCGATAGGCCACAGCGCCAATGCCCTTAGTGATCTCGAAAGGTCCTATGAATCTCGGGGTAAGCTTGCCCTTCGCTCCGAATCGAACCACGCCCTTCATGGGCAAGATCTTAAGATACACATGGTCCCCTATATCAAACTCCAAGGGACGACATCGGCGATCAGCAAAACTCTTCTGCTGGCTCTGAGCTGTGCGCATCCTCTGCATGATGATATCAATAGCCTTTGAAGTCTCCTGCACAAGCTCGGGACCTAGGAGACGCCGCTCTCCAACCTCGGTCCAACAACTCGGTGATCTGCATGGTCTGCCATATAGTGCCTCAAAAGGAGCCATGTCAATGGTCGCCTGATAGCTGTTGTTGTATGCGAACTCAGCCAATCGCAGATGCTCATCCCAGCTACCACCGAAGTCAATCACGTAGGCCCAAAGCATATCCTCAAGGATCTGGTTGACCCTCTCGGTCTGGCCATCGGTCTGCGGATAATACGCGGTACTGAGCTGCAAATCAGTCCCCATCGCTCTCTGGAAGCTTCCCCAAAATTGAGACGTAAACCTTGAATCTCGGTCAGAAACGATCGAGACCGGAACGCCGTGCAGTCTCACAACCTCCTCGATAAATAACCTCGCAAGCCAGTCCATAGACCAAGTCGCACGTATCGCGAGAAAATGTGCCAACTTCGTTAGATGATCCACAACAACCCAAATGGCGTCATGACCGCGCTGAGTCCTCGGCAAGCCCATAATGAAATTTGTCGACACGTGCTCCCATTTCCACATCAGGACGCTCAACGGCTGCAATAGACCAAGAGGCCTCTGATGATCGGCCTTGACACGCTGGCATGTGTCACACTCGGCCACGAAATTGGCAATTTGGCGCTTCATCCCCTTCCAAAAATACTGTCTTCTCATATCACGATACATCTTCGTTGAGCCAGGGTGGATAGAAAACCGCGATCGATGTGTCTCGGTCATAAGATCTCTGCGCAACTCTGGAATATCCGAGACACATAATCGGCCTTTAAACGAAGTCCACCATCAACACCCATCTACCAATCTGTCTGACTCTCAGATGCTGCCTCTGCTCAGTAATCCTGTAACGACTCATCTGTCTGCTGAGCCTCGATCACCCTTACGACAAGAGAGAGTTGAATCGACAGGCTCGATAGCTGAACGATAGAAGACTGCAGACCAAAATCAAAGTCGTACTCTGCTATATCCTCGAGCATCCTCCACTCCTGAATCATCATGTGTGCCACTAGGCCTCGCTGCTGACGGATGAGGGCATCCGTCACCACGTTTGCCTTGCCTGGGTGGTACTGGAGGTCAAAATCATAGTCTTTCAGAAGCTCTATCCAGCGTCTCTATCTCATGTTCAGCTCGGACTGAGAGAATAGATACTTCAAGCTCTTGTGGTCAGAGAAGAGCTCGAACCTGACCCCATAGAGATAGTGTCTCCACACTTTCAGTGCGAAGACGACTGCTGCTAGCTCTAGATCATGCGTGGGGTAGTTCAGCTCATGGACCTTGAGCTGATGAGACGCGGGGCTACAGGTCTGCCGTGTTGCATCATGACAGTACCTAAACCAATACATGAGACATCGGTAAATACAACAAATTCATCACTCCCAAAGGGAAGAGTGAGGACAGGAGCGGACGTTAGACAGTCCTTCAGCTCCGCGAATGCCTGCTCACATGCGTCAGTCTAAACAAAATCTACGCCCTTCCGAGTCAACCTGGTCATCGGGGCTGCGATACGAGAGAAGCCCTCTATGAAAGTCGATAGTATCCCACTAAACCAAGGAAACTGCGGATCTCGGATGCAGTCGTGGGCTGGTTCCACTGACGCACTGCCTCAACCTTCGAGGGATCCACTGCGACACCCTCCTTCGTCACCATGTGACCGAGAAACTTCACCTCCTCCTACCAGAACTCGCACTTCTCCAGCTTCGCATACAGCTGGTGGGCACGGAGGGTCTGCAATGCGATCTCCAGATGCTGCATATGATCCTCACGGGTCCTCAAATATATCAGAATGTCATCGATGAAGACTACAACAAACTGATCGAGATATGGACGGAAGACCTCGTTCATCAACTGCATGAAGACCGCGGGTGCATTGGTCAGTCCAAAGGACATGACCTGAAACTCAAAAAGACCGTAACGCGTTCTGAAAGCCGTCTTTGGAATGTCCTCCTCTCGGACACAAATCTGATGATAACCGGAATGTAAGTCAATCTTTGAGAAGAACTGTGCACCCTGCAGCTGATCAAATAAATCGTCTCTCCTCGGGAGTGGGTACTTGTTCTTAATCGTGACCCGGTTGAGCTCGCGGTAGTTAACGCAAAGCCTCAACGAGCCATCCTTCTTCCTGACAAAGAGTACCGGCACTCCCCAAGGTGAACTACTCGGATGAATAAATTCTAACTCACGCAACTCGTCCAACTGTCACTACAGCTCGCGCAACTCCATCGGTGCCATACGGTACGGGGCCTTCGAGATAGGCGCGGTACCGGGCACAAGGTCAATCCCGAACTCAATATGGCGACGAGGAGGCAGTCCTGGAATCTTCTGAAACACGTCGAGAAAGTCGCAGACAATTGGAATATGATCGATACAAACGGCAACGGGCTCCACAACAGCGCAGGTCATCAAGCTTGACAACGACTCTCCTTGGGGCTTGGCAACAAACTGAAACTGCGGCAAGCCTGGTATGCAGAATATGACTGTCCTCGCGGAACAGTCCATGATGGCGTGGTACTCGGCAAGCCAATCCATGCCCAAGATAACATTAAAATCTGTCATCGACAGCACAAATAAGTCAGCAGGTAAGAACATATCACCGACCAGAACAGGGCAAGACGGACAGAAACGGCCCAATACTGTAGTCTTTCCTAAAGGCGTCCATGCGGTCAATCTCTCGTTAGAAGACTCGGTCGGCAATCCAGTCGATCGACGAAAATCCTCAGACATAAATGAGTGCAAAGCGCCGGAATCGAATAATACTCGTGCGATGCATGAGAAGACTGGAAGTATACCCTCTACGACTCCTCCAGAAATCTGCAGGTCCTGCTGAGCTGCATAGAACCTGGCCTGAGTTGGCTAGGGAGGTTCCCCCTCTCGAGGTCCCTAGTCTTTGTGCCGCCGCTTGGCGGCCCATGCCGCCGTCTCATGTTCTGCGGCGGTCTCGCAGGCCGAGTGCCGTGCTTCTACTCCGAGGGGGCATCGGTGGTGGAATCTGCTGTGGTCGCAGCTGTCCTGGAGACTGATGTGGCCCTCTAGACTGCTGCAGATGAGGACGGGGGCACTCAGATATGCGGTGTCCAAAATCGCTACATCCAAAACACGTCCCCAGGAAACAATGGCCGGGTGGCACGAGAGGTGCCGCCGACACCGCCGGTGCTTCTTGGTGTCACCGGTGCTACTGGTACTCTAGCAGGTGGATGACCCCTATACCTCTGTGGTCATCGATACTGCTGAGAGCTATTGGACTGGGCTAGCCTCTTCCGGCCTCTCCTCTGATCTCGATCGCTCTGAGAGCCAGCCCACTCAGTCTCGTAGATCTGGGCCCTTCGTACTACCGCCTGAAAGGTCGGGAGCTCGTGCCCAATAACACGGCCTTGAAGACCAAAACGTAAGCCGCTCTCAAAACGGCGGGCCTTCCTCCCCTCATCATCAACCATATATGGTGCAAACCGTGACAGCGCTACGAAGCGAGCCACGTACTGCGCTACGGACATGTCTCCCTGTACTAGAGTCTCGAACTCTCGTGCCCTCTGACGACGAATGTGGTCGGGGAAGTACTGCTCCTCAAATCGGCTGATGAAATCCTTCCATGTCCAGACATGATCAGGTCCTGCAACGCGGGTAACAGAGGTCCATCAGTGCTCTGCCTCGACCTGGAGAAGGAATGTGGTCAATCGGACTCGTTGCTCCGTCGTTCATGACATAATATCAAAAATCTTCTCCACATCGGAGCGCCATCTCTCAGCTGTTGACGGATATAGCTCGCCCTGAAATCGTGGAGGATCCATCCGTCTGAACTCTCGAAGAAGGGCACTCACGCGCTCCTGCTCTGCCTGGGCTGGAGAAACAACTAGGCGTCTGCCCTGCCCCTGAAGTGCAACTGTCACAGCCTATAACATCTGCTGTAACTGCGAGGCACTCACAGGCACGGTCGGATCCGCACCAGCATTAGGTGAAAGAACATCATCCTCAGGAAAGGAAGCAGGGATCTCTGGCGGTGGAACGGAAGGTACAAGTGGTAAAGCTGGAGCCTCAGGTGGTAGATCGGGGTGCGCTCGGGTCGCTCTCCTGGGCGGCATGTCCTAAGGAAAAGATAAGGTGTCAATCAATCTTGAGAATCGCGCGTTAAGGAACTCAATCGAAAGGTTACGCACTCGGAACCTAATCGTCCTAACTCATAGAAAATATGTGATGTTGTTCTCGGTTATTTTCAAGTTATGCTCTGATACCAACTTCTGTCACGTCCCGAACTCAGAAACCGGGCTCACAAAATTTTCGATCGCCGAATCCGGTGCCGACAACCTCCGTAGTACCCCATTCTTGGCCCTCGGCACCCATATACCAGGTTCTGATCCTGAGATGCTACAAGGAGGATTGCTAATAATCAATTTGATTCGTAATGAGCATAACCACAAGCATAACCCATGAATAATAACCACAAGAACACTACCATAAAATTCACTATGATCAAAAACTTTGAGTACAAGGTGTATAAAAGGAAATACAAGATAGTGCAAATAACAAAAACTCAAAAAGCTCGACTGCACGCTCCAACTGTGGTGAAGCTACGGCTGCATCTTGGCGTCACCTGCACGCATCAATCATGTATAAGCTTATGAAAAGCTTAGAGGGCGGTGTAAGTGTGTGCAAATGTGCTTAGAATGTAAAGTCAGAGTAATGCAGAATCATGCTGATGAGTTCGTAAATGCAACCAGCCGTACCAAGGCTATGCAGTACAAGATATGAATGTTATCGGCCATAACAAGGCCATGCGATGCAACATGTAGGTCAAGCATGCCAACCCTCGTACCCATGTAACTCCTCACTAGAGCACCAAATCAGTACGGTTCTCATTATGGATAATCACCGGGGTTCAGTACACTCCAAATGGCACTGTCTCTCTCCAAGCAGCACAGTTCAAGTGAGCATAAGAAACCTTACTATCCGCCTGGCCAATAGTCAGCCAATACCTATCCGGCACGTCGATAGCGAACATATTTCTGAGCTTGTCAAACTCAGCCTAGTAATGCCCCCTGTTCTCGGGCGAGTAAGGCCACCAGTCCTTTCCAACCGACCACGACATAGTGGGAGACGCGGCCTTTTGGTATTCGGCCCTCGTACGCTCGTATATCCACTCGGTCTCGACGTTGGAGTCATCCTCTAGTACCATCGGGTTCAGGGACTCTCACCCAGGGACATCTATGGCGCCCCAATTGCTTAGAACAAGATTTTTTCGGTATCCAACCAGCTACCCATGATATATCTGTGGAGGCTATGGCCTTGATGTCACTAGGGCATATCACAATCACACAGATGCAAGTACATGAATCATACTGCTAGACATGCATCAATCCTATGCATACCGTCCGCTCATGTAGGGCAACTCCGCATATTAGGGAGCCCATAAGCGATCTGCCCGTAGGCATATGCTATAATCAGTCACTCTTCATATCAAGCATACATATGATGCGTATAATCATGAATCATGGATCTATACTAATCATGATATAAAGTGATGGGTCTGTGCAAAGCGAAGATGGCCTAGACAGCCAATGCATTACGAGTACGGGCCTACCAGTGGGCCTCAGGGAGAGTGGTGGTGCGGACCTTTAACCGACACCGACCATGCAATGTGGACGTCAAACCATCATTGCTCCCAAGGTATAGCCTGCTACAAACATCATTATATACACCGCGGGGAATCACACATTGCAATGGATATAGTTGCACTCCATTGGGCCTTAGGTAAATCAAATGGGTCGTATCATAAGGGCCGCACCAACGGGCCTTACGTACATTGCAATGGGCCATAACCCATGGGCTTTGCATATATCACATTAGTCACATAACATGGGTCTCAACTATAACAAGGTGGGCCTAATCATATGGGCCTCATATACATCAAAGTGGGCCTCAATATTGGGCCCATATACGTGCCAAGATGGGCCTAAATATATGGGCCCATATATACCAAAGTGGGCCTCAATAATGGGCCTAAAAATACATCAAGATGGGCTTAAACACATCAGCCCATATGCATCCAAGTGGGCCTCCATAATGGGCCTAAAAATACATCAAGATGGGCCTAAACACATTAGCCCATATGCATCCAAGTGAGCCTTCATAATCGGCCTAAAAATACATCAAGATGGGCCTAAACACATCAGCCCATAATTACCAAAGTGAGCTTCATGTGAGGCCCACCATAATGTTTATTTTCCTATCCAATTTGTTGATAAAGTCACATGAGTAGGGGGGCCCACCATAATATTTATTTTCCATCCACTTGTTGATGAGGTCGCATGAATAGGGGGCCCACCATACTGTTTATATGCCATCCAAACTAACCAGGGCCCACGGTGATGCTTATCTGCCACCCAAACTGGTCATAAAGTCACGTGGACCTAAGGTCCACTTCGTTTACATCCAACCAAGACATGGGGCCACCGTGGTATTTACCTACCGCCACCCAAATGGTCATAAGGTCACATGGACCCAAGGTCCACTGTACTATTTATTTACATCCAACCAGTACATGGGGCCATCGTGGTATTTACCTACCGTCCACACCGTTCATAAGGTCACGTGGACTTGGACGAACGGGTAAAAAACAAATTTCATATTAATACAAAACTTCTGTAACCCAGCAAGGGTTTCAATGGTAGACATCCAACCCAACACTGTTCCCTGTGATGTGGGCCACCTGAGATTAGGATCTACCTCATTTTTTGGGCTCATGCCTTAAAATGATCTGACAAAATAGATGGATGGTGTGGATGACACACATACATCATGGTGGGGCCCACGGCAAGAGCCGTGGGTCCTACACGCCCGTCCGCCAGCAGGTGCAGGTAGCACGCCTGCGGCGTGAGCTGCAACGTCCGCTGCCCGCCCCTTTTTTTTGTTTTTTTTTTTTTAGGCCTACCGAGATGTGATTCACAATCCAGCCCACCCATTATGTGTGTCCCACTTTTCTGGCCGTCCAGATCGAGTTTCAGCTGCATCCAAACTTCAGGTGGGTCCCACCTAGTACTTTTATATGTTCTGATATGTCTTTACATGATTTTAGAGGGTATGGCCCACCTGGTGATCAGATCACCTTAAGACTTTGGCTCAACGCCTAAAATGAGTTGGAGAACAGAATAGACGGCGTGGATCAGCCTCATACATCAAGGTGGGGCCTACATGAGCAGCCCACCCCAAAAGTAAACTCTTTTTTTTTTTTTTGCTAGCAAGTACACACCCATGTCAGTACACCACACTCCACGTTAGCCAACCCGCTCGTCCAGCGTCCAGGGACACTGGACGGCGTGGATAAACACAGACATCAATGTGGGCCCCACGTGTTAGTGGCCCGCACATCAAGGTGGGTTCCACATGAACGTGGCCCACCCTTTGGATCAATAAGATATTTGTGTTTTCCTTCATCTTGACCATCCAATTGACCCATTGCAAGGTGGGCCTCACGATCGGACGATTAAGATCCTCTTACACATAGTGGCCACAAGACATCACACCAAAAAGGGAGAGAGAGAGAGAGAGAGAGAGAGAGAGAGAGAGAGATACGGAGAGATAGAGGAGGGACCCCGCCACTATGGGCCCTCCATTTCATACATGCATACATCAAACGGGTCCCACCACATGTGGCCCAAAAATATGAGAAATAACGGTGGATCACCCACCTTGTTGCGATCCTCCTTACTCCTTTGGCTTGAAAACTCCTCACCTACGGTTCTTATGGACGTCGATCGGGTTTTAACGGTGCGGATGATGATTGGACGGTCGAGATGGAAGATGAGGAGGTGGGCCACACTTAGAAATTTTTGGGAGATTGGATTGCTTAGAGGAGGCTTGGACGTGTGAGAGGGAGGGAATGAGAGAATGAGAGAGAGAAAGAAATAAAATAAAGAAAGAAGGGATGGAGGGAGTGGTGTGATGATGTCATGGGTAAGGGTGGTTTTGAAAAATGGGAGAGAGAGTTGACTTTGAGTAAAGCAGGCATGGGTTGCTTATACTTAGGTATGGAGGTACATTTATGGTTGATTGATGGGACATCTCGTAGAGATTCCCTCGAGATTCGCAACGTGCGGCATTTCTTCAAAACGAACGCTGACCCGTATCTTCTGGACTGGGTATCGGTTCAGTGCGCAAGTCGCAGCGTTAGAACCGCGGCGAAGACGCGGTCGCCAAGATACGGGTTTCGGGTCGAGCCGACTTCGGCATATAGGACTCAGCTTAGGATTGCGCGCAACGTTAGAAACGGGTCGAGGATTGGCTAAATTCGACCGAAAGGATCGCGAAGTCCTACAGAATGGTACAGTTTAGGTTATGGGTCTTACACGTGATGTCTACTAGTGCGCAAGGTTTTCGGCCAAAAATAGTAAGTGTCCTATTTGGCTTCACCAAACCGTTCTCCTAATTATTCTAAGCTCTTTTCACGTTGGGCACAACTCCTAAAGCCTGACGGATGAAGAGTTATAATCAAACTAAAACTTACTATTTATAGTAAAAATGAAATTAACAGGGAAATGACCGTCGATCCAGGGGTTTTTCGCAATTTTGGACGTCGCAACCCTGTGTAGCTGGGTTGGTTGGCTAAAGTAGCTCGTTCTACCCCAAAATCATATATTTTACGTCAGCTAACTCATTCCGGTTGTGAGATACGCCCAATTTAAGGTCTAATGGTCTGGATCACTTCTGTCGCCGACCGGGCCTTTTCTGATCCATCTTGGCCATGAAACTGTCCGCGACCTGCTCTACATCAGTCCACCATAGCAGGGCTCCATGATCTAATGTTTGTCAACCCTAATTTTTTGTGAAGGAACCTGTCACGAGAGAAGGCCAGGACTGCTTCCCTGGAGCAAAATTTTAAGATAAAAGCTGAATCAGAGAGTTGGAAGGCTTGTACCTGAGTGGAGCGGAAGTTAGAGGATCGAATGCCTAACTTGATCACTAGGTTACCGCCACACACTTTCCAGCTGATCTCTCTGATAGATTCCTAGGCTAGCACAATACTTTCAGCGATACTACCACCTTTGATAAAGGCTCCTTACTATGCAGAAATCAACTTTAATAGGAGAGAACTAAGCCTAGCAGATATGATCTTTACAAATGTTTTGTAGCTGTAATTACACAAACTAATCGACCGGTAATTCAATAGCCTCTCCGGTCGTGGGATTTTGGGATGAGACAGATTAGAGATCCCACCCAGAAAGCGACTCTCAGTTGCCTTGAATGTCCTGACAAATAACATCCTAGCAGCCAGCAATATCTCGCCTAATTTGCTCCCCACCGGCACAAGGTGAGCCCACCTCTAAAACTTGAATGCTTGTGTGATCTTTTTTCACAAGCTTCAAATGGGTCTCACCAAAATTCAATCCTTGTGTGTGATAACGGGCCAGCGGATTAGGTGCGGAATCAGCTTCACCCAACAAGGTTGATGAGGTCACAAAAACCTGGTTAAAGGGAAAAGAAATATCAGATTGGTACAAAACTTTAGTGGCCCGTGAAATACTTTTAATGGTCAAATCACTATTGTTTTCAATGGTATGGTCCACCTGAGATTTTGATCTGCTTTATGTCTGAGCTAATATCCTTTAAAAATCTGACAACACTGATGGACGGCGAGGATATACGATACATATATTAGAAAGGGTCCTACAGTTAGGTCAGCACCGTGGTTGTTACGACCGGACCTGCAACTAATTGCCATCAATACCTGTCGCGTCACCCACGACGTGTTAGTTTACAAATTCAGAGCTCATTTAAGATTAGATAGGAAATAATTGTGGTGATCCTGGGTCAACATCTTTCCAGAAGTATTGTTACAAGCCTGGAAAAGGAAAGATAATCCAAATTCAGAGCTCAAGCAGGTAACATCCCAAGAAACAGTGGACCGCTATTGGTCATGACCGTTCAACTTTTTCCTTCCATTGAACTTAATGTGTGCATTAGATCACCCTTGATCTTGGACCCACGCCATAAAATGAGATGTGAAAAATGATGAATGGGTCAGATTTATCACAAGCCTCGTGAAGTGGGACCCACCAAGATTAACGGCTGCATCACAACTTAGGCCTCTACATCTCCAGGACTGTCATATTAAATTGGAGATGGTTACATTGATGGTGGGGCCCACCGTATCTTTCAGAGAAATCCAATCCGTCCACAAGTTTGGCTAAGTCATTTATTCATAATACCGAAAGAAGTGAGCTACAATCTACGATACTCGCCTCGATCCCATGCAGCAAAGCCAGCCCGCCTCCTCAACCACGCTGCGCTCAATCCACCTACCCAATGCTCATCTGCTGCTGCACAGAGCAGACCATCTGACAGCTCGGCTTCCCAATCAAGTAGAGGACCATGTAGTCCACCCTCAGAGCCCAACTGCTTCCACGGCTTTCAATGAGGAGACTCTGGACCACCTCCTCTGCTCTGGAAAAGCTGCGACAACGGTCTGGCCGTATTTCCGCGGGATCTTTGACGTTCCTATCATCCCAAACCAGGCTATTCATCAGAAAATCGGGTATTGGTTGTCCAGGGCCTCTACCTCCTCTCACATTAAGGGGCTGTTGGGGCTGCTCCCTACGCTAATTTCCTAGGAATTGTGGCTAAGCCGTAACACCTCGCGGTTCGAAGGAGCCCCGTTGTCTGGGCTCAAGATCACTCCTCGGGTCACCAGTTGGTTGCAAGAAATTGGCAACCGGTTGCCTAACAACGATCATAAGTCCCTTATAACCGAAGCCACTCTTCAGGCCCTTCATCTGGGTAATGGATCCGACAATTCAACTGCCTCTCCTTCTATAGTTAAATGGGAGAGACCCCGTCTGGCAGGGCCGGCTCAAAGGGGTAGGCAGGTGAGGCAATCGCCCAAGGCCCCCTAATTACGAAGGCCCTATGTTATATCAAAATTAAAATTTCTTAATTATAAAGGTCCTATATTATAGCAAAATTAAAATCAATAATAAAAAAAGCTTAAAATTTTTGAAATAAAACTTATTGAAAGGCATACAAAATAGGAACATCTAAAAATTAGTTTACAAATTTGAAATTAAAAATTAAAAACAAATCCTATAAATTAGCACTATCAATAATAAAAGTAAGTGTATCGTCTCTTTTCAAAATAATAGCATCATTCCCAATAAATTCTTCTCCTAAAACCTAGGACCGCAACTACCTACTTTATTGCTGATTAAGTTCTCAAAAAATTAAATTCTAACGTCTAATTAAATTCTAACTTCATCACAATGGGCCTCATTTTTATGACTTGCTTAAGGCCCCCAAAAATGTTGAGCCAGCCCTGCCCTCTGGGCTAGATAAAGCTTAACGTAGATGGTTCTTCTCGTGGTAACCCAGGTGAAAGCGGAGGTGGAAGAGTAGCAAGGGACTCTCAAGGTAAGGTTATATTCGCCTTCCATAGGAACTACGGCCATGCCTTAAACACGACTGCAGAGGCCCAGGCAATGCTTGACGGGATTACTCTCTGCAGTAAATTGGGCCTGACCAGAATCGTTGTTGAATCAGATTCCAAGCAGGTGGTCGATGCTGCAGTGGACCTAACCGCTAATTGCCCTTGGAGTATCTGGTACAGACTGGGAGCCATTCATCACCTTGGTCGCCACCTTAATCTCTGCTTCAGGCACATCTTTCGTGAGGGAAATGCAGTGGCTGATGCGCTTGCCAGGCTGGCAAGTGAGGGATTTGCCAACTCCCTCTTCCTCTCCGTTCGGAAATGCTGACTTGCATTAGGGGTCTTCTGGTTCTTGACAAAGTGGGGCTAGGTTACTTGAGATCCTGACAGCCGAGCTTTTGTTGTAGCCTAACCCCCTCCGTTCCACCCTTCGTTCTTTGTTTTTAGTGGTGTGAATGCGTTTGCATATGATAGGTAGAGCTCCTTTCCTTTTTGTTGGAGCCTGCCCGAAGGGTTGTACATCTGGTCTATTTTTATTTAATAAATTAGGTGGTGTGTGCCCACCTTTAAAAAAAAAAAAAAAAAAGAGCTACAATCTAAGAACCAGTGCACCCTTAAAGGCCACCGTTTGATTTTTTTGGGCCGTGGGAGCCATCTGTAAATTGTGTTAGCCGGACTCGACTCTATAGTAACCCTTCTAATACCAAGCAAGGTACTGGTCAGTAACTACTCGAAGCTCAATGGACCCAGGATGATGTACTTATTTTTATCTATCCATCAATCTATTTCGTCGATCATTTTAAAACTTTATCCTAAAAATTAGGCTGTTCCATAGCTCAAGTGAACTACACCATTCGAAATAGTAGAGATTGAATGCCTACCATTGAAAATTCCTGTGGGCCATAGAAGTTTTGGATCAAGCTGATTGTTATGTTTTCCGTTTATCTAGATTTATATGATTTTATGAATATGATGGACGGCAAATAAACATAGTTGATTTACGAAAGTTTCCACGGTGGCTATTATTATCCCCCCTGCTTCTTTTGATGTAGTCCACTTGAACTTTGTATCTGCTCATTTTTGGGCTCATAGCCTAAAATGAGCTCACAACATGAATGGACGGCATGGATAAAACACACATCACTGTGCGGCCATGGAAAGCTGACCAGTAACAAGCTCGGTGGTGGAGGGGTCACCACCTAGTCCGTGTCTATCATCAGATTCGTCAAAAGCTTCGCCAAAGTGCCCGAGGCGACTTTGAAGCAATTGGGAAAAGGTTTTTGAATGATGGGCAATTTTCAAAGGTAGCAAAATAGGTTACTGATCAGGGTCAAATATTGCATATCAGACCCCGATTAGTGCCCTATTTTATGTACATGATAAGGCCTAACATCAGATTTTAATTATATTTTTGTTACAGGATGAAATCAGGAGTATTAATTGCAAAATAATGTTAAAGGCATGGATTTCACGTTTCGAAGTCACCAGAGCACGGGATGGACTCCAGAGAACCAATGGTGACGATTTTACACGCCTGGAATTTGAGGAAAGCAAGCAAAAGGGGCCCGAAAAGGGTCCAGACTGCAAGATCACATGTTTCCCGCCATCCGATCAACTCGAAACTTCATACATGGGATTAGGGCCGTAAATTAACCGTACATATTAAATTTCAGCCATTGATGATCTCAGGAAGTGGTCCAACGAATAGATCAGTCCGTTAATCTCCAATTTGGGGTCCACCTGATATCTAGAATTGCCTAAACTTTGGTATTGATGGCCAAAATTACATGAGAAAGAGGATGGATGGTGGAGATTTCTCGTAAACATCACGGTATGCTGTATGTACAGCGTGTGTACACTGAGTACACGTGCGCCGGCTGCGCACCGGACCGCCCGGACGGTCAGCGCGGGCGCTGACCCGCGCTTGTTCTCATCTTCTCCAGCGTCTACGCAAGCCGACGGCTGTGCTCAGTTGTGGACCCCACTCGTCACATGTACGGATGATCTGGACCGTCCATTACATCTATGGGGTAGGCGTAATCCTTACCTAGGTGGAATTTTGGTCCATGCACAGGGACATGTGTAGATCTCAGCCGCACACAAGTTGGACGGTGAGTTCAAAACTCTGTGGGCCACCACAAATTCAACTCGAAATTGGGCATTCCTAACCGGTTTTCCGTCCTCCACGCAATGAACGGAGTGGATTTTCCATCTGATCAACGGAATGGGCCCCACCATTGTCAGCGGACGGAGATTCGCGTCCGCGTAACCCGGCCGCTGGCCGTTTTTGCGAAGGACAGTGGGCCCCGCTCGTCAACCTTCCAGAAGATCTGATCCGTCCATCGTGTAGAGGGCTATGAATACTACAAAACTATGCTGATAGTTCACTCCCATGCGTACACACGTGTGCGGTACAGAGACCAAAAGTGGACTGCCCCGGGACGTTCAAATCCGATCTTTTTGAGATTTCTTCTGTGAGCCACGCTAATGGACCTTCAAAACCACCCATTCTTGACTGAAATTTCGTCCTGAATCCAATGGACGAGGTGAATTTTACAGAAAAATTGCACTTCGAGTCCGTCTACGACTCTGCCACCGATTCCAGCCATCCAGCAGCTATAAAAGGGAAGTTTTGGACGTGGGAAAGGGATTCAGAGACAGAGAATTCGAGATCCAGAGCCAGGGAGAGAAGAGAGAGAGAAATGAAGTTGAGTTGTATTTTTCTTTGCTTTTAATTTATTTATTCTATTTTGAGAGATCTAGTCCATTCATGTCGGGCTAAACCTCTTAGCTAGGGCTAAGAGGTGAAGCTTGTAGCGTGATGGGAGGCCTCTTTGCTTGTGCCTTTGTTTAGACTAAATTGATGTTAATTTGAGTTTTTATTAAGAGAATGTTTTTAGTCTTTAATGGTCTGTTGTGACTGAAATTACAATGGGTCTGCGATGGCTTTGAGCATGTTCTTTTCCTCTTTATGCTTATGACATCAGGAAGTTCTGTTGTTTGCTTTGTCTCCTGGGCATGGTTGGGTGATGGAATCCATTCTAATTCATATACCTCTCATCTCTTGAAAACCATATCAACGGTAGTTCAGTTAATTTTCCTGATTTTTAATCCAGGCATAAGATCTCCATGATCTCTACAAGTGGATCCTCTGAATCCCTAGTTTCCTTTCTCTCGAATTTTCTTAAATTTTAGATAAATATTTCACCATTATTCCTCAAATCATAATTGGTTTAGATTTCATCTTAGCCTAGTTCTAAATCTGGTTATTTTCGGATAACGTACGTGTTTCGATCCTCGTGGATTCGACCTCGGTCTTACCTAGTTTATTACTACATCACAACCCTATACTTGGGGAGTGAACAAGTTTTTGGCGCCGTTGCCAGGGACTGACGGCTACGATTTTCTGAAATTAATTTGATTTAGAATTAGTTTAAGATTAGGATTTTACTAATTCTAATTTTTTATTTTGTTTTCTATTTTTTTCATAGAACTAACTTATTTTGTTTTGTGTAGGTTGTTAAGATAGAACTTCTAATTTGGTAAACTCTTTCAGATTTTTTAGATTTTCTAACTCTTTAGACTTGGTTTGCTTTAGAAATTTCTTCTATTTAGAAACTAACTTATTTTGTTTTGTTTTGCAGGTCTTTAGCTTAGGGACTCTAATTGGGTAACTTCCTTCCAACCCTCTCTTCCTTTCTCGATTTTCATTTTCTCTCTTAGGATTAAGTTTAGAATTTGATTGAGGGCTGCGAGTGTTTCATGCCTAAGTGGGCCCGTGACGACACTCGACGTCTCTTGACTGAAGGAGGGTTAGTTGAGGGGTTGACTGTCCATCGTAGGATTAGACACCGTTCGAATTCCCCTGAGTTAATTGAGGTTATGGCTGAAAATCAACCTCAAGCACTACCTCAACAAATGGATGAGAAAGTACATGATGAGAATGAGGTGCTTTAAGCACCCCCGCCTCGTACCTTACGAGATTATTTACAACCGACGGGGGTGAGCACGCCCTCATGCATGATTTTTCCTGAAAACACAGGACATATGGACATCAAGCCAGGAGTTACCCAACTCCTTCCTAAATTCCATGGGCTTGAATCAGAAAGTCCATACTTACATTTGAAAGAGTTCGATGAGATTATAGCCACCTTATACTTTCCCAATGTATCCGAGGATACAATCAGGCTGAAACTCTTTCCTTTTTCCTTGAAAGAGAAGGCTAAGACATGGTTACATTCATCAAGCGTCCTAGATCCATTGGCACATGGAATGATTTGCGAGGAAATTCATAAAGAAATTTTTCCCACACCATAAAACGATTACCCTCGGAAAGCAATCATGAACTTCGCCCAAAGGAAGATGAAACATTCTACCAATGTTGGGAAAGGTTCAAAGATCTTGTCGGTTCATGCCCACAACACGGTTTTGAAATGTGGCGCATTACAAATTTCTTCTATGATGGACCGACATCTTCCATGCGCCAACTGTCGAGACAATGTGTAATGGAGAATTCATGAATAAAGAAGTCGATGAGGTATGGGATTACCTCGATAGACTTGCTGAGAATGCACAATCATGGGACCATTACCCAAAATCAAACACCACGCCTAGGCCAACTCAATCTACGGAGAAAGGTGGAGTATATCTCCTGAAAGAAGAGGACGATATAAATTTTAAAGTGACTAATCTCACTCGAAGAGTCGAGGCCATGGAAGGAAAGAAGGATAAGGTTAATGAAATTGTTTGCGGCATCTATGATTGCAACATTCACACAACTGAAAATTGTCCTACCATATCTGCCTTTCGAGGAGTGTTGAATGAGCAAGCTAATGCCGTAAATAACTATCAAAGACCTTTCAATGGATCTACCTCCAATACATACAATCTCGGTTGGAGAAATCATCCAAATTTTAGTTGGAGGAATGGACAAATCGCTACCCCTCAAAGTTTCTTCAATCAAAATCCAAATCAGGGGAAACCTCAAGAAGAACCGGTTCAAAATCCCATACAAGAGCTGACTCAGGCAGTGCGTGGACTTACAGACTTTATGCAGAAAATAGATTCACGTATGACGGTTATAGAAAAGGGGATGCCTCCTGCACAACCACTCCCCAATCCTAAACCGCAATACTAGATAAATGATCCCAGCTCTTCAAATCAAATGGGGCACGCTAAATCCATCACCACTCTTAGGAGTGGGAAGATCATTGATAAAACCTTTCCGGTTAGGCCCGAAAAGCTTCAAGAACCAGAAGAGGACAATAATGATGGATTTAATGATATCCCACAAAATTTAGAACCGAAACTTCTTGAGAAGCCAGTTGCTCAGTTCCCCCAACGGTTGGTTGCACCAAAACGTCTTTCTAACTCTCAGGATATTCTGGAGGTGTTGAAACAAGTGAAAGTCAACATTCCTCTACTTGATGTCGTAAAACAGGTTCCTCTATATGCAAACTTTCTGAAAGACCTATGCACGACCAAAAGACGGCAAAGCATTCAAAACAAGATCTTATTGACTGAGAAAGTGAGTGCCATCCTGAAGCAAGACGTGCCACAAAAATTCAAGGATCCCGGTAGCCCAACCATATCATGTGTAATCGGGAACCATCGAATTGATCACGCACTTCTTGACTTGGGAGCGAGCGTCAATCTGATCCCCTACTCGGTATACAAACAGTTAGGATTGGGTGAGTTAAAACCTACCCTAACCACACTACAACTTGCCGATCGAACTGTTCGTGTACCAAGAGGGATTATTGAGGATGTGTTAGTCCAAGTCGATAGATTTTACTACCCCAGATTTTATCATCCTGACACCGAACCCATCAATAATATGAGCACTCAGATTCCTGTCATTCTTGGTCGCCCATTCCTTGCCACGTCAAATGCAATCATCAATTGCAGGAATGGTGTCATGACTATGTCTTTTGGAAATTTGACATTGGAGTCAAACATCTTTTTCAATAACGGCAGCAACACAGAGGATGATGACGATGTCCACGACATTAACATGATCGATACTTTCATGGAAGATAGGACACCCCTTACCTTATCCTCTGATCCTCTAGAGACATGCTTGGCCCACTCCCATGAGTTTGATGATGATATGATTAGGGAGACGTGTGCCTTGCTTGATACTGCACTGGTACTTGAAGTTAACCGGTGGAGGCCACAATTTGAAGAATTACCACAAACTGATGTAGTGCCTCTACCGTCTAACCTCAAGGCACCGAAGCTTGACCTAAAACCATTGCCCTCTGATTTGAAATATGCCTATTTAGGTCAAGATGAGACATACCCGGTGGTGATCTCTCACCCCACCGGAGAAAGAACAGAGAGTATGCTCATATATACTCTTATTGAGCATAAAGGAGCCCTAGGATGGACGATTGCGGACCTCAAGGGAATCGATCCCTCGATTTGTACTCACCACATATATCTTGAGGAAAATGCGAAAACCGCTCGGCAACCACAACGTAGACTAAATCCAAACATGAAGGAAGTGGTTAAAGCCGAGGTTCTTAAACTATTGGATGTGGGTATCATATACCCTATATCTGATAGTCAATGGGTGAGTCCAACTCGGTGGTTCCTAAGAAGTCCTAATCACCATCGTAGCCAATGCTAATAATGAACTCGTGCCAACCAGAGTCACTACTGGTTGGAGAATGTGCATTGACTACAGAAAATTGAATACCGTCACAAGGAAGGATCACTTTCCTCTGCCCTTCATCGATCAAATCTTGGAAAGGCTAGCTGGTCATTACTATTATTGTTTTCTTGATGGGTATTCGGGCTACAATCAGATTGAAATTGCCCCTGAGGACCAGGAAAAGACCACATTTATATGTCCCTATGGCACCTTTGCTTATCGAAGGATGCCATTTGGATTATGTAATGCCCCTGCCACCTTTCAGCGATGTATGTTGAGTATCTTTTCTGATATGGTGGGGCAATATCTTGAGGTCTTCATGGACGATTTCTCTGTCTATGATTCATCTTTCAGCAAGTGCTTGGAAAGTCTTAAATGTGTACTGAAAAGATGTGAAGAAAAGAATCTGGTACTTAATTGGGAGAAGTGCCATTTCATGGTTCATAAGGGGATTGTCTTTGGGCATATTATCTCGTCCAAGGGAATTGAGGTAGATAAGGCAAAAATCGATCTTATCTCTAACCTACCTCCACCCAAGAACATCAGAGACGTGCGATCCTTCTTAGGACACGCAGGATTTTACAGGCGATTCATAAAGGACTTTAGTCTCCTCTCTCGTCCTTTATGTAATCTTCTTCAAAAGGATGTTCCATACGAGTGGACTGAGCAATGCCAGGAAGCTTTCACCAAGCTTAAAGGCATGTTAACCACTGCACCCATCATGTAGCCACCCGACTGGAGCCTTCCTTTTGAGCTTATGTGCGACGCCTCTGATTATGCTCTTGGAGCGGTTCTAGGCCAGAGAAAAGATAAGAGGCCCTACGTCATCCATTACGCGAGTAGAACTTTAAATCCTGCCCAAGTGAACTACTCGACTACAGAAAAGGAACTCTTAACCGTAGTGTTCACCTTGGACAAATTTAGGTCTTACCTGATCGGATCCAAGATTATTATCTATACAGATCATGCGGCACTGAAGTATCTTCTTTCTAAGAATGATTCTAAGCCCCGCTTGATATGATGGATCCTTCTACTCTAAGAATTTGATTTGGAAATTAAAGATAAAAAGGGAGTAGAGAACGTAGTGGCCGATCACCTTTCTCGTCTTAATACCTCTGATTCCCTTGAGACGACACATATCAATGACATGTTCCCTGATGAACAACTGTTCAGAGTCTCTCATTCACCTTGGTTCGCTGATATTGCTAATTATCTTGCTACAGGTTCCATACCGACACATTGGATTGTGCAAGATAAGAAGAAATTTTTCACCGAGGTGCGCAACTTCTTCTGGGATGATCTATACTTGTTTAAATATTGTCCAGACCAAATCTTGAGGAGATGTGTGCCAGACGATGAGCATCAGAGTATCATCTCCTTCTGTCACTCACAGGCCTGTGGTGGTCACTTTTCTGCAAAAAAGACTACGGCCAAGATTCTGCAGTGTGGCTTCTATTGGCCCACTATGTTCAGGGACACTCATGAGTTTTGCAAAGCTTGTGAGCGTTGTCAGAAATTGGGAGCATTGTCCTGTCGAAATATGATGCCCTTGAATCTCATTCTTATCATAGAGGCATTTGATTGCTGAGGCATCGATTTCATGGGGCCATTCCCCCAATCCTTTGGGAATTTATATATTTTGCTTGCCGTAGACTATGTCACTAAATGGGTCGAAGCGATTCCGTGTCGGAATAATGACTATCGCACGGTCATTAAATTCCTAAAAGAAAACATCCTTTCCTGATTTGGAATGCCTCGAGCCATCATTAGTGATGGGGGCTCACACTTTTGTAATAGGCCATTCGAGAGTTTAATGAAGAAATACGGTATCTCTCATAAGGTGAGCACCCCATACCACCCACAGACAAGTGGGCAAGCTGAGATTTCTAATAGGGAGATCAAACACATTTTGGAGAAAACGGTTAACCCTGACCGTAAGGATTGGTCAATTCGATTGACCGATGCCTTATGGGCGTACCGTACTGCTTTTAAAACCCCTATTGGAATGTCTCCCTTTAGACTCGTCTATGGGAAGGCTTGCCACTTACCTGTGGAGTTGGAACATAGAGCCTCTGGGAAATCAAAAATTTAAATTTCAATCGAGCAATACAGGCTCGCTTCACATGAAACTTTAATTAAATGAACTTGAAGAAATCCGGAACGACACATACGAGAACTCGAGAATTTACAAGGACAGGATGAAGGCGTTTCATGACCAACATATTCTACGAAAATCGTTCACGCCAGGCCAGAAAGTCCTTTTGTATGATTCTCGATTACATCTCTTTCCAGGTAAGCTTCGATCTCGTTGGACCGGCCCTTACATTGTTGTTACTGCATATCCTCATGGGGCCGTCGAGATAAGAGATCCCGACAATGGCAAGGAGTTTAAAGTAAATGGACATCGCTTAAAGCCATTTGTCGAGAAATTTGATTCAGAGGACATGTCCATGCCTCTGACTGATCCTGTCTACCAGGACTGATCTCCTAGTCTGATGGAGGTATAGGTAGGTTTATTGCTTTCATAGGACTAGATTAGTTGCTTTGGTCTGGCTGAAGACGTTAAACTTAGCGCTCCTGAGAGGCAACCCAGATTTTTCATTTATTTCATTTTCCTAGATAGTTCAATGTTTGTGGGTAACATTACTGCAAACCCTCACAAGACTACAACTCGTCCACTAGGGGCAACCTAGGGGTTTAAAGGCTTGTTGCATGCGCTAAATGCAATCGAGAGCACCTGCGAAAGTGGTATAGGTAGGATTTTATTTCTTGTTATTTTTGTGTTGCTTTTTCTCTCGTGCTCACCCGCTCTCATGCTGCGATCTCTTGGAAAGTCTCTCATGATTCATCATCCAGGTACTATCTTCCCATCACTTTTTCTTTACTGTCGTTGTCCCATGTGCATTTCATGCTCATATCTTTTACATTGAGGACAATGTAGATTTTAGGTTGGGGGTGGGAGATTAGGTTACCTAATCAGTATTTTCTTGGTCTTGAGCAAAATTTGTGAAAATTAAAAATTTTTTTTTTGGAATTTCTATTGAATTCAAAGTGATTTTGAAAGATAGTTGTGATTTTAACATTATAAGATATGTGATGTTGGTAACTTATGACTCTTGGATTCGGCCATCTGCTTGATTTCACAGTCAATTTTGAATTGTTAATCCATGATTAGAAGGTGTAAACATTGATTGAGCCATGATTTCCCATATCAGATCTCACTTACACATTAAGTTTTCAGTTCGATATTAAATGGTAACTTGGTAATCATTAGGCATGAAAGGAACCAGCCTGAGAGATTTGTTAACGTCAGTTTATAAAGAAGAATTGAAAGAGTTAGTCACATAATCTTCACCATAGGTTTGCTCCCTATAGGTGTAGATTTGATTCTCCATAGTTGACATATAAAAAAAAAAAAAAAAAAAAAAAAAGGGAAGTTAGGTGACAAGTTTTTGCCATAGGTTTGCTCCCTATAGGTGAGAATTTGATTCCCCTCATTTGCGTTACTGCTCATAAAGAAAACCAAAGGCTGGTAAAGTGAAAAGTTAATCTATGAGATAAGTGTTGGTTTCAAGTTGTGGTTGTCACAAATTACTAATGATATCATGAAATTGACAATTGGATCTCTTACTGTTTGTAAGTCGAGATTATACTTTACACTCGTGGAACTCAATGTTTAGAAATGCTCTAATTGATGGATTAATATTTTGAACTTGAGTATGAAGTTTACTGTAAGCTTGATTCCAAGAGAAAAATTCCACACACCGATCATGAATCTTAGAATTTTCAGATCTCAGCTATCTGTTCACAAGTCACTTGAATTTACAGGAATTATCTTTTATTTCTGAAATTGTTTTTTCGCATGTTTTGCTCGGGACTAGCAAAATGCTGGTTGGGGGTTGTGATCAGGGTCAAATATTGCATATCAGACCCCGATTAGTGCCCTATTTTATGTACATTATAAGGCCTAACATCGGATTTTAATTATATTTTTGTTACAGGATGAAATCAGGAGTATTAATTGCAAAATAATGTTAAAGGCATGGATTTCATGTTTCGAAGTCACCAGAGCACGGGATGGACTCCAGAGAACCAATGGTGACGATTTTACACGCCTGAAATTTGAGGAAAGTAAGCAAAAGGGGCCCGAAAAGGGTCCAGACTGCAAGATCACATGTTTCCCGCCATCCGATCAACTCGAAACTTCATACATGGGATTAGGGCCGTAAATTAACCGTACATATTAAATTTCAGCCATTGATGATCTCAGGAAGTGGTCCAACGGATAGATCAGTCCGTTAATCTCCAATTTGGGGTCCACCTGATATCTGGAATTGCCCAAACTTTGGTATTGATGGCCAAAATTACATGAGAAAGAGGATGGATGGTGTAGATTTCTCGTAAACATCACGGTAGGCTGTATGTACAGCGTGTGTACACTGAGTACACGTGCGCCGGCTGCGCACCGGACCGCCCGGACGGTCAGCGCGGGCGCTGACCCGCGCTCGTTCTCATCTTCTCCAGCGTCTCCGCAAGCCGACGGCTGTGCTCAGTTGTGGACCCCACTCGTCACATGTACGGATGATCTGGACCGTCCATTACATCTATGGGGTAGGCGTAATCCTTACCTAGGTGGAATTTTGGTCCATGCACAGGGACATGTGTAGATCTCAGCCGCACACAAGTTGGACGGTGAGTTCAAAACTCTGTGGGCCACCACAAATTCAACTCGAAATTGGGCATTCCTAACCGGTTTTTCGTCCTCCACGCAATGGACGGAGTGGATTTTCCATCTGATCAACAGAATGGGCCCCACCATTGTCAGCGGACGGAGATTCGCGTCCGCGTAACCCGGCCGCTGACCGTTTTTGCGAAGGACAGTGGGCCCCGCTCGTCAACCTTCCGGAAGATCTGATCCATCCATCGTGTAGAGGGCTATGAATACTACAAAACCATGTTGATAGTTCACTCCCATGCGTACACACGTGTGCGGTACAGAGGCCAAAAGTGGACTGCCCCGGGATGTTCAAATCTGATCTTTTTGAGATTTCTTCTGTGGGCTACGTTAATGGACCTTCAAAACCACCCATTCTTGACTGAAATTTCATCCTGAATCCAATGGACGGGGTGGATTTTCCAGAAAACACCTCTGTGGGGCCCACTGATCACGGCTGTGAAAAATTGCACTTCGAGTCCGTTTCACGTCTGCACGACTGCGCCACCCGAGTCCACCATCCATCCAAATAGCCTATAAAAGGGAAGTTTTGGACGTGGGAAAGGGATTCAGAGCCAGAGAATTCGAGATCAAGAGCCAGGGAGAGAAGAGAGAGAGAAAGGAAGTTGAGTTGTATTTTTCTTTGCTTTTAATTTATTTATTGTATTTTGAGAGATCTAGTCCATTCATGTCGGGCTAAACCTCTTAGCTAGGGCTAAGAGGTGAAGCTTGTTGCGTGATGGGAGGCCTCTTTGCTTGTGCCTTTGTTTAGACTGAATTGATGTTAATTTGAGTTTTTATTAAGGGAATGTTTTTAGTCTTTAATGGTCTGTTGTGACTGAAATTACAATGGGTCTGCGATGGCTTTGAGCATGTTCTTTTCCTCTTTATGCTTATGACATCAGGAAGTTCTGTTGTTTGCTTTGTCTCCTAGGCATGGTTTGGTGATGAAATCCATTCTAATTCATATACCTCTCATCTCTTGAAAACCATATCAACGGTAGTTCAGTTAATTTTCCTGATTTTTAATCCAGGCATAAGATCTCCATGATCTCTACAAGTGGATCCTCTGAATCCCTAGTTTCCCTTTCTCTGAATTTTCTTAAGTTTTAGATAAATATTTCACCATTATTCCTCAAATCATAATTGGTTTAGATTTCATCTTAGCCTAGTTCTAAATCTGGTTATTTTCAGATAACGTACAGGTTTCAGTCCCTGTGGATTCGACCTCGGTCTTACCGAGTTTATTACTACATCACAACCCTATACTTGGGGAGTGAACAGTTTACCCTCGCCATGTGGGGCATACCTTGTTAAATTTTTTGTATGTCCATCTGTCCATCCATTTTTCCATATCATTTTAAGACATGATGAAAAAATTAAGCAGACTCAAATCTCGGGTGGACCAGTCCATTGGAAACAGTGATAAATCACCATTAAAAGATTTTTGTGGGCCTCAAAAGTTTTGGATCAAGCTTATATTTCTCTTCATCCAGCTCTGATTGACCTTATCATTGGGTTAGATGGAAAGGAAACATTATGGTGGACATTAATATGGGCCCTAATAAGTTTTTAATGGTAGGCGATCAATCACCAATGTTTACTATGGTGTGGTCCACCTGAGATTTGGATCTCCTTAATTTTCAGGACCATGTATAATAGGCTGGAAAACTAATGGATAGCGTGGATATACAACACATCGTTAAGCTGGGCACCATGGAAATGGTAACACCTAATCGCCCCTGAAAAACAAGGGGCAGTTTTAGATAAATACTTTAAAGCAACAGTTTCTCAGTCCACAGACCAAAACAGAGGTTGCGTATGGAAAAAAAAATTCTTAAAAGAAAAAGTCTGTAGTCCAAATCCAAAGGGGAAAATGAGATGTTTGATAATCAGTCTTACGAATGTAAATTTTTAGTTTTGCTCTATCCATGGTTGAGTCCGCAATTTGGTGCGTGTGTGATATTAACACGGGAGTATTGCGAATATATATATATATATATATATATATATATATATATATATATATATATATATATATATATATATATATATATATATATAGAGAGAGAGAGAGAGAGAGAGAGAGAGAGAGAGAGAGAGAGTTCATGACCATCTTCTAGTATATAAGTAGCACGCATTATGCATACCAAAATAGCTGTCGCACGTATGATACATCTCCAGTTAAGCAAAACAAGTAAATAGTATTTTGAGAGAGAGAGAGAGAGAGAGAGAGAGAGAGAGAGAGAGAGAGAGAGAGAGAGAGAGAGCATGTATGGCCATAATCTTCTAGTCCAGAGAGTAGCAAGATTTCTTGAAGCTGACCAAGTTGTGCTCAAACAAGGGCACAATGGCATCTATGCTCCCATCTCCTACAAAGGAAGGGAGGAGAAACAGCATTCCCTCCACAGGGAAGTAAGAGGGCATGAAAAGGAAAGGACTTCCCCCTCCAAAATCAAGTTCATAGAATGGAAACCTCAGCCAACTATCAACCTCTATGTTGGGACACAGAACTGACTTGCTCATGTTGGCTGTGGGCACAAGATCTTTCGTCTCCTCCTCTGAGCTTGCAAAGTCGATGAACGACTTGAAATAGCTGTCATTAACCTTTGTGACCGAATCATGTATGAGCTTGGCAGCATGGTGCAATGGCTCTTGCAAGAGCTCTCTCACCCCAGCTCGTGGGAACGCCCATAGCACCAGATTCCCAAAGTACTCGTTGGACACACGGGGGATCAATCTCGACCGCCCATTCACTGAAATCCTCACCTCAGTCATTTCATAACCATTCAACCCACGGGCCTTTGTTATCGTTCTCCACAGGTGAGCAAGCAGGCTCTCGAAGGTGCTGTATGTGTATGGCTTGTCGTGTGCTGAAGAAGCCTTCACCTTGAGATTGGACAGAAACTCCCGCGTAAAGTGAGCCTTATGCACGATAACATTCTCGTCCTTGCCACCTTCTAACAAAGGTTCAAAGATGGGAAGCTGAAGCTTGTCATTGAGTCTTTTGGTCATGAATTCCACCCCTCTATGCTCGAATTCAAACACAGGTGGATCTCGAGGTGTGAAGATAGCACGATCATGCAGTGGAAGTGGGTCCATCTTTAAGCCTCGAGCCGCGCGGCCCCATGCGATCAAGAAATTGCTAGTTGACTGTCCATCAGCCACAAGGTGGTGGGCCGTGAACCCCAACACCATAGACCCACAAGTGAACCTTGTGAGCTGAACTTGCACCAATTCTTCC
Source organism: Magnolia changhungtana (assembly GCA_030180095.1). NCBI lineage: Eukaryota > Viridiplantae > Streptophyta > Magnoliopsida > Magnoliales > Magnoliaceae > Magnolia > Magnolia changhungtana. The sequence goes on along the minus strand of JASAUF010000441.1, from coordinate 53,420 downwards.
ACTCCATTTAGGCTTGGATGAAGGCTCAACAATGTCGAAGATGGCTTAAATGGCATGACCTCTTCAAGAGTGCAATCAACCGTTGCCTCAATGAACCTTACACCTTCATCGTTGAGGAAAATGACATGGTGGCCTTCGTCATCTCTACCCAACCTGCATTGGAAACAAATCAGTGACGGATAGTAGAGAGAGAAAAAAATGAAGATAGTGATTTTCCTACTATTGTTTCTCTTATATTGCAGGTGGACTTATGAACATAATTTCCAAATCATGGGCTGATCATGAATCAAGTAATAAAAATAATTCTTAAATAAAAAAAAAAAAATCAGAAAATATTTCAACAACCTCCCCGCCCATTCTCTATACTCTGCCAGCACCGTACGAAGACCTTGCTCAACCGCTGCAATGGGTGTCATCGGAGGCTTGAACAAATAGATAACAGCGATATGGGTGTTAAATGTTACAGTATCGAAGACACTGAGACGAATGTGCCCAGTAGTCGGTGGAGGATTTCCTTCGTAACATGGCTTTACAAGCCTCGAGCTTTGCCTACGCACCTTCATGGCTATGGATTTCTTTGGTCTAAGAGATTGGACACTGGCCAACGGTTTCAAGTGATCAGAAAGCTAAGTATGGATTATTATATACTGAATGCTGAGGCGCCAATAAAGGAGAAATGGGGTACGTTGGAAGTCTCACGTAGACAAAAAAAAAAAAAAAAAAAAAAGAGGGTTCACGCAAATAGACAATTAGGGGTTTGAAAGTCTCTCTCCGCCTACCAGTATGGCGTAGACCCAGCTCTTACTCGCAAAAAGTCTCAAAACATCTGCACATTAGCTTATTTATTTATAATGGTAAAACTAAGGCTACTGTTTTATATTATTATTATTATGGTATTGGTGTTGTTATTAGGGTGATTATTTGTTACTCTAGCGGAGGGCGGTGGTTGCTACACATGCACTAAGTAATTATAGTAATTGTACACTGTATATGTTAGCTCATATTACACCGTACAAATTGTGGTACTTATCATGAGCAGGATAGAGCATTGTACTTATCATGAACAGGATAGAGCTGGATTTAGGTCTCTTCGTCAATCAAGTAAATCCAAAAGGGGAATCGGATAATTTGATTTTTTATCATTTTCTACTCGTGTCGTAGATATGTCGGATAGAGCTGCAAGGTGTTTTTCGTGGAGCCTGTAGATTCAGGGCTTAGCCATCCTTTTTGAAATTCAGACATAGCAAACTTTGATTTGTTGACATTTTCTTGTTGAGATGGAAATCGATTATTTTTTCATTTTATCCATCCAACTAATGTCCAACATTCATCCGTTTCGGCAATCAAATCCACGTAACCGTTCATTTATGGGACGCGGATTGCTTCCTACCCCCGCCCGGACGGTAATCCGTCCGGGCACGGCTCTATAGGGCCCACTGTAATGTAAGTATTTTAGCTATACCGTTAATTGCTTTTCTCATATCATTTTAAGATATTATACAAAAAAAAATAAGCAGATACAAAGATCTAGTGGACCACATTAAAGGAAGCTGCAGTGATAATGACACCCACCGTTGTTGAAACATCTCTAAGGGCTACCGTGATGTTTTTTTACCACCCAACCTATTAATAAGGTCATGCAGACTTGGATGAAGTGAACACACAAATTTCATCTTGATCCGACACTTCTCCAGCTCCTAGGAAGTTTTTAATGGTGGAAGTTTAATCCACAATTTGTGGTTCACTTAAGCCTGAAACTATTTAAATTTTTGGCTCATATCTTAAAATAATCATATAAAAATGATTAATGGTGTGGATAAAATACTTACATCACGGTGGGCCCCACAGAGGGGTAGGACGTAATCCGTGTCCTCATTTATGATACATCTAGATTGGGGCTACGATTTGGACGGTTTAGCTTGAGTTGGATGCTGCCACTTGTACCAATTTCTGGGGCTCGCGTATCAACCATCACGGCGTACCAGAGTATTAACGTTTTTATATCATCGTTTTTTCTAAAACGGGAACTATTATCATAATCGCCATCAGCACCTTCGTCATCATTTTTGTTTCTCTATCGACCGTAGTTATTATCAAGTCAAAAGCGAGGGCTCCACACACAGCTCTACGCGCGGATTCACTTGCCAACCTGGAATGTTTTCAAGGCATCACAACCGTCCATCAGGTGGGATCACCATCTGGACAAAGCATCAACTATCGGGCAGGCAAACAATGACCGTCCAACAGAACTTGCATTTTTTTATTTTATTTTATTTGGGACCGTTCCTTATTTCCATACATGCGTGGCCTACCTGAAAGTTTAGTGAACTAAGGTTTTTCGCTGGATGATCTAAACGGTGTGCCCCACCTGATAGAAAGGCTGAAATATCGCTGGATAATCTAAACGGTGTGCCCCACCTGATAGAAACATTGAATATATACACGCGCTCGGTCCGCGCATGTAGATGCAAGTGTGTACGGGCAAGTTGATGTGGAAGTAGAAAACTCAGTCAAAAAAAGATGTGGCGAACCTGTACTTGAAGAGGTGTTGAGTATCGAGAGAGCGGATTAGGTAAGACCCTGGGCTTACCTAAGACGGTGCTGCCCTTAATGTGGGGCCTAACTTGATATATTTATCTGTATCCACACCGTCCATACGTTTTTAAAGATTATTTTAGGGTATTACATAAAAAATGAAACACATCCAATTAGCAGATGGATTATTCCATCGAAAATAGTGGTGATTGGCAATTAATGGGCCACAAGTTTTGGATCAAGATGATATTTATTTTTCTCCCCTAAGAAGTTTTTAATGGTTGGTTGTTCATGATCAATACTACTGTTTCCTATGGTATGGTCCACTTCATAATTGGATCCACTTCAGTTTTTTAGTGATATCCTAACATGATCCGTAAAAATGGATGGACGGCGTGGATACAGAGTACATACATCAAGTGGGCCCTACGGTAAGTGCCGTGCCTTCTTGGGTTGGGCCGGGTTCTCACCTAATCCGCTCCCATGTACACGACTGTCGTTTCGAAAACAGGTCGACTATGACCCGACTATGACCCGTCGCCCTCGTGAATCTGGACTGCATTTGGGGGTCCAAATTCGAATGGTCCATGGTAGACAAAACACAACGTAGACGCGATTCCTGCAGCAGCTTTTTAAAAGTGGTCAAAGGTCCATATTCAAAAGCGACACGTTTATTGATTTAATGCTAGAGTTATTCAATAGGAAGCGGAATAGATACTGACGAGGTCAGTAGCCAAATCGGCTACTGAAGTGACGTGATCAAGCTCAGTGAACCCTACCATGACGTATGTGTTGTATTCATACCGTCCATCCATTTAGAGAGATCGTTATATGGCATAAAAAGGAATGAGATGGATCTAAAGTTCAGGTGGACCCACTGCAGAAAACAGTGGGGACAGTTTCAAAATTTCTTAAGGGGCTACAGAAGTTTTCAATCAAGATGATATATATATATATTACACTTCATATATCTCTGTTAACTAATGAATAGGTTGGATTTCAAAAATACATCACGGTGGATCCTATTATAAATGTTTCAGCAGTGAGTATTACTGCTCCGTTTTCTATGGTGGGTCCACTTGAACTTTAGATCTATCTCCTTATTTTTCTCATGCTATAAAATGATCTCTAAAAATGGTTGGACGGCATGGATACAACACACGCATCATGGAGGAGTCCACAGAGATTTGGCTACGGACCTTGTCAGTATCTAATCCGCATCCTATTCAATAGGGGCGGCTTTTCTACCACCACCCATATATAGGGGGCACAGTTCGTGGATGGTCAGGATCGGTCAACCATCTGTGGAAGGCCCAGTTCTTGGATGGTCAGGATCAACAGATAGTACAGCCATGTGTACTGTAGGTTTGCAACTAACGGACCGGAATCGTCTACAACACCCGTTTAACTCGAAGCCAAAACATCCAAGCTCTGTGGGTCCACTGGGTTCTGTATGTAAAAGCTACTCCGCCGATCAGATTGCATGCACAACTCTAGGATATGATAAAGAAAAAAAAAACAAAACAAAACAAAACATTAGGTAGATCCACAACACCATGATCCGTATATTTCATCAAACTCATTAATCAGATGTAACACGTTACGATGAAGTCAAGATACGTAACTCAGACTGATCTAAAACACCCGGGGCACAATACCTGAGATTAGAGGTTTTAGGAAATATTACATTGTTCCTTTAAATATAAGCATGTGTAGGTCGATAAATACCTGTCTCTCTAAGAGAAAACATCAAATTACATAATATCAATGATTTTCATATTTGCATGTTAAAATAATAAATCTTACAGCAAGAATCATAATAGCATACGCAATATAACATGGCAACTATATCAATCTAAATAATCACAACTATCAATTCATCTATCTTAATTATATAACTATATATGAAACACTATGAATGCTGAAAATTGACGCCCATCCACTACAAGAAAACTCACTTTTACCGATGAAAATTTTCGTTGCTAAATCCACTTTTTCCGTACATAAAAAGTTTTACCAACGAAAATTTTCGTCGGTAAAAGCCCATAGGTAAAGGCTTTTACCGACAAAAAAAATTTTCGTCGGCAAAGGTAAGACTTTACTGACGAATTTTTTCGTCGGCAAAAAATAAGTAAAAAACTTTTACCGATGATTTTTCTCGTAGGTAAAAATATTTACAAAACTTTTACCGACGAATTTCTTCGTCGGTAAAAAATAAGTAAAAAACTTTTACCGATGAATTTTTTCGTAGGTAAAAATATTTACAAAACTTTTACAGACGAATTTTTTCATCGGTAAAAAATAAGTAAAAAACTTTTACCAATGATTTGTTTTGTACGTAAAAATATTTCACGATACTTTTACTTACGAAAAGTTTCGTAGGTAAAAATATTTACAAAACTTTTATTGACAATTTTTTTCGTAGGTAAAAATATTTCATGATACTTTATTCCTAATCCACCAATTCCGGGATCTTTTGCAGCGAAGGCCTGTCATCGAATTCTTCAAACCTGGGGTATGCCGATCTTAAATGAAACTAAACCTTAAAAAAAGTGCTTATTTCAGCATTTAAGACATGTTCACATTTACTTAAGTCTGGTTAAGTCTGATCATATCTTACGTCATAGTGGGGAGAATGGCTGTCTTCTGAAGAAAGAATTCTGCTGCTGCTTATTTGGTTAATTGTTGAGTACTCTATGCATGTTACCCTTGCGGCATATATGTTTGGAACAGATTCCATTTTGAGAGATTTGAAAAAGCACTATCTCGTTGAAAGGTTCTATACATCTGCTTTCTTTTTGTTCCACTTCTTGCTCTAAAAATGAAGAAAGACTTGTCGGAAATCGCCGGTTGGGTTGGTCCGATCAAGAAAGGCATGGGAGTTTTGTAAATATTTTTACCTATAAAAGGCATCGTAGGTAAAAATATTTACAAAACGTTTTCATACAAAAAGTTTCATAGGTAAAAACGTGGATGAGACTTTTACCTACGAAAATTTTCGTAGGTAAAAAATGTGGATGAGACTTTTACCTGCAAAATATTTCATAGGTAAAAGTCTTTTTTTTTTTTTTTTTTTTTTTTTTTCAATATTCTAACACAAAATTCCTGATATACACCTGTCACAATATATTTCATTATATTCTTCCTAGTATACACCTGTTATATAATATATTTCATCATATTCACATTCACATCCATCTAAACCCAAACTACATAAATCCATCCAAACATAAACTACATCCATCCAAATAGAAATAATCTTATTCACATCACATTCATCCACGCATAAATACATATAAGTTTAACATCATAAATAAAATACAAAAAATTATTCATAGCCTATTTCCTGGTGGGGCTCATAAAATTCAGTGCGGTGAAAACATCGCCGACTGTGCATACACACATAGGTCCTTACTCATGCCTTCATGGTAAATTCAAAATAGTTTCAATACAAGGTCACAAGTTCAAGTACCTATTGTGGCTATAAGCGACTCTGGTGTGTGAGTGTGTGTTAAAAGAAAAAGAAAGAAAGAAAATGCTGATTTATCTTTTTGGGTTGAGCCTAATGGTACTTGGTGATTTCTCATCAGGCAGAAATTATTATTAGTTGCTTTTAGAAAGGTGAGATTAAGCCATTTATAATTATATTAACATGATAAAATGTTGTACATGAGCAGACACCACAAAATAAACAATCCTATGGAAAAAAATAAATGAAAAGAGAGAGAACATATGAGAAGTGATCCTTATCTCCTTTGATAGATTCAAGCTTCATGTGCCCTACCCAATTTCCTATAAGGAGAAGTTATATGGGTCTTAGAATAATGTTGGTGACAAATCCACCTTGTCTATTAATATTATCATATTGTGTTGGGACATGACTCTAAAAATGAGATAAATTCAAATCTCAAATAATCTATGCTATAAGAGATAGTAGAGATGGAAATAGATGCATTGTGATGCTTGAGTTCGAGTATGCTTACCAACAAAGCAAGATTTTCTTATTTATTACTATGTGATTGGGCTACATTATTACATCAATCGGGTTCGGGTTCAGGACCGAGTTTAAGTTTGGGTTTTCAAGTTTAAGTTTAGGTTTAGGTTAGGGAGTTGAGATTAAGATTAGGTGTAGATTTAAGTTTAGTAATTTGAGAATACATTTAGGTTATAGGTTTAGGTTAAGGTTAGGTTATAGGTTATAAGTTTAGGTTATAGGTTATAGGTTAAGGTTTAGGTTAAGGTTATAAGTTTAGGTTTAGGTTAAGGTTTAAGTTTAGGTTATAGGTTTAGGTTAAGGTTTAGGTTTAGGTTATAGGTTATATATAGCTTTAGGGAATTGAGAATAGGTTAAGGTTTAGGTTTAGGAAATCGGGTTCGGGTTTGGGATTGGGTTTGAGTTTGGGTTTTCAAGTTTAGGTTTAAGTTTAGGTTAGGGAGTTGAGATTAGGATTAGGTATAGGTTTATGTTTAGGGATTTGAGAATACATTTAGGGCCTGTTTGGCCGGGCAGACTGGATGGGATTAGGTTGTATTGGAAGGGATTGGAAGGAGCAATCCCGGGATTGGCCGGGCGTGCCAAACAGGCACGTTGAACTCCTAGATGGATTGGAGCAGTCCCATGGGATTGCCAGCAATCCACTGACATCACCATCATTACCTTGAAATCCACCCAATCCATCCTAATCCCATCTATTTTGCCTGGGGCATGTTTGGGTGGATGGGATTAGAAGGGATTGGCCGGGCATAATCCCGGGATTGGCCAGGTGGGCCAACACATACTCAGTGATAGATTCCTAGATATAGCAATCCCATGGGATTGCCAGCAATCTACTGACGCAGCCATCATTACCTGTCATCCACCCTAATACAATCTAATCCCATGGGATGGGCCCGTCCAAACACGCCCTTAGGTTATAGGTTTAGGTTTAGGTTTAGGTTATAGGTTTAGGTTTAGGTTTAGGTTATAAGTGTAGGTTATAGGTTTAGGTTATAAGTGTATATTATAGGTTTAGGTTTAGGTTAGGTTATAGGTTAAGGTTTAAGGAATTTAGTTTAGGTTATAGGATATAGGTTTAGGTTATAGGTTATACGTTATAGGTTAAGGTTTAGGTTTAGGTTAAAGTTTAGGTTTAGGTTATAGGTTTTGGGATTTGAGAATAGGTTTAGGTTTAGGTTAAAGTTTAGGTTTAGGTTATAGGTTTTGAGATTTGAGAATAGGTTTAGGTTATAAGTATAGGTTTAGGTTAATGTTGTAGGTTTTAAGTTTATATTAATGTTGTAGGTTATAGGTTTAGGTTTAGAAATTTGAGAATACATTTACGTTTTAAGTTTAGGTTTAGGTTTTACATTTAGGTTAAGGTTACGGGTTTAGGTTTAGGTTATAAGTGTAGGTTACAGGTTTAGGTTTATGTTAGGTTACAGGTTAAGGTTTAGGGAATTGAGTTACTTGATGTAAAATATGTGATTTTGGGGTAAAACGAGCTACTTTAGCCAACTAATCCAGCTATGCCGGGTTACGATGTCCAGAATTGCGAAAACCCCCTGGATTGACGGTCGTTTCCCTACTTTAATTTTGTTTTTACTATAAATAGTAAGTTTTAGTTTGATTATAACTCTTCATCCGATGGGCTTCAGGAGTTGCGCCCAACATGAAAAGAGCTTAGAATAATTAGGAGAACGGTTTGGTGAAGCCAAATAGGACACTTACTATTTTTGGCCGAAAACCTTGCGCACTAATAGACATCACGACCGTCTATAAATAGTAAGTTTACTATTTATAGTAAGTTGGGGCGGAGAGATGGAGAGAGAGTCGGGGCAGGGAGAGATATATGGAGATACTGTTGTTACAATGTTGGAGAACACAATCGCACCCTAAAGAATGGGAACATGTAAAACACGTCGCACCTTGATGCCTTATTCTTAATTCAAATGAACCATTGAAATCAATTACCTTAATTGGATTGACTCTATCATGTGATGCATTGTCCTGCATCCTATTATGTCTACTCGGCTGGTGAACATCAACGCCACAGGATGCCAACTCTGAAGCAGGTGTTGTCCCCTAATACTCAAAATTGTGGCATGTAAAGTAAATTCTAGCCATATTCAAACCTCTAGGAGCATACAAATCCCAATAGAGTGGTGCCTGAGAAGCCAAGTTTACTTATTAGAGAGGGGAAAAAAACATCAGAAATTATTTATGAAAAAAGGAACTAGTGAAATTCTAACTGTTGCCAGTGCAAACAACAAACGCTGTCTGCCAGTCATGGCAACAGATTATATCTGGTTTCTTGCTAGCTCGAAGAAGCAATTCAAGTGTTGCACGACTAAAGAACGAAAAACGCTTGAAATCATCATTCTCTCCATAAAACTGTCCTCTCCAAAAGAATTTAGCCGGATGATGAGGCTCAATGAAATAGACAGGAAGACATGTTAACAATTCTAATCAACATGAATCATAACATCATTCGCAAATGGAAGCTAAGAATTAATGAGGAACTATCGCTGACCTTCGACTGTTCCAACCCAAATTTTATTTCCGAATATCTTATCAGCTGTTGGAAATGAATCTGTTTCTAGAAGACGAAGACAGCGAAGAACATGGAATCAAAAAGCTAATGATTCGCCAATTTGGTCCCTTGCAAAGGCATAAGTAAAAGCATACTGATGAAATTCTAAAGACAAGATGACAATATATTCTATATGAAAAGTAAAGCAGGCCTACATTTTTAGAGGGAATGCTGCAAACCTAAAATAAATTTCGGTCCTTTATATCTGGCCATAGCTCCTTCAAGAAAACAATCATCATGCATACTTGGTCTTGATACCTGTCCAAAGATAAAATAAGTAGGATAAGAAGAAGAAGTGAATGATTTGAGTCGTAGTTCATCTATTTTAGAGTGAAGCATTCCTTTATAAATGAATAGGAAAGCTGAACAAGGAAAATCATGGAGCATGCAAGAGGTAAAGACAAAGGCTGCAAAAGGCTCATGGATATTTCCTAAGCCGACATTCAAGTTAAAGTATTAAGAGAAGAAATTCAAAGGTTTTATAACAATGTTTTGACAGAATAATAAAACTATTAGGCTACAAGTTGAGCCCATAGACAATTACATGAGCAGAGAAATCATATTACCCCATATCTGCATAGTTCCATGTTATTTCATCCTTGCGATAGATAGTTCTTCGAAAATCTTATTTCTTCAGTATTCAAATTGGGTTCAAAGGTGACTATTACATGATTTGATTGATGTACCATGGTTCACGCTGTTTCCAGTTCCAGCACACTACCGAAGAACATTTTTTTTAGTGCACATAGGCAGGAGGATCTTCAAGTGCTTGGGTTTCATCTCTTTCATTGTTTCACTGTTTACCATAGTAATGCATGCCAAGAATATTTTACTGACATCTATAAGCTAAGAAGATATCAATTTAAAAAGTTCTAAAACATGAGATGGAGGATACAAGACTTGAAGGCACACAAGAGGGTTTGTCTGTAACAATCATAACTATGACCCAAAAAAAAAAAAAAAAAACACAACACGAGCTGTCAGTATATTAAAGGGAAGACTCAAAATGCATGAGTTACCTAATGAAAGAAGATGCTCTACCTTCTAAAAGCTAAAACCAGGCCATATTTGATGTTTTCTACAGATTCGGAAAACTTTTCAGCGCTACCTTCTGAGAAAGTAATGTTGAAGGCAAGCTCATATGGCTCTTCTGGATATAGACTGCTCCAGCTATGTTTAACAATATGCAACAGCAAAACTAAGGTACATACATGAATATTTCGAGATAGTGAGGTAAAAAGATTAGTCCTGTTTTTGGTGAATTTGGTGTGATAAGAACAAATAACAGAGAGAATTCAGATCAGATGCCATAGCTAGTTACTATTTGTGATATGGGTGTTGAGAATTTTGATGGTTGGGATTTAACTTACAAAGAGATTTGTATAGACTTCATTGCTGATGCTCCTGTCCTCAGAGCATCTACAGTTTCTATTGTTGCCTTTGCACCTTCAAGCATAATCATCTACATACAGGATGGGTATAAACATTGTTTCTGGCACAGAAGAAGCCCTTCATTGAGATTATGACATGCACCAATATGATTGCATTATCAGTAGTAGACATAAGAAGATGAGGAAGAAGAAATTAACAAAATAAATAAATAAATGAAAATTCAAGGAAAAAAGAAACAACACAATTGCTATTTTCGGAGAGTGCATAAAAAGTATTTATAAACAACATCTGCATATATAAACATGCATTATAGATTAGCAAATACTTATACCCACCAGTGAATAACCAACAAAAAGGTAACCTGTGTAGCACTCCATGATCAATGACAATGAGCTCCTTTCATGCAATCGATACAGAAACTATGTAAAGAACAAAACAAAGAAATTCAAGTAAGCTAAGGTCAGCAAAGAACAAAACTGATACAGGAAACTATGTAAAGAACAAAACAGACAAAACATGTTCAAGGTCTGCAAGATCTGGGAATCTACCTCATGAAAGCAGGAAAGAGATTTTTTCCTATACATGTTTTGACGATTTCTAAACATTCACCATCTTCTAAATCACATTAAGTTGACGATTTCTTCTACTAAAGCAAAAAAAAAAAAAAAAAAGAAAAGAAAAAAAGAAAAAGAAAAAGGGGCCGATTTTTTCAATCCCCCTCAATCTGAATACAACTTCAAAATCATCTCGAGATACTCCAAATCTCTCGAAATAAAAATAGAAAATTAAAAAATAAAATAAAAAATTGCTTCTAATAAAGGAATATATATATATATATATATATATATATATATATATATATATATATATATATATATATTTTTTTTCCAATCCTCCTACGACTTCAAATCATCTCGAGAAACTCCAAAACTCAAATAAACTTCCTAAACCGCAATGGGAATAAAAATTGAAGTATCGGTTTCTCAACAAAACCCGAAAGGAGATAGAATTTCACAAATGTTGCCAAATACCGAAGGCATTATCTCTCTCTCTCTCTCTCTCTCTCTCTCTCTCTCTCTCTCTCTCTCTCTCTCTCTCTCTCTTCAATTTCTCTGTTTTTCCTCCTAATCCAAGAACTACACCAAAAAAGATTTTTATAATTAAAGAAAATTGAATAAATAAATAAATTAATATTCAAAAGATCTAAATCATCAAACGACAAAAAAAAGCAGATAAGTAAAAATAAAAATCCCATGAAACAATCTTGACATCAAAATGCAGCTCCAGAAACCCTCAATATTCATTGGATCGCACATGCAACTCAAAAACCGTTACAAACATAATGGAGTTCGATGAAACCCTAGCCTTACAATGCATGAGGATGAGATTGAAAGGTCAACCCTAAATCGATAAAATGGGGAATTAGGAATTAGAAGAAACCTTAGATCCGATGCGAGCGTGAGAACCAAACAGGTTTGCCATTGTAAACATCATGAGCTCGTTGAGATCTATGAATCTAAAGGCGGGAGCTCTCTCCTCCAGCATTTAAATTGAGAGAGAGAGGTCATTGTCGTTTTCGGAGAGAGAGAGAGAGAGAGAGAGAGAGAGAGAGAATGGGGGGGAGGCGTAGAGAGAAAGAAGCCCTCGGTTTTGGGAGAGGAGGGAATAGAGGAGAGAGAGAGAGAGAGAGAGAGAGAGAGAGAGAGGGTAGGTTATTTTTTTTTGGGTTATTTACTACAACAGTTGTGGGTGGCTGGTTTTGTTACGTTGGCAAATGTTACTCCGATGGATTTTTGGGACACTCGTTTCTTTCAACCGCGGTTGGCCACATGAACCGCCCGGCTATACATGTTGACCACGTCGAATATGAGTCGACAGGCCTTGAATGTCCTGACAAATAATATCCTAGCAGCCAGCAATATCTCACCTAATCTTTTCCCCACCGGCACAAGGTGTGCCCACCTCTAAAACTAGAATGCTTGTGTGATGTTTTTTCACAAGCTTCAAATGGGCCTCACCAAAATTCAATCCTTGCGTGATAACGGGCCAGTGGATTAGGTGCGGAATCAGCTTCACCCAACAAGGTTGATGAGGTCACAAAAACCTGGTTAAAGGGAAAAGAAATATCAGATTGATCCAAAACTTTTGTGGCCCGTGAAATACTTTTAATGGTCAAATCACTATTGTTTTCAATGGTATGGTCCACCTGAGATTTTGATCTGCTTTATTTCTGAGCTAATATCCTTTAATAATCTGACAACACTGATGGACGGCGTGGATATACTATACATATATTAGAAAGGGTCCTACAGTTAGGTCAGCACCATCGTGTTACGACCGGAGCTGCAACTAATTGCTATCAATACCTGTCGCGTCTCCCACGACGTGTAAGTTTACAAATTCAGAGCTCATTTAAGATTAGATTGGAAATAATTGTGGTGATCCTGGGTCAACATCTTTCCAGAAGTTTTGTGACAAGCCTGGAAATAATTGTGGTGATCCTGGGTCTGCATCTTTCCAGAAGTTTTGTGACAAGCCTGGAAAAGGAAAGACAATCCAAATACAGAGCTCAAGCAGGTAACATTCCAAGAAACAGTGGACCGCTATTGGTCATGACCGTTCAACTTTTTCTTTCCATTGAACTTATGTGTGCATTAGATCACCCTTGATCTTGGACCCACGCCATAAAATGAGATGTGAAAAATGATGAATGGGTCAGATTTATCACAAGCCTCGTGAAAGTGGGACCCACCAAGATTAACGGCTGCATCACAACTTAGGCCTCTACATCTCCAGGACTGTCATATTAAATTGGAGATGGTTACATTGATGGTGGGGCCCACCGTATCTTTCAGAGAAATCCAATCCGTCCACAAGTTTGGCCAAGTTGTTTTATCATAATACCGAAAGAAGTGAGCTACAATCTACGATACTCGCCTCGATCCCATGCAGCAAAGCCGTCAGCAGCCCGCGTCCTCAACCACGCTGCGCTCAATCCACCTACCCAATGCTCATCTGCTGCTGCACAGAGCATCCCATCTGCCAGGTCGGCTTCCCAATCAAGTAGGGACCACGTATTCTACCCTCAGAGCCCAACCGCTTCCATGGCTTTCAACGAGGAGACTCTGGACCACCTGACAGGTCGGCTTCCCAATCAAGTAAGGACCACGTAGTCTACCCTAAGAGCCCAACCGCTTCCACGGCTTTCAATGAGGGGACTCAGGATTTTTATTTTTATTTTTATTTTATTTATTTATTATTATTATTTTTTTTTTTACGCACACACACCCCACACACTCACGCCACACGCACACACACCCCACACATGCATGCCGTGGGATTTCACCACCATGGGTACTCGAACCCTTGACCCGGTGTTGAAACTCCAAGGAGTCTACCACCCGGGTATGAGTAAGGACCCGCGACAATGGTCTGGTCATATTTCCACAGGATCTTTGACACTCCGATCATCCCAAACCAGGCTATTCATCAGAAAATCGGGTATTGGTTGTCCAGGGCCTCTACCTCCTCTCGCATTAAGGGGCTGTTGGGGCTGGTCCCTGCACTAATTTCTTAGGAATTGTGGCTAAGCCGTAACGCCTCGCGGTTTGAAGGAGTCACAATGTCCAGGCCCAAGATCATTACTCGGGTCACCAGTTAGTTGCAGGAAATTGGCAACTGGTTGCCTAACAACGATCATAAGTCCCTCATAACCGAAGCCACTCTTCAGGCCCTTCATCTGGGTAATGGCTCCGACAGTTCAACTGCCTCTCCTTCTATAGTTAAATGGGAGAGACCTCCTCTGGGCTGGATAAAGCTTAAAGTAGATGGTTCTTCTCGTAGTAACCCAGGTGAAAGCGGAAGTCGAGGAGTAGCAAGGGACTCTCAGGATAAGGTTATATTCGCCTTCCATAGGAACTACGGTCATGCCTCAAACACGACTACAGAGGCCTAGGCAATGCTTGACGGGATTACTCTCCGCAGTAAATTGGGCCTGACCAGAAACGTTGTTGAATCAGATTCCAAGCAGGTGGTCGATGCTGCAGCGGACCCAACCGCTCACTGCCCTTGGAGTATCTGGTACAGACTGGGAGCCATTCATCACTTTAGTCTCCGCCTTAATCTCTGCTTCAGGCACATCTTTCATGAGGAAAATGCAGTGGCTGACGAACTGGCCAGGCTGGCAAGTGAGGGATGTGCCAACTCCCTCTTCCTCTCCCATTCGGAAATGCTGACTTGCATTAGGGGTCTTTTGGTTCTTGACAAAGTTGGGCTAGGTTACTAGAGATCCTGACAGCCGAGCTTTTGTTGTAGCCTGGCCCTCTCTGTTCCGCCCTTCGTTCTTTGTTTATAGTGGTGTGAGTGCGTTTGCATATGATAGGCAGAGCTCCTTTCCTTTTTGTTGGAACCTGCCCGAAGGGTTGTACATCTGGTCTATTTTGATTTAATAAATTAGGTGGTGTGTGCCCACCTTTAACAAAAAAGAAAAAAAAAAAAAGAAAAAAAAAGGAGCTACAATCTAAGAATCAGTGCACCCTTAAAGGCCACCGTTTGATTTTTTTTTGGGCTGTGGGAGCCATCTGTAAATTGTGTTAGCCGGACTCGACTCTATAGTAACCCTTCTAATACCAAGCAAGGTACTGGTCAGTAACTACTCGAAGCTCAATGGACCCACGATGATGTACTTATTTTTATCTATCCATCAATCTATTTCGTCGATCATTTTAAAACTTCATCCCAAAAATTAGGCTGTTCCATAGCTCAAGTGAACTACACCATTGGAAATAGTAGAGATTGAATGCCTACCATTGAAAATTCCTGTGGGCCATAGAAGTTTTGGATCAAACTGATTGTTATGTTTTCCGTTTATCTAGATTTATATGATTTTATGAATATGATGGACGGCAAATAAACATAGTTGATTTACGAAAGTTTCCACGGTGGCTATCATTATCCCCCCTGCTTCTTTTGATGTAGTCCACTTGAACTTTGTATCTGCTCATTTTTGGGCTCATAGCCTAAAATGAGCTCACAACATGAATGGACGGCATGGATAAAACACACATCACTGTGCGGCCATGGAAAGCTGACCAGTAACAGGCTCGGTGGTGGAGGGGTCACCACCGAGTCCGTGTCTATCATCACATTCGTCAAAAGCTTCGCCAAAGTGCCCGAGGCGTCTTTGAAGCAGTTGGGAAAGGTTTTTGAATGATGGGCAATTTTCAAAGGTAGCAAAATAGGTTACCTTCGCCATGTGGGGCATACCTTGATAAATTTTTTGTATGTCCATCTGTCCATCCATTTTTCCATATCATTTTAAGACATGATGAAAAAATTAAGCAGATTCAAATCTCGGGTGGACCAGTCCATTGGAAACAGTGATAAATCACCATTAAAAGAATTTTGTGGGCCTCAAAAGTTTTGGATCAAGCTTATATTTCTCTTCATCCAGCTCTGATTGACCTTATCAATGGGTTAGATGGAAAGGAAACATTATGGTGGGCATTAATATGGGCTCTAATAAGTTTTTAATGGTAGGCGATCAATCACCAATGTTTACTATGGTGTGGTCCACCTCAGATTTGGATCTCCTTAATTTTCAGGACCATGTATAATAGGCTGGAAAACTAATGGATAGCGTGTATATACAACACATCGTTAAGCTGGGCCCCATGGAAATGGTAACACCTAATCGCCCCTGAAAAACAAGGGGCAGTTTTAGATAAATACTTTAACAGCAACAGTTTCTCAGTCCACGGACCAAAACAGAGGTTGCGTATGGAAAAAAAATCTTAAAAGAAAAAGTTTGTAGTCCAAATCCAAAGGGGAAAAACGAAATGTTTGATAATTAGTCTTGCCGGTGCAAATTTTTAGTTATGCTCTATCCATGGTTGAGTCCGCAATTTGGCGTGTGCGTGTAAGATTAACACGGGAGTATTGCCAATATATGAGAGAGAGAGAGAGAGAGAGAGAGAGAGAGAGAGAGAGAGAGAGAGAGAGAGAGAGAGCATCTTCTAATATATAAATAGCAAGCATTATCCATACCAAAATAGCTGTTACAAGTTAAGCAAGATAAATAAATAGTAATTTGAGAGAGAGAGAGAGAGAGAGAGAGAGAGAGAGAGAGAGAGAGAGAGCATGCATGGCCATCCATCTTCTAGTCCAGAGAGTAGCAAGACTTCTTGAAGCTGTCCAAGTTGTGCTCGAACAAGGGCACAATGGCATCTATGCTCCCATCTCCTATAAAGGAAGGGAGGAGAAACAGCATTCCTTCCACAGGGAAGTAAGAAGGCATGAAAAGGAAAGGACTTCCCCCTCCAAAATCAAGTTCATAGAATGGAAACC
The DNA here is from genome assembly GCA_030180095.1 of Magnolia changhungtana. Lineage (NCBI taxonomy): Eukaryota > Viridiplantae > Streptophyta > Magnoliopsida > Magnoliales > Magnoliaceae > Magnolia > Magnolia changhungtana. Next base: position 36,579 of record JASAUF010000441.1, on the reverse strand, counting down.
TCAGCCAACTATCAACCTCCATGTTGGGACTCAGAACTGACTTGCTCATGTTGGCTGTGGGCACAAGATCTTTCGTCTCCTCCTCTGAGCTTGCAAAGTCGATGAACGACTTGAAATAGCTGTCATTAACCTTTGTTACCGAATCATGTATGAGCATGGCAGCATGGTGCAATGGCTCTTGCAAGAGCTCTCTCACCCCAGCTCGTGGGAACGCCCATAGCACCAGATTCCCAAAGTACTCGTTGGACACACGGGGGATCAATCTCGACCGCCCATTCACTGAAATCCTCACCTCAGTCATTTCATAATCATTCAACCCACGGGCCTTTGTTATCGTTCTCCACAGGTGAGCAAGCAGGCTCTCGAAGGTGCTGTATGCGTATGGCTTGTCGTGTGCTGAAGAAGCCTTCACCTTGAGATTGGACAGAAAGTCCCGCGTAAAGTGAGCCTTATGCACAATAACATTCTCGTCCTTGCCACCTTCTAACAAAGGTTCAAAGATTGGAAGCTGAAGCTTGTCATTGAGTCTTTTGGTCATGAATTCCACCCCTCTATGCTCGAATTCAAACACAGGTGGATCTCGAGGTGTGAAGATAGCACGATCATGCAGTGGAAGTGGGTCCATCTTTAGGCCTCGAGCCGCGCGGCCCCATGCAATCAAGAAATTGCTAGTTGACTGTCCATCAGCCACAAGGTGGTGGGCCGTGAACCCCAACACCATAGACCCACAAGTGAACCTTGTGAGCTGAACTTGCACCAATTCTTCCACACCATTTAGGCTTGGATGAAGGCTCAACAATGTCGAAGATGGCTTAAACGGCATGACCTCTTCAAGAGTGCAATCAACCGTTGCCTCAATGAACCTTACACCTTCATCGTTGAGGGAAATGACATGGTGGCCTTCGTCATCTCTATCCAACCTATATTGGAAATAAATCAGTGACGGACAGTAGAAGGAAAAAAATGAAGATAGTGACTTTCCTACTATTATTTCTCTTATATTGCAGGTGGACTTATGGAACATGCAATTGCCATGCAATATTTTTAGGTCCATTCGAACTACTAACACACAGAAATCGCATGGTAAACATATAAAACCTAAAATTCTTGAACTCAAAAACATAATTTCCAAATCATGGGCGATCATGAATTAAGTAACAAAATTAATTATTAAAAAGAAAAAAGAAAAAAAATATATATATTTCAACAACCTTCCCGCCCATTCTCTATACTCTGCGAGCACCGTACGAAGACCTTGCTCAACCACTGCATTGGGTGTCATCAGAGGCTTGAATACGTAGATAACAGCCATATGGGTGTTAAATGTTACAGTATCGAAGACACTGAGACGAATGTGCCCAGTAGTCGGTGGAGGATTGCCTTCGTAACATGGCTTTACAAGCCTCGAGCTTTGCCTATGCACCTTCATGGCTATGGATTTCTTTGGTCTAAGAGATTGGACACTGGCCAACGATTTCAAGTGATCAGAAAGCTAAGTATGGATTCTTATATACTGAATGCTGAGGCACCAATAAAGGAGAAATGGGGTTTATGCTGGAATATGCCTCGTCTTATGTAGAAAAAAAAAAAAAAAGGGCTTACACAAATAGACAATTACGGTTTTGAAAGTCTCTCTCTGCCAACCAATATTGTGTAGACCCAATTTTTTATTTTTATTTTTATTTTAAAGAAACAGGTGGAGATCCCCACTTGGAATATATTAACAAAAGAGACTTTACAGCCTAGTAATTCAGGTGGGCTCCACAAAAGAATTCAGGCCTCACCTATCATATGGATGGAAAAAAAAAACCGTTCAATTCACCTTGCCCACAGCTGGCTCTACCGACAAACCCGACAATCAGCCATTGAAATCGTCACCACAGGTAGCAGCCCCAACAAGCACACAACCATGACTTTAACTGCAGAATCAGCCGACGTGAGAAGCGGATAGCCAACCGCCTATAAGCACTCAAAGCGCCACCTTAGTAGCACATTCCCCAACATACTACAGCAGTACTCTAAGCGCCTGTAGACCCAAATCTTACTCGCTAATGATAAAACTAAGGCTTTTATTATTATTATTATTATTATTATTATTATTATTATTATGGTATTGGTGTTGTTATTAAGGGTGATTATTTGTTACTCCAGCGAGGGCGATGATTGCTACACATGCACTCAGTAATTGTAGTGATTCTACACATAGTATATATTAGCTCATATTACACCCTACAAATTGTGGTACTTATCATGAACAGGTCATCTTCAAAATCAACTTGATTCAGGGAAAACCTCCTTTTCCTTTTGTCTGAAGGATCTTTCTATTCTGTTCAGTCTGTGTGTTGGCAGGGCAGGCTCTTCCTCTGGTCCGGCCAGTTTGTGCTGCGGTGGTTTGCTTTGGTGTAGTGGTTAATGTTGGTTGCTCTTGCCCCCTATGTGGAAATGGTGAGGTCCAGTCCTGCATTTAGGGGAGTCGCGGTTTGGAGAATTTTCCCCAGATCCTGTTTCTGGTTTTTCTTGTTTTGCTTTAAAAAAAAAAAAAAAAAAAGCTGGGAGGCTGCTGTAGTTGGGCTGCCTTTGGCCTCTAGTTTGTTTTCTGTATGGCCTTGTGTTAGCCGTCCCATATGATAGGCAGGCCCGGATCCTTTTTTGTTTTGAGCCTGCCCAAAGGACTGTAATTTTCGTTTGCTTCACCAATAAAGTCCAGTTTTTGGTCTTATCTTCTTATATAAAACCAGGCTGGATAACATTCGGCCAGCCTAACCTGCCTCAGTCCTCTCTTTCTGTTGTGTTTCCGTTTATGATAGGAGGGGCCTTCAGGGGTCCTTCCCGAATCAATCTGTACAACATTTTGAGATGATATATATATATATATATATATATATATATATATATATATATATATATATATATATATATATATATATATATATATATATATATGATTCAGTGTATCCCAAACTTTGATTTGTTTACATTTTCTTATTGAAATGGGACACCGATTATTTTCCATTTTGTCCATTCAACTATTGTCCAACATTCATCCGTTTAGGCAATCAAATCCACGTAACTGTTCATTTATGATACATCTAGATTGGCTCTTACGATTTGGACGGTTTAGCTTGAGTTGCATGCTGCGACTTGTACTATTTTCGGGGGCTTGCGTATCAGCCATCATCGCCTATCTGAGTATTAAAGTTTTTTTTTTTTTAATGGGATCTATTATCATAATCACCATCAGCACCTCCGTCATCATTTTTGTTTCTTTATCGACCGTAGTTATTATCAAGCCAAAAGCGACGACTCCACACACACCTCTACGCGCGGATTCACTTGCCAACCTGGAATGTTTTCAAGACATCACAACCGTCCATCAGGTGAGATCACCATGTAGATTATTTGGACAAAGCGTCAGCTATCGGGCAGGCAAACAATGACCGTCCAACAGAACTTGCATGTTTTTATTTTACTTTATTTGGGACCGTTCCTGATTCCCTTACATGCGTGGCTTACCTGAAAGTTTAGTGGATTAAGGTTTTTCTCTGGATGATCTAAACGGTGTGACCCACCTGATAGAAAGGCTGAATATCGCTGGATAATATAAACGGTGTGGCCCACCTGATAGAAAGATTGAATATATACACCCGCTCTGTCCTCGTGTAGATGCACGTGTGTAGCGGCCGGTAGGCGTTGGAGTAGAAAACCACGTCAAAAAAGACGTGGCGAAACTGTACTGGAAGAGGGTTGAGTATCGAGAGCGGATTACGTAAGACCCCGGACGCACCTAATACGGTTCGGCCCTTACTGTGGGGCCTAACTTGATATATTTATTCTGTATCCACGCCGTCCATACGTTGTAACAGATCATTTTAGTCTATTACTTCAAAAATGAAATAGATCCAATTAGCAGATGGACCATACCATTAAAATTAGTGGTGATTGATTATTAATGGGTCAAAAAAGTTGTGGATCAAAATTATATTTATTTTTATCCCTTCATCTAGGTGTATGTGATCTTATCAACAGATTAGATGGAAAATAAAAACTAAGAAACATTAAGGTATGCGCTAAGAAGTTCTTAATGGTAGGGTGTTCAATCACAACTCTTTCCTATGGTATAGTCCACATGATAATTGGATCTACTTCATTGTTTTGGTTTATGTACTAAAATGGTCTGTGAAAACGGATGGACGGAGTGGATACATAATACATGCATCAAGGTGGGCCCCACCGTAGGTGCCGCACCGTATTTGGTTAGGCCGAATTCTCGCCTGAATAACCTTATCCGCTCCCTTGTATACGTCTTTTTACAAATCATGGAGAAAATTGGAAGAATGAAGAGGTCGACTCTGACCAGTCGCCGCAGCCGGTGTGTTTGTATTATTGCTGAATCTGGACAGTGCATTTAAGGGCCTAAAACAAGTGGTCCGGCTGCAGCAGCTTCGTAAAAAGGTCAAAGGTCCAGATTCAAAAGCGACAACTGTACTGAACAATACTAGAGTTATTCAATATGGGCGGCTTTTCTACGGGAACGGATTGGCTACTCCCGCTGACACCAGCCAATGGCTGATAGTCGGTGCTATGTGGGCCACTCCATGATGTATGTGTTTCATCCATGCGATCCATCTGTTTTTACAGATCATTTTACGTTATAATTCCAAAATTTATGTATATCCAAATCTCAAGTGGACCACATTACAGGAAACAGTGTTGAATGAGGGTCGACCATTAAAAACATTTTGGGGGCTATAAAAGTTTTGGATCAAGCTGATATTTGTTTTTTCCCTTCATCTGGGCCTGTATGATCTAATCAACAGATTGGATGTCAAATAAAAAATTATAGTGGGCCATAGGAGGATTTTAATGGTTGATATCCAATCACTATTGTTTTCATGTGGTGTGGTGCACCTGAGATTTATATCCCTCTCATTTTTGAAATAAAGCAATAAAATGATCTTTAAAAATGGATGAACGGAATGGATGAAACACATACATCATGGGTGGCCCACAGAGCACCGAACACCAGCCACGGAGCTGGTGTCAGGGGGAGTAGCCAATCCGTTTCCCTTTTCTACCACCTCCCATATAGGGGGCCCAGTTCGTGGATGGTCAGGATCGGTCAATCATCTGTGGAAGGCTCAGTTCTTGGATGGTCAGGATCAACTAACAGTACAGCCACGTATACTGTAGGTTGGCAACTAATGGACCGGAATCCTCTACAGCACCTGTTTAACTCAGAGCCAATACATCAAAGCTCTGTGGGTCCACCGTGTTGTGTATGCGAAAGCCACTCCGCCGATCAGATTGTATACACAATTTCAGTTATGATTTTTTTTTTTTTTTAAAAAAAAAAAAAAAAGCCAGATCCACAACACCATGATCTGTATATTTCATCAAACTCATCGATCAGATCTAACACGCTACGATGAAGTGAAGATGCAAAACTCAGACTGATCCAAAACCCCCAGGGGCACCATAAATATAGGAGAGCCTTTTTTTTTTTTTTTTTTTTTTAAATATCTGAATGATGCTTTGTTTGTCAAGTTAAAATAAGATTTCCCACCTGATGGACATAATTGATTTATGCGTACAACACGGTAGACTAAATAGAGCTTGGGTGTTTTAGCTGCTGCATGTAGAAAATTTGAGTCCGCAACTAACCATTAATTCGTTATACGGGCCCGTTTGATAGCAGCAAATTTTCCGCCTAATAGCTTGACTGGGTCGGGTCGGTCGTCTTGTCTAGCTAGGCTCTAATGCTGTGCTAGCCTGGCTTGTCAGCTAACACCTATCTGGTATGACAAGAATAAATCTAGTAGTTGTGGTTGAAATCAACTCCCGGCTTATTTTCTCCTTCACAACACTTGGGGATACATCGGGCTACTCAAGCTTAGAGTAAGACTTATTATATATTGGGTCTCTAGAATACAAACTTAGCATAATATAATATAATGCTATTTGGTTATGAGACTCTTCTCAAGGCTATTTGTTTGTAGTAACATCAAATTTGTATAATATAAAAATACATATAAATAGTGAATATCATACTGCATGTACACAAAAGAGATGTCTGTGACATTGATATGTCGATGCTAATCTCCTAAACCTAGATGTCTTTCCTTGATATATCTCAATACTGAAAATTATTAATTTAAGATAGCTTGACGTTTAATCCTCTGGTTAGTGTCGAGTAAGATGTATACCATTCACACAATTCTAGTTGTTGTATAGCCCCCTCTATCCAGTATATAGATTTTTTTTATTTATTTTTTTTATTTTTTTTTTATTATTTTAAATAAGGATAATAGAAGAGGATATAGTGGATATCCGCTCTCTCAAACTTTCTCCCATTTTCCTCACACTTTCATGTCCCATGGGTGGGGACATTCAGGGCTACATTGTTGAGGGTCAAATATTGCATATCAGACCCTAGTTACTGCTTGGATTTACGAATATAATGTTGTTTAAAGGCCAACTTAATCGTGTTTATGCTGCAGATTGAATTTAGGAGCTTCGATTGTAAAAGAACACTAAAAGTATGGATTTGACGCTCAGAATTCACCAGAGCAAGGGACGGACCCCGGGGGACTAAGATCAACGGAATTACACGCCAGAGACCCGAGAAAATCGAGAAACTGAAGCTCAAGTGGCCCGAAATTGGTACATAATGCAAAATTGAGGAGTTCCCACCATCTGATCGGCTCTGAATTTCAGATATGGCCTGAGGGCCATAAATTAACCGTACACGTCAAAATTCAGCCCGTGGATCCCCTTAGAAGCGACTCAACAAATAGATCAGCCAATAAAACTCTGATTTAGGGCTCGTATGATATCTGGATGTGCCTTAATTTTGGTATCAACTGTTCGAATGAGGTGAGAAAGTATATGGATGGATTGGATCTTGCAAATACATCAAGATGGGACCCACCTTGCATGTGCGTGGTACAGCCCACGCGCAGGCGCCGTGCACCGAACAAGGGAAGTCGGTCAGCACTGCGCTGACCAACTCATCTCCCTCTCCTTCTCTGTTTCAAACAGCGGACGCACCGCGTCCACCGGTTTTGAGTAGTGGGACCCACCCATCATCCATTTAGATAATCTGAATTGTCCATTGAGTCCAGAGAAAGGTTTTGACCCTCGCCTAGATGTCCGTTTGGTCCCATGCATGTGTACGGACGTAGATCGATGAAAAACGCAGGATGGACGGCTGGGTTAAAATTCAATGGGCCACATCCAACTCGATCCAGAACCATCCATATTTTAATGGTTTTTTCTTATAAATCGAATGGACGGTCTAGATTTCGCAAATATCTTCGCACATGGGTCCCGCCAATCAACAACGCAGAGGCCGCGTGGGCTCTGTTTCGCAACAGAGCCTACGTATGAATGTAGTGGGCCCTCATCGGTCATCACGTGGATAATCAGGACCGCTCATTCGGTCCAGAAGGTGGCCAAGACCTTCGCCTAGGTGGTGAAATTACGAAAGACCCTAGAGATTAGTTTTCAGCCGTTCAAACATCGGACAGACGGTGTAATGAGAAATTCAGCGGGCCGCATCGAATCTAATCCAAAACCAGCCATTCTTAGCTGGTTTTTCGAGAGGAACACGTTGGACAGGGGGGATTTTGCAATAAATACTAAGAAGTGGGCCCCACCAAGAAATCAGCTTAAGGAGCTTCTCCGGCTGCGAAAGGGAGTACGTAACCTCCTACGCACTCCCCACAGACCTTCCCTGCTATAAAAAAGAAAGAGAGAGAGGTGAGAAAAGATTCAGACGGCTGGGAGCTTTGGGAGAGTGGGGAGTTCGGCTAGAACGTGGGTGAAGAGAGAGAGAAAGGGAGTAGAGTTTGTATTTTTCTTTTTGCTTCTGATTTATTTTTTCTAAGAGATTTGAGTCCACCATGTCTATGCGTGGCTAAACCTCTTAGCTAGGGCTAAGAGGTGAAGCTTGTAGCGTGATGGGAGGATTTATACTTGTGCCTTTTATTTAGACTGAATGGATTTTTATTTAATTTTATTAAGGGAATATTTTTAGTCTTTAATGGTCTGTTGTGACTGACATTACAATGGGTCTGCGATGGCTTTGAGCATGTTCTTTTCCTCTTTATTCTTATGATGTCAGGAAGCCCTGTTGTTCACCATTGTCTCCTAGGCATGGTCGGATGACGGTACCCTTTCTTAACCCTCATAGCATGTTGATTGGTTGGTAATTAGTTTAATTTTGTTGTTTGCTTTGCCTCCTGGGCATGGTTTGGTGATAGAATCCATTCTAATTCATATACCTCTCATCTCTTGAAAACTATATCAACGGCAGTTCAGTTTAAATTCCATGATTCTTCAAGCAGGCATAAGATCTCCCTGATCTTTACAAGTGGATCCTTTGAATCCCTAGTGTCTTTCCTCTGAATTCTTTAAGTTTAGATTAATATTTCACTATCATTCCTCAAATCACAATTGGTTTAGATTTCATCTTAGCCTAGTTCTAGATTTGGTTATTTTCAGAGAAGTACAGGTTTCAGTCCTTGCGGATTCGACCTCGGTCTCACCGAGTTTATTACTACATCACAACCCTATACTTGGGGAGTGAACAAGTTTTTGGCACCGTTGCCGGAGACTGACGGCTACGATTTTCTGAAATTAATTGGATTTAGAGTTAGTTTAAGATTAGGATTTTACTAATTTTAATTTTTGATTTTGTTTTCTATTTGATTCATAGAACTAACCTATTTCTTATTCTGTAGGTTGTTAAGATAGAACTTCTAATTTGGTAAACTCTTTCTGATTTTCTAGATTTTTTAACTCTTTAGATTTGGTTTGCTTTAGGAACTTCTTCTATTTAGAAACTAACTTATTTTATTTTGTTTTGCAGGTCTTTAGCTTAGAGACTCCAATTTGGTAATTTCTTTCCAAACCTCTCTTTCTTTCTAGATTCTTATTTTCTTTCTTAGGATTAGGTTTAGGACTTGATTGAGGGCTGTGAGTGTTTCATGCCCAAGTGGGCCCGTGACGACACTCGACATCTCTTGACTGAAGGAGGATTAGTTGAGGGGTTGACTGTCCATCGCAGGACTAGACACCGCTCGAATTCCCCTGAGTTAATTGAGGTTATGGCTGCAAATCAACCTCAAGCACTACCTCAACATATGGATGAGGAAGTACATGATGAGAATGAGGTGCATCAAGCACCCCCGCCTCGTACTTTACGGGATTATTTACAACCGGCGGGGGTGAGTACGCCCTCATGCATGATTTTTCCTGAAAACACAGGACAGATGGACATCAAGCCAGGAGTTATCCAACTCCTTCCTAAATTTCATAGGCTTGAATCAAAAAGTCCATACTTACATTTGAAAGAATTCGATGAGATTATAGCCACCTTATACTTTCCCAATGTATCCGAGGATACAATCAGGCTGAAACTCTTTCCTTTCTCCTTGAAAGAGAAGGCTAAGACGTGGTTACATTCACTGCGTCCTAGATCCATTGGCACATGGAATGATATGCAGAGGGAATTCATAAAGAAACTTTTTCCACACCATAAAACAATTACCCTCAGAAAAGCAATCATGAACTTCGCCCAAAAGGAAGATGAGATATTCTACCAATGTTGAGAAAGGTTCAAAGATCTTGTCAGTTCATGCCCACAACACGGTTTTGAAATGTGGGGCATTACAAATTTTTTCTATGATGGACTGACATCTTCTATGCGCCAACTGGTCGAAACAATGTGTAATGGAGAATTCATGAATAAAGAGGTCGATGAGGTATGAGATTACCTCCATAGACTTGTCGAAAATGCACAATCATGGGACCATTACCCAAAATCAAACACCACGTCTAGGCCAACTCAATCTAAGGAGAAAGGTGGAGTATATCTCCTGAAAGAAGAGGATGATGTAAATTTTAACGTGACTAATCTCATACAAAGAGTCGAGGCCATAGAAGGAAAGAAGGATAAGGTTAATGAAATTGTTTGCGGCATCTATAATTGCAACATTCACACAACTGAAAATTGTCCTACAATATCTGCTTTTTGAGGAGTGTTGAATGAGCAAGCTAATGCCGTAAATAACTATCAAAGACCTTTCAATGGATCTACCTCTAATACATACAATCCTGGTTGGAGAAATCATCCAAATTTTAGTTGGAGGAATGGACAAACTGCTACCCCTCAAAGTTTCTTCAATCAAAATCCAAATTAGGGGAAACCTCAAGAAGAACCGCTTCAAAATTCTATACAAGAGCTGGCTCAGGGAATGCGTGGACTTACAGACTTTATGCAAAAAATGGATTCACGTATGACAGTTATAGAAAAGGGAATGCTTACCGCACAACCTCTCCCCAACCCTAAACCGCAGTACGAGATAAATGATCCCAGCTCTCAAATCAAATGGGGCACGCTAAATCCATCACCACTCTTAGGAGTGGGAAGATCATTGATAAAACCCTTCCGGTTAGGCCTGAAAAGCCTCAAGAACCAGAAGAGGACAACAATGATGGATCTGGTGATGCCCCACAAAAATTAGAACCGGAACTTTTAGAAAAGCCAGTTGCTCCGTTCCCCCAACGGTTGGTTGCACCAAAACGTCTTTCTAACTCTCAAGATATTCTGGAGGTGTTGAAACAAGTGAAAGTCAGCATTTCTCTACTTGATGTCGTAAAACAGATTCCTTCATATGCAAAATTTCTGAAAGACCTATGCACGACCAAAAGACAGCAGAGTATTCAAAAGAAGATTTTCTTGACTGAGAAAGTGAGTGCCATCCTGAAGCAAGACGTGCCGCAGAAATTCAAGAATCCTGGTAGCCCAACCATATCATGTGTAATCGGGAACCATCGAATTGATCACGCACTTCTTGACTTAGGAGCCAGCGTCAATCTGATTCCCTACTCGGTATACAAACGTTAGGGTTGGGTGAGTTAAAACCCACCCTAACCACACTACAACTTGCTGATCGATCTGTTCGTGTACCAAGAGGGATTATTGAGGATGTGTTAGTCCAAGTCGATAGATTTTACTACCTTGTAGATTTTATCATCCTGGACACCGAACCCATCAATAACATGAGCACTTAGATTCCCGTCATTCTTGGTCGCCCATTCCTTGCCACGTCAAATGCAATCATCAATTGCAGGAATGGTGTCATGACTGTCTTTTGGAAATTTGACATTGGAGTCAAACATTTTTTTTAATAACGGCAGCAACTCAGAGGATGATGACGATGTCCATGACATTAACATGATCGATACTTTCGTGGAAGATAGGATACCCCTTACCTTATCCTCTGATTCTCTAGAGACGTGCCTGGCCCACTCCCATGAGTTTGATGATGATATGATTAGGGAGACGTGTGCCTTGCTTGATACTGCACCGGTACTTGAAGTTAACCGGTGGAGGGCACAATTTGAAGAATTGCCACAAGCTAATGTTGTGCCTCTACCGTCTAACCTCAAGGCACCGAAGCTTGACCTAAAACCTTTGCCCTCTGATTTGAAATATGCCTATTTAGGTCAAGATGAGACATACCCGGTGGTGATCTCTGCCCACCTAGAGAAAGAACAGGAGAGTATGCTCATATCTACTCTCATTGAGCATAAAGGAGCCCTAGGATGGACGATAGCGGACCTCAAGGGAATCAACCCCTCGATTTGTACTCACCACATATGTCTTGAGGATAATGCAAAGACCGCTCGGCAACCACAACGTAGACTAAATCCAAACATGAAGGAAGTGGTTAAGGCCGAAGTTCTTAAACTATTAGATGTAGGTATCATATACCCTATATCTGATAGTCAATGGGTGAGTCCAACTCAGGTGGTTCCTAAGAAGTCCGGAATCACCATCGTAGCCAATGCTAATAATGAACTCGTGCCAACTAGAGTCACTACTGGTTGGAGAATGTGCATTGACTACAAAAAGTTGAAACCGTCACAAGGAAGGATCACTTTCCTTTGCCCATCATTGATCAAATCTTAGAAAGGCTAGCTGGTCATTCCTATTACTATTTCCTTGACGGGTATTCGGGCTACAATCAGATTGAAATCGCCTTTGAGGACCAGGAAAAGACCACATTTACATGTCCCTACGGTACCTTTGCTTACCGAAGAATGCCATTTGGACTATGTAATGCCCCTGCCACCTTTCAGCGATGTATGCTGAGTATCTTTTCTGATATGGTGGGGCAATATCTAGAGGTCTTCATGGACGATTTCTCTGTTTATGGTTCATCTTTCAGCGAGTGCTTGGAAAGTCTTAAATGTGTGCTGAAAAGGTGTGAAGAAAAGAACTTGGCACTTAATTGGGAGAAGTGTCATTTCATGGTTCATAAGGGAATTTTCGTTGGACATATCATCTCGTCCAAGGGAATTGAGGTAGTTAAGGCAAAAATCGATCTTATCTCTAACCTACCTCCACCCAAGAACATCAGGGGCGTGCGATCCTTCTTAGGACATGCAGGATTTTACAGGCTATTCATAAAGGACTTTAGTCTCCTCTCTCGTCCTTTATGTAATCTTCTTCAAAATGATGCTTTATACGAGTGAACTGAACAATGCCAAGAAGCTTTCACAAAGCTTAAAGGCACGTTAACCACTGCACCCATCATACAGCCACCCGACTGGAGGCTTCCTTTTGAGCTTATGTGTGACGCTTCTGATTATGCTCTTGGAGCGGTTCTAGGCCAGAGAAAAGATAAGAGGCCCTACATCATCCATTACGTAAGTAGGACTTTAAATCTTGCCCAAGTGAACTACTCGACTACGGAAAAGGAACTTTTAGCCGTAGTGTTCGCCTTGGACAAATTTAGATCCTACCTGATCGGATCCAAGATCATTATTTATACAGATCATGCGACACTTAAATATCTTCTTTCTAAGAACACTACAAGAAATATGATTTTTATCGACGATTTTTTTTTCGTAGGTAAAAAGGACTTTTACCAACGAAAATTATTTTCGTTGGTAAAAGTTTACTTTTACTGACAAAATTTTAATTTCGTAGGTAAAAGTTTACTTTTACCGACGAAAATTGTAATTTCGTAGGTAAAAGTAAACTTTTACTGACGTCAATTTTCATTGGTAATGGTCATTTTTATTTAAAAAAAAAAATTTTAATTTACTTTTACCAACGAAATTTCCTTATTCGTAGGTAAAAGTGATTTTTCCGACGGACATGATTCGTCGGCAAAAATCTAGTACGATGTAATTACCGACTAAATCCATCTTCGTTGGCAAGTGTTTTTCCCGACGGACATTACATGTCGGCACAAATCCGGTACTGTTAATACCGATGAAATACAGATTCGTTGGTAAATGTGTTTTTACCGACGGACAACAACCGTCGGAAAAAATCCGATACAATGTTATTATCCATGAACTAAAACTGTCAGGGAAACGTTTCCGCCATTGACTAAATATTTCTGCCATGACTGAAAGCATGACAGTTTTACCGACGAACTAAAACCGTCGGTAACAGGTTCCCGTAAAACATCAGTTTTGCCGACGTACTAAAACCGTCGGTAACAGGTTCCTGTCAAAGCATCAGTTTTTCCGACGAACTAAAACCGTCGAGAAAAGGTTCCCGCCAATGACCACAGCCGAGAACAAACTTCTACCGGAAAGTATTTTTACCGATGATTAATTTCGTAGGTAAAAATAGAAATTAAAATTTTTCCTTACGGCAGATAACCGTCGGTAATTGTTTTTACCAACCAACAGAAGCCGTCAGTAATCCTCTGTTTTTCTCTGTATATATAGTTTTTATATCGTATGAGTGGAAATTTTTTTATATTTTATAATTAAAAGGTAATATTTAAATTATTTGTAATATCACATGAAAAAGAATATTGAGAAGTTTAAAATTTTAACAATGTTTGAAAAAATTTTTGAAAATAAAATGATGCTTTTGAAGGAAAGAAAATCGGCATTTTGAAATTATTGAGAAGAATTTTAAAATATGAGAAAATATTTGAAAATTTTGAAAAAAAAAAATCAGAATTTGTATTATTTTTTTAAAGAAATAATTTATAATTTAAAATATCTTATTTTGTTAAAATGTTTTCAAAAATATACATTTTATAAAAGAATGTTATTTTTAAATGGAAATTGAAATTTATATTTGAAAAAAAAAATTACTAAATTATTAGCCACATCCACTAATTGTACCTTTAACCGTTTTTTGACAATCTAATCGGTCAAGATTGAAGAGTAAATAACTTCAAATGTTTAAATCAAATTTCACTAAAATTGTTGATTAATCTTGTATGCCCAGTATCTTTTTCATATGTAACCTGATCGGGACGATTAACTAATGAAATTGAGTATTAATCAAAAAAATAGAGTTAATGGACCAGACAGGTAAAATGGGGCAAATATTTTGGTCAAAATTGTGACCCAACTTTATTGACCTCGTGAGAATTAAGTGTTGATGTAAGTTTTGTGGGCCCCATTATAATGTGTGTTGAACATCAACACCATGAATTTAATGTGTCCCCTTCAGGTTATGAGATATGTAAAAATTATCTGTATACGAAACTCAGGTGGGCTATGCCATCTAAAACCATGGAAGACATCCTAAAAAATATAAAAGAACTTGGTGGGGCCCACGTGAGTTTTGGATGTTGCTGAAACTTGGTCTAACCCCTCATCCAAGTGGGACACACATAATGAGTGGGTTGGATATTTGAATCACATTTAGGCAAACCCAATATATGATTATGAAAGGAAACCCCTCTCCACTCCATTTAGGTGATTTACTAATTACCCAGAGTAAACTTTGTGGGGTCTACCATTAATTATTTATTTTATCCACTCCGTTCATCCATGTTAACAGATGATTTAGGGTCTAAAGAACAAAAGGTAATCATGTCCAAAGCTCAAGTGGACCACACCACAACAAATAGTGTGATTGAACCTCTACCATTGAAAAATTCTTGGAGGCCATAGAAGTTTTGGATCAAGCCGATGTTTGTGTTTTCTCTTCATTCATATCTTTTTGATATTATGAACAGGTTGGATGACAAATAAACATTATTGTGGGCCCAAGGAAGGTATATCAACGGTGCAAATCATTATTTCACATTGTTTCATGTGGCATGGTCCACTTGAGTTTTGGATTTATCGAAAATTTGGGATCAACTCACTGTTCATCCATTTTTCGAGATCGTTTTAGAGATTTATCCAAAAAATGAATCATATCTAAATACTAAATGGACCGCACCACAAATAAGGGGAATAGATTGACTACTTCCCCTGACACTAGCCAATGGCTAGTGGTTGGTGCTATGTGGGCCCCACCATGATGTATGTGTTTAATCCATGTCGTCCATCTATTTTTAAAAGATCATCTTACGGCATGACACTAAAAATGAGGTATATCCCAATATGAAATGGACCACACCACAGGAAACAGTGTTGAATGAGCATCAACTATTAAAAACATTTCGGGGGCCATAAAAGTTATGAATCGAGATGAATTTTGTTTTCCCCCCTCATCTAGGCTTGTATGACCTAATAAACAGATTGGATTGCAAATAAATGGACAGTGGGCCTCACGAGGATTTTAATGATGGATATCCAATCACTATTGTTTTCATGTGGTGTGGTCCACTTGATATTTATATACCTCTCATTTTTGGGCCCCACCATGATGTATATTTTATATCCACACCTTCCATCCATTTGTAGAGATCATTTTAGGGCAATATCCAAAGAATGAGTTAAATCCTAAGCTCTAGTGGACTCCAGCACAAAAAACAGTGGGACAGTGATGCCCACCATTAAAAACTTCTAAAGGCAACAAAAGTTTTCTATGAAGATGATATTTGTGTTTTCTCATATTTCATGTATTTTTTAACTTTTGAACAGGTTGGATTTCAAATAAACATTACAATGGGCCTTAAGATAGTTTCAATGGTGGAAATCACTATCCCTGCTGTTTTCTATGGTGGGGTCCACTACAAATTTTTATCTGCCTCGTTCTTTGGCTCATGACTTAAAATGATATCGCAAAATGGATGGACGGTGTGGATATAACAAATACATCATAGTGGGTCAGCGACGGAAATGGATTGGCTACTCCCCCTGCCACCAGCAATTGGCTGATTGTCGGGGCTCTGTGGGCCCCACCATGATTTATGTATTTCATCCATTCTGTCCATCTATTTTTATAGATCATTTTATGGTATGAAAGAGAAAATGAGGTATATCTCAATCTCAAGTGGACCACGTTACAGGAAACAGTGTTGAATGAACATTGAACATTAAAAATGTTTTGGGGACCATAAAAGTTTTGGATCAAGCTGATATTTATTGTTTCCCTTCATCTAGGTCTGTATGACCTAATCAACATATTGGATGTCAAATAAACAGTACAGTGGGCCTTAGGAGGATTTTAATGGTGGATATCCAATCATTATTTTTTCCTGTGGTGTGGTCCACCTAAGATTTTTATACCTATCGGTTTTTGTATAAAGCCCTAAAATGCTCTGTAAAAATGAATGAACGGAATGGATGAAACATATACATCATGGTGGGTCCCACAGAGCACCACCAGCCATGGTACTCGTGCCAAGGGGAGTAACCAGTCTTTGACGTGGATTTCCTGCGAAAGCCTTTCGCATGAAGTTCCGACGCGAGGATTCTAGGTGGGGCCCGTTGCGATGTTTGTGAGAAATAATCAAAGCCGTCCATCCGTTTTTGACCACATTTTAAGATATTCTACCAAAAATGAGTAGGATCTAAAACTCAAGTGGGCCATAGGAGATGTAACAGTGGGGAAAGGAATGCCTACCGTTGAAACTTTCCTAGGCTCTACCTTGCTGTTTATATGCCATCTAAACCGTTTATAAGGTCATTTTCACTTAGATAAAGTGAAAAAACCAAAAAAATTATATCCTCAAAAACTTTTATGGACATATTAATACTTCAACGGTGGTCACTAAATCTCCACTGTTTCCTCTCGTGTGGCCCATTTGAGTTTTTGATCCTCCTTAGATTTTGGTCCCACGTCATAAAATGAGCCTAAAAAACGGATAGAGGGGTTAGATTTCACATAAACAACTAAGTAGGACCCACACAGAATCTTGCGCAGAACTTCCTGCGAAAGTCCTTTTCGCATGAAATCCGCATCCGTCCGTCTCCCATCAGCGAACTCCTCGCATCCTCTATCTCCCTCTCTGTCTCTCTCGGTCCTTTCTCGCGCATCCTCTATCTCTCTCTCTCGGCCCTCTCTCTCTCACGCATCCTCTCTCTCTCTCTCTCTCTCTCTCTCTCTCTCTCTCTCTCTCCTCATAGATCGGGAACCTAATTTTTGGCGTGGACTCGTGATCGGGGCTCCAACTCAAACTCCTCTCGTTCTCTTCCTCAAAGCTCGAAAGGTAAAAACCCTAACCCTTCATCTAAGTGGGACACATATAGCAAATGGGTTAGATGTCTGAAACACATCTCAGTTGGCCCTACCACACAAAATAGCAGGATTGGAATGTCCACCATTGGAAACTTTGTGAGGCCACATAAATTATGTATCTGGATGATATTTATTCCTACAATTTATCGGAGTGGTGATAACCCTATGAATGGTTTGGATTTCATATAAACACCATGATCGGCTCTAGAAGGTTTCAACAAAGGGACGTTTACGTTTGCTCCAACTCTCTAGTTTCGTGTGGCCCACCTCGGTTTTAGATGTGCTTGATTTTTAAAGATCTGTCCTATATTTCTCTTGAAAAAGCCGATGAATGGAGGGCATGTCGTGGGGCCCACATAGCTTCCAACAACAGAGGACACAAGTATATCTCGTGCACGGGGCACAGTAATCCGCTTTCTTGGAACAAACGATTCAACTGAAGTTATGGTTTGTTGGAACATGCATGTACCAGTTCTTACAAACAGGGGAGATTTGAAATTCATAGAATTTACAAATCCCTACCCTAAATCCTTCACTCCAAACAGTCCCTTGACAGGAAAACTGATATAACTGTTTAATAAAAGTGATATTTTTGGTATAATTACATTACATTGATCTTATATTTTCATTAAGAGTATCCTCTCTGTTATATGATTTCGCAGGTGAAAAGCCAAGTAAGAAAATACTTTCCAAATTGTGGGCCCTTGCCTAATGCATCCCCTAACCAAACACTACAACTCTATAATTCACTGACTATCGAAATCGTGGACATTGATTAGATGGTTAAAAATGAAAATATCCAATGACCTATTTCAAAGAAACAAATCTCTACGATTGTTTGAACAAACTAATCTTTGGATGCTCAACAACAATGTGGCCCACAATTTAGTTGGTTCAATGCGAGTTAATGTATGTTTCGTGTACATTTTCTAAGTGCTTGCATATCAAACTATTTGGGATTGGCTTTAAGAATTCTATTTTGCCAATCACTAAAACCTTGATTTCTCAGTGTTATGAAAAAAAAAATATATGCACGAATATGTGCCATGTCACAGGAGGACATCCTGACCGCCACTCAAGTCGAGCCATAACAATGGAAATCGTAGTTCAAAAACTTGAAATCTTGACTCAACTCAATGTCCAAAGGGGTTAGGTTAACTCAAAGACTCGACTAAGTTTAACTTGACTCAATTCGACACTTCAAGTTAAATACACTTGCACAATTAGTGAAAAGTATTAAAACAATGAATAATGTAAGAGCAAAGACAAAGGCATAACGTCTTGGTTAGAGAGTTCTCAACTTCGTTGGTGGGGTTGTGAGTTCAAGACTACCCATCACCTTTTTAGTTCAAGACTCCTTGTCGCCTTTTCGATTCAAGACTCTCTGCCTTTTTGCAGACGAAAAAAAGTTTGACCAGGCGAGTGACTTGGCCAAATCAGCAGTGTTCGAGTTGAGTTGGCTAAGTCACTGAGCAAACTCATGACCCTTGACAAGTAAGGACTGAGTCAGACTCAGCTTGAAACTTCACGAAGTCGGGTTGACCCTTGACAAGTAAGGACATTATGAACGGTTTCGTACAAAAAATGTTATGGTTTTAGTTCAATAGGCTTGCTATTGTTTTTGCTGCAACTACATCATTTGGTTTGTAAGAAAATTATAGTCCAGTAATTGTGATTAGTGCATCATAGAGGACTCAAATCTGCTTTTTTATTTTATTTTTCCTTAGGTGCTTGACAAACAAGATCGTGAAATTGTGCATATCCTAGCCAAGCGGCACAAGGCTTAGCAACTACAACGGTTATTGCCACTGCAGCAGTGAATGGATTGGCATTAATCATGTATTTTATTTTATGTGAGAGCAAAGATTTTCTTAGGTTCATGCATCGGATAGGTGCAGCTGCACAGAAGGAGTTGGAATGTTATAACATAACATAGGCCATTGTTTGTCTAGGCTGTGTGAAACTGAGATTGTGAATTAGTCGGCATGGCTCCTGGGGCTGGGAGTAGCATTTGCAAGGAAGTCCTTGAATAATCCCAAGCTGCAGATCAGGAGTTATCCATTGCAAGTGATGAATTGGAAAAATTCCAGCTAACTAAGCCTACTATTGCTCCTAGCGTTAAAGGAGGTGTATCTTCCACTACTGGTGTGAATGAGCTTCTTAAGTGCCCTGTCTGTACAAACTCAATGTACCCTCCCATACACCAGGTTGAACTCTGCTCCTTCTAACTAATGCAAGTCAAGAATTTACTTCTTATTTAGTTTGGTTACTAAACTTACATAAGTTTTTCTTAAGAAAAAGTAAGTTACTTTTGCTTTTCAACTTCCAAAAGCAACTTATTTCCTTTATTTCAGTCTTTGGGGCCTTTGGCAACCCGCAAGGGAGTGGTGGTTTCTCTGCATTTGGTGGTAGCAATGCCATGGGAATCGAAAAGCATCCAACCTTTTCACGCAGATGAGAAGATAGAAAGTCTCCAACAAGATTTGTAGTTGAAAACCAGGTAACCAGTTGAATACCAATGCCTATTTTCTCATGACTAATAACATTAGTTCTAGATCAAATGAAAATCCCCTGTTCTCTATTGTGTTATTCAATCCTCTAGACTAACACCTTATGTCAAGAATTCAGCATTAGATCATGACAGTGGAGTTTACAGATTTTAAATAGTTCCATGCAAGATGAAATGGGAAATCAGTTGAATGGTCTGATTGGTAGGCCATGTCTTGAATGGATCCTTGTAATTCTAACTGGTTGTGATGCTTGTGTATAGGTCCGCACCATGAGAGTAGAGAAGCACCTGAATGAGATAGCTTGGATATAAAATATATTCATCAAGGTGGGCCCCACGGTGTGGGCCGCATCATCTTGGGTGAGTTCGGGGTCTCACCTTATCCACTCCTATCTACATACCTAGTTAGTTAAATATGAAGTTTGAAGGCTGAATTTGAAATTTGAATATGAAGTCTTGAACACTTGTTTGGTAATTGTTATTGAAGTTTGAATATTAAATACTGAATCTGAAATTACTTTTGTTAACAAATTAGTTAAAATGTCTAAAATTTGTTAATTTAATACATTTGGCCAGTGGCTGGCTTGCAAATTTGTGGTGCAGCCTTCTTAACTAACTGTGTGCTCTGTCATGTTGAAGGCGTCATTCACCCCTTAAAGAAAAAAAGGAGAGAATATATTTGAAAGGTAAAACCATGAATCTTCAGTGATATTGGGAAATTAGTCTCATTCGTGAGTCTCTAGGTCAAAGGGCTGCTTCTAAGGTTCCTGTTCTGTTTCTGATTTCATCTCAGCCTTGAAGTTTCATGAGAAAATTCTGAACCAATTACCCATTGCCTCTTTTCTAGATATTCTTCTGAAATTCCTTAGATTCACACTTTTTTCTAAATACACCAAGATATTTATGCGATTTGTATTTGGAAATCTAGGATCAACTTGGTATAGGTCTTGCTTTAGGTTTATGATAATCTATATACAGCTTAAGGTATGCATTTAGTTTGTGGCTATGCCTAGTTTCTATTTGTTGTTGGTGTTGACAACGGATATGATGAAGCCACAAAAGTAATGTCATGCGAGGAGATTATTTTAGGAGAGACAACCATTGAACATGAAACAACAACTGAGAGTCAGGAAACAACTGCAATATATATATATATATATATATATATATATATATATATATATACCTTTTTCCATCTAGAGCTGATTCAAACAATCTGCTTCATTTACTTCTTTCTTTTGCTCTATATATGAATCGTGGTGTCTTTGGAGTTATTAGGTGGGATAATTGAACTATACTCTTTTCAGGTTTACCCATCCTGTTTGGTGGACGTTGAAAGGGACTACTTAGCCTTAAGCAAGCAATATTCAAAACTATCAATATCCCTGGAATTCACCGAGGTATGACTTTTCTTATTTCAGTTGCTGCTTGCAAGTCACGGCTATCTTACTTGTCTCGAATCTAGGTTGAAGTGTGTACTCAGTATGTATTGTAATGGATCTTCTCAATTTTCCTTAGATTGTTCTACATTGGCCAAAGGGAAACCTGAATCTGTCATTACACACTCCTGTCAGGTATCTTCTCCTTTTAGAAAAAAATGTCTTTATTTATTTATTTATTGTTCCACACTTTGAATTTATTTTTGTAAAAGCACCAATCTCTGATGTCCATTTTTTCTTTTGATGTTCGTTCTTTTTAAATAAGCTACAGTTGCTTATACAATTAAGGACCTGACTCTCATATGAATAGTTCAGTGCATTCCCAACCAACATCAAGGAGCTCAATGCTCATCAAGAAACTAGGATGTATTTCTTGTGGTTATTTCATTTGATTGTGCTAACTTACATTTGAATTATTCATAGTTTTCTGCATCAATTTTGGTCGATTTGTAATTATTGATGTCATTTTTTGTGGCCTAGATTATCATATTTCAACTGGAGTTTTTGGTGGATCTGATGCACGCTTACCCATCTACGTCCCACCACTTCCACCTTCATCTGATGCCCCACCACCTCTGCCATCATCTTTGTGATTTATTTTATTTTATTTATGATTTATTTTACATAAGAATGTTTAACTTATATGTATTTGTGCGTGAATGAATGTGATGTGGATAAGATTATTTGTGTATGTATGGATGTGCTTTGTGTTTGGATGGATGTAGTTTGTGTTTGTTTGGAAAAATGGGAATGTGAATATAATGAAATATATATAATCTTTAAAAAAAAAAATAATAATGAAATATATTGTAATAGGTGTATAACAGGAATTTTTGCTTGTTTTATGAAAAAAAGAAAGAAAAAGAGAGAGACTTTTTTCTACGAAAATTTTTGTAGGTAAAAGTTTCATCGACAATTTTACCTACGAAATTTTTCGCAGGTAAAAGGTTCATTCACATTTTATCACTTACGAATCATTTCGTTGGTAAATGTTTCATCAACAGTTTTTACCTACGTCAAATTTCATTGGTAAAAAGTCTTAACACAGTTTGTACCTACGAAACCGTTCATAGGTAAAAGTCTTAACACCATTTGTACCTACGCAAAAGTTCGTAGGTAAAAGTATTAACACAGTTATTAGCTACGAAAAACATTTGTACCTATGAAACATGTCGTAGGTAAAAGTTTTAACAAAGTTTGTATCTACGAAAACGTTCGTAGGTAAAAGTCTTAACAAGTTTTTAAAAAGTTTTTAGCTACGAACACGTTCGTAGGTAAAAGTCTTAACACAGTTATTACCTACAAAAAAGTTCATAGGTAAAAGTCTTGACAAAGTTTTTAACTTCGTAGGTAAAAGTCTTACAGTTGCCGACGATGACATTTTTCGTTGGTAAAAGTCTTTAGCCACGGCTTTTTACCAACGAATTTACCAACGCAATTTTTCGTAGGTAAAACTCTTTACCTACGAAATCATATCATATACCTATGAAGTTTTTCGTAGGTAAAAGTGAAATTTCTTGTAGTGGAATGATTCTAAGCCTCGCTTGATACGATGGATCCTTCTACTCCAAGAATTTGATTTGGAAATTAAAGATAAAAAGGGAGTAGAGAACGTAGTGGCCGATCACCTTTCTCGCCTTAATACCTCTGATTCCCTTAAGGCGACCCATATCAATGACATGTTCCCTGATGAACAACTATTCAGAGTCTCCCATTCACCTTAGTTCGCTGATATTGCTAATTATCTTGCTACAGGTTCCATACCGACACATTGGACTGCGTAAGATAAGAAGAAATTTTTCACCGAGGTGCGCAAATTCTTCTGGGATGATCTATACTTGTTTAAATATTGCCCAGATCAAATCTTGAGATGTGTGCCAGACGATGAGCATCAGAGTGTCATCTCCTTTTGTCACTCACAGGCCTGTGGTGGTCACTTTTCTGCAAAAAAGACCACGGCCAAGATTCTGCAGTGTGGCTTCTATTGGCCCACTATGTTCAGGGACACTCATGAGTTTTGCAAAGCTTGTGAGCGTTGTCAGAAATTGGGAGCATTGTCCCGTCAAAATATGATGCCCTTGAATCCCATTCTTATCATGGGACCATTCCCCCAATCTTTGGGATTTTATATATTTTGCTTGCCGTGGACTGTCACTAAATGAGTCGAAGTGATTCCGTGTCGAACTAATGACCATCGCACGGTCATTAAATTCTTAAAAGAAAACATCCTTTCCCGATTCGGAACGCCTCGAGCCATCATTAGTGATGGGGGCTCACACTTTTGTAATAGGCCATTCGAGAGTTTAATGAAGAAATACGGTATCTCTTATAAGGTGACCACCCCATACCACCCACAGACAAGTGGGCAAGCTGAGATTTCTAATAGAGAGATCAAACACATTTTGGAGAAAACGGTTAACCCTGATCGTAAGGATTGGTCAATCCGATTGACTGATGCCTTATGGGCTTACCGTACTGCTTTTAAAACCCCTATTGGAATGTCTCCCTTCAGACTCGTCTATGGGAAGGCTTGCCACTTGCCTGTGGAGTTGGAACATAGAGCCTACTGGGCAATCAAAAATCTAAATTTCAATCCGAACAACGCTGGCTCGCTACGCAAACTTCAATTAAACGAACTTGAAGAAATTCGGAATGAAGCGTACGAGAACGCGAGAATTTACAAGGACAGGATGAAGGCGTTTCATGACCAACATATTCTACGAAAATCATTCAGGCCAGGTCAGAAAGTCCTTTTGTATAACTCTCGATTACATCTCTTTCCGGGTAAGCTTCGATCTCGTTGGACCGGCCCTTTTACTGTTATCACCCCATATCCTCATGGGGCCGTTGAGATAAGAGACCCCGACAATGACAAGGAGTTTAAAGTAAATGGACATCGCTTAAAGCCATTTGTCGAGAAATTTGATTTAGAGGACATGTCCATGCTTTTGAGTGATCCTGTTTATCAAGATTGATCTCCTAGTCTGATGGAGGTATAGGTAGATTTATCGCTTTCATAGGATTAGGGTAGTTGCTTTACTTGTCTGGCTGAAGACGGTAAACTTAGCGCTCCTGGGAGGCAGCCCAGCTTTTCATTCCATTTTCCTAGTTCAATGTTTGTGGGTAACATTACTGCAAACCCTCACGAGACTACAACTCGTCCACTAGGGGCAACCTAGGGGTTTAAAGGCTTGTTGCATACGCTAAATGCAATCGAGAGCACTTGCGAAAGTGGTATAGGTAAAAGTTTATTTCTGTTATTTGTGTTTTACTTTCGATTGGTTTCACTCTTGTGCTGACCCGCTCTCATGTTGAGATCTCTATGGAAAAGTCTCTCTCGACTCGTTATCCAGGTATTATCTTCCCATCACTTCTCACTTACTTTCGTTGTCCCATGTGCATTGCATGTTTACATCTTTTACATTGAGGACAATGTGGATTTTAGGTTGGGGTGGGAGATTAGGTAACCTAATCAGTGTTTTTCTTAGTCTTGACCAAAAATTGTGAAAATTTTTAATTTTTTTTTGGACTTTCTAGTGAATTTGAAGTGATTTGACGACCATCTTTGATTTATAATTACAGGATATGGAATGTTGGTGATTTACTATTCATAGATTCCGTTATTTGCTAGATTTCACAGTTAAGTCCGAACTGTTAATCCATGATTAGAAGTTTTAAACATTAATTAAGTCATGATTTCACCGGACACATCTCGCTTACACATTAAGATTTCAGTTCCATATTGAAGGATTAACTTGGTAATCACTGAGCATGAAAGAAATCAGCCTAAAAGATTTGGCCATCAGGGTATAAAAAAGAGTTGCAGCATAGGTTTGCTCTCTATAGGTGTGGATTCGATTTTTCATGATTAACAGTTGGAAAGAGTTGGGCGACTAGTTTCACCATAGGTTTGCTCCCTATAAGTGAAAATTTGATTCCCATCTTGACATTAAAAAAAAAAAAAAATTAGAAAAATGAAAGAATGATCTGTGAGGCAAAGTTCTGGTTTAGGTGATGGTAATTATGAATTTTCTGATTGGTTACCAATGATATCATGAAATCGACAATTTGATCTCTTAATGATGATAGGCCGAGATTCCACTATACACCCATGGAACTCAATGTTTAAGAATTATTCTAGTTTATGGATTAATATTTGAACTAGATTATGAAATTCATCGTGCAGAAGAGGCTAAGAGAAATTGATAATCAATATTCATGAATCTTAGAATTCTAGTATCTGAAAAGTTTTTTTTCGAAATATCACTTAAATTTATAGAGATTGTCCTGTAATTCTCAATTATTTTTTCACATACTTTGCTCGGGACTAGCAAAATGCTGGTTGGGGGTTGTATTGAGGGTCAAATATTGCATATCAGACCCTAGTTAGTGCTCGGATTTACGAATATAATATTGTTTAAAGGCCGACTTAATCGTGTTTATGCTGCAAGTTGAATTTAGGAGCTTCGATTGTAAAAGAGCACTAAAAGTGTGGATTTGACGCTCAAAATTCACCAGAGCAAGGGACGGACCCCAGGGGACTAAGATCAACGGAATTACACGCCAGAGACCCGAGAAAATCGAGAAACTGAAGCTCAAGTGGCCCGAAATTGGTACATAATGCAAAATTGAGGAGTTCCCACCATCTGATCGGCTCTGAATTTCAGATATGGCCTGAGGGCCATAAATTAACCGTACACGTCAAAATTCAGCCCGTGGATCCCCCTAGAAGTGACTCAACAAATAGATCAGCCAATAAAACTCTGATTTAGGGCCCGTATGATATCTGGATATGCCTTAATTTTGGTATCAACTGTTCGAATGAGGTGAGAAAGTAGATGGATGGATTGGATCTTGCAAATACATCAAGATGGGACCCACCTTGCATGTGCGTGGTACAGCCCACGTGCAGGCGCCGTGCACCGAACAAGGGAAGTCGGTCAGCACTGCACTGACCGACTCATCTCCCTCTCCTTCTCTGTTTCAAACAGCGGACGCACCGCGTCCACCGGTTTTGAGTAGTGGGACCCACCCATCATCCATTTAGATAATCTGAACTGTCCATTGAGTCCAGAGAAAGGTTTTGACCCTCGCCTAGATGTCCGTTTGGTCCCATGCATGTGTACGGATGTAGATCGATGAAAAACGCAGGATGGACGGCTGGGTTAAAATTCAATGGGCCATATCCAACTCGATCCAGAACCATCCATATTTTAATGGTTTTTTCTTATAAATCGAATGGACGGTCTAGATTTCGCAAATATCTTCGCACATGGGTCCCGCCAATTAACAGCGCAGAGGCCGCGTGGGCTCTGTTTCGCAACAGAGCCTCCGTATGAATGTAGTGGGCCCTCATCGGTCATCACGTGGATAATCAGGACCACTCATTCGGTCCAGAAGGTGGCCAAGACCTTTGCCTAGGTGGTGAAATTGCGAAAGACCCTAGAGATTAGTTTTCAGCCGTTCAAACATCGGACAGACGGTGTAAGGAGAAATTCAGCGGGCCGCATCGAATCTAATCCAAAACCAGCCATTCTTAGCTGGTTTTTCGAGAGGAACACGTTGGACGGGGGGGATTTTGCAATAAATACTAAGAAGTGGGCCCCACCAAGAAATCAGCTTAAGGAGCTTCTCCGGCTGTGAAAGGGAGTGCGTAACCTCCTACGCACTCCCCATAGACCTTCCCTGCTATAAAAAAGAAAGAGAGAGAGGTGAGAAAAGATCCAGACGGCTGGGAGCTTTGGGAGAGTGGGGTGTTTGGCTGGAACATGGGTGAAGAGAGAGAGAGAAAGGGAGTAGAGTTTGTATTTTTCTTTTTGCTTCTGATTTATTTTTTCTAAGAGATTTGAGTCCACCATGTCTATGCGTGGCTAAACCTCTTAGCTAGGGCTAAGAGGTGAAGCTTGTAGCGTGATGGGAGGATTTATACTTGTGCCTTTTATTTAGACTGAATGGATTTTTATTTAATTTTATTAAGGGAATATTTTTAGTCTTTAATGGTCTGTTGTGACTGAAATTATAATGGATCTGTGATGGCTTTGAGCATGTTCTTTTCCTCTTTATGCTTATGATGTCAGGAAGCCCTGTTGTTCACCATCGTCTCCTGGGCATGGTCGGATGACGGTACCCTTTCCTAACCCTCATAACATGTTAATTGGTTGGTAATTAGTTTAATTCTGTTGTTTGCTTTGCCTCCTGGGCATGGTTTGGTGATAGAATCCATTCTAATTCATATACCTCTCATCTCTTGAAAACTATATCAATGGCAGTTCAATTTAAATTCCATGATTCTTCAAGCAGGCATAAGATCTCCCTGATCTCTACAAGTGGATCCTCTGAATCCCTAGTGTCTTTCCTCTGAATTCTTTAAGTTTAGATTAATATTTCACCATTATTCCTCAAATCACAATTGGTTTAGATTTCATCTTAGCCTAGTTCTAGATCTGGTTATTTTCAGAGAAGTACAGGTTTCAGTCCATGTGGATTCGACCTCGGTCTCACCGAGTTTATTACTACATCATAACCCTATACTTGGGGAGTGAACATACATCTTCCTTTCCTTTGAGTTAGGATAATATAAATAAAGAGGGGTTCGGGTTTTAAGGGTCCACCCAGTATGTTGTTTTGCCACCCTACAAACTTTGGTGTAGCATATTGTGAAGAAAGTCTATTAATCCACCTCATCAATGCATATAATCATAATTCAATCCCTCCGCTAACATGGCGTATCTATCTATGATAAGATTCCATGTCAATCATAAGTGGACCATCAAATCTGGGTCCTCAGGTTATCGTCAAGTGCGATCAAAGCAATTTTTATAGATAAAAAAAACTTCAACGATTAAAAACCTTTGAAAAATTGATTAAAATATTTAGAGTACTGGAATAGAGAAAGTCATCATCTTGACATGACAATCAATTTTAGCGTGATAGGTATAGTAAGCCAATCTATTACTAGGATAACATTGTACCCTTTTCTCTCCATCATAACTATATCTACTAGCATTGGGGTTCCTTAAATTTCAATTTAATAAGATTTACATATTTTCTCTAAGATAACAATCTTTTTCACCAGTATTCTACCGAGATTGGTTTACTAAAAGTCACAGGTTGCATGCCTAACCGTTTAACTACCGCAGTTGCAATAAATGACAATGCAACTCCAAAATCAAACAATATTGTACCTTATATGACGTTGTTATCTACTTCTAGCTCTTTAATAGATGTAATGACATAAACTTTGGCACATGTGGGTTGTTGTCTGAAGGGTTGTCCTCCTTGAGAGTTCACAAGCCATGATGATTATTGAAGGCTAATATGTTGATTTCGAGGCAGTCAAGATGGTGCAGATTGTGATGCCTCAGGGTATGAATGCAATTCTTTGGATGTCTGGGGTGACTGAACAGACTGGTGAGTCAATGCAGGGGATGGTAATCATGAAGATGTCTTATGGAGTGCTAGTAATATTTCTTATATCTCTTAGTTGAGTCCTGTAGAATTGCGTCTTTTGCCCATATTTTTGTGCAATACATGCAACATTCCCCATAAAAGTCGTTCCTGATTATTCAATGCTATGATCGGGGTGGTGGTCCATTGTCTCTTTTCTAACTATTTCTATTGAACGGGTTCGGTTCTATTCTAATGTTCTCTCATTTGGGGATGGGTCCATTTACAGTCTCTTTTCAGCTCGCAGGGCCTTAACAATAATCTCAGAATATTAATTTCGAATATTTGTGCAATAAAATCGGGTTCTAATGTTCTACCGAGTGCTTCTTCGAATTTCTAAACTTTATATTCTTCGTCTTTTACCATCTTAGGGACATAATGAGATAATTTCATAAATTTTGCCTCATACTAGGCCATTGTCATAACCCCTTGCTTCAACTTTAGAAATTCTGACAGCTTCTGAAGACGATAAGCTTTGGAGAAGTATATATTTTTCATGGAACTTGCTCCTAAACTCACTCCAAGTCCACATGTGAGTTGCTGCGACTATCCTTTTTCCTACTTGCCACGATATATTTGTTTCTCCTTGCAGTATAAACATCACTATCTGGATCTTCTAATCCTCTGGACAGTACATTGCTTCAAGATTTTTCTCAACTTGAGTCAGCTAGTCTTTTGCTATCGTCGGATTTGAAGTTCCCTTGAACATGCGGCCATAATTTTGTGAATTTCTCTAATAGGTCCACTCCACCGAATTGTTCATGCCTTACAAAAGCCGGATTCCTCTGTTCTAGAGGAGCCGAACCCATGTTAACTATCGTGTTCATTTGGGATGCAATTTGATATTATTGTTATTTCATCATGGACACCAATTGAATCACTAATCCAAATGCGACGTCCCATGACTGGGAACTCGGTCCAACAAAACTTGTGAGCATTGCAGTTGATGATAATGAAAGTTTTGCACTAGGTTCAGCATCACACAAATTTCCTGCAGGAGGGGCAGGACTTTCCATCTCCTCTAATTCTTCCACATTTTCATCTTGTTCTCCACCTGGCATTTCAGATTTTAGTGGTGCATTTGGGTCCATTGTTGGTTCATGATAAACCACGATGCTAGTCGATGGAGCTATGTCTGGAATACTACACGTTTTCATTGAGGAAATTGTGTTCTATAAGAGAACTAAGTTTAATAAGGAAATGATCTCTACTACCCATCTTTGTCCAGCATAGAGTTAAAGATGTAAAAGCTTTCGATGTTTGTGTATTTAATTCTTCACACAATTCAAAGTGTTGACAACGCCTAATTAGTTTTTAAATTATTTGTCAATTAGCACAAACAAGTCCCTAAATGTAGAGTTTTTAATTTTAGGGATCTATCATTTATGCAAGTGTGTATGAGGACATAACTTACAGGTCACTTTAAGTAATTCAAAATGTAATGGGACTCTATCAGAAACAACTTATATAACAAAAAATGTGGGGAAGAAGTGATTAAACTGTTGACAAACGAGGAAGGGAAAACAAACGAATTTCAGTGGGAACAACATTCATCCATGAAAGAGGCCTTTAACTCTGCCCAAGATGGTCAGCAAATGAGACACCATTGTCTTTTTTGCGTTCTTTCTTTTTCTTTTCTTTTCTTTTTTCTTTTTTCTTTTTTTCTTTTTTCTGAAGGATCCTAATGGGACATGTTTAGTCATGCTACATTCATTCCCTCTTCTGCTAGTTTCCATATCATTTCACGTGTACTTGTGGAAGGCTTGATAGGATTTTAAACCCATTACTGATTGAAGGATTTTAAACCCATTACTGATTTAAGAATTTTTTGGTGGCCATACACTATCAAAAAATCACAGCCATGGAATCTGGTTGTCCATGCCGGAAAAGAGACACCCCTGTTTCAATATCATACTAGCAACCGTCGAGCTTGCAGCAGCCATTAATGGCAATAATAAGCTCTTAGAGCTCCTAACCATAATAATAATAATAATAATAATAATAATAATAATAAATAAATAAATAAATAAAAATAAAGGGAGGGTTTTCAAACCATAGATGGGAGGAAGAAGAAGATTTAACAGATAAGTGGTGACTACCATTAGAGGTGTGCGGCCCCTAAATCTTGCTTTGATTGAGTCAGCGGTGACGAATCGAACTTCGGTGGCTATGATTTTGGAACCCAGATGCTGGCATATCTGACTCCTTCCCTTCTTTGGATCTAACATACACAGAGAGAAAGGAATCCTGGGTGGAGAGAGAGAGAGAGAGAGAGAGAGAGAGAGAGAATGAGGGGGGTAGGGTTGAGAGAGAGAGAGAGCTGGAATGAGGGGGTAGGGTTGAGAGAGCGGGAATGGAGAGCGGGATTGAGGGGGGTAGGGTTTTCTTTTGGAGAATTTTACGACTGTGGACCCCACCTTTTACCCATTGGTTTTTACAAAGGAAAACAAACTTAAGATACGAACTTAGACCTGCTCGTACGGACTGCGAATTTGAGGACAAAAATACGCCTCATTTCATGGAAACGGATTGGCTACTCCCCTACCACTAGCAAATGGCGGATGGCCAGTGGCCTGTCGGCCCCACCATGATGTATGCATTTCATCCATGCTGTCCATATATTTTTCGGATCATTTATGGTATTAGACCAAAAAATGAGGTATATCCAAATCTCAAGTGTACCACATTACAGGAAACAATGTTGAATGAGCATCAACCATTAGAAACCTTTAGGGGGCCATAAAAGTTTTGGATGAAGTTGATTTTTGGTTTTTCCCTTCATCTGGGCCTGTATGACCTAATCAATAGATTATATGTCAAATAAACAATTCATTGGGCCTTAGGAGAATTTTAATTGTTGATATCCAATCAATATTATTTTCCTGTGGTGTGGTCCACCTGAGATTTATATCCCTCTCATTTTTTAGAAGAAGCCCTAAAATGAACTGTAAAAGTGGATGAACGGAATGGATGAAACACATACATTATGGTGGGGCCCACAGACCACCGACCGCCAGCCATTGGCTGGTGGCGGGGGAGTAGCCAATCCGTTTCCATCAAATTTTTACTGGAGAAAGCAGTTTCATTACCGTTTCTTTCACTCCCCTTGACGAAAAAACGTTCCTTCTTAAAATAACTACTTTTCACTCCCTTGCAACGATAAACCGACATACGCAGGTTTTTCTTCTCGTTTTCCTAACCGGAATCTCCGTGAATCATCTAGATATCATC
This sequence comes from Magnolia changhungtana, assembly GCA_030180095.1. NCBI lineage: Eukaryota > Viridiplantae > Streptophyta > Magnoliopsida > Magnoliales > Magnoliaceae > Magnolia > Magnolia changhungtana. The sequence goes on along the minus strand of JASAUF010000441.1, from coordinate 4,550 downwards.
ATTCTACATTTGCCATTTTCCATCCTGGCTAGGGTTACGTGAAATTTCACAAACTAGCTGCATATGCAATCCTTGAAAATGTTCAAAATATTCCCTCACTCCAAAGCACCTCTCTTCAACCTGCATTTGACTGGTACTACGGAAGTCGGAGGTATAGATCTTTTTTTAAAAAATGATAGGCTCGTACAATTGCATTGCATGCAAAGTTCGATCAATTCCATGTGTTAGGTTTAGTCAATTTCATGCGTTATGCTTAGTTAATTTTATGCGTTGATCGGTCAAATCCATGTGAAACTCGTTCAATTCCATTTGAAGCTCACTCAATTCCATGTTAGGGCTCACTCGATCTCATGGTAGGTTCACTGAATTTCATGTTTACCCTGCTTAATTTCATGCTATGATCGCTCAATTTAATGTTTCCCCAGCTTAATAGATAAGGTTAATTTAATGTTTGCCTCGATAAATTTTATGCTAAGATCGCTCAATTTAATGTTTGCCCAGCTTAATTTCATGGTAGATAAGGTCAATTTAATGTTTGCCTCGATAAACTTCATGCTAGGATCGTTGAATTTAATGTTTACCTAGCTTAATTTCATGGTAGATAAGGTCAATTTAATGTTTGCCTCGATATATTTCATGCTAGGATCACTCAATTTAATGTTATGCTCGCTCGATTTAACGTTTGCCCCAGCTTAATATCATACTAGATTTAATGTTTGCCCCGCTCAATATCATGCTATGCCTGCTCAATTTAATGTTTGCCCCACTCAATATCATGATATGCTTGCTCAAAATATCGTTTGCCCAGCTCAATATCTTATTATGCTCGCTTGATTTAATGTTTGCTCCGCTCAATATCATATTATGCTTGCTCGATTTAATGTTTGCCTAGCTTAATATCATGTTATACTCGCTCGATTTAATGTTTGCACTGCTCAATATCATGCTACGCTAGCTTGATTTAATGTTTGCCCAACTCAATATCATGCTATGCTCGCTTGAAATATCGTTTGCCCAGCTCAATATCATGCAATGCTCGCTCGATTTATCGTTTGCCCAGCTCAATATCATGTTACGCTCGCTCGATTTAATGTTTGCTTGCATAGCTGAATGTATAGTTTGTCCCACTCAATTTTTAGTTTGCCCCATTTAATTTCTAGTTTGCCCCGCTGATTTTTCAGATTTTTCCACTGAATTTTCTAGTTTGACCTACTGAATTTCTAGTTTGCCTTGCTCAATTCCATGTTTCCCCTATTGATTTTCTAATTTGCCCTGCTAAATTTCATGTTTGGCCTGCTCAATTTTCAATTTGCCCTGCTGAATTTCGTGTTTGTCCCGCTCAATTTTAATGCTTGCCTCGCTCAGTTTATAGATTGCCCCGCTAAAATTTCATACTTCCCTTGATCAATTCCTAATTTGTGTTGATCAAGTTTCATGCTTACCTCGCTCAATGTCATGATAGATAGTGTCACAAAATTAAATGAGCGCTACATGATATCATTCGTATCGTTGAAGGCCTAATCCGTATGAGCTCTGGTTGTTTATTTGATGCTAGCTCAGTGAATTTCATGGAGTTATTTGATGCTAGCTAAGGTTAATTTAATGCAAGTTGATGCGCATGTGTTAGGCTTAGTTAATTTAATAAAATACCACATGAAATCATTCGTATAAGGCCTAACACATATAAGCGTCAATTGTTTACTTGAAATTTTAACGCATTGCTTACCTTTTATTTCCTTAAGCTTTGTATCATTCTCATCTATAATGGAAAGTAAGTTTTTGGTCTTTTATTATTTAATTTAGTTTTGTCTTATGGCAAGCTTCCGTTGTTTAACGATTTATTGATATTTTATCATTGTATTGGTTTTTAGATAATGGATACGAGAATCATCTGTTGTTATGGCGGAGAGTTAGAATGTGAAAACAAGCGATGGACGTACACGAATGGAAGTACAAAAACTATTTCGCTATGTGTTGATACTACGTACGAGGAGCTTCTATCCATAATGTACAAGATTATTAAGAGTAGACGAACAGATTATGATATTAGGATGAAAGTATTGTATCCTTACTCCAATAAATCAATCCCTCCAACCGTAATCAAAGACGACGAAGACGTCAGAGAGTTCTTAGCAACACAGTTGGAGCATTCGAAAAAATTCATCTCTTTAGTCATCGAGACAATTTAACACATTAATATGACAACACACGTGGACAATGTGGTTGAGGAGCATGATGTGGAAGTTGAATATAACTCAAGTTCATTACAAGTAGGAGGAACAAATGATCAACTGGCCAAGCCGCCCCAAACATCAAAGTTAGTGAGTAGCAAGTTAGCGGTGCATGTGACCTTGACCTCATTTATGATTACATGGCACCCCATTTAGCAACAACAGCAGATCTGCCGTCATCCTCCACCACCCGAAGATACATCAGACATGAAAGCGACACCCCGCTTCTAGAGCTTCTCGAAACATCAAACTTCCTCACTCGTCAAGTTCCCACATCATTTGATGATGTTGCATTCACCAATTCAGAAATACTGGAATATATGGATTCGTTGTGTGAACCGATCAATATAGTCATTGGGCAAATGTTTAAAGATAAGAGTCGGTGCCAGTATGTATTGAGCTAATTTGCAATCCGCAATAAATTCCAGTATAGGGTACTGTACTCAAATTCCAGGAGATTTATCGTGGTGTGCTTGGAACATACAAGCGTGTGGAGGGTTTAAACCCCTCGGGTGAATGATACGGAGATATTCAAGATACAGACTTATATGTCAAAACACACCTACGTATTATCATGGATGAAGAACGATCACCGACAAGCAAGCAGTAAGTTAGCGTGTGATCTGGTAGTTGGCCGCATTGAGCAATGCCTTGGGTTGAGGCCACGTGATATTATCTTCGTCATGCAAGAGAAGTATAATATTATTATCAGTTATAGGAAGGCATGGGCAGCCAGGGAGCTTGGAATTAATCAGGTGATGGGGTCTTATGAAGACTCCTACAATCAACTCCCCTTGCATTTGCATGAGTTGAGGACGGTCAACCCAAGGATGGTGACTGTCGTGCTTGTTAACCAAGAGACTTTCAGGTTCGAGAGATGTTTTGTTGCCCTCGGACAATGCGTTAGAAGTTCTCAAAAATCATTGCGGAAGGTATTAGTCATTAATGAGACACACTTAAAGGAAAAATATAAGGGTGTTCTATTCATCGTCACGGCCTTAGATGGGGACAATCATATATTTCCAGTTGCATTTGACATCGGGGAATCGGAGAACAGTAGCTGTTGGAATTGGTTCCTTACCTACCTTAACGATGTGTTAGGGTCTCTGGAGGGTCTTGTGATTATATCCGACCGACATAAAGGTTTACTGAAAGAGGTTCCCCAAGTCTTCCCACATGCAATCCATGGCTACTACGCGTACCATATCTATAGAAACTTGGTGGACACTTTTAAAGGCAAGTCGTTGGAGATGTACTACTGGCGGGCAGTGAAGACATGCAGGAGGGCTGAATTCAAAAAATTAATGCATGATATCGAAATGGACAACCCCCCAGTACATGCATGCCTGACAGAAATCGGCTACAAGAGATGGGCATCATCGCACTTTGCAGAAAAATATTCGACTTGGTCACTACAAACATATCCGAGTGTGTTATGCCCTCTTCAAAGAAGCATGTGAATACCCCGTTACTAAATTGATAGAGGAGGTAAGATTTAAGATACAGAAAATGTTTTACAAGAGAAGAGAATCCGCGGCATCATTTGTTGGTCCATTGAGACCATGGGCGAAGCGACAGTTAAAGGATCTTGTGTAGAAGGCACGAGATGTTCGTTGTCATCCTATTTCTCGAGATGAGTACTATGTTGTAGGAGATTATAATGATACAGTCAACCTCAGTGAGTTTTCCTGTACATGTCACGAGTTTGGCGTGAAGGGGTACCCTTGTATGCATGTCCTGTCAACATGTATAAACTATAATCTTCCTCATTACTCATACTGCTCCCTATTCTACACGGCGCAAAATTACCTGGCCACATATAGCGAATCGGTGTACCCAGTATATGATAAGAGAGAGTGGGAAGAAATTTCAATAGCCTTCAAGGAGTATTGTGCGCAGATTAAACCCCATGGACAGAGATGGTCAACTGGAAGACCCAAAAAGCTTCGAATTCCATCGCATGGAGAGGAATCAAAAATAGTAAAGTGTGGGCGATGCAAATATACAGGGCATAATCGCCGAAAGTGCAAGTTTTCTATACCTGAAAAATAGCATACTTTGTAATTTATTTAGTGTTCTGATATATAGCATACTTTGTAATTTTGGTGGATGATGAAATGAACTTTCTACTTTGTCCCACTGTATTTTCAGTTTGTCTCGCTATGCTCGTAAAAAATGCACATAAAACTCAATGCTTGGCAATTGCTTTAGATCCTATAATGAGTAATAGCAGAAACACACTTGATAGACAAGAACTTCACATACATAGAAGAGAAACCCCTTGGATTCGGGGATGTTTGAGATAATGCCTACTTGACA